>OW121741.1:119293114-119948114 GCA_933228675.1 Stomorhina lunata | reverse complement strand
CAATCAATGAAATATGAAAATAGACTGGGCAACAAAAAGAAGGGAAATAGAATAAGAAGAATCTAGACTCTCTTTGAAAATGTCATAAATCAAAAGGTTAGGAAAAAGAATGCTAGCAAATGCCTCTATATCAGATGATTTTCAGAGCTTTCAGATTTTTATTTCAAAATTAAGTCCGAAAATGTTGACAGATGTATAAACTGTTTTTTTAGTCTTTAGATGGATCTACATATATAATCAAACGCCTGGCGATTATTTCTTGATAGTTATGAACATTTATAGATAAGTAGTAGTTTTATTAACCCTTTTATGCCATCATTAAAGTAAGCGTTTTTAACAATATTTTAATTATGAGCAGGAGTAGGCAGCCCATATCACCAGTAGCCGATATTTTTTTTTAATTTTCGTAAATACCACGATCATTAATAAAACTCGTGAAAATGAGTATTTAAATCATTCAGTTGGAATTTGGATGTTAACTGAGTTGGTTGGTGCCGCTTTCCTAAAGAAAAGACAAAAACAAAATAGGCAATAAATAAAAAAAAATAGAGAACAAAGAAATATAATCTCGAACATTGTTGCCACGACACTATTATTTTTGTAAACATTGGAAATATTATTGTAAATATTGGGAATATATTTCAAAACAGACATAAATTCTGGTATTAAACAACTTTAGATTTTTATATTTTTTAGATAATGTCGAAAATATTATTTTCGATCCAAAAGTTTGTAAATAGAAGAATTTTTAATAAAAATATTTTTCTTTGAAAACTGTTCGATAAAAATTATATTTTATAGAAAATTTTTCGATAAAAATATTTTTATGTAAAAATTTTCTGTTAAAAATTTTAAAATCTTCCATAAAAAAATTTTTTATAAAAAAATGTTCTATAGAAAATTTTTTTATTTTTTTTTTAAATTTTTTAATAAAAAATTTTTTATAGACAAATTTTTGGTAAAAAATTTTCTATAGAAAAATTTTTGATAAAAAATTATTCTATAGAAAAATTTTTGTTAAAAAAATTTTCTATAGAAAAACTTTTCATAAAAAAATTTTCTATAGAAAACTTTTTGATAAAAAAATTTTCTATAGAAAAATTTTTGATAAAAAAATTTTTGATAAAAAATTTTCTATAGAAATATTTTTGTTAAAAAAATTTTCTATAGAAAAATTTTTGATAAAAAAATTTTCTGTAGAAAAATTTTTGATAAAAAAATTTTTTATAGAAAAATTTTTGCTAAAAAAATTTTCTATAGAAAAAATTTTGATAAAAAAATTTTCTATGGAAAAATTTTTGATAAACAAATTTTCTGTAGAAAAATTTTTGATAAACAAATTTTCTATAGAAACATTTTTGATAAAAAAAATTCTACAGCAAAATTTTTGTTAAAAATTTTTCTATACAAAAATTTTTGATAAAAAGATTTTCTATAGAAAAATTTTTGATAGAAAAAATGTTCTATAGAAAAATTTTTGATAAAAAAATTTTTAATAAAAAAATTTTTGATAAAAAAATTTTCTATAGAAAAATTTTTGATAAAAAAATTTTCTATAGAAAAATTTTTGATAAAAAAATTTGCTATAGAAAAATTTTTGATAAAAAAATTTGCTATAGAAAAATTTTTGATAAAAAAATTTTCTATAGAAAAATTTTTGATAAAAAAATTTTCTGTAGAAAAATTTTTGATAAAAAAATTTTCTATAGAAAAATTTTTGATAAAAAAATGTTCTATAGAAAAATTTTTGATAAAAAAATTTTCCGTAGAAACATTTTTGATAAAAAAATTTTCTATAGAAAAATTTTTGATAAAAAAATGTTCTATAGAAAAATTTTTGATAAAAAAATTTTCCGTAGAAACATTTTTGATAAAAAAATTTTCTATAGAAAAATTTTTGATAAAAAAATTTTCTATAGAAAAATTTTTGATAAAAAAATTTTCTATACAAAAATTTTTGATAAAAAAATTTTCTATAGAAACATTTTTGGTTAAAAAAGATTTCTACAAAAAAATTTTTGTTAAAAAAATTTGATAAAAAGATTTTCTATAGAAAAATTTTTGTAAGAAAATTTTCTATAGGAAAATATTTGATGAATATTTGGATAAAGCATATATGAACTGATGTTAATTTCAGGTCTATATCTCTCTATGTTTTGCAGCTTTGAGATGTTGCTTATAAGCAACATTGATCATTGGAAGTATATTTAAAAACAAAACAACGAGTATTTTTATATAATAATATTTTTATTGATTTCATGTGCGATATGAAACAAAAGTTTTTTTGTTTATTAAATTTGAACCCTTTTGGTCATAGTTCCTTTTGAAATATCTCTAAGACATATTCTACATCTTCTTTTGCTCCCTATTCAACCTTATGACAGGGCTGCCAAACAGTTTTCGTGAAAAATCAGCATATTTTTCCAAAGATATAGGCATTATCGGCAGTAAATTTTTCGAAATCGCAAAACATTGGAATTGTCAAAAATATATCACAAATACAGCCGAATATTAAAAAAATAGTCATTAAAAATTTTTCTGTAAAAAAAAAACTTTTATTGAAAATTTTCTGTAGAACAAGTTTTATATTAACAATTTTTCTATAGGAAAAAAATCATATTGAAAATTTCTCTATACATAAAATTTTAAATTAAAAATTGTTCAATATAAAAAATTTATCTACACTAAAAATCTTTTTCTATATAAAAAATTTTATATGTAAAATTTTTGCATACAAAAAAATTTTACCTTGAAAATTTTTCTATACAAAAACAAGTTGGAAAGTGCTATAGTCGGTGAAGCCCGACCGTACGATACCCTTCACCACTAAATCGAAAGGTGTTCTTTTTCCTGTATAAAAACAAATATTTGCCAAATTTCGCTATTATTCAAACTTTTCTCAAATCTTATATATTTAAGCTGCTTTCATTATTTGGACTTTTATGAGAGTTGGGGTTAAATGTAAACCGATTACCTCAAAATTTGGCAAATTGATTATAGTTTTTATAAAAATTTGGATTCTCATTATTTGGTGATTTTTGTCTCATTTAGTGCGTTTTGACAGATGAGTTTGTATGGGAGCTATGGTCAAATGTGGACCGAAATTTGGTACATTGATTTTAGTACACATAAGCAGTATTAAATTTAAATTTCATGAAAAAATATTGATATTTGTGTCCAGTATATCAATTCCGGAAAGTGGTATCTATGGGAGGTACCATAAATAATGGACTTATTTTGACGAATTTCAATAGCCATGGTCCCAATATCAAAAAAATGATCTGTGCCAGTTTTATCAAATTATCTTTAGAATTGCGACCTGTACATGGCTTACATGGGGGTCCAGTCAGCCAGCCATCGCTGCATCGACTCAGAAAGTGATGGATGCTAAGCCTATAATTGAAGGCTAGAAGATACTACAGATAGTATAGGTATCTAATGATATATTTTGTTGTATAGTGTGATATAATGAAGTTAACTTATTTATGTTTGTTAGTATGTGTGTATGTATAATTTATAATATAAAACAAAAATTGGTGAAAAAGTTATACATTTTCTTAATATTTACTAAATATTTCGTAAATATAACAAAATTATTTTTTTTTTAATTTTAAGCTATAATTTTTAAAACTGTTAATTTAACAAATTTTGTAGAGAATTTAAAATATGTTAACGTAAAACTTTTAAAAGTGTAATGGTTTTATAGTTTAAGTATAGAGTACAAAATTTTAATCATAATATTTTTCCCACTCATAATAATAAAAAAATTTACCTCTATAAAAAATAAATAATATTCGTATTAATAAAACCAGCATTTTTATTAAATAACCTTTTTTTCCACCAATTTCCCCTTAAAATTAAATTATTTAAATATTCATATCAGAAATTGATTTCTGTTTCAATTCACCCACAATCTGATCTATGGCAAAAATATTCCCATATGATTCAATTGCTGCTGCTGTTAAATATTTTTTTATATATAATTTATATTTAATTTGTCATTTTTTAAAAAATATATTTTATTTATTTTTTATTGATAATAACCACTAAAAGTTTATTAAAATTGTTTAAATTTATTATCCTGTTGATTCCTTGTAAAAAAAATGAAAGAATTTTAATATGAATATTTTGAACAGTAGAGTTGAATTTGATGTTGATTTAAACAAATGAATTAATAGGAGTTTAAAAGTTTAGTTTGAAAAATATTTATATTTAAAAAAATTCCTTCATTTCTATTAATGAGGCCCAATGCTCCACTGAGACAAAGATAACTGAAAAAGAATTTCCATAAATATTGTTAAGATATAAATGGCCCACCTCGACCTGATAATAATAATACTTAAACTTTGGCTTCTACATTTTTCTTCTATTACATCCTAGACTGTAGGGTGCTAAATATATACTCGGAATATGAAGTAATTCAAAATTTCTCCATTTTCATATAAATATACCTCTTCTACCTCAACCCAAACTATGTATATTATTTCCATATTATGTTAATTTATATTACGTTTGTCCATTATCAATAATCGTAAATATTTCCTTCCGCATAGCAAAACTGCTATATCGGAAAAAATAACAAAACAATTGTTAAATGAATAAAAAAAGAAGAACGAAAATCAGCATGAAAAACAATTTTATTGAAAAATAATTTCATGTATTTTATGCAATTGCTGAAAGTACAAAATCACGGTTAATATAAAAAAATAAAACATGTAAAATGAATGTATACAGATAAGATCGTTAGCAGCAACAACGGCATAACTCTAAACTCGCCCTTATCCAAAGTCTTAATACCAAGTTTCAGCGTTAATTAATTATAGTTTCATAAAAATCTGATAACCTGATCAAAAGTTATACGCAAATAAAATGGTTATATTTAAAAAAAAAAAATTATGAAAAACCGAACCTTGAACCGTCATAAAATCAGAACAAAAGCGAAGTTAAACATTTGTCAAAAATTTTTCTATAGAAAATTTTTTTTATCAATTTTTCTATAGAAAATTTTTTATCAAAAATTGTATAGAAATTTTTTTTACAGAAATTATTTTTTATCAAAAATTTTTCTAAAGAAAAATTTTTTATAGATTTTTTTTTATAAAAAATTTTTGTATAAAAAACATTTTTCTATAGAAAATATTTTTATCAAAAAATAACAAAATAGTCTTTTTGGAAAATATTTTTATCAACAATTTTTCTATAGAAAATTTTGCTATAGGAAATATTTTCATCAAAAATTTTTCTATACAAAATTTTTTTATCAAACATTTTTCTATAGAAAACAATTTTATCAAAAATTTTTCTATGGAAAATTTTTTATGAAAATTTTATAGAAAATTTTTTTACAGAATTTTAATTTTTATCAAAAATGTTTCTATAGAAAATTTTTAATAGAATTTTTTTTATCAAAAACTTTTGTACTGAAAATTTTTTTATCAAACATTTTTCTATAGAAAATTTTTCTTTAAAAATTTTTGTATAGAAATTTTTTTCAAAAACTTTTCTATAGAAAATTATGAAAAAACGAACCATGAACCGCCATAAAATGTAAACCAAAGCGAAATTAAATATTTTGAAGAACTTTAAAATTGTATGATATAGCAGAATCTATATACAAAATTTAATCAAAATCTGAGATTTATTCCACATAGTACATATGTGGAATAAGTATCGGATTTATTATCCTTATATTTACTATATTGTGCGATCTAATGGCCAATAGACGACAAATGTGTAAGCTCTAAATGCAGTGAATGCCGTTTGTGAATCACAGTGGTATATATTATATGGTATATGTTAAAAAATTTTTTATCAAAAATTTTTTTATAGAAAATTTTTTTATCAAAAATTTTTCTATAGAATTTTTTTTAATCAAAAATTTTTCTATAGAACATTTTTTTATCAAAAATTTTGCTATAGGAAATTTTTTCATCAAAAATTTTTCTATACAGAATTTTTTATCAAACATATAGAAATTTTTTTTATCAAAAATTTTTCTATAGAAAATTTTTTATCAAAAATTTTTCTATTGAACATTTTTTTATCAAAAATTTTTCTGTGGAAAATTTTTTATCAAAAATTTTTCTATAGAAAATTTTTTTACCAAAATTTTTTCTATAGAAAATTTTTTTACCAAAAATTTTTTTGTAAAAAATTTTTTTATCAAAAATTTTTCTATAGAAAATTTTTTTATCAAAAATTTTTCTGTAGAAAATTTCTTTACCAAAAATTTTTTTATCAAAAATTTTTCAATAGAAAATTTTTTTATCAAAAATTTTTCTGTAGAAAATTTTTTTGTCAAAAATTTGTCCATATAAAATTTTTTTATCAAACATTTTTCCATATAAAATTTTTTTTTATCAAAAATTTTTCCATATAAAATTTTTTTATCAAAAATTCGCCCATAGAAATTTATTTATCAAAAATTTTTCTATACTCATTTTTTTCAAAAATTTGTCTATATAAATTTTTTTTTCAAAAATTTTTCTATAGAAATTTTTTTATCAAAAATTTTTTATAGAGTAATTTTCTCACAAAAATTTTTCTATAGAAATTTTTTTTCAAAAATTTTTTTTATAGAATATTTTTCTTACAAAAGTTTTTCTATAAAATATTTTTCTTACAAAAGTTTTTCTATAGAAAATTTTTTTATCAAAAATTTTTCTATATTTTTTTTATCAAAAATTTTTCTATATTTTTTTATCAAAAAATTTTCTATAGAAAATTTTCCTACAAAAATTTTTCTATATTTTTTTTTATCATAATTTTTCTATAGAACATTTTTTTTATCAAATATTTTTCTATAGAAAATTTCTTTGTCAAAAATTTTTCTATAGACAATTTTTTTAATAGAATTCTTTTTTATCAAAAATTTTTCTATATCAAAAATTCGCCTATAGAATTTTTTTTTATCAAAAATTTTTCTATAAAATTTTTTTTTCAAAAATTTTTCTTTAGAATAGTTTTCTTAAAAAAATGTTTCTGTGGAAATTATTTTATCAAAAATTTTTCTATAGAAAGTTTTTTTTATCAAATACTTTTGTTTAGAATATTTCTTTATCAAAAATTTTTCTATATAAAATTTTTTATCAAGAATTCGTCTGTAGAAAATTTTTTTTATCAAAAATTGTTCTATATTTTTTTATCAACAATTTTTCTATAGAAAATTTTTCTTGCAAAAATTTTTCTATATTTTTTTATCATAATTTTTTTATAGAAAATTCTTTTATCAAATATTTTTCTATGGAAAATTTTGTTATCAAAAATTTTTCTATGGAAAATTTTGCTATCAAAAATTTTTCTATAGAAAATTTTTTTTATCAAAAATGTTTCTATATAAATTTTTTTATTTAAAATTTGTCTATAGAAATTTTTTTTATCAAAAATTTGTCTACACAAAATTTTTCTTATAAAAATGTTTCTATAGAAAGTTTTTTCTCAAAAAAATTTTTCAATAGAATATTTTTCTCACAAAAATGTTTCTATAAAAAAAATTTTTATAGATTGATTTATTTCTTGCCTATTTTGTTTTTGTCTTTTCTTTAACAAAGCAACACCAATCGGCTCAGTTAACATCTAAATTCCAAGTGAATGGTTTTAATACTCATTTTCACGAGTTTTATTAATGATCGTGGTATTTAAGAAAATTAAAGAATTCATCGGCTTCTGGCTATTGAAATTCGTGAAAATAGGTCCACTATTTATCGTAGCTCCCATAGGAACCAATTTCCGGAATTGATATTTTGGCCACAAATATCAATATTTTTTCATAAAATATAAAACAAATTTTACTTATGTAAACCAAAATCACTGTACCACATTTCATTGAAATCGGTCCACATTTGACCATAGCTCCCATGCAAACTCCCCTATTCAAATGAACTAAATAAAACAAAAATCTCTAAATCTGAAGATAATGAAAATTTGGAGTTTATTTCTGCATACATAATTTTTGGAAAAACTGTAACCAATTTGTCAAATTTCGAGATAATTGGTCCACATTTAACCCTATCTCTCATATAAGTCCAAATGATGGAAACAGCTTAAATATATTAGTTTTGAGAAAATGTTTGTATGATGCTAAAATATGGCAAATATTTCTCTTTATAAAGGAAAAAGAACACCTTTGACTTTAGTGGTGAAGGGTATCGTGGTCGGTCTTGACCGACTATAGAATTTTATTTCTTGTTTTGTTTTGTAATTCTTTTCTATTTCAAATTTTAAGTTCTGACACTTTTACCAGCAAAATTTAGTAGAAATATATGTTAGTACTATTACACTTTGATCAGTCTGTCATGTTAAAACACAATAATAATTGTTAAACTGTTCATACAAGTTTTTTAATTCATATATTTACCTTAAATTGTATGATTGGATTGAAAGAAGTAGACAAAAAAAAATAATTTTACATTATCCTTCATACGAGTTTAACAAAGAAGTGGTTACATTTCAACTGAAATTGTTAATTTATGTTAGTAAATAATTTGTGTTATCACAAATTAAAGTGATGAAGTTAATGTTTTGAATTTCTTCCATTATCCAAATGTTCACTATTTTCAATAATCGTTTACAATCACCAATATCATTTAGAATCATTTTGCAGTGGTGATAAGAAACAAGTTTTGGAAATGTATTCAACAGATTATAACCAAATGTTATTTTAAATTTAATTATTCCATAAATAATTTTCCACAATTATTTTTTATTATTGTACTAAATAGTTTTTTGATAAAACAAAAAAATGTTTGTGGGGACAGATTTTCCTCGACGCGTTGGCAAGAACATCATCATCAAGAGGAGTATCCCAAATTTTAGAGATACCAAGCATTATATTAAATTTGCATGACAGAAAAAATACGAATTATAGAGTCAATACAAACATCAATATAAATCGAAGATTATCAATTCAGTTCATATTTTCTTTATATCCCATATATTTGTTGTGGCTTTTTAGTGACTATTCTTATTTGATAGAGCTACTTATATACGTAGCTCTGACCTAAACATATAGCTAAGTCTTTTCTCCTTTACATATAAATATGTACATATGATATGTATTATACTATACATACACTTATAAATTATAAATATGTTTATATTACTATGAATATATTTTTAAAACAAAAGACTGCAAATAAACTACACAGAAAAAATAATGCATATATTTTTAAACACAAAAAACAACCTTAAAAAATTTAAGAGATAAATACATACATATGTATTTTTAAATTATATATGTATTTTATTCGGTTTACTGATATATAAAGGATAAATAAAATTATAAAAATTTAATTGTTTTATTTTGCTTTAACTGCAATAACAATTGGTGATCTACTGCAAAGGAAGAAAAATAAACTGGATACGAAGGGAACATACTTTTAGCTTGAACAGAATGAAAATGAATATTTATAATTAAAAGTTAATATCACATTATGTTACAATACTAAAGATAAAATAACTTTTTGTTTTTTAAAAATAAGAAATTTATTGAAAGGATACAACAATTATTGACAAAAATAAATATTGTATAATGAACAGAACTGACGATATGTAAAATTTTAATTGGACTTTAAGTAACAAAAATGGAAGTTAATAAATTGTTAATTCATATAAAATATGGATTTATATACATCTGTTATATGAAATGCAAAATTTTTGTTATTGTATAAATAAAATTGTTATCATGTGACAACTGATTCGAAGGGGCTGATATTTTTAAAAGGAATATCAAACAGATAAGGTGATTTTTGGAAATTCGTTTTCTTTGAAGTCAAACTAATAGAAGTTTAAACAAAACTAAAATTTTTTTTTAATTTAGTGCTTTTATAACCTATACTACATGTATCTTTTAAACTTAATAAAATAAAAGTGTATAATTAGACCCACCCTCTAAAAGGATTGGAGGTATATTGAGACTGTCATTCCGTTTGTGATTTCCTTAGTATTGGATCAAAACCCAAAATTGAAGTATCCTTATAAAATTCATCAAAATTCCACCTAGAATACACTTAAATACCAATAAATGATAAAATGTAATAGCTATCGCCATTAAATTCAGCACAAGGAAGTCCTATGTCAATGCCAGCCAGTGTGCAAGATTTTGTAACAATCGGTCACCATTTAACCATAGCCCTTATATAAAAAACTTATGGAAACACAAAAAGACCAAAAAACAAGTATGAAAGTGCTTTAGTCGGTCAAGCCCGACCATACGATACCCTTCACCACTAAGGTCGAAGGTGTTATTTTTTCTGTATAAAGACAAATATTTGCTAAATTTTGCCATTATACAAACATTTTCTATAAACTTATATATTAAAGCTATTTCCGTCATTTGAACTTATATGAGAGCTATTGTCAATTGTCGACCGATTACCTCGAAATTTGGCAAATTACTTACAGTTGCTATGTATGCGAAAAATAAACTAAACATTCCCATTATCTTCAGATTAACGAGCCTTTTAGTGGTTTTTGTCTCATTTAGTGCGTTTTTAAAGGAAAGTTTGTATGGGAGCTATGGTCAAATGTGGACTGATTTCAACGAAATTTGTTACAGTGATTTCAGTTTAAATAAGCAGTATCTGTTTGAAATTTCATGAAAAAATATTTATATTTGTAGCCAATAAATCAATTCCGGGAAATGGGACCTATGGGAGGTACCATAAATAATGGACCGATTTTGACCAATATCAATAGACATGGTTCCAATATTAAAAAAATGATCTGTGCTAAATTTCATTAAATTATCATTAGAATTGCGACCTGTAGTTTGATTACAAGGTTTACATTGGGCTCCAGCCAGCCAGACGGACGGACATCGCTAAATTGTCTCAGAAAGTGATTCTATTGGAATACTAAAAGGTGGGTCTAAGACAAATATTTCTATGTGTTACATACATCAGCACAAACCCTTTCCACCTATAGTGGTGAAGGGTATAAAGATGGGAGGTTTGTGTCTTAAAAAAAGCTAGAGGTACTTAATTTTACCTTGAAAAAGTTGTGTACTGAAAATGACAGAAGTCGGTTTGCATTTAGTTAGAGGTCCCATATAACCCCTTAAATCACATTAATGCTGATAAATTTAATACAATTGTAATAGCTATGATGACTAAATTTTGAACAGAGAAGTTTTGTACAACTATTGGTCTGTATATCAAATTGTATAGAAATCGGTCCATATTTAACCATAGCTTTTAAATAGAAACCACTTCCGGAAACCACTAAAGTGTCACAAACGCCAGTTAAAAGCTATTATATAATAAACAGGAGTAGGCAGCTGATACGACCAGTAGCCAATGATTTTTTTTTTATTTTTGTAAACACCACGATCATTAATATAACTCGTGAAAATGAGTATTAGAATCATTCAGTTCTAATTTGGATGTTAACAGAATCAGTTGGTGTCGCTTTGTTAAAGAAAAGACAAAAACAAAATAGGCAAGAAACAAATCAAAATCTATAGAAAATTATTTGATACAAAAATTTTCTATAGGAATATTTTTGATAAAAAATCTTTCGATACAAAAATTTTTGATAAAAAAAATTTTCTATAGAAAATTTTTTGATAAAAAATTTTCCATAGACAAATTTTTGATAAAAAATTTTCCAAAGAAAAATTTTTGGTAAAAAATTTTCCAACGAAAAATTTTTGGTAAAAAAATTTTTATAGAAAAACTTTTATAAAAAATTTTCTATAGAAAAATTTTTGATAAAAAAATTTCTATAGAAAAATTTTGATAAAAAAATGTTCTATAGAAAAATTTTGAATAAAAAATTTTCGACAGAAAAATTTTCTAAAGAAAATTTTTTGATAAAAAATTTGCCATAGAAAAATTTTTGAAAAAAAATGTTCCATAGAAAAAAGTTTGGTAAAAAATTTTCCAACGAAAATTTATAAATAATTTTTATAGACAAATTTTGATAAAAAAATTTTCTAAAAAAATGTTTTTGATAGAAAATTTTCCATAGAAAAATGTTGATAAAAAATTTTCCATAGAAAAATTTTTGGTAAAAAATTTTACTATAAAAATTTTTAGGAAAAATTTTTGATAAAAAAAATTTTATATAGAAAACTTTTCATATAAAATTTTTTATAAAAAAATTTTATATGAAAAAATTTTTGAGAAAAAATTTTCTATGGAAACATTTTTGATAAAAAAATTTTCTATAAAAAATTTTTCAATAAAAAAATGTTTTATAGAAAAATTTACGATAAAAAAATTTTCTATCGAAAAATTTTTGATAAAAAAATTTTTTATAGCAAAATTTTGTGATAAAAAAAAAAAAATTGATAAAAATTTTGGTAAAAAATTTTATAACAAAAAATTTTTACTATAAAAATTTTTAAGAAAAATTTTTGATAAAAAAAATTTTATATAGAAAACTTTTTAATAAAATAATTTTCTTCTTTTTGAATAATATTTACATCCCGACTATTTTGTTATTTTTTGATAAAATAATTTTCCATAGAAAAATTTTTGATAAAAAAATTTTTGATAAAAAAATTTTTAATAAAATAAATTTTCTATAGAAAAATAAAAAAATTTTCTATGGAAATATTTTGATAAAAAAATTTTCTATAGCAAAATTTTTTGATAAATAAATTTTCTATAGAAAATTTTTTTATGAAAAATTTTTCTTTCTTCATAGAAAACTTTTTAATAAAAAAATTTTCTATAGAAAGATTTTTTGGAAAAAAATTTTATATGAAAAAAGTTTTGATAAAAAAAATTGTATATGAAAAAATTTTTGAAAGAAATTAATTTTAGTTGAACCAGAAATTTATGTTGATGGTCGTGGGTTCGAGTCGGGCTCAGGTTCATGTCATAAATTATTTTTTTTTTTTTTAATTTATGATTTTTAAATTAGATGAATAAATTTTAGGAATACTGAAAAAACTATGTGACACTTAGCAGTGTGGAATGCTGCATTTTCTGTCCCGCTACGGACTTCATCAGCACACTGTGTCACCAACTGTTAAATGCCAGTAGTTAAAAAAAAAATAATTTATGACATGAACCTGAGCCCGACTCGAACCCACGACCATCAACATAAATTTCTGGTTCAACTAAAATTAATTTCTTTCAATTAAATTGCATGGGCACCGCGATTTACATGTTTTCATTAACTCTTTCAAGTTGATACTAAATTCAAAATTTGCATTAAAGTAAAAGAATAAAACAAAACTTGTCAAAAACAAAAATCTTTGTCTTCATTACCAGCTGACAGTTGGTTAAAGTACAAAGTAAATGTAGATTAATAAAGGATAGGGATACAAAACATAAAGGAAAAAACTATGGTGGATAAGTTCGTCTAACTGAATCGATCATATGGTCATAGGTGAAATAGAAATGAGTGTTAACATAATTCTCGTTTTCAATTTCGCTTAAGAATTCAGTTAAATAGATGATCTTAACTACTGGCATTTAACAGTTGGTGACACAGTGTGCTGATGAAGTCCGTAGCGGGACAGAAAATGCAGCATTCCACACTGCTAAGTGTCACATAGTTTTTTCAGTATTCCTAAAATTTATTCATCTAATTTAAAAATCATAAATTAAAAAAAAAAATAATTTATGAAAAAATTTTTGATAAAAAAATTTTATGTGAAAAAATGTTTGATAAAAAAATTATCGAACAGAATGTTTATTCGCATTTGATCCCAAATCAAATGCGAATAAACATTCTTTTTGAATAATATTTACATCCCGACAATTTTGTTATTTTTTAAAAAAAATTTCTATAAAAAATTTTTTGATAAAAAAATTTCTATAAAAATTTTTTGATGAAAAAATTTTCTATAAAAAATTTTCTTCAAAAAATTTTTTGATAAAAAAATTTTCTATAGGAAAATTTTTGATAAAAAATTTTCTTTAGAAAAATTATTGATAACAAAATTTTCTATAGAAAAATTTTTGATAAAAAAAAATTTCTGTAGAAAAATTTTCGATAAAAAAATTTTCTATGGAAAAGTGTTTGATGAAAAAATTTTCTATTGAAAAATTTTTGATAAAAAAATTTTCTATGGAAAAATTTTTGATAAAAAAAATTCTATAGAAACATTTTTGAAAAAAAAAAAAGTATAAAAGCGCCGACCCGTATTTATAAGCTATAACAACATATATGTAAATACCAGCTAGTGTATAAAATTGTGTGACAATCGGACAATATTTCGCTATAGTTCTCTTATATATATGTATATATATATATATATATATATATATATATATATATATATATATATATATATATATATATATATATAACATCCCCTTTCTTGATATAGAAATTGGATGTTATATATGTATCAAAAAGATTTGAAGGTACATTCAGTGCATTAAGTTTGCACCTACGAAATTAGATAGCTTTCAATTAATGTTAAGTCTAGACTTTATATACTGTAGATGCATTAGAAACTCCTAAAAAAATAAATGGACGCGCCGTTCTTTTTTTTTTCCTAAATTAAACACAACTTGATGGTGGGTATATAAGATTCGGCACAGCCTAATTTTTTAACATTTCAAGATAATCGAGTAAAAAATTTTTCTCTTATTAGACATCTGGCAAAACTGTAATATTTCAGATTACATCCTTCTATTATAGTCTTTGGTCAAATTATAAATTTCATTATTTTATTAAGTAATAAACATTCATTACCTACATTACTTTTTTGTGAAAAATTCAATTAAAATTTTTCACTTCCTTATTGGTATTATATTTCCCTTATTAGTTAATTTTTCGCATAATTTTTCTAAAAATTTCCCTTCTATAGCCAATAATTACAAACGAAAAATGTTTGAAAAAAAACGAAGCTAATTATATGCGCTTTGGTTTTCTGATTAGTAATCACCTAATGGACGGTTTTAATGGCAAACCAACGAAAACCATTGGTCCATCTGCTAGAGACATTATGTATGTATGCATTTATGTATGTGTGAATGTATAATATATGTACATGTATGTATGAGTAAATATAAATTTTGATCAAATGTGTGAAATTGATATTGGTTGGGGAATAAGTTTTGAGCTTATACAAACGAATATATGGATGTGCCGTGGTTGCAATTCATGCATTTATGTATATAGTTTATTTTAAAAATACGAATTAGGGGAGGTCATATTTAAAAAAAAAAAAAAAAAAATATATATATATTTAAAAAATTTGAACTAAATTTATTTTATTAAGGTTTATTAAATTGTGTTTTAAGCTTTAAAAAAAATAGTTTCACATTCTTTAACATTTATTGGTTACCCCCTAATATATCTAACATGCTCAGAGCAACCACTTTACATCTGTAATTTGGCTCTGGCAACAGATTTTTTGTTTTTTTGAATAAACAATTTATTTTGATTATTCTTTTGCATTTCGAATTATACCAAAAATGTAAAACTGTAACCAAATATGGAGAGATCGCATAGAAAATTAAATAAAATCTAAATAGAATTGTAATTAATGTGCAAACATTTTCCTAAACTCAATAAATTTTCGAAAAATCAAAACCAAAAGTAACATAAAAGAACTAAAGTGTGATATTTTTGGTTAAACGAGTGATAATAATTGTATGAAAATTTTGTTTCATTTTCAATAACATCATAATTTTTGTTAAATTAGTTCGAAAAGTAAGAAGAAAAAAAATATTTTACCATATTTTTTATGAAAAAAAGTTTATATTAAAAATTATGCAAAAAAAAAAAAAAAATACATGACAAAAAGTCACTGTTTGGTGTGAATTTTGGGAGGGCAGCATCATCGGTCATTATTTCTTTACAACGAAGTTTATCATGCCTTAGAGCAATGTATCGTTGTTCTCATGTAGAAAGGCCCTAACTCACACTTTTTTCAAAACTGTCTTTTTTTGTGATTTCAATGCATTTAAGGCAAATAAATCTCCTCACATTAATTTAAAGCAATTTTTTTTATCAAAATTAGCGGTTATTTAAGTAATTTTCTACAAAGCTCTAACTCATTAAAAAAAAAATTTAAAAGCCCTATCCCGCCAAATTGTGTATGTGTCATTTCAACAACAAATAATAGAAAACTTTCTAATCTTAAAGCTTTAGGTTGGCTGTATAATTATCTAAAGTTTTCTTATATAAAACTTTCGATGTCGAAAGGTTTTCTTTAATAAACTTTCGATATCGAAAGATTTCTAATACTTTTGATATAAAAAGCTTTTAACTAAAAAGATTCCATATCAAAAGCTTTTTGGAAAAAAAAATTTATATAGAAAACTTTTTATATCAAATGATTTGTCGCCAAAATATTTCAGATAGGAAGCTTTTTATATAAAACTTTCCTATAGAAAAATGTTTACATCAAAAGCTTTTTCTATAGATAACTTTAATATCTAAATCATTCTAAAAAACTGTTTAAATTAAGATATCTTTTAATATCTTAAACTTTCTACTAAAAGTATTCCGCATCAAAAGCTTTCAAAAAAAAAAAAACTGTCTTTATTTATCTTAAGTTTTCTTATATAAATCTTTCGATGTCGAAAGGTTTTCTATAACAAACATTCGATATCAAAAGATTTCTTATATATTACTTTTGATATAAAAAGCTTCTAATTAAAAATATTCAATATCGAAAGCTTTCCCGAAAAAACTAGATTTTCTGTAGAAAACATTCCATATCAAAAGATTTGTCGCCAAAATATTTAAGATACGAAGCTTTTTACATAAAACTTTTCTATAGAAAATTTTAATATCAAAAGCTTTTCCTATAGATAACTTTAATATCTAAAGCTTTCTAAAAAACTGTTCGTATTAAAAATTGCTATATAAAACTTTCGATGTCGAAAAGACTCCTATAATAAACATTAGATATCGAAAGATTTCTTATATACATATAACTTTTGATATAAAAGTTTTTATAAAAGCTACTAAAAACATTCTATATCAAGAGCTTTCTAATATAGAAATGAGAACTTCTAAAGATTTCCTATATAAATCTTTTGAGCTTTCCAATATAAAAACGCCAATATCTGAAGATTTCCTATATAAATCTTTTGATTAAAAATGCTTCCTTATAATAAAACTTTTGACATAAAAAACTTTCAACTAAAAACAATCCACAATGAAAGCTTTCCGAAAATAAAATATTTTCTATAGGCAACTTACCATATCAAAAGATTTCTTATATAAAACTTTTGTTATCAAAATATTTCGTATTGAAAACCTTTTATATAAGCAGATTTCCTAAAAGTTATTTTAAATATCCAAAGCTTTCTACTAAAAACATTCTATATATGGAGCTTTCCAATATAGAAATGAGAATTTTTAAAGATTTCCTATAGAAATCTAAAGATTTTCTATATAAATTATTTGATTTCGAAATGCTTCAAAAATGCTTAATATACTTTTGATATGGAAAGATTTTCTATAGAAAACTTTTGGATTTCTTCATAAAACTTTGAATATCGAAAGATTTCATAAAAAAAACATTCCAATTGAAACTTTCAATATCGAAAGCTTTTCTATAGAAACAATTTCGAAAGGTTTCCTAAACAAAACTTTTAATATCGAAAGATCTCTTGTAGAAAGCATTCGCTATCGAAAGCTTTCCTATAGAAAACATTCGTAATGTAAAGATTTTCTTAATATAAGTTGTCTTGATCACTACAGGAAAAAGCCCTAAGTTACATTTATGCTCTGAAATGAGAATACATAAAGCCCTAACTCAATTTAGTTTTTATATGTTAAAAGTTGAGGCCTTTCTACATGAGGTTTTACTTCTTTTTTTATAACAACATTTTCAATTTGTATTTAAATTAAATATGATATCAAACTTTCGATGAATTAACAATTTTTCGAATACGACAATAAATATAATTATACAATTATAAGTACTCTTTAATTTTCTTAAACGAATCATCCCATTTTCCAAAATTTACTGAATTTCTATGTTCTTTGTCATAACGATTAATACTTTTTACATACTCTGATTTACTGGACATTTTAATATATAACAAATTATAAAATCCTATTGTCTAAATCATAAGGCAACAAATCAAATGTAATCCTCACCATAAAAAATGACATGCAATTTTCCAAAATATCACAAAAGCTCCAAAGTTTTTCTTTGTGAAGTTTCAAAAAGAAAAAAAAAAAAAAAATAAAGTAATCTTTTAAGACGAATGATTTTACACTTTTCTTCTAAGGTCACACATACAAAGATATGCTATAATTTTAAAGCTTTTCTTAAGTTTAAAATGACAAAATACAATAAAAATGCATAAAATGCACATGGTATGTAAGAAAAAATGGAAATACATGTGTGTCCATATATACATATATAAAAACATGCAAAGTTATACATGTATTTATGAGAAATATAAATTTTCACAAAATAAAATTTATTTTTGATTTATGAATTTCACTGACCTAAACATAATGTTATTTTATTTCCTTGCATTTTTCTTAGTTTTAGTTATATTTTCATGTTTTACACGACTTTAAAATCTTTAACTTCATAGTCGAGAGTTGGAGTAAAGGAGAATACAAAGTTTTCTTTGAACTTTTGGAACCAAGGAGCAAAAAACACGAAAAAAGTACATTACATTATGCATTTTTGCATATTTAAATTTATATATATAACATTACTTAGCATATGGTAGAAATTTTTACAGTATTTGATGGCTCAGAGCGCAAACTTATTAAGTCTCAAAAAGAAATTTACAAACAAATAATTTTTTGGTACAATTTTTTCTATAGAAAATTTTTCGGTATAAAATTTTGACAGAAAATTTTTCGGTATAAAATTTTTTCTACGGAAAATTTTTGGTACAAAATTTTTCTATAGAAAATTTGTTGGTACAAAATTTTTTATAGAAAGTTTTTCGGTACAAAATTTTTTACAGAAAATTTTTCGGCACAAAATTTTTCTATAGAAAATTTTTTGGTGCAAAATTTTCTATAGAAAATTTTTCTATAGAAAATTTTTCTGTACAAAACTTTCTATAAAAAAAAGAAAATCTTTTTCTATAGAAATTATTTCAGCACAAAATTTTTTATAGAAAATTTTTCGGTGCAAATTTTTTTTTGTTTTTGAAAATTTTCGGCACAAAATTTTTCTATAGAAAAAATTTTCCTTTAGAAAATTTTTCGGTACAAAATTTTCCTTTAGAAAATTTTTCGGTACAAAATTTTTCTATAGAAAATTTTTCGGTACAAAATTTTTCTATAGAAAATTTTTCGGTACAAAATTTTTCTATAGAAAATTTTTCGGTACAAAATTTTTCTATAGAAAACTTTTCGGTACAAAATTTTTGTATAGGAAATTTTCGGTACAAAATTTTTCTATAGGAAATTTTCGGTACAAAATTTTTCTATAGGAAATTTTCGGTACAAAATTTTTCTATAGAAAATTTTTCGGTAAAATTTTTTTTCAGAAAATTTTTCTTACAAAATTTTATATATAGACACTATAGACACTTTTTCGATACAAAATTTTTCGCTAAAAAATTTTTTCATAGAAAATTTTTCGGTATAACATTTTTCTACAGAAAATTTTTCGTTACAAAATGTTTTTCTATAGTAAATTTTTTTGTAAAAAATTTTTCGACACAAAATTTGTCTGTTCAAAATTTTTCTAAAGATAATTTTTCAGTACAAAATTTTTTTATAGAAAATTTTTGGGTAAAAAATTTTTCTTTAGAAAATATGTTGATTAAAATTTTTCTATAGAAAATTTTTCAACACAACATTTTTCGGTAGAAAATTTTTTCACACAAAATTTTTCTATAGAAAATTTTTCGGTACAAAAATATTTGCTATAGAAGTTTTTTATGGAAAATTTTTCGGTACAAAATTTTTCTATAGAAAAAATTTTTCGGTACAAAATTTTTCTACAGAAAATTTTTCGGTACAAAATCTTTCTATAGAAAATTTTTCGGTACAAAATTTTTCTACAGAAAATTTTTCGGTACAAAATTTTTCTATAGAAAATTTTTCGGTACGAAATTCTTCTACAGAAAATTTTTCGGCACAAAATTTTTTATAGAAAATTTTTCGGTACAAAATTTTTCTATAGAAAATTTTTCGGTACAAAATTTTTCTATAGAAAATTTTTCGGTACAAAATTTTTCTATAGAAAATTTTTCGGTATAAATTTTTTTTTTCAGAAAATTTTTCTTACAAAACTTTTTTATAAAAAAATTTGTTTAAAAAATTTTTCTACAGACACTTTTTCGATACAAAATTTTTCGCTAAAAAATTTTTTCATAGAAAATTTTTCGGTATAACATTTTTCTACAGAGAATTTTTCGTTACAAAATGTTTTTCTACAGTAAATTTTTTTGTAAAAAATTTTTCGACACAAAATTTGTCTGTTCAAAATTTTTCTATAGATAATTTTTCAGTACAAAATTTTTTTATAGAAAATTTTTGGGTACAAAATTTTTCTATAGAAAATATGTTGATTAAAATTTTTCTATAGAAAATTTTTGAACACAACATTTTTCTGTAGAAAATTTTTCCACACAAAATTTTTCTATTGAAAATTTTTCGATACAAAATAATTTGCTATAGAAGTTTTTTATAGAAAATTTTTCGGTACAAAATTTTTCTATTGAATATTTTTCAGTTTAAGATTTTTCTACAGAAAATTCTTCTTCTTAAAATTTTTGTATGGAAAATATTTCGTTTTTAAATTTTTTATATAGGAAATATTTCCTTTTAAAATCTTTCCAAAAAAATTTTACTTTTTAAAATTTTTTTACAGAAAATTTTTTATTTTAAAATTTTTCTATAGAAAATTTTTTGTTATAAAATTTTTGAATAGAAAAGTTCTCGTTTAAAAACTTTTAAAATAAAAAATTTTTCGTTTTAAAATTTTTCATTTAAAAATATTTTTTTTAGAAAATTTTTTATTTTAAAATCTTTCTTTACAAAAATGTGCACATGTGCCAAGCTTTAAAATAAACTTTTGTTTATTTAAATCTTTCTTTGAACCCCCTTTATAGCACTTTTGTCTTAGTCGCCAACAAAGCAACAACAAAAGTGTGGGAAATAAAGAAATGATAAAACTGAAAAATGTTTGTGTGTTTCTGTTCGGATGATAATCTGCGCTTTATGTTGATATTTGTTGGACACAATAATAATAATTCGTATTTATTCAGTCCCTCAAATTATACATAATGTGAGGTTTTCGCTCTGTCTAGAATTAGGGATAATCCTCCTGATGAGATGGTCTAACCAACCATCGAAACGCGTCGAGGAAAGGTTTCCCCACCAACATTTTTTGGTTTTATCAAAAAACTATTTATTACAATAATAAATAATTGTAATAAATTGGGATTCTTAGTGCAATACACTACAGTAAAACTTTTTAAAAATTTTCGTTGTTAAAAATTTTTCTTTACAAAAATTTTCGTTATTAAAAATTTTTGTTTTAAAAAATTTTTCTAAGAAAAATTTTTCGTTTTAAAAAATATTTCTATAGAAAATTTTTGGTTTCAAAAAAATTTTTCTATAGAAATCATTTCTTTACAAAAGTTTTCGTTACTAAAAATTTTTCATTTTAAAAAATTTTTCTTCAGAAAAATTTTTATAGAATCGTTAGTTTTAAAAGTTTTCTTTAAAAAATTTTTCATTTTAAAATTTTTCTTTAGAAAATTTTTCGTTTTAAAATTTTTTCTTTACAAAACTTTTAATTCTAAAATTTTTTCTTTAGAAATTTTTTCGTTTTAAATTTTTTTTTTATAGAATTTGTTTTGTTTTACAAAATATTTCTATAGAAATTTTTTTGGTATACAATTTTTTTCTTTATTTGGGAATTAATTATTCGAACTTTAGAATTAATTGAAAAATTAGGTTTAATCAGGCTTGAGTTCATTTAACTTTCAAATTATTAATTTTGAAAATTTGAAAAGTAATTGTGGAGAAAAACTGAAAAAATTATTTTTGAACGCGGCTAGTGGATTGCAATTTCTGTCCCGCCACAGGACGTCATCAGCACTTAGCGCCCTCGACCACAGTCGAGTTGTCAAATTGCAGAGATAATCATCAATTTAACTCATTGAGTTTGATCGAACATCCCTACGTTTAATTGATTGTGTATTCTCCTATTACTTGTTTTGCTCGATCTTTTCACTTGCCGTTGGCATGTAGAGAAGAACAAAACTTTTTGGTTTGATGCTATTTTAGAATAGTAACAATGTTAACAACATATGTATGTAAGTAAATTACATGAATGTATGTAAATGCAACGTGCCCTTTGCTTTTATTTATTTGGGAATTAATTATTCGAACTTTAGAATTAATTGAAAAATTAGGTTTAATCAGGCTTGAGTTCATTTAACTTTCAAATTATTAATTTTGAAAATTTGAAAAGTAATTGTGGAGAAAAACTGAAAAAATTATTTTTGAACGCGGCTAGTGGATTGCAATTTCTGTCCCGCCACAGGACGTCATCAGCAGTTAGCGCCCTCGACCACAGTCGCGTTGTCAAATTGCAGAGATAATCATCAATTTAACTCATTAATTTGTGGGTACAAAATTTTTTTATAGAAAATTTTTCGTTACAAAATTTTTCAAATGAAAATTTTTTGTTGTAAAATTTTTCTTTAGAATTTTTCTACAGAAAATTCTTCGTTTTAAAATTTTTCTATGGAAAATATTTCGTTTTAAAATTGTTTGTATTGCTAATATTTCGTTTTAAAATCTTTCTAAAAAGATTTTAGGTTTTACATTTTTTTTTACTGAAAATTGTTTGTTTTAAAATTTTTATATAGAAAATTTTTTGTTTAAAAATTTTACTATAGAAAATTTTTCATTTTTGAAAATTTTTCGATAGAAAATTTTTCCATAGAAAATTTTTCGTTTAAAATTTTTTTACCTAAAATAATTTTTCGTTTTTATATTTTTCTTCACAAAAGTTTACGGCTTTAAAAATTTTTCATTGAAAAATCTGGCAATTTAGAAAACTTTTTTATATAATTTTTCTATAGGAAATTTTTCTTCAGATAATTTTTCGTTTTTAAAAAATTTTTCGTTTTAAAAATTTTTTCTTAAGAAATTTTTTGGTTTTTAAAAATATTTTTGGAGAAATTTTTTCTTTTTAACAAATTTTTTGGTTTTAAAAATTTTTATACAGTTTTTTTTGTACAAAATTTTTCTATAGAAATAAAATTCTGCTTTTTAAGATTTTTTTACTGAAAGTTTTTTGTTTTAAATTATGTCTATAGAAAAATTTTCGGATTTAAAATTTTTCTTCAGACAATTTTTAGTATTAAAATTTTTCTAAAGAAACAATTTTTCTTTAGAATTTTTTGCTTTCATTTTTTAATAGAAACTTTTTAGTTTCTGTTTTTCTATAGAAAGATTAAGATTTAAGATTTAAGATTTTTTATCGAAATTTCCCGGCTTAAAATTTTTCTATTGAAATTCTTTCGTTTTGAAATGATTTTGTATAGAAAGTTTTTAATTTTAATAATTGTTCTATAGAAAATTTTTGATTTATCATAGTTTTACCCTTAACAGAGAATATACAACACAGATACACTTTTACAAGCTCTATTGGCTACAAGAATGGAATATTTAATGTAATAGTTTCAAATGAGTACGTTAGCATTAACACAGCAGTTCTGGAATGAAGGACAACCTCCCAAAATTAGAAGACAGATAAAAGGTAGGGGCAAAAATGATATGCTTATAGACATAATTGATATGTAGATCTCATCAAAAGCTTATATTAAAATTTTCATTCCTCTTACTATAACTGGGAAAATTCCTTCAGTTTAGAACTGCTGGTTACATGTTTATGTATTCTATACATATACTTTAACCATATTTGTGTTACTCTGATATACAACCACAAAAATAATAATTTACACATACAAACGTAAATACAGATATAGGAATACTTAAATATAAAAATATTTAAATATTTTTCTTAAATACATATTTCATATATCCCTATGTTCTATATGTACAAAAAACTACAATATTTGGCCATAAATTATATAAAAATCCTTATAAAAAACACAAAAATATAAAAAAAAAAACTTACAAATTGATACATGAAAAATTTTAGCAAGAAAAATTTATTTATTATTAAATATTGTTAACATTTTTGTTATCATGCTCTGGCATCTCCTCGTACTCTTACGAATAGTAATAAATATAAAATTTTTGCAAATAACAATTTTTATTAACATTCAACATATTTGCCTACATATTGTACAATATATTTAACTATTTAAAATAATATACTCTGGCATGTGTTTTAAAATATTTTATAGAATTTTGAATATTGTTGCAAATTTTTTCTTTTACCAAGATTTAATTGAAAAGTAATTGGTATGTAAGAAAACATCTTGAGAGATTTGAAAATACTTTAACTTTTAAGTGTTCTTTAGAAATTTGAAAGTTTTTATCTACTGAAAAATTCATCTCTAAGAATTACTAAATTTCTATGTTTTGTTAGTTGTTTGGAAAATATTTCTTCCATTAGGACAAGGCAATATAAAGCATTTGGGGAAAATCTTATGAACAGGGTAATTATTGGTTATTTGTTTAAAGTGTTAGAAATAAATTAGAATAAATATAGTAAATATATTTTTTTTTAATCCTAATAAATTTTAATATAAATTTCATTTTTCTTTAAAAACTTTACAAGCAAATTAGTTTTTTCAACAATTTTAAAGTAAATTCTAAGCTCGAGAATTAGTTTGCAAAATTTTTGTGTTTAAGAAAAATTTAAAGTTAATTAGAAACAAGTAAGAAAGTGCTATAGTTTGTCAAGCCCGACCATACGATAGCCTTCATCACTAAGGTCAAAGATCTTCTTTTTCCTAAATTAAGACAAATATTTGCTAAAATTTGCCATCACATAAAAATTTTCTCAAAACTTATAAATTTAAAATGTTTCCATCATTTGGCCTTATATGAGAGCTAGGGTCAAATGTGGACCGATTATCTCGAAATTTGAGAAATTGATTACAGTTTTTACAAAAGTTATGTATGTAAAAAATTAACTCAAAATTGACATTATATATATATATAATTCCCCACAACATTCCAATTGGAACAAGGGGTACTTCCCTCATACAATGAACTGCGTCCGATTCTACTTTTAGACTCATTGAAAGGGACCTACGTTTTAACGCCGGACTCCGAACGCAAATTCATTAGTTAGAGAAGTTTTACATAGCCTAATACTCAATAGCCAGTGGCTATCTGAGTTATGACAGAAGAGTTTGTATGGGAGCTATGGTCAAATGTGGACCGATTTCAACGAAATTTGGAACAGTCATTTGGGTTTACATAATCAGTATTTGGTTTAAATTTCATGTAAAAATATTGATACTTGTGGACAAGATATCAATTCTGGGAAGTGGAACCTAAATCGACTCAGAAAGTGATTCTAAGTCTATTGGTATACTAAAAGGTGGGTCTAAGACTGAATAAACCTTCCAATCTTTTTGATTGTAGATATAAAAAGGAGATGTTATATATATAAGAACTATAACCAAATTTGAACCGATTGTCACAAAATTTTATATACTGGTATTTATACAAAGCTAATTTAGTGGCTATAGCTGGCATAGTTTATAATTTAATAGGTTTTAACTGGCGTTTGTGGCATTTTAGTGTTTTCCGGGAGTGATTTTTATATTAAAGCTATGGTCAAATATGGACCAATTCTTACAAAATTTGATATACAGACCAATAGTTGCATAAAACTTCTCTGTTCTTAATTTAATCGTCATAGCCAGGAGTAGCCAGCCCATACCACCAGCAGCCGATGAATATTTTTAATTTTCGTAAATACCACGATCATTAATACAACTTGTGAAAATGAGTATTAAAATCATTCAGTTCGAATTTGGATGTTAACAGAGTTGGTTGGTGCCGCTTTGTTAAAGAAAAGACAAAAACAAAATAGGCAAGAAACAAATCAAAATCCAATTTATAGCAACAAAATGCATGGTACGGGAGAACAAAGAAATATTATCTCAAACATTGTTGCCACGACACTATTATTTTTGTAAACATTGGGAATATTTTTGTAAATATTGGGAATATTTTTCAAAACAAAAATAAATTCAAATATTAAACAATTTTTGATTTTTATATTTTTTAGATATGTTCGATCCAAAAAATTTTCATAGAAAAATTTTTGATAAAAAAATTTTCTATACAAAAAATTTTTGATAAAATAATTTTCTATAGAAAAATTTTTGATGAAAATCTTCAATAGAAAAATTTTTGATGAAAAATTTTCAATAGAAAAATTTTTATTAAAATCTTTTCTATAGAAAAATTGTTGATAAAAAAAATTTCTATAGAAAATTTTTTGTAAGAAAAATTTCTGCAGAAAAATTTTTGGAAGAAAATTTTATTTAAACAAATTTTCGATAAAAAAATTTTCTATAGAAAAATTTTCTATAAAAAATTTTTGATAAAAAAAAATTTTATAGAAAAATTTTTGATTAAAAAAACCTTCTATAGAAAAATTTTTGACAAAATAAATTTTCTATAGAAAAATTTTTGATAAAATAATTTTCTTTAGAAAAATTTTTCATAAAAAAAATTTCTATAGAAAAATTTTTGATAAAAAATCTTTCTATAGAAAAATTTTTGATAAAAACATTTTTTATAGAAAAATTTTTGATAAAATAATTTTCTATAGAAAAATTTTTGATAAAATAATTTTCTATAGAAAAATTTTTGATAAAAAAATTTTCTATAGAAAAATTTTTGATAAAAAAATTTCAATAGAAAAATTTTTAATAAAAAAATTTCAATAGAAAAATTTTTAATAAAAACTTTTCTATAGAAAAATTTTTGATGAAATAATTTTCTATAGAAAAATTTTTGATAAAAAAATTTTCTATAGAAAAATTTTTGATAAAAAATTTTCAATAGAAAAATTTTTGATAAAAAAATGTCAATAGAAAAATTTTTAATAAAAACTTTTCTATAGAAAAATGTTTGATAAAAAAATTATACAGAAAAATTTTTGTAAGAAAAATTTATACAGAAAAATTTTTGTAAGAAAATTTTCTATAGAAAAATTTTTGATAAAAAATTTTCTATAGAAAAATTTTTGATCAAAAAATTTTTTATAGAAAAATTTTTGATAAAAAATTTTTAATAGAAAAATTTTTGATAAAAAAATTTCAATAGCAAAATTTTTAATAAAAACTTTCCTATAGAAAAATTTTTAATAAAAAAAATATCTATAGAAAAATTTCTACAGAAAATTTGTTGTAAAAAAATTTTCTATAGAAAAATTTTTGATAAAAAAATTTTTAATAAAAAAATTTACCAGAAAAATTTTTGATTAAAAAATTTTCTATAGAAAAAATTTTGATAAAAAAATTTTCTATAGAAAAAATTTTGATTAAAAAAAAACATTTTTGATAACAAAATATAGAAAAAATTTTTGATAAAAAAATTTTCTATAGAAAAATTTTTGGTAAAAATAGAAGGAAACATTTTCTTTAAACATTAGAACTAGACATTGAAAAAAATACCTATTGAAGTTAAAAGTAAAATAAAACGGGAACTCTGCCGAGTAATTTCTTATTCTGTTCTCTTTGCGCCGATTTTATCAGCATAAATGTTATTCCCGGGGCGTGGTTATATGGGAGCTCTAACTAAATGTGAACCGATTTCGCCCAATTTCGGTACAAATCTAATATATCATATCGAAAATACTTCTGTAAAATTTTATCTCTCGAGCTCTTACAGTTAGGCGCTATAGCGCTTTCATTAAACGGATAGGCGGACAGAAACCCTCTTCTTTTTGGTATTTTGTGTTTCCGTAAGTTTTTTATATGGGAGCTATGGTCAACTGGTGACCAATTGTGATAAATTTATGCATTTTAGGTGGAATTAAGGCTGTTTTCATAAGTGTTATGTATGGGAGCTATGGCTAAATGTGAACCAATTTCGATGAAATTTTATATGTTTCCTAGTGCTTATGCAAAACTTCTATATATACAATTGCTGTTTTAATTCGTCATTTATTAGTAAGCGCTTAGCCTAGGAGAGGTTATACTGGAGCTCTGGTCAAATGTGAACCGATTCTGCCCACTTTCAATACCATAATTTTCCCAGAAACGAAAAATGTCTTTGATAAGTTTCAGTGACATAACTCTTTCGTTAAGAGGTTATTGTGCTTTCAGCAGACAGACAGAAAGACATACAGACAGACAAATAGACAGACAAACAGATAGACAGACAGACAGACATTGCTCAATCGTCTTACAATTAGGATCCACAATATATTGGTTTTTGAGCCAATTTTGAGGAAATTACAAACGGAATGACAATCTCAATATACCCCGCATTCTTTTTGATGGTGGGTATAATAATGAAGTAGGGAAATAGTAGGTTGTCCAGAATTTTATTAAAAATGAAAACTTCTCTATATACTTCTTGATTCCTGAAACTAATTTTAATATGTAATTTATCAACCAAACGTATTTACATAATTATTTCCCAGAAAATATTTAACAATTACATATATAATAAATATCTAAAAACGAATATTGATTACATACATGGAATTATCTTAAAATAATTAAAATATTTATATATTGAAAGAAACATATGGGACAGCTCAAAATTTTGGAAAATTTTTAAATAAAAAAATAAATTTGATTTTTTGATCGAAGGAACTTTTTTTTTAGTAAGACAGTGTCGTTCATATGTAAAATATTTTTTAAACCAACTAAAAAAATAACTTGATAAAAGCCCATAAATATATGCTTTAGTTACACTTAATATACTTTTCATTTACATAACAAATTTACATAGGCATTTGCTAACAAATCCAAAGAATTTAATATCTTTTGACAATAATTTGTAATTAACAAAATATACATAAATATTTGTTCTTTGTTTAATACAATCTACTATAAATTAAAAATTTAATAAAATTTTGCTTAAATTGATGTGCATTTAATTTCTCTAATTTGATGTAGATTTAATTAAAAATAAAACAACAATTACAACAACAAAAACATCTCAATAAAGAAATTCATAAAAACATACAACAATTCATTATATTGCTTTTTACATCAGATCAGATGATGCTATATTCTACTTATTACCTTTTGGCATAATCAATCAATTTGACGGCCAATGAGAATTGAAATTAAAACCATAAAAAACTCCAACACATGAATTCTTCTATACTGATACATACATTGACATGAATGCCAACACATTAACACTGTGTAAATATAAAAGTATTTTAATATTTAAGAGTCAAGAAGGGAAATATTTAAAGCCTTTTTATTAAGGCCTTGTAACGAAAATGTATAAAAGTTAGCGATATAAGAATTGCTTACAGAAAATTTTGAATATAAAATTTTTTATGAAAAATTTTTCCATAGAAAATTTTTTACATAAAAATTTTGGTATAAAATTGTTCTAATAAATAAATTAGATATACAATCAATCAATCAAAAAAATAAAAATATAAACCATCAAAATGCGTCGAGGATAGGTTTGCCCACCAACATTTTTTTGGTTTTATTAAAAAATATTTATTGCAATCATAAATAATTGTAATAAATTGGGATCTTAGTGAAATACACTACAGCAAAATTTTTAATTAAATATTTGCTGTCTCAAAAAATTTTTGAAAAAACCTCTTTTAAAAACATAATTTTTCTATTTCTACAGAAAATTTATAGATATAAAAAATTTTCTGAAAATAATTTTTTGATACAAAATTTTCTTTCAAAGTAAAAATTTTTCCATAGCAAATTTTTCGTTATAAACATTTTTAGTTATCAACATTTTCCATAGGAAATTTTTGTTATCAAAATTTTTCCAAAAGAAAATTTTAAGTTAAAAGAATTTTTCTATATAGTTTTTGATACATAATTGTTTGTTATAAAAATTTTTCTATGGAAAAGTTTTAGGGTCAAAAAATTTGATATTTTTCGCTACAAAATTTTTTTTGTGGAAAATGAAAAATTTTTTATTTCCACATTAATTTTTTTCTATAAAAAAAATGTTCTATGTAAAATTTTTCGATATAAAAATTTTTCTTTAGAAAATATGTCTATATAAATAAAAACATTTCAATAAAAAATTTTGAAATAAAAAAGATTTTCTATAAAAAGTGTATCGATATAAAAATTTTTTGTTTAAAAAAAAACTTTCTATTGAACAATTTTTCTATAGAAAATTTTTGGTATAAAAATTGCTCTATAAATTTTTCTTTTTTTTTATGTAAAAATTTTTTTAAAGAAAATTTTTGTTATAAAAATTCGTCTCTAGAAAATTTTTCTTCTAAAACTTTTCGTTATAAAAAGAATTCTCTAGAAAAATTTTCGTTACAAAAATATTTCTCTAGACAATTTTTTAGTTATAAAAAATTTTCTGTTGAAAATTTTTCTACAGAAAATTTTTCTATATAAAATTTTCCTACATAAAATTTTTTTGATACAAAAATATTTTCCTAAAAAATATTTCGATATAAAAATTTTTCTATTGACAAATTTTCAAGATAAAAATTTTTCTATGAAATTTTTTAACCATAAAAATTTTTCGATGAAATCTTTTAACCATAAAAATTTTTCGATGGAAAATTTTTCGATATAAAAAATTTTTCTCTAGAAAATTTTTCGATATAAAAATGTTTCTCTACAAAAATTTTCGTTATAAAAAAAGTTTTCTATAGAAAAAAATTAATATACAAATTTTTCTTCAGAACATTTTCGTTATAAAAATTTTTCTATGGAAAATTATTCCATATAAAAAATTTTTCTATAGAAAATTTTTTGATATAAAAATTTGCCTATAAAAGATTTTTTGATAAAAAATTTTTTCCATAGAAAATTTTTCGAAAGACATAAAAATGTTTCTATACACAATTTTTTGATATACATAAAAATTTTTTGATATAAAAATTTTTCTATAGAAAATTTTTCAATAAAAAAAATTTTTCGATACTAAAATTTTTCTATAGAAAACTTTTCGTTAAAAAAAAATTTTATAGAAAATTATTGGTTATGAAAGTTCTTCTATAGAAAATTTTTTGTTATAAAGTTGTTTCTTTTGAAAATTTTTCTACATAAAATTTGTTTGATATAAAAATGTTTTCCTAAAAAGTTTTTTATGATAAAAAGTTTTCTATAAAAAAAGTTTTAATATAAAAATTTTTCGATCGAAAATTTTTTGATATTTAAAATTTGTTCTCTACAATATTTTTCGTTATAAGAAAAATGTTCTATAGAAAAATTTTTATATACAAATTTTTATTCAGCAAATTTTTCGTTATAAAAAAGTTTTCTATGGAAAATTATTCGATATAAAAAATTTTCCCACAGAAAATTTTTTGTTATAAAAATTTTTCTATAAAAAATTTTTCGATATTAAAATTTTGCTATAGCAAATTTTTCGATATAAAAAATTTTTTGTGGAAAGTTTTTGATAAAAAATGTTTCTATAGAAAATTTTTCGATATACACAAAATTCTATACAAATTTTTTTGATATACATAAACATTTCTTGATATAAAAATTTTTCTATAGAAAATTTTTTAATAAAAAAAATTTTCTACAGAAAATTTTTCGATACTTAAATTTTCTATAGAAAATTTTTCGTTACAAGAATTTTTCTATAGTACATATTTCGCTATAAAAATTTTTCTATAGAACACATTTCGTTATAAAAATTTTTCTATAGAAAATTTTTTATTTTAAGAAATTTTCTATGGAAACATTTTTGTTATAAAAAATTTTTTATTAAAAAAACTTTTCGTTTTAAAAATTTTCAGTTATAAAAATTATTCTACAGATAATCTTTCTCCAGAAAATTTTTTAAAATAAAAAATTTTTTATAGAAAAATTTTTATAACTTAAAATTTTCTAGAGAAAGTTTTTATTTCAAAAATTTTTTAATAGAAAATTTTCGTTATAAAAATTTTTCCATAGGAAATTTTTTATTTTGAGAATTTTTCTTTTCGTTTTAAAAAATTTTCGTGATAAAAATTATTCTATAGAAAATCTTTCGTTATAAAAATTTTTTAAGGAAAATTTTGTTATAGAAGTTTTTCTACAGAAAATTTCTCATTATAAAATTTTTACTATAGGAAATTTTTCGTTAAAAATTTTCTATAGAAAATTTTTAATTTTAAAAATTTTTCTATGGAAATATTTTTATAAAAAAAATTTTTTTATAGAAAATTTTTCGTTAAAAAAATATTTCCTTAGAAATTTTTCTATAGAAAATTCATCGTTACATAAATGTTTCTATAAAAAGTTTTCGTTATAAAAATTTGTTGTACAAAATTGTTCGTTATACAAATATTTCTATAATAAACTTTGTGTTATATAAATATTTTTATAAAAAAAATGTTCGTTTTAAAATATTTCTTTTAAAAATTTTTTGTTATAAAAATTTTTTTTAGTTAGGAAAGTTTTTGTACAGGAAATTTTTTTCTTGGAATAAGTAGGTCTTAGAAGTCTATGCCTTTCCGGCTAATGGTAATGTTGTTTTTTCCCTGATACGAGTAGAAGATTATTCACATTTGTTTGAATTTTTCTGCATTTGAATGTTCTACTTTGAAAGCAAATTGAACAGATAAATCATTGTGTGTATGTATGTGCCTTTTCGTGTGTAAAAAATGTAATTTATGTAAATGTCACTAATTACATGTAATTACAAGGTTTTCGATTTAAACTAAAGGATAGTTGTTTATATTTTATTTTAATTACTGCAATTTCCTGTTTATATACCAAAAGCTTGATTTAATGTTTCAAGGAAGGATTTACAAATTTCATTATTTAAAGCGAATAAAAAAATATATTAAATTAAAATTAGTGGTAATTTAAATGTAATTTTTAAATTAATTTGAAATTAAAAGAAAAATTATTCAATGAATAAAAAAATTTTACCTTAAAAAATTGTATGTAATAAATTTTTTATGCCAATACTATTAAGAATATTTTTCTGGTAACCAAACTCCCAAAAATATTCGTTTTTCCTTGCCTATTCTTGTAATTTGTATTCTTTGCCTTTAATTTATACTTACTTTATATGTCCAATTTTTCACCTCGTCTTATTTTATTTCTTTCAATTTATAGAGAAGTTCTTTAATCTTAATACACTCATCTTTCAGTCAACTTAAGAATGAACCCAACAACGACCATTTTCTTCAACATCCTTAACTGGGGCTACTTGAATTTCAATTAATTTTCAACCAACCGAAAAATTGTCCTCTTTTGCTATATCATTCATATCCTCATAATATGGCCTAAATTAAATTGAATAAGTACCGAAGTAAAAACTCATTGCACTCAGGGAAAAGTGTTCGTAAAAAGAAAGATTAAAGCGACAAAAGGTTTTAGTTAAAGTGAAAGCTTTTAGCAAATGGATAAAAGCTTTTAGTAATAACATTACCTTAGTATTTTTATTAGATTTTATTATTAATTGAAGTTTGGTTTGTAAACCTTGTCAAGACTCATTTACGCTTTAAGTTAAAGAACTTTATTGTAGTTTTTTTTTGTGTTCTATATACGTATAATAAAAAGCTTTAAAGCTTTTTGTAAATAGCTTTTGTAAATTTTAAAGATTTTCGTCTTTTAAAGTTTAAAATGTTTTTAAATTTTTTAGATTTAATTTATTAAAAGCTTTTTAACAAACTGAAAAAAGCTTTTTGCAAATGGGTAAAAGCTTTTAGTAATAACATTACCTATATATGTATAATAAAAAGCTTTGAAGCTTTTTGTAAATAGCTTTTGTAAATTTTAAAGATTTTCGTCTATTAAAGTTTTACATGTTTTTAAATTTTTTAGATTTAATTTATTAAAAGCTTTTTAAAAAACTGAAGAAAGCTTTTTGCAAATGGTCAAAAGCTTTAAGTAGTAACATTACCTTAATATTTTTATTAGATTTTTTTTAGCAGCTTCTTAGAAATAAATTTATTTAAAAATTTTAATAACGACTTGCAAATTGAAGTTTGATTGTGTTAGAAATAAGCTTTCATTTAAGCTTTCTTGTGCTAGTTTGTAAACCTTGTCAAGACTCATTTACGCTTTAAGTTAAAGAACTTTATTGTAATTTTTTTGTGTGCTATATATGTATAATAAAAAGCTTTAAAGCTTTTTGTAAATAGCTTTTGTAAATTTTAAAGATTTTCGTCTTTTAAAGTTTTACATGTTTTTAAATCTTTTAGATTTAATTTATTAAAAGCTTTTTAAAAAACTGAAGAAAGCTTTTTGCAAATGGTCAAAAGCTTTAAGTAATAACATTACCTTAGTATTTTTATTAGATTTTATTTTTTACAGCTTCTTAGAAATACATTTGTTTAAAAATTCTAATAACGACTTGCAAATTGAAATTTGATTGTGTTAGAAATAAGCTTTCATTAAAGTTTTCTTTTGCTAGTTTGTAAACCTTGTCAAGACTCATTTACGCTTTAAGTTAAAGAACTTTATTGTAGTTTTTTTTGTGTGCTATATATGTATAATAAAAAGCTTTGAAGCTTTTTGTAAATAGCTTTTGTAAATTTTAAAGATTTTCGTCTTTTAAAGTTTAAAATGTTTTTAAATTTTTTAGATTTAATTTATTAAAAGCTTTTTAACAAACTGAAAAAAGCTTTATGCTTTGTCAAAAGCTTTAAGTAATAACATTACCTTAGTATTTTTATTAGATTTTATGTTTAACAGCTTCTTAGAAATACATTTGTTTAAAAGTTTTAATAACGACTTGCAAGTTAAAGTTTGATTGTGTTAGAAATAAGCTTTCATTAAAGTTTTCTTTTGCTAGTTTGAAAACCTTGTCAAGACTCATTTACGCTTTAAGTTAAAGAACTTTATTGTAGTTTTTTTTGTGTGCTATATATGTATAATAAAAAGCTTTGAAGCTTTTTGTAAATAGCTTTTGTAAATTTTAAAGATTTTCGTCTTTTAAAGTTTAAAATGTTTTTAAATTTTTTAGATTTAATTTATTAAAAGCTTTTTAACAAACTGAAAAAAGCTTTATGCTTTGTCAAAAGCTTTAAGTAATAACATTACCTTAGTATTTTTATTAGATTTTATTTTTAACAGCTTCTTAGAAATACATTTGTTTAAAAATTTTAATAACGACTTGCAAGTTAAAGTTTGATTGTGTTAGAAATAAGCTTTCATTAAAGTTTTCTTTTGCTAGTTTGAAAACCTTGTCAAGACTCATTTACGCTTTAAGTTAAAGAACTTTATTGTAGTTTTTTTTTGTGCTATATATGTATAATAAAAAGCTTTAAAGCTTTTTTTAAATAGCTTTTGTTAATTTTAAAGATTTTCGTCTTTTAAAGTTTTACATGTTTTTAAATTTTTTAGATTTAATTTATTAAAAGCTTTTTAACAAACTGAAAAAAGCTTTTTGCAAATGGGTAAAAGCTTTTAGTAATAACATTACCCATATATGTATAATAAAAAGCTTTAAAGCTTTTTGTAAATAGCTTTTGTAAATTTTAAAGTTTAAAATGTTTTTAAATTTTTTAGATTTAATTTATTAAAAGCTTTTTAACAAACTGAAAAAAGCTTTTTGCAAATGGGTAAAAGCTTTTAGTAATAACAAAACCTATATATGTATAATAAAAAGCTTTAAAGCTTTTTGAAAATAGCTTTTGGAAATTTTAAAGATTTTCTTCTTTTAAAGCTTAACATGTTTTTAAATTTTTAAGATTTTATTTATTAAAAGCTTTTTAGAGACAATTTTTTTTACTTTTACTTACGATTCGTATATTAGAGATTGATTCTGTTGAAAATAACCTTTTCTAAAGCGTTCTTCTACTAAAGTTTAAAGAAATGTATTCTAGTTTATTTTGTGTGTTTTATTTAATAAAAACCATCTTCTTAATAACTTTTAATAATTTGTAAAGGTTTTCATATTTAAAGGCTTAACTTGTTTTTCATTTCTTATATATTTTCAAAAAGTCGTTTTAATGCCTATAACTAAAATTGGCCGACATGTTAATTTGTTTTTTGAAATATTGTACAAATGATCCGAATTTAAAAGCTTTATACTTTTTACTAACATTTTTCCAAAAAAAAAGCTTCCAACAGCTTTTGTAAATTTTAAAGATTTTCGTCTTTTAAAGTTTTACATGTTTTTAAATTTTCTAGATTAAATTTATTAAAAGCTTTTTAGACAAAAATTTTGTTTAACTTTTACTTACGATTCGTATATTAAAGTTTGATTCTGTTGAAAATAACCTTTTCTAAAGCTCTTTTCTACTAGTTTGTAAGCTTTGTTAAGACTCATTTACTCTAAAGTTTAAAGAAATCTATTCTAGTTTATTTTGTGTGTTTTATTTAATCAAAACCCTTTTCTTAATAACTTTTAATAATTTGTAAAGCTTTTCATATTTTAGGGCTTAACTTGTTTTTCATTTCTTATATATTTTCAAAAAGTCGTTTTAATGCCTATAACTAAAATTGGCCGACATGTTAATTTGTTTTTTGAAATATTGTACAAATGATCCGAATTTAAAAGCTTTATACTTTTTACTAACATTTTTCCAAAAAAAAAGCTTCCAACAGCTTTTGTAAATTTTAAAGATTTTCGTATTTTAAAGTTTTACATGTTTTTAAATTTTCTAGATTTAATTTATTAAAAGCTTTTTAGACAAAAATTTTGATTAACTTTTACTTACGATTCGTATATTAAAGTTTGATTCTGTTGAAAATAACCTTTTCTAAAGCTTTCTTCTACTAGTTTGTAAGCTTTGTTAAGACTCATTTACTCTAAAGTTTAAAGAAATCTATTCTGGTTTATTTTGTGTGTTTTATTTAATAAAAACCCCTTTTCTTTATAACTTTTAAAAATTTATAAAGCTTTTCATATTTTAAAGCTTAACTTGTTTTTCATTTCTTATATATTTTCAAAAAGTCATTTTAATGCCTATAACTAAAATTGGCCGACATGGTTAATTTGTTTTTTGAAATATAGTATAAATGATCCAAACTTAAAAGCTTTTAACTTTTTACTAACATTTTTCCAAAAAAAAAAAAAAAGCTTCCAACAGCAACTCCTTTATTTTCGAAATAAAAAATGCTAATTGATTCTGTTCTTACGACTAGTTTGAGAAGAGTGTTTGTCCCTGTATAATAGCACTCCTGCTTCTTTTTTGTTTCCACTGTCACTGGGGCTCTGTGAAGAAGTCAAATAGTCAAATAGAATACAAAATGAAATATTCAAATTACATTTAAATACAAGGAACATGCCACAGCCATTATTTATACAAAAACTTAAACAAAAAAAACTCTCAACTAAATGAAAATGGGAAAAAATTAAGAAATAAAAAAGCCACAAAATGTATTTAAGTTTTAAATACAATATTTTTCTTTTTTTTTCCAAATATGCGAAAACGGTCAACAGAAGTCACAGAGAACAGGTAAACCATCTCAGATGTAAAAAATAGACGTTAAATATGCAAAAGAACTCGAAAAGAAAAACCTTAATATTAATTAATGTTAACCTAATTTTACATTAATTATTTATTTCTATTCCAAAGCCGGACGACTATAAAGTTACATTTTTCTGTTTTCCTTTGGAAAGGTAAGTACTCGTGTAGCTTTGAACAGGTGTTGGCTGGTTGGGTTCTTGGTCGGTCGGTCAAAAATGTAAATAGAACACAGAGATGTCAGGTAAAAAATTTAAAATATTCAAAAAAGATATTTAATATCTACTTAGAATGTTTTATAGTTAAATAAAATGTGCTAATAAATTTAAGTTGTTTGAAAAGTCATATTTAATTTTCATTAGATGAACTTAATTAAGTACTTAATTTGTTTTTAATCTAATTTCGTCATTTTTATTTAAACATTGAGATAAAGGTAAAAAGTGATGATTTGAAAGATTTGAAAACATTGGATTTTCTATAGAGATAAGAATTTTTGAAAAATTTCAAACAAAAATATTAAATAAAAATAATAATAAAATAAATAATAAAATAAATAATAAAATAATAAAAATAAGAAAGTTTTTAAAAATTCCCTACAAAAATAAGAAATTTTTGAAAAAATAAGAAAATTTTGAAAAATTTTCAATAAAAATAAATTTTTTTAAGAAATTTTTGAAAAATTTACTACAAACCTAAGAAATTTTTTTAAAATCTGCTATAAAAATTTTTTTTTTGCAAATATTTCTATAAAAAAAGAATATTTTGAAAAAAAAAATAAGAAATTTTTAAAAAATTTCCTCTAAAAATAAGAAATTTTTTAAAAATTTCCTATAAAAATAAGAAATTTTTAAAAAATTTCTTATAAAAATAAGAAATTTTTAAAAAATTTCCTATAAAAATAAGATTTTTTTAAAAATTTTTTTAAAAATAAGAAATTTTTGAAAAATTTCCTACAAAATAAGAAATTTTTGAAAAATCAAAAAATTTTTGAAAAATTTCATATAAAAATAAGAAATTTTTAAAAAATTTCCTATAAAAATAAGAAATTTTTAAAAAAATTCCTATAAAAATAAGAAATTTTTGGAAAATTTTTTATAAAAATAAGAACTTTTTGAAAAATTTCCTATAAAAATAAGAAATTTTTGAAAAATTTCCTATAAAAATAAGAAATTTTTGAAAAATTTCCTATAAAAATACGAAATTTTTGAAAAACTTCGTATAAAAATTAGAAATTTTAGGGAAATTTCCTATAAAAATCAGAAATTTTTGAAAAATTTCCTATAAAAATAAAAAAATTTTGAAAAATTTCCTATAAAAATTAGAAATTTTTTAAATATTTCCTATAAAAATACGAAATTTTTGAAAAATTTCCTATAAAAATCAAAACTAAGAAATTTTCAGAAAAAAAAATTTTTTGAAAAATTACTTTAAAAAAAAAGCCTTTAATTTTTTTTTTTTTAAATAAGATTTTTTTTTAATTTCTTTTAAGAATAAGAAGCTTTTCAAAGATTTCCTATAAAAATAAGAAATTTTTGAAAAATAAGAAATTTTTGAAAAATGTCATACAAAAATACGAAATTTTTGATAAATTTCTTAAAAAAATATTAAATTTTTGAAAAATTTCTTAAAAAATATTAAATTTTTAAAAAATTTTCCATAAAAATAAGAAATTTTTGAAAAATTTCCTATAAAAATAAGAAATTTTTGAAAAATTTCCTATAAAAATAAGAAATTTTTGAAAAATTTCCTAGAAAAATAAGAAATTTTTGAAAAATTTCCTATAAAAATAAGAAATTTTTTAAAAATTTCCTATAAAAATTAGAAATTGTTTTAAAATTTCCTATAAAAATAAGAAATTTTTCAAAAATTTCTTATAAAAATTAGAAATTGGTTTAAAAATTTCCTATAAAAATGAGAAATTTTTGAAAAAATTTCCTATAAAAATAAGAAATTTTTGAACAATTTCTAAACAAATATAACATTTTTAAAAAATTTCCTATAAAAATAAGAAATTTTTGAAAAATTTCCTATAAAAATAAGAAATTTTTGAAAAATTTCCTATAAAAATAAGAAATTTTTTAAAAATTTCCTATAAAAATAAGAAATTTTTGAAAAATTTCCTATAACAATAAGAAATTTTTGAAAAATTTCCTATAAAAATAAGAACTTTTTGAAAAATTTCCTATAAAAATACGAAATTTTTGAAAAATTTCCTATAAAAATAAGACATTTTTGAAAATTTCCTTAAAAAAATAGGAAATTGTCGAAAAATTTCCTATAAAAACAAGAAATTTTTTAAAATAAATTCTTAAAAAATAAGAAATGTCTGAAAAATTTCTTTAAAAAGAAATTTTTATGAAAAATTACTTTCCAAAAAAAAAAAAAAAAAAAAAAAAAAATAAAGCTTTTCAAAATTTCCTTTACAAATAGGAATTTTTTTAAAAATTTCTTATAAAAACATGAAATTTTTCAAAAATTTCCTATAAAAATAAAAAATTTTTGAAAAATGTCAAACAAAAATAAGAAATTTTTGATAAATTTCTTAAAAAATATTAAATTTTTGAAAAATTTCTTAAAAAAAATAGTAAATTTTTAAAAATTTTGCTAAAAAAAAAGAAATTTTTAAAAATTTCCTTTCAAAATAAGAAATTTTGTAAAAATTTCCTATAAAAATTAGAAGTTGCTTTACAAATTTCCTATAAAAATGAGAAATTTTTTAAAAATTTTCCTATAAAAATGAGAAAATTTTGAAAAGTTTAATATAAAAACAGGAATTTTTTGAAAATTTTTCTATAAAAATGAGAAATTTTTTAAAAATTTCCTATAAAACCAAAAAATGTTTGTAAAATTTCCTACAAAATTAAGAAATTTTTCAAAAATTTCCTATAAAAATGAGAAATTTTTGAAAAAAAAATCCTATAAAAATAAGAAATTTTTGAAAAATTTTCTATAAGAATAATAAAATTTTTGATAAATGTCTTTTAAAAGACAAAAATTTTTCGAAAAGTTTTCAATAAAATTTTCTTTAATATTCAATAAATTAATTTATTATCGAAAGATATATTACATTTGTTTTCTAATTGTTGTCATAAAAATAAATTGATATTCAAATTCTAATAAAATAAATAGAAAAATTGTGCAAAAAAATAAAGAAAGTACTTTCTTTACATACAAACATTTTCAGATTTCCTTAGGGTCACATTAACTTCAGGGAGTTGTGGGTGGGAGTTGGCTAAAAGTGCAACACCATCACGTTAAATTATTTTTTATTCTTTACAAATATTTTTTTGCGTAAGAATTTACCATAAAAACAATATTGTTCATATTATTACTGAGATATGTTGTTGCAGTTTCCTTGAAGTTGTTGTTGTTGCAACATTTTCAAAGTATCTTCTACAGGAATAGTTAGTTAGTCTATGGGTATAATGTTACAAGTAGAACTAGTAGTATCATTTAAGTAGTTGTATGTATTTTCTTATATTTTTATTTTTTTCTAATCTAAGTGCTATTTGCTGTTACCAATTTTTATTCAGCTTTTGTTATTGTTGTTTTAGCAAAATTTTATTATAGTAAATGTTGTCTCAGTTGATGTTGTTGTTGCTACTGTTTTGTCGTTTTTACTGCTTCTTGTGCTTCTGGTTATGTATAAAGTTGTAGAAAGATTTTTATATTCATATATTTTGCAAGCACCCCAGCAAACTTTTCATAGTGGGGTAGTCTTGTGAATGTGATGTCCATAAAATAATTTTTTTATATTTCAAAAAAAAAAAAAAAAAAAAACCTTTTACTTGATCATCTATGAGTTAAATTTTTGATACGTCTATAATTTTTACAAAATTTTAACATTAAAAATTTGTTGTAGCAAACTTTCATATCGAAAATTGTCTGTAGAAAAATTGTATATCGAAAATTTTCTATAGAAAAATTTCATATCGAAAATTTTTCTATAGAAAAATTTCATATCGAAAATTTTCTATAGAATAATTTTATATCGAAAATTTTCTATGGAAAAATTTCATATGGAAAAATTTTCTATAGAAAAATTTCATATCGAAAATTATTATATAGATAAATTTCATATCGAAAATGTTTGTATAGAAAAATTTCATATCGAAAATTTCTCTATAGAAAAATTTTATATCGAAAATTTTCTATACAAAAATTTTAAATCGAAAATTTTTTATAGAAAAATTTTATATCGAAAATTTTCCATAGAAAAATTTTATATCGAAAATTTTCTGTAGAAAAATTTTATATCAAAAAATTTCTATAGAAAAATTTTTTATCTAAAAATTTTCTATAGAAAAATTTTATATCGAAAAATTTCTATAGAAAAATTTTATATTGAAAATTTTCTATAGAAAAATTTTTTATTGAAAATTTTCTATAGAAAATTTTATATCGAAAAATTTCTTTAAAAAATTTTATATTGAAAATTTTCTATAGAAAAATTTTATATAGAAAATTTTCTATAGAAAAATTTTACATCGAAAATTTTTATATTAAAAATTTTCTATAGAAAAATTTTAAATCGAAAAATTTCGATAGAAAAATTTTTTATCGAAAATTTTGTATCGAAAAATTTCTATAGAAAAATTTTATATCGAAAAATCTCTATAGAAAAATTTTATATCGAAAATTTTCTATAGAAAAATTTTATATCGAAAATTTTCTATAGAAAAATTTTATATCGAAAATTTTCTATAGAAAAATTTCACATCGAAAATTGTCTATAGAAAAATTTCACTTCGAAAATTTTTATATTAAAAATTTTCTATAGAAAAATTTTAAATCGAAAAATTTCGATAGAAAAATTTTTTATCGAAAATTTTGTATCGAAAAATTTCTATAGAAAAATTTTATATCGAAAAATCTCTATAGAAAAATTTTATATCGAAAATTTTCTATATATAAATTTTAAATCGAAAATTTTTTATAGAAAAATTTATATCGAAAATTTTATATAGAAAAATTTTATATCGAAAATTTTCTATAGAAAAATTGTATTTCGAAAATTTTCTATAGAAAAATTTTATATCGAAAACTTTCTATAGATTGATTTTATATCGAAAATTTCCTATAGAAAAATTTTATATCGAAAATTTCCTATAGAAAAATTTTATATCGAAAATTTTCTATAGAAAAATTTCACATCGAAAATTTTCTACAGAAAAATTTCACTTCGAAAATTTTCTATAGAAAAATTTGACATCGAAAAATTTTATATCGAAAATTTTCTATAGAAAAATTTTATATCGAAAATTTTCTATAGAAAAATTTTATATCGAAAATTTTCTATAGAAAAATTTTATATCGAAAATTTTCGATAGAAAAATTTTATATCGAAATTTTCTATAGAAAAATTTTATATCCAAAATTTTCTATAGAAAAATTTTATATCAAAAAATTTCTATAGAAAAATTTTTTATCGAAAATATTCTATAGAAAAATTTGATATCGAAAAATTTCTATAGAAAAATTTTATATCGAAAAATTTCTTTAAAAAATTTTATATCATATCGAAAATTTTCTACTAAAAAATTTCTTATGGAACTTTTCAATAGAAAAACTTGATATTAAAGACTTCCGGTAGGAATATTTCATATCCAAAAATTTTCTATAAAAAAACTCATATCGAAAATTTTTTTTAAAAAATTTCATATCGAAAATATTCTAAAAAAAAACTTTATATCAAAAATTTTTTATAGAAAAATTTTATGTTGAAAATTTTATATCGAAAATTTTCTATAGGAAAATTTTCTATACAAAAATTTTATATCGAAAACTTTCAATAGAAAAATTTTATATCGAAAATTTTTTATAGCTAAATTTTATATCGAAAATGTTCTATAGAAAAATCTCATATCGAAAATTTTCTATGGAAAAATTAATATCAAAAATTTTTCTATAGAAAAAAATTTATATCGAAATTTTTTTATAAAAAATATCATATCGAAAATTTTCTATTGAAAAATCTGATATAAAAAATTTTCGATAGAAACACTAGATATCAAAAATTTTCTGTAGGAACATTTCATATTCAAAGTTTTTATATAGAAAAATTTTATATTGAAAATATTTTATAGAAAAATTTCATATCGAAAAGTTTCTATGAAGATAAGGTTTTCCAGAGAAATATTATATATCGAAAGTTTTCTATAGCAAAATGTCATATAAAATATTTTATATCGAAAATTTTCTATAGATAAATTTTGTATCGAAAATTTTCAACAAAAAAATTTTGTATCGAAAATTTTCTGTAGAAAAATTTCATATTGAAAATTTTTCTATATAAAATCTTTATATCGAAAATTTTCTATAAAAAATTGCAAAAATTTTCTATAGACAAATTTCATATCAAAAATTTTCTATGGACAAATTTCATATCGAAAATTTTCTAGAGAAAAATTTCATATAGAAAATTTTATAAAAAAAAATTTCATATCGAAAATTTTCTATAGGAAAATTTAGTATTGAAAATTTTCTGTAGAAAAATTTCATACCAAAAATTTTCTATAGAAAATTTCATATCAAAAATTTTTTAAAGAAAAATTTGATATCAAAAAATTTTTATAGAAAAATTTAATTTAGAAATTTTTTTTTAGAAAAGTTCGAAAATTTTCTAAACAAAAAAAATTCATATCGAAAATTTTGTAAAGAAATATTTCGTAGCGACAATTTTTTATAAAAAAAATATATCGAGAATATTCTATAGAAAATTTCATATAAAAAAATTTTCTACAGAAAATTTTCATATTAAATATTTTCTATAGAAAAAATTTCATATCGAAAAATTTCTTTCAATAAAACATTTTGTTTATATTAAAAATTTAATATGAAAACGAAGATATTGGCCTCTAAATGTTTGAAGGGAAGATCAGTTGTTGTGCATATTTTGGTAGTATGTTATAATGTTATTTTAAAACACTTTTTCCTATTCTAAAACTAAAGATATAGTTGTTATACCCTACATCAAGAAGTCGGCATATATAACATCATTAAAAAATGTTACGTATCTCGAATATAATGAAACAATACGAATTGAAATAACAAATTTTTTCTTGCCTTTAAAACTTTTATCTTCCTCTAAAATTTCTTAACTATCCAAAGTCAGGCCTACAAGTGTCGCCGTAGCCTTTATTTTGATGTTATTCTTAATTTTGTATGCTCTTTCTCTCTCTGGGGAAAAGTACACTTCGGCATTTATCTTAAACAACAACACAATGACATCACAGTGCGACAATTCTTATTTTGCTATAAAATCTAAAGTATAAAGTTGCAGCAGAATAGAGCAGTGATGGGCAATAACAAATTTGGGATTGTTCTGTTAGCAGCAGAGATAATTTTCGGCTCCTAGGAGTGTTGTCGCTTAATAGCGGGCTTAATAGAGAATGTTGGGGAGTAATTGTAAAAAAGCTTGAGAGTACAAGTATTTTATTGATTTTTCTGTGTGTGGTGGGTGTATGTGTGTCAGCAAAGTTTATTTTCCTATAACTAGTAATAGCAAATTAATTGTTTGCCCTTGGCTTGAACAGAGTCATATGAAAGAAGTCTGATGATGCTTTGGAAAACAAAATATGTATCTACGAACCTATACCTTGAAGCTTCAAATGTTTACAGTTTTCCAAGTACAACTTTAATGCAAAAGCCATCATATGCTTACGGTATCTTAGCAAAAACAGCCAAATAGCAAAATTGTTAGAATGAGAATAGAATAAATGACAAAAAATAAAGTTGTACGAGAATAGAAGAGGAAAATATACTAGAAAAATATGCATATGCGAAATGTTCACTAGAGTTCGGCTAAGTACTTTGTTCTTTTATGTTTTATATTTTTTTGTGTTTTGCCTTAAAACACAAAACAATATACTAAAATACTATTTGTAAAACTAAAGGATTCAAAGCTGCATGGAAGGTAACAGCAGCAGAACCAGCAACAATATGGGAAAACTCTTACGAGGAATACAACAAGAAGATACAAACATACACATTATATGAGTTCACCAAATGGTGTTAGTTTATAATCACTGGATAACAGAGATGTATAACTAGTTCTTATATTCAAAATACAAACACTAGCGCAATTCAAATTAAATTCAAATTTTTCATAGATTTTTTTAATTTTTTATATAATTTAGGATTTTTGAAGAAGTTCATTCATATCGAAAATTTTCTATAGAAAAATTTCAGATCGAAAATTTTCTATAGAAAAATTTCACGTCAAAAATTTTCGATAGAACAATTTCATATCGAAAATTTTCTATAGAAAAACTTCACATCGAAAATTTTCTATAGAAAAACTTCACATCAAAAATTTTCTATAGAAAAATTTCATATCGAAAAATTTCTGTAGAAAAATTTCATATCGAAAATTTCTGTAGAAAAATTTTATATCGACAATTTTCTATAGAAAAACTTCACACCAAAAATTTTCTATAGAAAAACTTCACATCGAAAATTTTCTATAGAAAAACTTCACGTCAAAAATTTTCGATAGAACAATTTCATATCGAAAATTTTCTATAGAAAAACTTCACATCGAAAATTTTCTATAGAAAAACTTCACATCAAAAATTTTCTATAGAAAAATTTCATATCGAAAAATTTCTGTAGAAAAATTTCATATCGAAAATTTCTGTAGAAAAATTTCATATCGAAAATTTTCTATAACAAATTTTCATATCGAAAATTAAAAAAAAAAAATATTTCATATAAAATACTTTCTATAGAAAGATGTCATATTAAAAATTTGTTCGAGAAACTTTTTTTATCAAAACTATTAGAAAGATAATTAAAAATATATAAAATTTTCTAAACCCAAATTTAGAACCAAAAATATTCTATAGAAAAATTTCATATCGAAAATTTTTTATAAAAAATTTTATTTCAAATGTTTTCTATAGAAAATGAAATATATAAATATGGAATATTAAAAATGCTCTATGGACAAATTTTAAATCGAAAATTTAAAAAAAAAAAAATTCATATCAAAATTTGTCTGTAAAGAAGTCTCATATCAAAAATTTCAATTGAAAAATTTTATGTCTAAAATTTTCTATAGAAAAATTTCATATCGAAAATTTTCTTTAAAAAAATTATATATATCGAAAATTTTTTTATCGAAAATTTTTTATAGAATTATTTCTATCGAATATTTTCTATAGTAAAATTTCATATAAAAAACTTTGTATCAAATATTTTCGATTTGAAATTTTTTTCTAGAAAATGTTTAATAGAAAAATTGTAAATCGAAAATTTGCTATATAAAAATTTCATATCATAGACAAATTCAACATCAAAAATTTTCTATGGAAAAGTTTTACATCTTTTATTTATGTATATCAAAAATTTTCTATAGAAAAATTTTTTATCAAACATTTTCTATAGAAATTTTTACATCGAACATTTTCTAAAGGAAAATTTTTTATCAAAAATTTTCTATAGAAAAAATTTTATATAGAAAATTTTGTATAGAAATTTTTACATCGAAAATTTTCTATAGAAATTTTTACATCGAAAATTTTCTATAAAATTTTTATATCGAAAATTTTCTATAGAAATTTTTACACCAAAAATTTTCTATAGAAATTTTTATATCAAAAATTTTCTATAGAAATTTTTATATGGAAAATTTTCTATAGAAATTTTAAAATCAAAAATTTTCTATAGAAATTTTTACATTAAAAATTTTCTATAGAAATTTTTACATTAAAAATTTTTTATAGAAATTTTTACATTGAAAATTTTCTATATATATTTTTACACCGAAAATTTTTCATATAAATTTTTACAATTAAAATTTTCTATAGAAATTTTTGCATTAAAGATTTTCTATAGAAATTTCTACATCGAAAATTTTCTTTAGAAATTTTTACACCGAAAATTTTCTATAGAAATTTTTACACCGAAAATTTTCTACAGAAATTTTTACATCGAAAATTTTTTATAGAAATTTTTACATCGAAAATTTTCCATAGAAATTTTTTACATCGACAATTTTCTATAGAAATTTTTACGTCGAAAATTTTCTATAGAAATTTTTACAATTAAAATTTTCTATAGAAATTTTTACATCGAAAATTTGCTATAGAAATTTTGACATCAAACATTTTCTATAGAAATTTTTATGTCGAAAATTTTCTATAGAAATTTCTACAATTAAAATTTTTACATTAAAAATTTTTTATAGAAATTTTAACATCGAAAATTTTCTATAGAAATTTTTACATGGAAAATTTTCTATAGAAATTTTTAAATCAAACATTTTCGATAGAAATTTTAACATCGAAATTGTTTTATAGAAATTTTTACATCGAAAATATTCTATAGAAATTTTTACATGGAAAATTTTCAATAGAAATTTTAAAATAAAAAATTTTCAATAGAAATTTTAAAATAAAAAATTTTCGTTGATGGTCGTGGGTTCGATTCGGGCTCAGGTTCATGTCATAAATTATTTTTTTTTTTAATTTATGATTTTTAAATTAGATGAATAAATTTTATTAATACTGAAAAAACTATGTGACACTTAGCAGTGTGGAATGCTGCATTTTCTGTCCCGCTACGGACTTCATCAGCATACTGTGTCACCAACTGTTAGATGCCAGTAATTAAGATCATCTATTTAACTGAATTCTTAAGCGAAATTGAAAACGAGAATTATATTAACACTCATTTCTATTTCACCAATGACCATATGATCGATTCAGTTAGACGAACTTATCCACCATAGTTTTTTCCTTTTTTTTATGACATGAACCTGAGCCCGACTCGAACCCACGACCATCAACATAAATTTCTGGTTCAACTAAAATTAATTTCTTTCAATTAAATTGCATGGGCACCGCGATTTACATGTTTTCATTAACTCTTTCAAGTTGATACTAAATTCAAAATTTGCATTAACGTAAAAGAATAAAACAAAACTTGTCAAAACAAAAATCTTTGTCTTCATTACCAGCTGACAGTTGGTTAAAGTACAAAGTAAATGTAGAATAATAAAGGATAGGGATACAATACATAAAGGAAAAAACTATGGTGGATAAGTTCGTCTAACTGAATCGATCATATGGTCATTGGTGAAATAGAAATGAGTGTTAAAATAATTCTCGTTTTCAATTTCGCTTAAGAATTCAGTTAAATAGATGATCTTAACTACTGGCATCTAACAGTTGTTGACACAGTGTGCTGATGAAGTCCGTAGCGGGACAGAAAATGCAGCATTCCACACTGCTAAGTGTCATATAGTTTTTTCAGTATTCCTAAAATTTATTCATCTAATTTAAAAATCATAAATTAAAAAAATAATTTATGACATGAACCTGAGCCCGACTCGAACCCACGACCATCAACATAAATTTCTGGTTCAACTAAAATTAATTTCTTTCATAAAAATTGTATATAGAAATTTTACATCGAACATTTTCAATAGATATTTTTACATCAAAAATTTTCTATAGAAACTTTTACATCGAAAATTGTCTATAGAAATTTTTACATCGAAAATTGTCTATAGAAATTTTTACATCGAAAATTTTCTATAGAAATTTTTACATCGAAAATTTTCTACAGAAATTTTTACATCGAAAATTTTCTCCAGAAATTTTTACATTTAAAATTTTCTATAGAAATCTTTACATCGAATTTTTTTAAATTTTTAAATCGAAAATTTTCTAGAGAGATGGAAATGTTTTTTATTTCTCCATAGAAAAATATTAATTAGAAAAATTTTATACTTAAAATTTTCTATAGATAACTTTTATATAGGAAATTTTGAATAAAAAAAATTTTAGGGTCCTAACCAATAAATACCTCCCATCTCCGTTAAGTTTGCATTAGCAAATGCATCTCTATTGCGTTATCATCATCAACATCTTCAACGAGGTTAACTTTTTTTATGTTGTTTACACTTTTGTTGCTGTTGCCTTTTTTGTTGTTGCTCCTTCTACAACTGCAACATATTTCGATGTTCTTGTTGTAGTTGTTAGTTACGTTGCTTCGTATTTAGCAACAACTAACTAATTGTTAGCTAAAGGCATATTTAGGTTGTTGTTACTGTTTCGCTTTGTTCAGTTTTCTCTGTTTTTTTAATTCTTTTTTTTCAGTTTATTTTGTTTACGTTATTATTATGAACAATTTAACATTTAGCATACATTCATGGGTTAGTAGGTATAACTAGAAAACATATACTTGTATGTACGTTAACGTACAAGTAACATGAATGTGGGACTTTATGGGGACACTGGGAGAAAAGAAAGGGATTGATTTTAAATTTAGTTATGATTATCTTATGACAATGTTATTTGTTATATCAGATCTAAACTATTTATACCCTTCACCACCATAGGTGGAAAGGGTATTATAAGTTTGTGCTAATGTATCTAACGCATAGAAATATTTGTCTCATACCCATCTTTTAGTATACCAATAGGCTTAGAATCACTTTCTGAGTCGATTTAGCGATGTCCGTCTGGCTGGCTGGACCTCCATGTAAACCTTGTAATCAAACCACAGGTCGTAATTCTAAAGATAATCTGATGAAATTTAACTCAGATCATAATAGGACCATGGCTATTGAAATTCGTCAAAATCGTTTCATTATTTATGGTACCTCCCATATGTCCCTCTTCCCGGAATTGATATATTGGCCACAAAAATTAATATTTTTTAATGAAATTTAAAACAAATACTGCTTATGTAAGCCTAAATCTCTGTACCAAATTTCGTTGAAATCAGTCCACATTTGACCATAGCTCCTATACAAACTCTTTTCTCAAAACGCACAAAATAAGACAAAATTCACTAAAACGCTCGTAAATCCGAAGATAACGACAATTTTTTTTATTTTTTGCGTACGTTTGGATTTGAATTTCATAATAATCTGTCAACATTTGACCCTAGCTCTCATATAAGTCCAAATGGCGGAAAGAGCTTAAATGTATAAGTTTTGAGAAAATGTTTGTATGATGGCAAAATTTAGCAAATATTTGTCCTTATACAGGAAAAAGAACACCTTTGACCTTAGTGGTGAAGGGTATCGAATGGTCGGGCTTGACCGACTATAGTACTTTCTTACTTGTTTTTGTATTAAGTAGAAAATTGCGTGAGTTGCGATTTTGTCATATGGGCAAATCCTGCGTGACGGACGATAGATTTGTACCGATTTTGTTGTACTTAAATGTATCCCATTGTCGTTCTACACTAAATATCTTTGCACATATTTTGGAGAATATTAGCCCATCGATTGTGCTTTCGAATGACGTATATTAATTTACATACTTCTTTTGAAGGAAAAAGATATTCGCTTTTAAAATGCTGTGACGGACGCTACAAAAAATGGAAGTGATTTTTTTTCAACACGTGTTTCTGTAATTTTTATCAAATCGGTCATAGTAATAAAAAAATTGTAAATACACTGAAGATGAAGGATAATCAGAGGATTACAAAACAGCTTTTACAAAATATTTTTAAGTTTCCAGTTTCACCAAAAATCCATTAATGAACTTTGGCGGACGCTACGTGACGAACGATACAGTTTTTAGTTGAATGTTTTTTATTAGGAAAAAATTCATATTTCATAATTTTTTCAGGGATTCGTTAATCAGTGAAAATAATGGTTTTATTTGTTCCTGAATTTTATCTCCTTCCTTCTTATGTTCGCGGTTAAAATGTGATTTTTGGGCACAATTTAATATTTCGCAAAACGGCTAAACACATATATTTATTTTTAGTTGTACACTTTTTACATCTTATTTTTCGTCTCAAGAATGCTGCGGCTAGCTGTTAGAGTGTCCAAAAAAAAAAATTTCAAAATCATCATATTTGCCCCATTGTATATTTCTTTAACACCTAATATATTAAATTTAATCTATGGATATAGACAGAGTTATTGCTTTATGAATAAGACACATGTCTGTCGTATATTTTGTATTTAATAAATATTATTTTGTAAAAAATATATACTGTGACGGACGCTATTCCCACTTTCCTATACATATTTTTTTGTAAAATGCTATATAAACATCTATATATTTTTAGCATAATGTTAAGTTCTCTTTACGAACCAAGTTCAATTGAAGAAGAAAGAAAAATTGCACAAATAACCTATATTTCTGTGACGGACGCTACACACTGAAAGCCCTTTTTTACTTGACGTTATTTATATCACTCCAATTACTTTTGATGGGGTCTTCCATATCTAATCGTATAAAATTAAGCAGACTTTGAGCCCAAAGTGAAACCTGATACCTTAATGAATGTTTTTGCGATTTTAATGAACTTGTAAAAAACTTATTATTTTAAAAAATGTATAAAAATTCGAGATAGGTGCAAATAAAGACCTGCCATTCACGAAGAGATCAATCAAAAATTGTATCCATTATATATTCTAAAGGATCAATATATGATAATTTTTTGCATAAACACAAATACACGGTTTTGGCTGTTATAAAACTTTGTCCTTGGTTTAAGGTTTTTTCGGATTTGCCCATATGTTATTGCGCTATTTAACATTTGTAAACTTTTTCCACAATTTTTCTGAGTGTACTCTTGTCTTTTCATATTCAAAATAACTAGCTAAAATTATTCACAAAAAAGTTCTTTTCAAAACTAGTAATAGTTTAAAATACAAACTAGGGAACAGAGAGAGAGAGTGAAGAAAAAACTATAATAAAAATTCAAAACCTTCCGGCCAGGATATACATTAAATGACATACATTTCTCCGAACAAAAGTGATTAAGTGTATGAAAACAATATTTAGAAAATTTTATACAAAATAAATTAAAAAAGACTAAAACTAAACCATATTAAAAATACAAGTTAGTGGGACAGTTTTTGAAAGCCGAAAGCGAATAAATGGTATCAAGGATAAAAGTAATAACAGATTTCATAAATTTGAGTATTTTGAAACACAATTTCGTTTTTTAAATAAATCGTAAGGTAACATATATTTGAGAATTTGTTTGTATTTATTTTGAATACTAAAGTGATTTCACTTGCCTTTCTATACTCTTTTCAATATTAAATTTTAAATTTCTACAAAATGCTTATCCCACTCACAACAACTAAATTCCCCATGTATCAATTTATCTAATTTGAAAATTTCTGTAGAACACAAGTAGGTGTATCGATACTGACAAATAACACGATAGTTGGACATTCAAACCAACAGACAAATGTATTCAATTTGCATAGAAATTGTTTAAAATGCTTTAGACAAAAAACGAAATATGTATATATTAACATTGACAATTGCGTCAGGAATACAATATCGAAAACGATATTGAAAACGATACAAAAACAAAATCGTTCAATAATATTAACAAAAAAGAATGTGTCAATATGAATTTGATGACTTTCAAAATAAAAGTGTATATTCTGCATATTGAAAAGATTTGACTAAACAAAAATGTCAAAAACTTGTATGTATTAGTGGATGACGAATCGTAAGGACTCTTCATCTCAGATTTTCTCATTTAGTGAAATTTTAATATTGGCAAAATTTTTATTGGCTTTTTTAATAATTTGTTCGTTTTTAATTTTTTCTGATAAGGAAATCACAAAATTGGAAAAACTTTAAAGATCTTCTAATGAGATATTCTAATGAGATATTTTTCCATAATTTACTATGCAAGTGTTCTAAGAATAAATTGGAAAAAGCATAGAATCATTAAAGGAAATCTAGAAGTTTAATAAGATAAACTTAAAAAAAACGAAATCGACCTCAAAATGAATTGACCTTAAAATCAGTCTTTATAAATCCACTCTATAAAACCTCTACAAAAACTTTTATATCAAAAAATTTTTAATGTGTATATGGTACAAGTTAATAATGTCCAATTGGATAAGATATGACATAACTGATTATAATATATAGTTTTAGCCACTAATAACAAGGTCCCGCCAAGCATCGAAATCAATGCCAAAGTCGAATAACCAAGAAGTCAAGGTAATTTTCAGTATTTGTTGGGATCAGAAGATTGTTTTGTATTGTTGAAATCGGGTCAGACGATCATAGGGGATCTGTGTCCAAAAAACATTAACTTTTTATCGAATTCTATAAAAAAAAAGTTTTGCAGAAAATTTCCTTTAAAAATATTATCTATAAAAAATTTTCTATAAAAAAATTCTATAAAAAATATTCTATAAAAAATATTTTCTAAAACATATTCTATAAAAAAATTTTATACAGAAAATTTTGTATGAAATAATTTTATATGGAAAATTTTCTATAGAAAAATTTTTAATAGACAATTATATATAGAATTTTTTTAATGAAAAAAACTTATATCGAATTCTATAAAAACATGTATGTAGAAAATTTTCATAGACATTTTTCTTTAAAAAGTTTTCTATAGAAAATTTTCTGTAAAAAAATTTTTCTATAGAAAATTTTCTGTAACAAAATGTTTCATAGAAGATTTTCTGTAAAAAAATTCTTCATAGAAAATTTTCTATAAAAACATTTTATATACAAAATTTTCTTTAAAAAAAAATTATATAGAAAATTTTTACAAGAAATATGCACATAGAATATTTTCTATAAAAACATTTTACATACAAAATTTTTATTAAATTTTTTGTAAAAGGGTTCTATAGAGATTTTTATAGAAAAAAATTCTTATAAACTCTTTTCTAGAAAATTTCTTTAAAATATTTTATATAGAAAATTTTCTTTAAAAAATTTAATATAGAAAATTTTCTTTAAAAAATTTAATACAGAAAATTTTCTATAGAAATTTTCTATAAACATTTTTATATGAAAAATTTTCTTCAAAAAGAAGTGTATTTGCATTTGATCCCAAATCTGTTACATTTATTTATTAATGTAACAGACCAATTTATTGATAAAATGCCAAAAAATGTTTGCGGGGAAACCAAATTCCCCAACGCGTTTCGATGGTTGGTTAAGCCATCTCTTCAGGAGGATTATCCCCAATTTAGACAGATCGAAAACCTCGCATTATTACTAAATTTACAAACATAACTATTAAGAATTATGTTCATAAACCAAAAGTAAAAGCGTAGATTATCGACTGAAAAAAAAACAAAAATTTTTTCTACAGAAACTTTTCTTTTAAAATGTTTTATAAACAAAAATTTTACGAAAAAAAATTCTTATAAATTTTTTTAAAGAAAATTTCTATAGATAGATTTACAAAAAAAGCCTTTATAAAGAAATTTTCTTTAAAAAATGTATTATAGAAAATTTTCTATAGAAATTTTCTTTTAAAATGTTTTATATCGAAATTTTTATAGAAAAAAAATCTTATAAATTTTTTTATAGAAAATTTATATAAAAAGTTTTTATATGGAAAATTTCTTTAAAAAAATTTTATATAGATAATAGAAAATCTTCTTTTATATGATTTATACAAAATTTAAAATGAAAATTTTCAACAAAAAAAAATTTTTATAGAAAATATTCTATTTACAAATTTTCCACAAAAAAAAATTTCTATAGAAAATTTTACATAGAAAATTTTTTATAGAAATTTTCTCTAAAACGTTTTAAATAGAAAATTTTTTATAAATTTTTATAATTTTCTATAATTTTTATAGATTAAAAATGTGTATAAAAAATTTTCCGCAAAAAAAAATTTTCTATAAAAAAATTTCATTTATAAAATTTCTTTAAAAAAATTTCATGTAAAAAATTTGTTTAAAAAAGTTTTATATGGAAAATTTCCTTAAAAAAATTTATATTGAGAATTTTCAATAAAAAAAATTGTATATAAAAAATTTCAAAATGAAAATTTTCAATAGAAAATTTTTTATAAAAATTTTTATATAGAAAATTTCCTTAAAAAACTTTTATATGGAAAATTTTCAATGGAAATTTTCTCCAAAATATTTGAAATAGAAAATTTTAAAAAAATTTTTATAATTTTCATAGAAAAAAATGTATATAAAAATTTTCTTTAAAAAAATTTTCTATAAAAAATATTTATATGGAAAATTTTCTATTAAAAATTTTATAAACAAAATAATATTTTAGATAGAAAATTTTCTATAGATATTTTCTCTAAAACCTTTAAAGTAGAATATTTTTTATAAATTTTTATAATTTTCTATAATTTTTTCTATAATTTGCCGTAAAAAAATTTTCTGTATTTCTTTAAAAAAATTTCATGTAAAAATTTTTTTTAAAAAAGTTTTATATAGAAAATTTCCTCAAGAAAAATTTATATAGAGAATTTTCTATAAAAAATATTGTATAAAAATTGTACATAGAAAAATTTCAAAATGAAAATTTTCTATAGAAAATTTTTTATAAAAATTGTATATAGAAAATTTCTTTAAATAACGTTTACATGGAAAATTTTCTATAGAAATTTTCTCCAAAATATTTGAAATAGAAAATATTCTATACATTTTTATAATTTTCATAGAAAACAAATGTATATAAAAATTTTTAGTAAAAAAATTTTCTATTAAAAATATTTATATAGAAAATTTTCTATAAAAAATTTTATAAACAAAATTTTTTATAGAAATTTTCTATAAAAAATTTTATATAGAAAATTTTCTTAAAAAAATTTTATATAGAGAATTTTCAATAAAAAAAATTGTATTTTTTTGTATAAAATTTCTAGAAAAAATTTTCTACTTAAAATTTCTAGACAAAATTTTCTATTTAAAATTTTTATAGAAAATTTTCTATCTAAAAAAAAATTCATAGGAAGTTTTAATTTTAAAATTTTTCTATTTACATTTTTTTTAAGAAAATTTTCTATAAAAATTTTGTGTAGAAATATTTCAAAATTAAATTTCTTATGAAATATTTTATATAGAAAATTTTCTTAAAAAATTTTATATCAAAAAATTTCTTTAAAAAATTTAGTATAGAAAATTTTCTGTAGAAATATTCTAGAAGAAAATTTTAATAAAATTTTCTTTAAAAATTTTTATAGAGAAAAATGTATATAGAAAATTTTCTACAAAAAATTGTATTTAGAAAATTTTCTATAAAAAATAGAAATTTATCTATAGAAATTTTGTATAAAAACTTATATACAGAAAATTTTATTTTAAAAAATTTGAAATTTCCAAAAAAAAATTTCCATAGAAAATTTTCTATAAAAAATTGTAAATAGAAAAATTTTAAAATTAAAATTTCTATGAAATTTTTTTATATAAAAAATTTCCTATAAAAATTTTAAATAGAAAATTTTGTCTAGAAATTTTAAATAGAAAATTTTGTCTAGAAATTTTAAATAGAAAATTTTGACTAGAAATTTTAAATAGAAAATTTTGTCTCGAAATTTTAAGTAGAAAATTTTGTCTAGAAATTTTAAATAGAAAATTTTGTCTAGAAATTTTCTATAAAAATTTTCTATAGAAAATTTCCTTTAAAAAAAACTTATACAGAAAATCAATTTTAAAAAAATTTTATGAAGAGAATTTTTTCGTTGTCTATAAAAATTTTCTATTGAAAATTCTCTATAAAAAATTAATATAGAAAAATTTTTAATTAAATTTTTTTTTTTCATATAAAAAATTTTTAAGTCGATAATTTTCTTAAAAAGTGTTTGCATTGTAAATTTCTGTAAAAAAATTTTAAATCGAAAATTTTTCACATCGACAATTTTTTAAAAATTGTTTAAATAAATTGGGATCTTAGTGCAATATACTATAGTAAAACTTTTTAAAAAATATCTAAGTTGAAAAATTTTAAATCGAATCTAAGAAAAAATTGTATAAAATTGAAATTTTTGTAGACGAAAAATTTAAATTTTTGTAGACGAAAATTTTAGATTTTTATAAAAAGACTTTAGATCAAAAAATTATTATGAAAATTTTAAAAAATCTGAAAGTTTTTCAAAATTCACAAAATTTTTGTGAGTGTATGTATATTTCTTTTTTTGTTGTAGAGTGCAAATCAATTATTTATATAAAAAAACTATCACAAAAATGTCGTTAGAATATAGTTTCTTTTGCAGCACAGACAAAATAAAACATTAAAAAAATTATTGATAAAAGAATTCTTTCACATTGTGCATTTAAAATTTTCTTCTTTTCTATTGGAAACAATTAGAATAGTCACAAAAATTAATTACAAATTGATGTTTAATTGCAAAATTATTTGAGCTTGAATTTCAATATTGATTTTATGTTTTAAGTGTCAGTCCTTTGGGGGTGAATATTTAAAACTAAACATAAAAAAAGAATTTTCTAAAAAAGTTTCAATGGATGTAAAATTTTAAATGATACACAACTAAAATTTTAAAATTTGTTATATAGAAATTTTTACTATAAATTTGCTTTTTTAAACATAAATAATTTTATTTAGCTACTAAAAAAAAACTTAAAATCAATATTTCATTTTAAAAATGCCGCGACTAATTAAATTTCACTACATTAAAATCCATAAAAATGTTAACACTTTGTAATGACCATAAATATAAATGCGAGGGTAACCAAAATGTCATAAAAATTTGTTATTTCGTTTTAAAAAATTTCTTACAAAAATAGGAAATTTTTGAAAAAATTTCCTATTGAAATAAAAAACTTTTAAAAAATTTCCTATATGAAACCTAAATTTTTGAAAAATTTTCTGTGGAAAATGAAATTTTTTAAAAATAAAATAAAAAATTTTCAAACTTCCTATAAAGATAAGAAATTTTTCAAATTTCATATAAAAAAGGAAATCTTTCAAAATTCATGTAAAAACAGGACATTTTTCAAAAATTTCCTATAATTTGCAAAATTTCTTTAAAAAATAGGAAATTTTTGAAAATGTTCCTATAAAAATAGGAAATTTTTGAACAATTTCATATTATTAAGAAATTTTTCTAAAATTTCCTGCAGGAATAAGAAAATTTTCAAAAATTTCCTATAACAATAAACATATTATTATTTTTTAATTAATTTTTTTTTTATTTTAGAATTTTTTCAAACAATTCCTATTTTTATAGAAATTTTTCAAAAATTTTATATTTTTATAGGAAATTTTTCATAAATTTCCTATTCTTACAGAAAATTTTTCAAAAATTTCCTTTTCTTATTAAAAAATTTTCAAAAATTTCCTATTATTATAGAAAATTTTTAAAAAATGTTCTTTTTTTATAGGAAATTTTCCAAAAAATTTTTATTCTTATAGGAAATTATTCAAAAAATGTCTATTCTAATAGGAAATTTTTCAAAAATTTTCTATTCGTATAGGAAATTTATCAAAAATTTCCTATTCTTAAAAAAATTTTTCAAAAATTTCCTATTCTTACAGGAAATTTTTCAAAAATTTCCTATTATAATGGGAAAATTTTCAAAAATTTCCCATTCTTATAGGAAATTTTTAAAAAATTTCCTATTCTTATAAGAAAATCATCAAAAATTACCTATTCTTTTAAAAAAATTTTCAAAAATTTCCTATTCTTAAAGAAAACTTTTCAAAAATTTCCTATTCCTTTAGGAAATTTCAAAAAATTTCCTATTCTTATAGGAAATTTTTCAAAAATTTTCTATTCCTATAAGAAATTTATCAAAAATTTCCTATTCTTTCCTATTTTTCAAAAATTTCCTATTCTTATAGGAAACTTTTAAAAAATGTCCTATTCTTACAGGAAATTTTTAAAAAATTTCCTATTATTATGAGAAAATTTTCAAAAATTTCTTATTCTTATAGGAATTTTTTAAAAAATTTCCTATTCTTATAAGAAATTTATCAAAAATTTCCTATTCTTAAAAAAAATTTTCAAAAATTTCCTATTCTTATAGAAAACTTTTCAAAAATTTCCTATTCCTTTAGGAAATTTCAAAAAATTTCCTATTCTTATAGGAAATTTTTCAAAAATTTTCTATTCCTATAAGAAATTTATCAAAAATTTCCTATTCTTTCCTATTTTTCAAAAATTTCCTATTCTTATAGGAAACTTTTAAAAAATTTCCTATTCTTACAGGAAATTTTTAAAAAATTTGCTATTATTATGAGAAAATTTTCAAAAATTTCTTATTCTTATAGGAAATTTTTAAAAAATTTCCTATTCTTATAAGAAATTTATCAAAAATTTCCTATTCTTAAAAAAAATTTTCAAAAATTTCCTATTCTTATAGAAAACTTTTCAAAAATTTCCTATTCTTATAGGAAATTTCAAAAATTTCCTATTCTTATGAGAAATTTTTCAAAAATTTCGTATTCTTATAGGAAATTTTTCAAAAATTTTCTATTTTTATAGGAAATTTATTAAAAATTTCCTATTCTTATAGGAAATTTTTCAAAAGTTTCCTATACTTACAGGAAATTTTTCAAAAATTTCCTATTGTTATAGAAATTTCTTACTTTTATAGAAAAGTTTTTAAAAATGTTTTTTTAAGAAAATTTTTTAAAAGTTTCATATTTTTATAGAAAATTTTCCAAAAGCTTATTTTAATAGAAAATTTTTCAAAAATTTCTAATTTTTATATTAAATTTTTCAAAATTTTCTGTAATAATTTTTTTTTTAAATTCGTTCTTAGGAAATTTTAAAAAATAGGAAATTTTTGAAAAATTTCCCATTTTTTAAAAATTTCTTATTTTTATAGGAATTTTTTTTTTTGAAATATTTCTTATTTTTAAAGGAAATTTTCCGAAAAATTATTACTTTTTTAGAAATTTTTTTTTTAAATTCTTACTTTTATAGGAAAGTTTTCAAAAATGTCTTTGTTTTTTTTAAGAAAATTTTTCAAAATATTCATATTTTTATAGAAAATTTTCAAGTTCAAGTTCAAGTTTTTTATTTCCATAAATTTCTTTTTATACATGTTTTTCTAATACTATTTTAATACTAATTATATTTCCCTGCATACATTTGTATAGAAAATTTTCCAAATCTTCTTATTTTAATTAGTTTTTTCAAAAATTTCTTTTAAAAAATTATTTCTTTCTTAGGAAATCTTAAGAAAATTTCTTAATTTAATAAGAAATTTTTCAAAAATTAATAAGATCCCAGCAAAACTTTGGTAATGGCAAGTACTCTGATAACTGGTTACCTTGTAACGACTACAACATACCATCCGAATAAATAATAAGTTATTACAGAAGTACTTATTTGTAATTAAGATGGTAATTTAAACTGAATGGCCCCGGTTCAAATCCCACCAAGGGCAACAATTTTTTTTTAGTTTTTTTTTATTAAAAGAGTCTTTTTAAATGATTTTTGAATTTTTAGAACTTAAATATTATCTTCTGTAAAAAAAATTTGTAAAACTAACTCACGTTAATGAAAAAATACCATCATGAGTCAATTTTGATTATGTAGGGGATGTTGAATACCAAACACGATTCTAATTGGTCTTAACTTGGTAAGCCCAACTTATCTGGGTCATCCTACATCTCAACTGTGGACACACACCTCCTCATGGTATCACCCGGGGAGCTAGTTTAACACCCATTAATATAGTGAGTTAACATGTTCCGAGAGTTGTCCCATAAGATCGATAAAAATGGGTTAGGATTACGGGCTAGTAACCCTCTCTTGAAAAAAAAAATACAATGATGATGATAAAATTAGAATTGAAATGTCCCACTACCCAATATTAGAGGAGGATGTCCGAAACTTCGATAGAAAGACCAAGTAGAGGAACATTTTTCAAAGATTGGCCTATAAAATTGGAGAATATTCGCACAAGATCGAAATCCATGGAATTCTAAAATATGCTCGGACTTTGACCTTAACAGGTTGTAACATTTAAGTAAGCAAGAGTCAATCTTATGTAAAAACTTATACAAAAAAGTAGATTTAAGTTGTTCAAGTTGTAAAATAATTTTAAAAAAGTTTTAAAATAATTACAAAAAATCGTATAAAAATATTTTTCCAAAAATTACAACAAAGCAAAAATAAACAGGGAAAAACAAAGTTATTTTCACATGATTTTGGATCTAAAAATAAAAATTGTTTATATTAATTAAAAGCTGCTAAGTTTTCAACATATGAAGTAGCTCAGTGGAAGAGTCTCTGCCTAGCAGTCGGAGGGTCTGGGATCGAGCCCCCATGGGATCATAAAAAAATTTTGTATTTCGTTTAAAAATATATGTTTTTAATAAAACAACAACAAAAAAGTTGTTGCTGTTGTTGCTTTCAAATTGCTTACCCAAGTCATTACTTTTCTGCAATTGGTAAGTACTTGCCTCCAATGACATCCCCATGTTATTGTAATGACTTAAACAGCGAATGAGTAAGTAGTTCGTGTTCAATAGTTTAACTGTTTAACTCATTATTTGGTAATGAAAAGTTTTACTGGGATGTTTTCAAAAATTTCTTATTTTTATAGAAAATTTTTCAAAAATTACTTTTATAGGATATTATTCAAAATATCTTACTTTTATAGGAAATGATTCAAACATTTTTGTAAAAGAAATTTTTCAAAATTTTCTTATTTCCATCGAAAATTTTTCGAAAATTTCTAATTTTTGTAAGAAATTTTTCAAAAATTATTTATTTTTATAGGAAATTTTTAAAAAGTGTATTTGAGGAAATTTTAAAATATTTCTTATTTTTAAAGAAAGTTTTTAAACATTATTTATTATTTCTAAGAAAATTTTTACAAAAATGTTTATATTTGTTTTTTTCTACAGGAAGTTTTTAAAAAATTCTTATTTTTATACATAATTTTTTAAAATTTCTTATTTTGATAAGAAATTTTTTAAAAATTTCTTATTTTTATAAGAAATTTTTTAAAAATTTCTTATTTTTATAGGAAATTTACAAAATATTTTTTATTTTTATAAGAAATTTTTCAAAAATTTCTTATTTGTTTAGGAAATTTTTTAAAAATTTCTTATTTGTTTGGGAAATTTTTAAAAATTTCTTAGCTTTTAAGGAATTTTTCAAAATTTTCTTATTTTTAAAGGAAAAAATATAATTTTGATCAAAATTTTCATATAGAAAAATGTTGATCAAAATTTTCATATAGAAAAATTTTGATCAAAATTTCTCTGTATAAAAATTTTGATCAAAATTTCTCTATATAAAAATTTTGATCAAAAGTTTTCTACATAAAAATTTTGGTCAAAAGTTTTCTATATAAAAATTTTGATCAAAAGTTTTCTATATAAAAATTTTGATCAAAATTTCTCTATATAAATATTTTGATAAAAATTTTGATCAAAATTTCTCCATATAAAAATTTTGATCAAAATTTCTCTATATAAAAATTTTGATCAAAATTTCTCTATATAAAAATTTTGATCAAAATTTCTCTATATAAAAATTTTGATCAAAATTTCTCTATATAAATATTTTGATAAAAATTTTGATCAAAATTTCTCCATATAAAAATTGTGATCAAAATTTCTCTATATAAAAATTTTGATCAAAATTTCTCTATATAAAAATTTTGATCAAAATTTCTCTATATAAAAATTTTGATCAAAATTTCTCTATATAAAAATTTTGATCAAAATTTCTCTATATAAATATTTTGATAAAAATTTTGATCAAAATTTCTCCATATAAAAATTTTGATCAAAATTTCTCTATATAAAAATTTTGATCAAAATTTCTATATATAAAAATTTTGATCAAAATTTCTCTATATAAAAATTTTGATCAAAATTTCTCTATATAAAAATTTTGATCAAAATTTCTCTATATAAAAATTTTGATCGAAATTTCTCTATATAAAAATTTTGATCAAAATTTCTCTATATAAACATTTTGATCAAAATTTCTCCATATAAAAATTTTGATCAAAATTTTTCTGTATAAAAATTTTGATCAAAATTTCTCTATATAAAAATTTTGATCAAAATTTCTCTATATAAAAATTTTGATCAAAATTTCTCTATATAAAAATTTTGATCAAAATTTCTCTATATGAAAATTTTGATCAAAATTTCTCTATATGAAAATTTTGATCAAAATTTCTCTATATAAAAATTTTGATCAAAATTCTCTATATAAACATTTTGATCAAAATTTCTCTATATAAAAATTTTTATCAAAATTTCTCTATATAAAAATTTTTATCAAAATTTCTCTATATAAAAATTTTGATCAAAATGTGTGTATGTGAAATTTTTATCAAAATTTGTCAGTATGAAATTTTTGATCAAAATTTTTCGATATGAGAATTTTGATCAAAATTTGTCTATATGGAAATTTTTATCAAAATTACTCTATATGAAAACTTTGATAAAAATATATTATTTTTATAGGAAATTTTTCAAAAATTTTCTTAGTTTTATAGAAAATTAAAAAAAATATTTTATTTTTAGAGAGAATTTTTTTAAAATTTCTAATTTCTATAGAAAATTTTTGAAGACATTCTAATTTTGATTGGAAATTTTACAAACATTTCTTATTATTATAAGAAAATTTCCAAAAGTTTCCTATTTGCATAGGAAGTTTTTTAGATTTAAGGAAATTTTAAAAAATAAAAAATTTAGAAAAGTTTGACTAGCGACCCTCGTAGAATGAAATTTTAAATTTATTTCATATTCACATTACATTATAAAAATAAAAATCATAATAATTAATTAATGTTTTAAAACATTTTATTGAAAAATCCCTATAGTTTTGACTGCAATCTCTCGTACTCCCGCGGATCTGCTGCTGTAAAAAAAAAATTGATTTGTTTAATGTCAAAAACCTAAAATAGAGTTGACAGCTTTTTAAATGCAAAGCAGGCGAAAAAATACAAAAATTATTATAAAATTATTATTGTAGTTGTATGTAGTTGTTGCTTTTCTACTTTAATATTAACATGCCTAATTACGATTACAATGGAAAATTTTACAAAAAAGGCATAAATTAAATTAAAAATAATTTAACATAAATTGAATTACAAAAACACATACAAGTACACATAACACAAACGACCCAAATATAATTTAATAAATCATGAACAAGGACCCATTTAGGTGTGTGTGTGTAAACGGAAAACAATAAAAAAAAATCACGCACACAAACAAAATAATTACAAGGAAGTTAAGAGATTTGTTATTGCAAAAAAAAGGAAAAAGAAGATATTATAAGCTAAACACATACTTTTTAATTAAAAATCATTAAATTGTAAAAAAAACTATTTTTACTTGTTTTTCAATTTATATTTTAATTCATAAACATAAACTTAATTTCCTTCCTTTTACATATTTTTAATTGAACTTACAAACATTTCTGCAAATGTAACTAAATTTTCCCCTAAAACATTTTCAAAAAATGTTTGATAATAACATAATCTTTTCACTTTTCTTTATAAAACTATTTCATTTCATTTAAGAATTTCTAACTAAATTTTATATGTAGTTTTGGGAAAATGTTAAAGAAATTCTTTTAGTTTTGCTACCACTTAGTGGATCATAACTGAAGGAATATTCAGAATTTATTATGAGTATAAAGCAATTATTTTAAATGTGATGCAAAACACAACATCATACTACATCACTGTCAGCATCTGCATTTAGTCGATTTAAATCATTTAATAAAAAAGCATAAGAAATAAAGTGAAGGAAAAAAAGAAATAGGAATCACAGGAACAAGAAAAGTGCAAGTGCATTTTGTTGTATAGAATAAAATGATTTCAGTTTTATGATGTTTTCATTTTAGCGCATAAACTGCTAAACTAAACTCAAAAAGAAGAAAAGACTAAATTCTAAGCAACTGCTACTTCATCATGTACATCATCATCAACATCTAACGTTTTACATTCCACGTCTTTCGTTTCTTTAACTTAAAAGGAAGCAAAAGCTGAAGTGTCAGGAATAAAATGCACATCCTTTAAAAACTGATTACTATAAAGAGTAGAGTAATAAAATAACTGTAAAGAAGCTTTTTTAAAAAAAAATACCCTGCACTTTTTCGTGTTCTCTACGACTTTGGTCTTTTCCTTTAATGCACTTATTTTGAAATCATCATAAAAGAACTGTAACTATATAATAAAAAACAAAAGCGTTGAGGCGATAAAAAAAATGTTTTAAATACAAAACTTAGAAAGAACTAAAAGCTCAAAAGAAAAAATGACACAACACTAAAGCTTAAGGATAATAAAGGATTAAAGCAAAGCAAAATTGTTTTAATGCTAAAGAGTCTAAAAATAACTTTAGCGATTTCTTTATAAACTAAACGTCTTTTTTTATAGTCCTATAAATGGAGTAACTCTAAAGGCCAAATGGATCTGTAACCTGTACTTGTGTATGGGTGGTTTTGAAGACTTCCAAGTATTCCAAAGGCTTCAAAGTGAAACAAAAGTATTTAACTGAGAACTGCAAAAAGAATAGTATTTGGTCAAATGAAAATTTTTATATTGAAAAATTTTCTTTAAAAAAGTTTTTATATCGAAAAATTTTGTATAGAAAAAATTATATATCGAAAAATTTACTATAGAAAAATTTTTTATAAAAAAATTTTTATATCAAAAATTTTTTATAGAAAAATTTTTATACCAAAAATTTTGTATAGAAAAATTTTTATATCAAAAATGTTTGATAGAAAAATTAAAAAAAAAAAATTTTGAAAAATTTTAACTAGAAAAATCTTCTATAGAGCAATTTTATAAAGAACAATTTTCAAAATAAAATTTTATATAGAAAAATTTTAATATAGAAAATTTTTCTAAAGAAAAATTTTTCTCTCAGAAAAATCGTTATATGGAAAAATTTTCTATAGAAAATATTTATATCGAAAAAATTTATAAGGAAACATTTTTATATCGAAATATTTTGTATATATTTTTATTAAAAAAAAAAAATTTATATAGAAAAATTTTAATATCGTAAATTTTTCTAAAGAAAAATTTTTCTCTCGGAAAAATCGTTATATGGAAAAATTTTCTATAGAAAACTTTTTATATAGAAAAATTTTCTAAGGAAACATTTTTATATCGAAAAATTTTGTATAAATTTTTATTTAAAAAAATGTAGTACAGAAAAATTTTCTATAGAAAAATTTTGTACAGAAAAATTTTATATCGAAAAATTTTGTATAAATTTTTATTTCAAAAAATGTAGTACAGAAAAATTTTCTATAGAAAAATTTTGTACAGAAAAATTTTATATCGAAAAATTTTGTATAGAAAAATTTGTATATCGAAAAATATTGTAAAGAAAAATTTTTATATCATTTTTTATATCAAATTTTTAGAAAATTTTTTTTTCAAAAATTTTTCTAAGGAAAAATTTTAATATCGAAAAATTTTCTATAGAAAAATTTTTATACCAAAAACTTTTGTATCCAAAAATTTTTAACTCAAAAATTTTTATAGAAAATTTTTATATAAAAAAATTTTCTATGGAAAAGATTTTACATAGAAAAATTTTCTATAGAAAAATTGTTTTATTGAAAATGTTTCTATAGAAAAATTTTTATATCAAAAAATTTTCTAAAGCAAAATTTTTGTATCGAAAAATTTTCTAAAGAAAAATGTTTATATCGAAAAATTTTCTAAAGAAAAAATTTATATCGAAAAATTTTCTAAAGAAAAACTTGTATATCAAAAAATTTTCTAAAGAAAAAATTTTATATCGCAAAATTTTCTATAGAAAAATGTGTATATCGAAAATTTTTCGTAGAAAAAAATTTATATCTAAAAATTTTCTACAACAAACTTTCTATATTAATAAAATTTCTATGTAAAATTTTTATATCAAAAAATTTTCTATACAAAAATTTTTAAATCGAAAAATTTTCTATAGAAAAATTTTTTTATCGAAAAATTTTAATATCGAAAATTTTTTATATAAAAAATTTTGTATCTAAAACAAAATTTGTATATTAATAAAATTTCTATGAAAAAATTTATATCTAAAAATTTTCTATAGAAAAATTTTCATATCAAAAATTTTCTATAGAAAAATTTTTATACCAAAAAATTTTCTATAGAAAAATTTTTATATCATAAAATTTTTTATAAAAAAATTTTTATATCGAAAATTTTTCTATAGAAAAATTTTTATATCGAAAATTTTTTTATAGAAAAATTTTTATATTGAAAATTTTTCTATAGAAAAATTTCTATATTGAAAATTTTTCTATAGAAAAATTTTTTTATTGAAAATTTTTCTATAGAAATATTTTTATATTGAAAATTTTTCTATAGAAAAATTTTTATATTGAAAATTTTTCTATAGAAAAATTTATATATTGAAAATTTTTCTATAGAAATATTTTTATATCTAAAATTTTTCTATAGAAAAATTTTTATATTGAAAATTTTTCTATAGAAAAATTTTTATATTAAAAATTTTTCTATAGAAAAATTTTTATATTGAAAATTTTTCTATAGAAAAATTTTTATATTGAAAATTTTTCTATAGAAAAATTTTTATATTAAAAATTTTTCTATAGAAAAATTTTTTTATCGAAAATTTTTCTATAGAAAAATTTTTATATAAAAAATTTTTCTATAGAAAAATTTTTATATCGAAAATTTTTCTATAGAAAAATTTTTTTATCGAAAATTTTTCTATAGAAAAATTTTTATATTGAAAATTTTTCTAAAGAAAAATTTTTATATTGAAAATTTTTCTATAGAAAAATTTTTATATTGAAAATTTTTCTATAGAAAAATTTTTATATTGAAAATTTTTCTATAGAAAAATTTTTATATCGAAAATTTTTCTATAGAAAAATTTTTATATTGAAAATTTTTCTATAGAAAAATTTCTATATTGAAAATTTTTCTATAAAAAAATTTTTTTATTGAAAATTTTTCTATAGAAATATTTTTATATTGAAAATTTTTCTATAGAAAAATTTTTATATTGAAAATTTTTCTATAGAAAAATTTTTATATTGAAAATTTTTCTATCGAAAAATCTTTATATTGAAAATTTTTCTATAGAAAAATTTTTATATTGAAAATTTTTCTATAGAAAAATTTTTATATTGAAAATTTTTCTATAGAAAAATTTTTATATTGAAAATTTTTCTATAGAAAAATTTTTATATTGAAAATTTTTCTATAGAAAAATTTTTATATTGAAAATTTTTCTATAGAAAAATTTTTATATTGAAAATTTTTCTATAGAAAAATTTTTATATTGAAAATTTTTCTATAGAAACATATTTATATTGAAAATTTTTCTATAGAAAAATTTTTTTATCGAAAATTTTTCTATAGAAAAATTTTTATATAAAAAATTTTTCTATAGAAAAATTTTTATATCGAAAATTTTTCTATAGAAAAATTTTTTTATCGAAAATTTTTCTATAGAAAAATTTTTATATTGAAAATTTTTCTAAAGAAAAATTTTTATATTGAAAATTTTTCTATAGAAAAATTTTTATATTGAAAATTTTTCTATAGAAAAATTTTTATATTGAAAATTTTTCTATAGAAAAATTTTTATATTGAAAATTTTTCTATAGAAAAATTTTTATATTGAAAATTTTTCTATAGAAAAATTTTTATATTGAAAATTTTTCTATAGAAAAATTTTTATATTGAAAATTTTTCTATAGAAAAATTTTTATATTGAAAATTTTTCTATAGAAAAATTGTTATATTGAAAATTTTTCTATAGAAAAATTTTTATATTGAAAATTTTTCTATAGAAAAATTTTTATATTGAAAATTTTTCTATAGAAAAATTTTTATATTGAAAATTTTTCTATAGAAAAATTTTTATATTGAAAATTTTTCTATAGAAAAATTTTTATATTGAAAATTTTTCTATAGAAAAATTTTTTTATCGAAAATTTTTCTATAGAAAAATTTTCAATATAAAAATTTTTCTAAAGAAAAATTTTTATATTGAAAATTTTTCTATAGAAAAATTTTTATATTGAAAATTTTTCTATAGAAAAATTTTTATATTGAAAATTTTTCTATAGAAAAATTTTTATATTGAAAATTTTTCTATAGAAAAATTTTTATATTGAAAATTTTTCTATAGAAAAATTTTTATATTGAAAATTTTTATATTGAAAATTTTTCTATAGAAAAATTTTTATATTGAAAATTTTTCTATAGAAAAATTTTTATATTGAAAATTTTTCTATAGAAAAATTTTTATACTGAAAATTTTTCTATAGAAAAATTTTTATATTGAAAATTTTTCTATAGAAAAATTTTTATATTGAAAATTTTTCTATAGAAAAATTTTTATATTGAAAATTTTTCTATAGAAAAATTTTTATATTGAAAATTTTTCTATAGAAAAATTTTTATATTGAAAATTTTTCTATAGAAAAATTTTTATATTGAAAATTTTTCTATAGAAAAATTTTTATATTGAAAATTTTTCTATAGAAAAATTTTTATATTGAAAATTTTTCTATAGAAAAATTTTTATATTGAAAATTTTTCTATAGAAAAATTTTTATATTGAAAATTTTTCTATAGAAAAATTTTTATATTGAAAATTTTTCTATAGAAAAATTTTTGTATTGAAAATTTTTCTATAGAAAAATTTTTATATTGAAAATTTTTCTATAGAAAAATTTTTATATTGAAAATTTTTCTATAGAAAAATTTTTATATTGAAAATTTTTCTATAGAAAAATTTTTATATTGAAAATTTTTCTATAGAAAAATTTTTATATTGAAAATTTTTCTATAGAAAAATTTTTATAATGAAAATTTTTCTACAGAAAAATTTTTATAGTGAAAATTTTTCTACAGAAAAATTTTTATAATGAAAATTTTTCTATAAAAAAATTTTGATATCGAAAAGTTTTCTATAGAAAAAATTTTATATCAAAAAGTTTTCTATAGAAAATTTTTTTTATTGAAAAACTTTCTATCGAAAAATTTTCTTTAGAAACAAAAATTTCCTACTGAAAAATTTTTATATCGAACATTTTTTATAGAAAAATTTTGTAAAAAAAAAGTTTATCGAACAATTTTCTATGAAAAAAATTTTCTATAGAATAATTTTGTATAGAAAAATTTTTATTCATATAAAAAAAAAAAATTTTTTTCATATAAAAATTTTCTATAGAAATTTTCTGTAGAAATTTTTCATATAAAAATTTTCTATTGAAACTTTTCATATAAAAATTTTCTATAGAAACTTTTCATATAAAAATTTTCTGTTGAAATTTTTCACATAAAAATTTACTATAGAAATTTTTTTTTTGGAAATTTTTCATATACAAATTTTCTATAAAATGTTTTCATAAAAAAATTTTTAATAGAAATTGTGTAATATAAAAATTGTCTCTAGATATTTGTTCATGTAAGAATTCGCTATAGATTTTTTCATATAAAAATTTTTTGATATAAAAAATTATCTATAGATATTTTTTCAATAAAAATTTTCTAAAGAAATTTTTTCAATAAAAATTTTCTGAAGAAATTTTACTTATAAAAATTTTCTAAATACATTTTACTTATAAAAATTTTCTATAGAAATTTTTTCATCTAAAATTTTTTTTACAGAAATTTTTTCATACAAAAATTTTCTATAGAAATTGTTTCATATAAAAATTTTCTATAGAAATTTTTCTTATTAATATTTTCTATAGAAATTTTCTGTTGAAATTTTTCATGTAAAAATTTTCTATTGAAACTTTTCATATACAAATTTTCTGTAAAAATTTTTTCATATGTATCAACATTTTCTATAGAAATTTTTCATATAAAAATTTACTATAGAAATTTTTCATATAACATTTTTTTATAAAATGGTTTCATATAAAAATTTTCTATAAAATGCTTTCATTAAAAATTTTTAATAAAAATTATTTTATATAAAAATTGTCTCTAGAAATTTGTTCATGTAAAATAAAATAGATTTTTTCATATAAAATTTAAACTTTTTCATATACAAATTTTCTATAGAAATTTTTTTATATAAAAATTTTTTCATATAAAAAATTATCTATAGAAATTTTTTCAATAAAATTTTTCTAAAGAAAGTTTTTCAATAAAAATTTTCTAAAGAAATTTTACTTGTAAAAATTTCCTATAGAAATTTTTTCATCTAAAATTTTTTTACAGAAATTTTTTTATATTAAAATTTTCTATAGAAATTTCTTCATATACAAATTATCTATACAAATTTATTTTTATATACGTATTTTCTATACAAATTTTCTTTATTCTTTAATATAAAAATTTGTCTATTGAAATTTTTTAATAGACAATTTTTTTATGAAAATTTTTTCTTCTAAAAATTTTCAATAACATTGGATTTTTTAGCAACCCTAAATATTTCAAGTTTAACTTTAAAAATAGATTTACTAAGCGCTGAAGAGTATCTTATGGTCGAGCTTAACCGACCAATTACTCTTGTAGCTTTTTCTGTAATTTTACAAGAGTATTAATGCTTATTCCCTAAAATTTCTCCAAAATAATGTTTAGTTAACTACGTGTTGAGGTAAATCTAGACTTCTTTGTCATGTTACCTCCTTTGTGTGCGTCTGAATGCCTCCTGTTCAAGTACATACAACAAATTGTTCGTTAGGGGTCCATGGACATGTTGTTGTAATTCAATAGTTTGTAAATGTCTGTCTGTCCGTTCTTCAGTCCAAAGGACTGTTTTGCGAAGCATGTTTTTGGGGAAGCTTTCAGCTTGATTTTATTGATAATCTTTTGACTTTTGTTTGTTTGTTTGTTCGGCTGACTGGTCTGATGATTGGTTGGTTATTTGCTTTACTGGCCTTTGGGGCTTGACTTGTGTAAGTCTTTATACATTTATTGTTATTATTGGTCTTATTAATTTGTTGAGTTTATCTTTAAAAGCGAATTTTTTATTTATTATTTATTTGCTTTAAGATTCTCCGTTTTATTATTTGACAAATGTTAACATTATTGTTTGCGTACTATAATATTAATATTGATATTGTAAATGTGATTTGTCTTTATAGATTTTAAAGGAATCATAAATCTTCTTGACACTTCATGTCTAGAAAATGTTAAATTTGATAAGGGGATAATAATATGATGTGCTTTGTACAAGCAGGATATTTGATATGATAAAGTGGATTTAAAGGAAGATATAGCTGAAAGGATTTGGGCACTAAGGATATAAGGTTTGTTCTCTTAAATAAATATTTAAAATGTTTTATTTTTATAACACAAATTTTCTATAAAAAAAATTTTATAACGAAAATTTTTCTGTGGAAAAATTTTTAATAACGAAAAATTTTCTTTAAAAAATTGTTAATCATGAATATTTGTATATAGAAAACATTTAACAAAGAAAAATTTCATATAGAAAAATTATAAATAATGCAAAATTTTCTATTAAAAAAATTGTAATAATGAAAAATTTTCTATAGAAAAAATTTTATAAAGAAAAATTTTCTATATAAAAAAAATTTATAAAGAAAAATTTTTATAATAAAAAATTTCATATAGAAAAATTTTAATAATTCAAAATTTTCTATAGAATAATTTTTAATAAGAATTTTTTTAACAATAATAATTTTAATAATTTTTCTATAGAAAAGCTTTTAATAAAGAAAAATTTTTAATACCGAAACATTTTTTGTAGCATAATTTTTAATAACGAAAAATTTTCTATAGAAAAATTTGTAATAACGAAAAATTTTCTATAGAAAAATTTGTAGTAACGAAAAATTTTCTATAGAAAAATTTGTAATAACGAAAAATTTTCTATATAAAAATTTTTAATAACGAAAAATCTTCTATAGAAAAAATTTTAGTAATGACAAATTTTATATAAAAAAAAAAGTATTAATGAAAAATTTCATATAGAAAAATTTTAATAATCCAAAATTTTCTATTGAAAAATTTCTAATAACGAAAAATACTCTATAGAAATATTTTAAATAACGAAATATTTTTTATAGAAAAATTATTAACAATGAAAAATATTCTCAAAAAGATAAATTTTAGTAATAAAAAATTTTCTAAAAGAAAAATTTTTATCACAAAAACATTTTAAGGAAAAAACTTTTTTCTATATAAAATTTTACCTTTTAATTGCTTCTTTACAAAATTTTTCAAAATAAAAATTTTTCTATACAAAATTATTCTATAGAAAATTTTTTTCATAGAAAATTGTTCGATAAACTTTTTTTTTACAAAATTTTTCTATAAAAAATGTTCGATATAAAAATTTTTCAGTAGGAAATTTTTGCTTCTAAAGAAAATTTTTCGATAGAAAGTTTTTCAATAAAAAAAATTTTCTATAGAAAACTTTTTGATATAAAATTTTTTCTATAGAAAACTTTTCGATATCAAAATTTTTTTATAGAAAAATTTTCATTATAAAAATTTTTCTGTAGAAAAATTTTCACTATAAAAATTTTTCTGTAGAAAAATTTTCATTATAAAAATTTTTCTATAGAAAAATTTTCAATATAAAAATTTTTCTATAGAAAAATTTTCAATATAAAAATTTTTCTATAGAAAAATTTTCAATATAAAAATTTTTCTATAGAAAAATTTTCAATATAAAAATTTTTCTATAGAAAAATTTTCAATATAAAAATTTTTCTATAGAAAAATTTTCAATACAAAAATTTTTCTATAGAAAAATTTTCAATATAAAAATTTTTCTATAGAAAAATTTTTATATTGAAAATTTTTCTATAGAAAAATTTTTATATTGAAAATTTTTCTATAGAAAAATTTTTGTATTGAAAATTTTTCTATAGAAAAATTTTTATATTGAAAATTTTTCTATAGAAAAATTTTTATATTGAAAATTTTTCTATAGAAAAATTTTTATATTGAAAATTTTTCTATAGAAAAATTTTTATATTGAAAATTTTTCTATAGAAAAATTTTTATATTGAAAATTTTTCTATAGAAAAATTTTTATAATGAAAATTTTTCTACAGAAAAATTTTTATAGTGAAAATTTTTCTACAGAAAAATTTTTATAATGAAAATTTTTCTATAAAAAAATTTTGATATCGAAAAGTTTTCTATAGAAAAAATTTTATATCAAAAAGTTTTCTATAGAAAATTTTTTTTATTGAAAAACTTTCTATCGAAAAATTTTCTTTAGAAACAAAAATTTCCTACTGAAAAATTTTTATATCGAACATTTTTTATAGAAAAATTTTGTAAAAAAAAAGTTTATCGAACAATTTTCTATGAAAAAAATTTTCTATAGAATAATTTTGTATAGAAAAATTTTTATTTTGAAAAATTTTGTAAAGAAGCAATTAAAAGGTAAAATTTTATATAGAAAAAAGTTTTTTCCTTAAAATGTTTTTGTGATAAAAATTTTTCTTTTAGAAAATTTTTTATTACTAAAATTTATCTTTTTGAGAATATTTTTCATTGTTAATAATTTTTCTATAAAAAATATTTCGTTATTTAAAATATTTCTATAGAGTATTTTTCGTTATTAGAAATTTTTCAATAGAAAATTTTGGATTATTAAAATTTTTCTATATGAAATTTTTCATTAATACTTTTTTTTTTATATAAAATTTGTCATTACTAAAATTTTTTCTATAGAAGATTTTTCGTTATTAAAAATTTTTATATAGAAAATTTTTCGTTATTACAAATTTTTCTATAGAAAATTTTTCGTTACTACAAATTTTTCTATAGAAAATTTTTCGTTATTACAAATTTTTCTATAGAAAATTTTTCGTTATTAAAAATTATGCTACAAAAAATGTTTCGGTATTAAAAATTTTTCTTTATTAAAAGCTTTTCTATAGAAAAATTATTAAAATTATTATTGTTAAAAAAATTCTTATTAAAAATTATTCTATAGAAAATTTTGAATTATTAAAATTTTTCTATATGAAATTTTTTATTATAAAAATTTTTCTTTATAAATTTTTTTTATATAGAAAATTTTTCTTTATAAAATTTTTTCTATAGAAAATTTTTCATTATTACAATTTTTTTAATAGAAAATTTTGCATTATTTATAATTTTTCTATATGAAATTTTTCTTTGTTAAATGTTTTCTATATACAAATATTCATGATTAACAATTTTTTAAAGAAAATTTTTCGTTATTAAAAATTTTTCCACAGAAAAATTTTCGTTATAAAATTTTTTTTATAGAAAATTTGTGTTATAAAAATAAAACATTTTAAATATTTATTTAAGAGAACAAACCTTATATCCTTAGTGCCCAAATCCTTTCAGCTATATCTTCCTTTAAATCCACTTTATCATATCAAATATCCTGCTTGTACAAAGCACATCATATTATTATCCCCTTATCAAATTTAACATTTTCTAGACATGAAGTGTCAAGAAGATTTATGATTCCTTTAAAATCTATAAAGACAAATCACATTTACAATATCAATATTAATATTATAGTACGCAAACAATAATGTTAACATTTGTCAAATAATAAAACGGAGAATCTTAAAGCAAATAAATAATAAATAAAAAATTCGCTTTTAAAGATAAACTCAACAAATTAATAAGACCAATAATAACAATAAATGTATAAAGACTTACACAAGTCAAGCCCCAAAGGCCAGTAAAGCAAATAACCAACCAATCATCAGACCAGTCAGCCGAACAAACAAACAAACAAAAGTCAAAAGATTATCAATAAAATCAAGCTGAAAGCTTCCCCAAAAACATGCTTCGCAAAACAGTCCTTTGGACTGAAGAACGGACAGACAGACATTTACAAACTATTGAATTACAACAACATGTCCATGGACCCCTAACGAACAATTTGTTGTATGTACTTGAACAGGAGGCATTCAGACGCACACAAAGGAGGTAACATGACAAAGAAGTCTAGATTTACCTCAACACGTAGTTAACTAAACATTATTTTGGAGAAATTTTAGGGAATAAGCATTAATACTCTTGTAAAATTACAGAAAAAGCTACAAGAGTAATTGGTCGGTTAAGCTCGACCATAAGATACTCTTCAGCGCTTAGTAAATCTATTTTTAAAGTTAAACTTGAAATATTTAGGGTTGCTAAAAAATCCAATGTTATTGAAAATTTTTAGAAGAAAAAATTTTCATAAAAAAATTGTCTATTAAAAAATTTCAATAGACAAATTTTTATATTAAAGAATAAAGAAAATTTGTATAGAAAATACGTATATAAAAATAAATTTGTATAGATAATTTGTATATGAAGAAATTTCTATAGAAAATTTTAATATAAAAAAATTTCTGTAAAAAAATTTTAGATGAAAAAATTTCTATAGGAAATTTTTACAAGTAAAATTTCTTTAGAAAATTTTTATTGAAAAACTTTCTTTAGAAAAATTTTATTGAAAAAATTTCTATAGATAATTTTTTATATGAAAAAATTTTTATATAAAAAAATTTCTATAGAAAATTTGTATATGAAAAAGTTTAAATTTTATATGAAAAAATCTATTTTATTTTACATGAACAAATTTCTAGAGACAATTTTTATATAAAATAATTTTTATTAAAAATTTTTAATGAAAGCATTTTATAGAAAATTTTTATATGAAACCATTTTATAAAAAAATGTTATATGAAAAATTTCTATAGTAAATTTTTATATGAAAAATTTCTATAGAAAATGTTGATACATATGAAAAAATTTTTACAGAAAATTTGTATATGAAAAGTTTCAATAGAAAATTTTTACATGAAAAATTTCAACAGAAAATTTCTATAGAAAATATTAATAAGAAAAATTTCTATAGAAAATTTTTATATGAAACAATTTCTATAGAAAATTTTTGTATGAAAAAATTTCTGTAAAAAAAATTTTAGATGAAAAAATTTCTATAGAAAATTTTTATAAGTAAAATGTATTTAGAAAATTTTTATAAGTAAAATTTCTTCAGAAAATTTTTATTGAAAAAATTTCTTTAGAAAATTTTTATTGAAAAAATATCTATAGATAATTTTTTATATCAAAAAATTTTTATATGAAAAAATCTATAGCGAATTCTTACATGAACAAATATCTAGAGACAATTTTTATATTACACAATTTCTATTAAAAATTTTTTTATGAAAACATTTTATAGAAAATTTGTATATGAAAAATTTCCAAAAAAAAAATTTCTATAGTAAATTTTTATGTGAAAAATTTCAACAGAAAATTTTTATATGAAAAGTTTCTATAGAAAATTTTTATATGAAAAGTTTCAATAGAAAATTTTTATATGAAAAATTTCTACAGAAAATTTCTATAGAAAATTTTTATATGAAAAAAATTTTTGTAAGAAAAAATTTCTGTGGAAAATTTTCATAAGAAACAATTTCTATAGAAAATATTAGTAAGAAAAAATTTCTATAGAAAATTTTAATATGAAACAATTTCTATAAAAAATTTTTATATGAAAAAATTTCTGTAAAAAAATTTTAGATGAAAAAATTTCTATAGAAAATTTTTATAAGCAAAATGTATTTAGAAAATTTTTATAAGTAAAATTTCTTTAGAAAATTTTTATTGAAAAACTTTCTTTAGAAAATTTTTATTGAAAAAATTTCTATAGATAATTTTTTATATGAAAAATTTTAAATTTTATATGAAAAAATCTATAGCGAATTTTAACACGAACAAATTTCTAGAGAAAATTTTTATATAAAACAATTTCTATTAAAAATTTTTATATGAAAACATTTTGTAGAAAATTTTTATATAAAAACATTTTACAACAAATTTTTATTTGAAAAATTTAAAAAAAAAATGTTATATGAAAAATTTCTATAGTAAATTTTTATGTGAGAAATTTCTATAGTAAATTTTTATGTGAGAAATTTCTATAGAAAATGTTTGTATGAAAAAATTTCTTCAGAAAATTTTTATACGAAAAGCTTCAATAGAAAATTTTTATATGAAAAATTTTTACAGAAAATTTCTATAGAAAATTTTTATATGAAAAAAATTTTTGTAAGAAAAAATTTCTGTGAAAATTTTCATAAGAAACAATTTCTATAGAAAATATTAGTAAGAACAAATTTCTATAGAAAATTTTTATATGAAACAATTTCTATGGAAAATTTTAATATGAAAAAATTTCTGTAAAAAAAATTTTAGGTGAAAAAGTTTCTATAGAAAATTTTTATAAGTAAAATGTATTTAGAAAATTTGTATAACCAAAATTTCTTCAGAAAATTTTTATTGAAAAACTTTCTTTAGAAAATTTTTATTGAAAAGATATCTATAGATAATTTTTTATATCAAAAAATTTTTATATGAAAAAATCTATAGCGAATTCTTACATGAACAAATTTCTAGAGACAATTTTTATATTACACAATTTCTATTAAAAATTTTTATATGAAAACATTTTATTGAAAATTTGTATATGAAAAATTTCTAAAAAAAATTTTCTAAAAAAATTTCTATAGTAAATTTTTATGTGAAAAATTTCTACAGAAAATTTTTATATGAAAAGTTTCTATAGAAAATTTTTATATGAAAAGTTTCAATAGAAAATTTTTATATGAAAAATTTCTACAGAAAATTTCTATAGAAAATTTTTATATGAAAAAAATTTTTGTAAGAAAAAATTTCTGTGGAAAATTTTCATAAGAAACAATTTCTATAGAAAATATTAGTTAGAAAAAATTTCTATAGAAAATTTTTATATGAAAAAAATTTTTGTAAGAAAAAATTTCTGTGGAAAATTTTTATATAAAACAATTTCTATAGAAAATATTAGTAAGAAAAAATTTTTGTAGATTTAGAATAAAATTTTTATATGAAACAATTTCTATAGAAATTTTTTTTATGAAAAAATTTCTATAGAAAATTTGTTTATCAAAAAAAAGATTTGTATACCTTATTTTTATATTAAAAATTTCTATAGAAAATATCGATATAAAAAAATCTATACAAAATTTATATTTAAAAATTTTCAATAGAAAAATTTTAAATGAAAAAATTTCAAAAGCAAATTTTTATATGAAAAAAATTAATTTTAAATTGATATATGTAAAAATTTCTGTAGAAAATTTTTATATGAAAATGTTATATAGAAAAATTTTATATGAAAAAATTTCTTTTACAAATTTTTATACGAAAAATTTTCTATAGAAAATTTTCACATCAAAAAATTTCTATAAAAAAATTTTCACATGAAAAAATTTCTATTAAAAAAATTTACACATGAAAAAATTTCTATAAAAAAATTTTCACATGAAAAAATTTTATATGAAAAAATTGTATATGAAAAAATTTAATAGTAAAAAATTTAATGTAATAGGTTTGGGATCAAATGCAAATACTCTTCTTTTTGAAGAGTAAAAAATTCAAAACTTTTGTAACATTTTATTATACCCTTTACCACCATAGGTGGAAAGGGTAATATAATTTTGTGCTGATTTATGTAACGCAAAGAAATATTTGTATTAGACCCACCTTTTAGTATACCAATAGGCTAAGAATCACTTTCAGAGTCGATTTAGCGATGTCTGTCCTTCCGTCTGACTGGACGGCTGGCTGGCCGGCATGTAAACCACGTTATCAAAGTACAGGTCGCAGTTCTAAAGTTAATTTGATGAAATTTGGCACAGCTCATTTGTTTGATATTGGGACCATGGCTATTGAAATTCATCAAAATCGGTTCATTATGTTTGGTACCTGCAAAAAACTAATTTGGAGTCATGAATTCTCCGTTTTATGTTTGAAACAGAATTTGTATTTGATTTATTTATCACAGAAACCAATATTATTGGTTTTACTATTAACATGTAAGAAAGTATTGTTGTCGGTCAAGCTTGAACATATCGATCCATAACCGCAGAAAAAACTAAAGCAACCTGATTTTATATATGCAAAAGCTACAGGGACAGCTACAGGATGTACGCTGAAATGGAATTCATAAAAATCTGATAACCGTATAAAAAGTTATATTCATTTTTTAAGATTTTTTTTAAAACATACCCATTGTTTTAAGAAAAATATAAAAAAATGAACAAGCAAAATTAAACATTTTGAAAGAAACATTTTTGATTTGACATAAAAGGTAAAAATGTTTTTTAAAGCTCTTGGTAAAGTAAGCAAAGCTTTGTTTGTAAATATATCTCCTCCGCCTAATGTTGATAATATAGTGCCTTTAAGGAATACATAAGCTAAACCTGAACAGAGAACCCAACAACCTCCGGTCATGGGTTAACAAACATCAATATAAAACTAATATACCTTTCCTAACTAATATCTTATAGGGTATAACAAAAATATTTCAAAAAACTTCCTCTTTTACCATAACCACACAAACACACACACACATTCACCAATGGCAACATCATCAATAGCAACACCTTAACTGAAGGAATGAGAAAACGGCTGACTGCCTTTCAACTACGATTGCCAACTGGTAGATATTTATGAGATTTAAGTCCTAAAATTTACTTTCTCATAGACAAACAATGAAACCTTTACGAATTGTTTGTTTATTGAAAAATGATTGCGAACTTTACAAACGACACATCCGCACCGGCAGGCAGCAACAATGACGATGAGGATGACGACACGACAACAACAACATCATGAAAGTCTGTGTTTTCATTATCCTACTCCCTGCTCCTCAACATTAAACAAACTAACAAAAAAATATTTGCCATGGGAACACATAGACATAGTTATACTCAAATACAAATATAGCTCTTCCCAAAATAAAGAAAGCCTGAAATTTAAAGACAAGCAAAGTTATAGCGAGGTCAGGGTATTGCCTATAGATTTGAAAATATTAAATTCAATTGAGCCTAAGGCTCACGTACCTTAATATTCAATGAGCCATAAATAACACCATGATCCTTTTAGTGTTTAAAGACACACCAAAAGGGAAAAAATTTACTTTCACAAAAAATAAAAAAATTGATAAAATAAATTACAGCTTATTTTCTTGTACTCGTATTCAAGAAAGATTTCTTAAGTTTTATATCCTGGTTGGCTTTCCTGCCTACAAATTCCAAAGGAAGTTTTCTGTCTGCCAATTTGTTTATTGTTGTTTTCGTCAAAATATTTAAATGGTATTAATTATAAAGGAGAATCATTGACTTAATCATTAAAATGGTCGTATAATAAGTAGGCATTTTTCCAAGGATAAAGGAAAGTTAAAATAATAATAATATTTATTTTCAATTAATTAACAATAAATATACTTAAATATTGAAATATTTATCTATTGGTGGGCAGACAATTGCTTAAGAAATCATATTAAAAGATTACTAATTTATCGTTTGAATCAGCCGAGAAAACAGTGAATATAATAAGAGGGATATTAAAAAAAATCTCATTATGAAAACTTATATACTTTATCATGAAAAGGGTATTATAAGGTTGTCACTACATTTCTAAAATATGAAATATCAGATACTCAGCAAATCTTTATTAATGGAATGTACTAATGTTACATTATATAATGTTTCCTCTGTATTACTAATAAGTTATTAAAGAAAGTACTTCTTTGTAATTAAAATTGAAATTTTACTTAACAGCCCAGGTTCAAATCCTACCATCCGCGTATATTTTATCCATTTTTGAAAGTTATTTGTATGAAAATTTTTGAAAAATTTCCTATTACAAATAAGAAATGTTTGAAACATTTCCTATAAAAATAAGAAATTTTTGAAAAATTTCCTATAAAAATAAGGAATTTTTGGAAAAAGGAAATTTTTGAAAAATTTCTTATCAAAATAAGAAATTTTTGAAAAATTTCTTATAAAAATAAGAAATTTTTGAAAAATTTCTTATAAAAATAAGAAATTTTTGAAAAATTTCTTATAAAAATAAGAAATTTTTGAAAAATTTCTTATAAAAATAAGAAAATTTTCAAAAATTTCTTATAAAAATAAGAAATTTTTCAAAAATTTCTAATACAAATAAAAAAACTTTGAAAAATTTACAATAAAAATAAGAAATTTTCGAAAAGTTTCCTATAAAAATAGGAAATTTTTGAAAAATTTCCTAAAAAGACAAGAAATTTTTGAAAAATTTCCGATAAAAATAAGAAATTTTAGAAAAATGTCTAATAAAAATAAGAAATTTTAGAAAAATTTCTAATAAAAATAAGAAATTTTTAAAAAATTTCTTATAAAAAGTAAGACATTTTTTAAATTTTTTCTATAAAAATAAGAAATTTTTGAAAAATTTCCTATAAAAATAAAAAAATTCTTTAAAATTTCATATCAAAATAAGAAATTTTTGAAAAATTTCCTATAATCTTTGCAGGTTTGTGTCAAACTTTTTGAGCGAAAGAAAGTTCAGTGTGAGGGTGGGTGACTGTCGTTCTGATGAAAAATTGGTATCTGCTGGAGTTCCTCAGGGTTCTCTTCTCGGTCCTGTTTTGTACAATATTTTGGTCCATGATATTCCAAAGCCATCAGAGGGTGATCTTCTCTTATCTTATGCAGACGATATACTTATTGCTTCTTCAGGTCCACGGGCGAGAAACATTAATTCAAAAATTAATACATATCTTTCGAAATTGGCGGAATTCTTTAATAAGTGGAAGTTACGCCTAAATATTCAAAAATCGACTGCCATTATTATCAAGGGCAGGAGAAAATATCTTTATCCAAATAGTAGGAAGTTCATTCCATCCCTTATGGTTGGTAATGAACTTATTACTGTTTCGGATAGGATAAAATATTTGGGCGTAATCTTCCACGAAAATTTTGAATTTTACCGCCACATCGACTATGTATTACAGCGCACAAAACGCACTTTTGCGATCTATAGAGGCATTCTTGGTACACTCAACCAAAAAACTTCGTAAATATTGTAAAATAGCATGTAATATTAAAGAAAAGTAGGTTATTATACAGCTAACAGAAATTTTATTAAATTTAATGGATTTTTTTTTTAATTTAGTAAATGTGTTGTTTTAAATAAATTTTCTTTGTTTCTACTAAAATATTTGTTGTTTTGTTTAGATATTTTTTATGAAATTTTGTTAAGCTAAATAAAAAAATTGTTGAATATACAAAAATTTTTTATTAAATTTTTACTTATATTGATGAATTTTTTTCAAACTAAATGCATGCGACTCATTTTCATATTGAAGAATTTTTATTAAAATAAACTGCCAATTTTAACTAGTTATTTTACAGTATACATTTTTTTATTTTATTTATACACAGAACAAAAAATGGATTTAGTTAATAATAATTTGAATTTTTAAAATAAATTATTAGATGTTAAATAAATTACATAATTAGATAATAATAATCGAATTTGATATATTGCCACTTAATCACAGTCTCTTCTCTGCAATTGGGAGGTCTTTATATTCAGTTGATGTCCTTGTATATCCCCCATATAGACTTGACTTAGAACCTAAAACAAAACAACGAATATTAAATTGTGTGTAGCAGCATTTGGAATGAAGAGTTCATAAGCTGGGAAATTAGGAAATTATAGGACATTTTTGAAAAATTTCCTATTAAAATAGGAAATTTTGAAAGATTTGTATAAGAAATTTTTCAAAAGTTTCCTATTTTTATAGGAAATTTTTCAAAAATTTCCTTTTTTAAAGGAAATTTGTCAAAAATTTCCTATTTTAAGGGAAATTTTTCAAAAATTTCCTATTTTAAAGGAAATTTTTCAAAAATTTCCCATTTTTAAGAAAATTTTTCAAAAATTTCCTATTTTAAATGAAATTTTTCAAAAATTTCCTATTTTTATAGGAAATTTTTCAAAAATTTCCTATTTTTATGGGAAATTTTTCAAAAATTTCCTATTTTATGGGAAATTTTTCAAAAATTTCCTATTTTTATGGGAAATTTTTCAAAAAATTCCTATTTTTATGGGAAATTTTTCAAAAATTTCCTATTTTTTAAAAATTTCCTATTTTTATAGCAAATTTTTCAAAAATTTCCTATTATTAAAGGAAAATTTTCAAAAATTCTTAAATTTTTTAAAAATTTCCGATTTTTTAAATTCCTATAATTAAAAAAAAATCTATAAAATTTTTGTTATTGGAAATAGAAAATTTTCCTATAATATTATGAAATTTTTTCAAAATTTTGTATAAAAATTTCTGTTTCTGTAGGAAATTTTCCACTAAGATTTTTATTATTTAACCGGCTTATTAAGAAATTTGAATTTATTTATACACACATACCTTTGTCCTGAATCCATTTATTTAATTATTTATTTATAAATCCCGTTTATTTAATTACCGCACTTATAATTTTTAACTCTTTTCTTTGTGTTTTATTTATGTTGACAATTTTTATTTTAGGTGTTAAAATTACAATTTATTTTCTTCAATATTACATTCGTTTATTTTTCTTAATTAGTTAACAAAATTTCATCAATGGAACGAAAATATATTTGTTAAAACAATCTTTATTTTCTATACATTTTTTTCAAATACACATTATTTTTTTAGTAACAAAATTAAAAAAAATTTCTTTAATATTACAAAATAATTTAGTTGAAAAAATTTATATTATCTATCGTATACTTGATTATTTAAATTGAAAAAATTTTCGTTAGATAAATGAAAATATTTATTTATTCAAACAGCTATAGACAGGTTATTTTGAATAATTTTATGTGTAGATTTTTTACTACCTTTTTTCACAAAATTTCGTTGTTTTAAAGGAAGTTTAGGCATTTTATTAACGAAAATGTATTAAATGAAACAAAATTATTTATGTTAAATTTTAACTCAAACAATTTCTGTGGATTTGAAAAAAAATTGTTGTACTGAATAATTTTTTATTAGAATCGAAAAAAAATCTATTGATTCAACAATTTATTTTCGTTAAGGGTCTACGAAATTTTTTTGTCAATATTACTCCCTTTTTTTGGTTGAGTGTAGACAAGGGTGCTTGGATAGGAAAGTGGGTCTGCTACTCTACAGACAGATTATCCGTCCCCTTATGTCTTATGCCTTTCCAGTTTGGTTCAGAATCTCTTCTGCCCAGATGGAAAGGCTTAGGGTATGGGAGAGGAAAATCTTGGTAGCTTGTTTGTCCTTAAAACGCAAACAAGGACCTGATGGAACATACCGTAGACCATCTAACAGGTCAGTTTATGCGGGGATCAATTTTGATCGTATCGATGGTTACATGATCAGATCGGGCTTGGCATTTCTTGATAAGGCAAGTTCTCTCGAGAACGGTCTTGTCCAGGAATGTTTTGGCCGCTTTGTTGATGTTGATTCCATCCATCTAATTCGGTATATGTCTCCGATAGACCTTTTAGCGCTAAGAGATGCTAATCTTCTATACCAGGGTGCAAACCTGATGTTCTATCATCGTAGAATTAGAACTTTAAACAATAATAACACTGTGTACATCACTGCCCAATAGGACATTTGTGCAATATATTCTTCCCTCTTCACCTTTTGTAAATAATTTTCCCTCTATCCTATCTCTATTGTAAATATTTTTCATTTGGTCTTAAGCTATTTTTAAGTAATTATAAGTATAGATATAATCATAATTTTTAATAGTATCCTTTTTTCCATTTTTGAGGAACTTTAAATAATATAATATTCAAATAAATTTTGTAACATAATTGTATTACACGTAACTTAAATAGTTATTGTGCCATGTAAATATTTATAAAAATGTCTTAGTCCTAGAAAAATACAAATGTATGCAGGGAAATATAATTAGTATTAAAATAGTATTAGAAAAACATGTATAAAAAAGAAATTTATGGAAATAAAAAAACTTGAACTTGAACTTGAAAAATTTCCTATAAAAATAAAAAATTTTTGAAAACTTTCCTATAAAAATAAGAAAATTTTGAAAAATTTCCTTTAAAAATAAGAAATTTTTGAAAAATTTCCTATAAGAATGAGAAATTTTTGAAAAATTTCTTATAAAAATAAGAAATTTTTTAAAAATTTCCTATAAAAATAAAAAAAATTTGAAAAATTTACTATAAAAATAAGAAATTTTTGAAAAATTTCCTATAAAAATAAAAAAATTTTAAAAATTTCCTAAAAAAAATATTCCTTGTATGAAAAATTTCCTATAAAAAAAGAAATTTTTAAAAATTTTTCTATAAAAATAAGAAATTTTTGAGAAATTTCCTACATAAATAATAAATTTTAGAAAAGTTTCCTATAAAAATACTAAATTTTTGAAAATCTTCCTATAAAAATTAGAAATTTTTGAAAATTTTCCTATAAAAATAAGAAATTTTTAAAAAAACTCCTATAAAAATAAGAAATTTTTCAAAAATTTCCAATAAAAATAAGAATTTTTTTTTTTGAAAAATTTCCTATAAAAATTAAAAAATTTTGAAAAATTTCCTATGAAAATAAGAAATTTTTAAAAAATATCCTATAAAAATAAGAAATTTTTGAAAAATTTCCTATAAAAAAAGAAATTTTTGAAAAATTTCCTATAAAAATAACAAATTTTTGAAAAATTTCCTTTATAAATAAGAAATTTTTGAAAAATTTCCTTTGTAAATAAGAAATTTTTGAAAAACTTCCTATAAAAATAAGAAATTTTTGAAAAATTTCCTATAAAAATAAGAAATTTTTGAAAAATTTCCTATAAAATAAAGAAATTTTTGAAAAATTTCTTATAAAAATAAGAAATTTTTGAAAAATTTCTTATAAAAATAAGAAATTTTTAAAAAATTTCTTATAAAAATAAGAAATTTTTGATAAATTTCTTATAAAAATAAGAAATTTCTGAAAAATTTCCTATAAAAATAAGAAATTTTTGAAAAATTTCCTATATAAATAAGACATTTTTGAAAATTTTCCTATAAAAATAAGAAATTTTTGAAAAATTTCCTATAAAAATAAGAAATTTTTGAAAAATTTCCTATAAAAATGAGAAATTTTTGAAAAATTTCTTATACGAATAAGAAAGTTTGGAAAAATTTCCCATAAAAATTAGAAATTTTGGATTTCCTACAAAAATAGGAATTTTTGAAAATTTTCCTATAAAAATCGGAAATTTTTGAAAAATTTCCTATAAAAATAAGAAATTTTTGAAAAATTTCCTACAAAAATAAGAAATTTTTAAAAAATTTCTTACGAAAATAGGAAACTTTTGAAAAATTTCCTATAAAAATAAGAAATTTTTTGAAAAATTTCCTATAAAAATAAGAAATTTTTTGAAAAATTTCCTATAAAAATAAGAAATTTTTTGAAAAATTTCCTTTAAAAATAAGAAATTTTTTGAAAAATTTTCTATAAAAATAAGAAATTTTTAAAAAATATCCTATAAAAATAAGAAATTTTTGAAAAAATTTCCTATAAAAATAGGAAATTTTTAAAAAATTTCATATAAAAATAAGAAATTTTTGAAAAATTTCTTATAAAAATAAGAAATTTTTGATTAATTTCTTATAAAAATAAGAAATTTTTGATAAATTTCTTATAAAAATAAGAAATTTTTGAAATTTTTTTATTTTTATAGTAAATTTTTCAAAAATTTCTTATTTTTATAGGAAACTTAACAAAATTTTTATTTTTGTATGAATTTTTTGATTAATGTCTTAGGTTTATAGGAAAGTTTTAAAAAATTTCTTATTTCTTAAAATTTTTTTTTTTAATTTCCTATTTTTTAGGAAATTTTTCAAAAATTTCTTATTTTTATTAGAAATTTTGTAAACATTTCTTATTTCTATAGGAAATTTTTAAAAAATTTCTTAATTTTATAGGAAATTTTACAAAAATGTCTTATTTTTAAAGGATATTTTTTTTAAATTTTATAGTTTTATTGGAAATTTTTCAATTTTTTTTTGTAGTTTTATGGGAAATTTTTTATTTTTATAGAAATTTTTTTTAAAAATTACAATCTAAATACAAAATCGAAATCTAATCTAATACCCAAAAATCGGAAAATGATTTATAAATTACCCAATATTTCTTGAGTGGAAGAAGATTTTTTAAATAGAATTGGATCTTAAGATCGATCAAATCGTATTTGAGGGGTTTCGATTCATTCTTAGATAGACGATAAAGGTAAAGACTATTTTATTCTGAATATAGCTATTTTGCTTTAGCAACTAAACTTTTAAAAATTTACTTTAATATTTTGTTACAATAATAAACTAATATAAATAAAAACCTTGTATTAATCTTCTGAATTCCCTATTTCTGTTAGATAAATATTTCTATAAATAAAATACAAAAATTACAAATACTTTTCCTTTTCATCTTGATTTGTTTGTATTCCTTAGTCCTTCAAGTACAAATTAGTTTTAATGAAATAAACCAAAAGTGATAGGAAAATTGTAACACGGTTGGTACTAAATCTGAAAACGAAGAAAAGAAAAACAAAATTATCTCAAGTGTGTTTACGTCTGTAAAAGCATAACAAAACGTCAGAAATTAAGCGCAAATGAATTGCCACTTGAGTTTCAATTGAAAAAATAAAAAATATCGCAAACAATAAAAGCAGCAACAACAGAATTTGCAAACAACTTACAATGAAAATGGAAGAAAAAATTAAAAATAAACTGTTCGCAGTAACAAACAAGAAAAATAATATTGTATTTGATAAACAGTTAAGGAAATTTGATTAAGGCCGAAAAAATGTATTATGAAATTTTTAAGATTTTTTTTATAAGATTCAAAGAACTAAAAATTTTTAGTTCTTAATAAAAGTTTGTACTATAAACTCAAGATTATGTTTTATTTATTAAACAAATTTTGTATTGCTTCTATTTAAATTTCAGTGAATGTCATTTATTTTCCATATAAACATTTTAACACACAATTACATTTACCAGCAGCAAAGTACAGCAAAACAACCATTCAAACCTTCAATTTCAAATTGTATAAGTCCGCTAGCGATAACATCAGTGAAATTCCCTTAAAACTTTGCTACTCAAGTGGAAATTATGTCTTACAAAAAAAATATTTTGTGTCTTAAAGTTTTTAAAAACCTCAAACAAAAGAACTCAAATCTTTAATAAAATGTTTTGTTGTTTCGGTTTTTATTTTCCTTCTTTTTGCTGGTTCCCAAAACAAAAGGTATTGGGTTTTTTTTGTTATTCAAAAGCGATTCCTTATTTTTGTGTTGAATCCTTTAATGAAATTAAATCAAATTAAGGCTTTTGTGGGTTTGTTTAACATTTTAAAGAGTTAATAATAAAAAGCCATTAAAAAAGTTAATGAAGGAAATTGGACTACTTTAGAGCTTAAAAATAAATACAAAACCATTAAGGACTCAATAAAAATATATGTGTGTGTTTTAAAAGGAATAAAACATAAGAAAGAACTTTGTTAAAAATTTTTATTTGTAGAGAAGTATTTAATAAATTGCCTTTTGAATTATAGAGGTAAAAAAGTAGTTACTGACAGATGTTATATATTTTTAAATGATTTATACAGTATTGGCTAATTTATAAACACCCTTTTTGCGATTTAAATTATATTTAGGAAATAAGGAGGTTTGAAAGATTAATCGCTTCCTACAGACCCTGCAGAAGTCTATATTTTAACAAAGATCCCATTTCTACAAACAAAAAAAGATAAAATTTCCATAGAAAATGTTTATCTTAAGAAAATATTTTTATAGAAAATTTTTCGTTTTAGGAAGAAATTTCTATAGAAAATTTTTTTGTTTTAGGAAAAAAATTTTAATAGAAAATTTTTTTGTTTAAGAAAAAAATTTCTATAGAAGATTTTTAGTCTTAGAAAAACATTTCTATTGAAAATTTTTCGATTAAGGAAAAAAATTCTATAGAAAATTATTTGTTTTAGGAAATATCGAAAATTTTTCGTTTAAGCAAAAAATTTCTATAGAAAATTTTTCGTTTTACGAACAAATTTCTATAGAAAATTTTTCGTTTAGAAAAAAAATTCTATAGAAAATTTTTTATTTTGGGAAAAAATTTCTATAGAAAATTTTTCGTTTTAAGAAAAAATTTCTATAGAAAATTTTTTATTTTGGGAAAAAATTTCTATAGAAAATTTTTCCTTTTAAGAAAAAATTTCTATAGAAAATTTTTCGTTTTAAGAAAAAATTTCTATAGAAAGTTTATCGTTTTAGGAAAAAATCTATACACAAAATTTTTCGTGTATAGAAAAAATTTCTATAGAAAGTTTTTTTCTAAAAGGAAAATTTTCTATAGAAGTTTTAAACAAAAAATCTCTATAGAAAATTTTTCGTGTTAAGAAAAAATTTCTATAAAAAATTTTTGGTGTTAAAAAAATTTCTGGCGAAAATTTTTTAAGAAATAATTTCTAAAGAATTTTTTTGTATTAAGAAAAAATTTCTATAAAAAAATATTTCGTATTAAGAAAGAATTTCTATAAAAAAATTTTTCGTGTTAAGAAAAAAATTTCTATAGAAACTTTTTCGCGTTAAACAAAAATCCTATAGAAAATTTTTCGTGATAAGAAAAAATTTCTATAGATAATATTTCGTGTTAAGAAAAAATTTCTATAGAAAATTTTTCGTGTTAAGAAAAAATTTCTATGGAAAATTTTTCGTGTTAAGAAAAAATTTCTATAGAAAATTTTTCGTGTTAAGAAAAAATTTCTATAGAAAATTTTTCTTGTTAAGAAAAAATTTCTCTAGAAAATATTTAGTGTTAAGAAAAAATTTCTATAGAAAATTTTTCATTTTAAGAAAAAATTTCTATAGAAAATTTTTCTTGTTAAGAAAAAATTTCTATAGAAAATATTTAGTGTTAAGAAAAAATTTCTATAGAACATTTTTCGTGTTAAGAAAAAATTTCTATACAATATTTTTCGTGTTAAGAAAAAATTTCTATAGAAAATTTTTCGTTTAAGAAGAAATTTCTATAGAAAATTTTTCATTTTAAGAAAAAATTTCTGTAGAAAAATTTTCGTGTTAAGAAAAAATTTCTATAGAAACTTTTTCGTGTTAAGAAATAATTTCTATAGAAAATTTTTCGTGTTAAGAAAAAATTTCTATAGAAAATTTTTCTGGTTAAGAAAAAATTTCTATAGAAAATATTTAGTGTTAAGAAAAAATTTCTATAGAAAATTTTTCGTGTTAAGAAAAAATTTCTATAGAAAATTTTTCGTGTTAAGAAAAAATTTCTATAGAAAATTTTTCGTGTTAAGAAAAAATTTCTATAGAAAATTTTTCGTGTTAAGAAAAAATTTCTATAGAAAATTTTTCGTGTTAAGAAAAAATTTCTATAGAAAATTTTTCGTGTTAAGAAAAAATTTCTATAGAAAATTTTTCGTGTTAAGAAAAAATTTCTATAGAAAATTTTTCGCGTTAAGAAAAAATTTCTATAGAAAATTTTTCGTGTTAAGAAAAAATTTCTATAGAAAATTTTTCGTGTTAAGAAAAAATTTCTATAGAAAATTTTTCGTGTTAAGAAAAAATTTCTATAGAAAATTTTTCGTGTTAAAAAAAAATTTCTATAGAAAATTTTTCGTGTTAAGAAAAAATTTCTATAGAAAATTTTTCGTGTTAAGAAAAAATTTCTATAGAAAATTTTTCGTGTTAAGAAAAAATTGCTATAGAAAATTTTTCGTGTTAAGAACAAATTTCTATAGAAAATTTTTCGTGTTAAGAAAAAATTTCTATAGAAAGTTTTAAGTTTTTGGAAAAATTTCCTATAGAAAATTTTTCGTTTAAGGAAAAAATTTCTATCACAAACTTTCAGTTTTGAAAAAAAAATTCTATAGAACATTTATTGTTCTGAGAATAATTTTCTACAGAAAACATGTTAGTCTGAGAAAAAATTTATATTAAAATGTTTTTGTTCTGAGAAAAAATTTGTTGGCTTAGCACAAACATTTCTATAGAAAATTTTTAATTTCAAGAAAAAATTTCTAAAGAAAGTTCTATGATCTAGAAAATAATTTCTATAGAAAATTTTTCGTTTTAAGAAAAAAAATTCTTAAGAACATTTTTTTGTTTTAGAAAAAAAATATCGTTTTAGTAAAAAAATTTTAAAGATAATTTTTCGTTTTAGAACAAAAACTTTACTGAAAAATTTTTGTTTTAGAAAAAAATTTCTATAGAAAATTTTTCGTTTTATAAAAAAAATTCTCTAAAAAAATTTTTGTTTTAGAATTAAATTTCTCTAGAATATTTTTCGTTTTTAAAAACAATTTCTATAGAAAATCTTTCATTTTAAGAAAAAATTTATATAGAAAATTTTTTATTTAAGGAAAAATATATTAAAAAAAAAATTATCGCTTTTGGAAATATGTTCTTTAGAAAATTTTTCATTTTAGGAAAATTTCTCAAGAAAAAAATTTCTATAGAAAATTTTTCGTTTTAAGAAAAAATTTTTGTAGAAAATTTTTAATTTTGGAAAAAAATTTCCATAGAAAATTTTCTTGTCTACAGAAAATTTTTCGAAAAATCCGAAAGGATCAAGGAGTGCTACCATAGTTTTCTTGGGTATAAAAATATGATATTTAAATTTAAGTAATAAACGTTAAAGAGAACGTTTATTACTTAATTTTGAAAATTAATACAACTTTCATAAAAAAAACCAAATTACCATATTAAAAGAATATCCAACATTTAAATAATCATTGCAATTATGATGAACATTAGTCAATATTTATATAAGTAAATACCAATCAATATTCTCCTGTAAGTAAACCATAGAATTTACGAAATACATAAATAAAAACTAGAACAAATACATACATACATGCATATATATTTCTATACACATTAAACATATATTTATAACAAAACTCATAAATATTGAAATTTTGTTTGAGGACAAATAAAACCAATATCATCAACATCATCATACCAATATATTGGACCACAACAGCAACAGCAGCAGCTGTCATATTAGCAACGCAACTTATCATATTGCTACTACGACTACAACAACTCGTACTATTTGTATCGTTTAAGTGGTATAGCAAAATAATACCAAATAACAAAACTAACAATAAATTTGAAATGCAATTTATAGGAACAATTTGTGAAAATAAATACCAATGGAATGAAAACTATGACAGGCGATCATTGGCAACACCAACTACAACAGCAGCAGCTGCAGCAACGACATCAAAACCATCATTGTTGTCATCATGGTCAATATTACATTTAATCAAAATTCTACTGAGTCCAATCCCCACTTCATATGTGAGTTTTGAATGAATCTACAAATATGTTGAATGTAGATGAATAGATATGTATATTGTGTATATGAAGGCAGAGTATTAGTATGTTTTCAAATAAACAATTTTCTATAGAAAAAGGATATGGGATATATGATAGAATACATTATTGCTTGAGTAAAGAGCACAAACATTTTGAATTTTTTTGCAACATCACTATATACCCTTAAAAATTAGTTGTACCCATCTAAAAAAGAACACAAATCGACATCTCTTTTGTTCAAAAAATTGCTTAAAATGTCAACAAAGTTTATAAATCGTGTATAAATTTAGGTTTTTTTTTTGTTACATTCCTTCTTTGTCATTAGGTATGCTATAAATTTGCTCACAACTGCAGATACAAGTTTATATTGACAACAAACCACTAATCATGCCAGTAAAATGCTCTAACATTGCTTTTTGTCGGATACTAAGGATAATATATACCAATACAAATTGTATTTCAATGCTAACACCTTAGAACTACACAAAAATATATTTTTATGCTGAAATTAAGGTAAGAATATACAAATGAAATATGTTTTTCAGATAAAATTTCATAGAAAATTTATCGATAAAAAATTTTATACAAAATTTTTATAGAAAATTGTTCCGAAAAAAATTTTTATGGAAAATTTTGGGAACAGAAAAACTGTTGGACAAATTTTTGAGTACAAATTTTTTATCAAAAAATTGTATATAAAAAAATTTTTGGTACCAAATTTATATAGAAATATTTTTGGTATAAAATTTTGATATTTTCGGTATAAAATTTTTATAGAAAAATAATCGGTATAAAATTTTTATAGAAACATTTTCGGTATAAAATTTTCGGTATAAAATTTTTATAGAATAGTTTTCGGTATAAAATTTTTATGGAAAAATTTTTATAGAAAAATTTTTTGGGAATTAATTATTCGAACTTTAGAATTAATTGAAAAATTAGGTTTCATCAGGCTTGAGTTCATTAAATTTTCAAATTATTAATTTTGAAAATTGCAAAGTAAATTATGGAGAAAAACTGAAAAAATTATTTTTGAAAGCGGCTAGTGGATTGCAATTTCTGTCCCGCCACATGAAGTCATCAGCACTTAGCGCCCTCGACCACAGTCGAGTTGTCAAATTGCAGAGATAATCATCAATTTAACTCATTGAGTTTGATCGAACATCACTACGTTTAACTGATTGTGTATTCTCCTATTACTTGGGACAGAAATTGCAATCCACTAGCCGCGTTCAAAAATATTTTTTTCAGTTTTTCTCCATAATTTACTTTCCAATTTTCAAAATTAATAATTTGAAAATTTAATGAACTCAAGCTTGATGAAAACTAATTTTTCAATTCGAAAAATTTTTGGTAAAAAATTTTTATAGAAGAATTTTCGGTATAAAATTTTTATATAGAAATATTTTCGGTACAAAATTTTTATATAGAAAAATTTTCGGTACAAAATTTTTATATAGAAAAATTTTCGGTATAAAATTTTTAGAGAAAAATTTTTGGTATAAAATTTTTATAGAAAAATTTTCGGTTTAAAATTTCAATAGCAAAATTTTCGGTTTAAAATTTATATATAGAAAAAATTTTGGTACAAAATTTTGATATAGAAAAATGTTCGGTATAAAATTTTTATATAGAAAAATTTTCGGTACAAAATTTTTATATAGAAAAATTTTCGATATAAAATTTGTATATAGAAAAATTTTTGGTACAAAATTTTTATATAGAAAAATTTTAGGTAAAAAATCTTTATCTAGAAAAATTTTCGGTACAAAATTTTTATATAGAAAAATTTTCGGCACAAAATTTTTATATAAACAAATTTTCGATACAAAATATTTATATAAAAAAGTTTTCGGTACAAAATTTTTATATAGAAAAATTTTCGGTACAAAATTTTTATATAGAAAAATTTTCGGCACAAAATGTTTATATAAACAAATTTTCGATACAAAATATTTATATAAAAAAGTTTTCGGTATAAAATTTTTATAGAAAAATTTTCGGTGTAAAATTTTTATAGAAAAATTTTTGGTGTAAAATTTTTATAGAAAAATTTTCGGCGTAAAGTTTTTATAGAAACATTTTCGGTGTAAAACTTCTATAGAAAAATTTTCGGTATAAAATGTTTATAGAAAAATTTTCGGTATAAAATATTTGTAGAAAAATTTTCGGTATAACATTTTTATAGAAAAATTTTCGGTATAAAATTTTTATATAGAAAAATTTTCGATACAAAATTTTCATATAGAAAAATTTTCGATACAAAATTTTCATATAGAAAAATTTTCGGTACAAAATTTTTATATAGAAAAATTTTCGGTACAAAATTTTTATATAGAAAAATTTTCGATACAAAATTTATATATAGAAAAATTTTGCGGTACAAAATTTTTATATAGAAATATTTGCTTTTCAAAATTTTTATATAGAAAAATTTTCGGTATAAAATATTTATATAAAAAAAATTTTCGGTACGAAATTTTTATATATAAAAATTTTCGGTACAAAATTTTTATATAGAAAAATTTTCTGTAGAAAATTTTTATATATAAACATTTTCGGTACAAAATTTTTATATAGAAAAATTTTCGGTACAAAATTTTTTGTATAGAAAAATTTTCAGTACAAAATTTTTATATAGAATATAGAAAAATTTTCTCAGTACAAAATTTTTCTCGGTACAAAATTTTTATAAAGAACATTTTCTCGGTACAAAATTTTTATATAGAAAAATTTTCGGTACAAATATTTATATAAAAAAATTCCTGGATCGATATACAAATACGAAGTACAAAATTTTTATATAGAAAAATTTTCGGTACAAAATTTTTATATAGAAAAATTTTCGGTACAAAATTTTTATATAGAAAAATTTTCGGTACAAAATTTTTATATAGAAAAATTTTCGGTACAAAATTTTTATATAGAAAAATTTTCGGTACAAAATTTTTATATAGAAAAATTTTCGGTACAAAATTTTTATATAGAAAAATTTTCGGTACAAAATTTTTATATAGAAAAATTTTAGGTACAAAATCTTTATATAGAAAAATTTTCGGTACAAAATTTTTATATAGAAAAATTTTCGGCACAAAATTTTTATATAAAAAAATTTTCGGTACAAAATTTTTATATAGAAAAATTTTCGGTACAAAATTTTTATATAGAAAAATTTTCGATACAAAATTTTTATATAGAAAAATTTTCGGTACAAAATTTTTATATAGAAAAATTTTCGGTACAAAATTTTTATATAGAAAAATTTTCGGTACAAAATTTTTATATAGAAAAATTTTCGGTACAAAATTTTTATATAGAAAAATTTTCGGTACAAAATTTTTATATAGAAAAATTTTCGGTACAAAATTTTTATATAGAAAAATTTTCGGTACAAAATTTTTATATAGAAAAATTTTCGGTACAAAATTTTTATATAGAAAAATTTTCGGTACAAAATTTTTATATAGAAAAATTTTCTCAGTACAAAAATTTTATATAGAAAAATTTTCTCAGTACAAAATTTTTATATAGAAAAATTTTCGGTACAAAATTTTTATATAGAAAAATTTTCGGTACAAAATTTTTATATAGAAAAATTTTCGGTATAAAATTTTTATATAGAAAAATTTTCGGTATAAAATTTTTATATAGAAAAATTTTCGGTATAAAATTTTTATATAGAAAAATTTTCGGTATAAAATTTTTATATAGAAAAATTTTCGGTATAAAATTTTTATATAGAAAAATTTTCGGTATAAAATTTTTATATAGAAAAATTTTCGGTATAAAATTTTTATATAGAAAAATTTTCGGTACAAAATTTTTACATAGAAAAATTTTCGGTACAAAATTTTATATAGAAAAATTTTCGGTACAAAATTTTTATATAGAAAAATTTTCGGTACAAAATTTTTATATAGAAAAATTTTCGATATAAAATTTGTATATAGAAAAATTTTTGGTACAAAATTTTTATATAGAAAAATTTTAGGTAAAAAATCTTTATCTAGAAAAATTTTCGGTACAAAATTTTTATATAGAAAAATTTTCGGCACAAAATTTTTATATAAACAAATTTTCGATACAAAATATTTATATAAAAAAGTTTTCGTTACAAAATTTTTATATAGAAAAATTTTCGGTACAAAATTTTTATATAGAAAAATTTTCGGCACAAAATGTTTATATAAACAAATTTTCGATACAAAATATTTATATAAAAAAGTTTTCGGTATAAAATTTTTATAGAAAAATTTTCGGTGTAAAATTTTTATAGAAAAATTTTTGGTGTAAAATTTTTATAGAAAAATTTTCGGCGTAAAGTTTTTATAGAAACATTTTCGGTGTAAAACTTCTATAGAAAAATTTTCGGTATAAAATGTTTATAGAAAAATTTTCGGTATAAAATATTTGTAGAAAAATTTTCGGTATAACATTTTTATAGAAAAATTTTCGGTATAAAATTTTTATATAGAAAAATTTTCGATACAAAATTTTCATATAGAAAAATTTTCGATACAAAATTTTCATATAGAAAAATTTTCGGTACAAAATTTTTATATAGAAAAATTTTCGGTACAAAATTTTTATATAGAAAAATTTTCGATACAAAATTTATATATAGAAAAATTTTGCGGTACAAAATTTTTATATAGAAATATTTGCTTTTCAAAATTTTTATATAGAAAAATTTTCGGTATAAAATATTTATATAAAAAAAATTTTCGGTACGAAATTTTTATATATAAAAATTTTCGGTACAAAATTTTTATATAGAAAAATTTTCTGTAGAAAATTTTTATATAGTAAAATTTTCTGTAGAAAATTTTTATATAGAAAAATTTTCGGTACAAAATTTTTTGTATAGAAAAATTTTCAGTACAAAATTTTTATATAGAATATAGAAAAATTTTCTCAGTACAAAATTTTTCTCGGTACAAAATTTTTATATAGAAAAATTTTCGGTACAAAATTTTTATATAGAAAAATTTTCGGTACAAAATTTTTATATAGAAAAATTTTCGGTACAAAATTTTTATATAGAAAAATTTTCGGTACAAAATTTTTATATAGAAAAATTTTAGGTACAAAATCTTTATATAGAAAAATTTTCGGTACAAAATTTTTATATAGAAAAATTTTCGGCACAAAATTTTTATATAAAAAAATTTTCGGTACAAAATTTTTATATAGAAAAATTTTCGAGACAAAATTTTTATATAGAAAAATTTTCGATACAAAATTTTTATATAGAAAAATTTTCGGTACAAAATTTTTATATAGAAAAATTTTCGGTACAAAATTTTTATATAGAAAAATTTTCGGTACAAAATTTTTATATAGAAAAATTTTCGGTACAAAATTTTTATATAGAAAAATTTTCGGTACAAAATTTTTATATAGAAAAATTTTCGGTACAAAATTTTTATATAGAAAAATTTTCGGTACAAAATTTTTATATAGAAAAATTTTCGGTACAAAATTTTTATATAGAAAAATTTTCTCAGTACAAAAATTTTATATAGAAAAATTTTCTCAGTACAAAATTTTTATATAGAAAAATTTTCGGTACAAAATTTTTATATAGAAAAATTTTCGGTACAAAATTTTTATATAGAAAAATTTTCGGTACAAAATTTTTATATAGAAAAATTTTCGGTATAAAATTTTTATATAGAAAAATTTTCGGTATAAAATTTTTATATAGAAAAATTTTCGGTATAAAATTTTTATATAGAAAAATTTTCGGTATAAAATTTTTATATAGAAAAATTTTCGGTATAAAATTTTTATATAGAAAAATTTTCGGTATAAAATTTTTATATAGAAAAATTTTCGGTACAAAATTTTTATATAGAAAAATTTTCGGTACAAAATTTTATATAGAAAAATTTTCGGTACAAAATTTTTATATAGAAAAATTTTCGGTACAAAATTTTTATAGAAACATTTTCGGTACAAAATTTTTATATAGAAAAATTTTCGGTATAAAATTTTTATATAGAAAAATTTTCGGTACAAAATTTTTATACAGAAAAATTTTCTCAGTACAAAATTTTTATATAGAAAAATTTTCTCAGTACAAAATTTTTATATAGAAAAATTTTCTCAGTACAAAATTTTTCTCGGTACAAAATTTTTTTAAAGATCATTTTCTCGGTACAAAATTTTTATATAGAAAAATTTTCGGTGCAAAATATTTATATAAAAAAATTCCCGGAACGTAATTTTTATATAAAAAATTTTCCGGTACAAAATTTTTATATAGAATAAATGTCGGTTCGAAATTTTTATATGAAAAAATTTTCGTTACAAAATTTTTATACAGAAAATTTTTCGGTACAAAATTTTTGGTGCAAAATTTTTATAGAAACATTTTCATAGCAAATTTTTTAGAAAAATTTTCGGTAGAAAATTGTTCTATTAGAAAGTTCTATAGGAAATTTTTAGTTAATAAAGTTACAAACTTGATTCAAAATTTTATAATTAATTTATTGGGCTCAAAATTTTTAAAGATAATTTTTTTTGTTCCAAATTTTTATGAAAAGTTTTTGGTATAAAATTTTTGAAAAATTTCATATTTTTTAGAACAATTTTCAAAAATTTCCATTTTTTATAGAAAATTTTTTTAAAATGTCTTGTTTTTATAGGAAAATTTTCAAAAATTATTTTTTTTTTTAGTTTTCTATTTTTCTTTCAAAAGTTTTTTAATTTCATAGGATTTTTTTTTTAATTTCTTATTTTTTTAGGAAATTTTTAAAAAATTTCTTATTTTTATAGGAAATTAAAAAAAAAAATTATTTTTATAGGAAATTTTTAAAAAAATTTCTTATATTTACACAAAATTTTTCAAAAATTTCTGATATTTACAAAAAAACTTTCAAAAATTTCTTATATTTATATGATATTTTTTAAAAATATCTTGTTTTTATTCGAAATTTTTTTACAAGTTTCTTATTTCTATGGAAAAATTTTTACAAATTTCATATTTTTTAAAGGAAATTTTTGAAAAATTTCCTAATTTTATAGGCAATTTTTCAAAAAGTTCTTTTATATTAAATTTTTGCAAAAATTTCGTACTTTGGTAAAATTCTTTAAAAAAGTTTCTTATTTTTATGGTAAAATTTTTAATTTTTTTTTTAGTTTTAGAGGAAATTTTCCAAAAATTTTTAATTTTTTTAGGGAATTTTTTAAAAATTTCTTATTTTTATAGAAAATTTTTCAAAAATTTCTAATTTTCATGGGATATTTTTCAAAAACATATTTTTATAAAAAGTTTTTTAAAAATTTTATTTTTTTAAAAAATTTCTTAAAAAAATTTTCAAAAATTTCTTATTTTATAGGAAATTTTTCAATATTTTTTTCTTATTTTATATGAAATTTTTCAAAAACTTCTTTTTTTTATTGGAAATGTTTCAAAAACTTTTTAATTTTATAGGAAATTTTTCAAAAATTTATCGGAAATTTTTCAAACATTTCTAATTTTAATGGGAATTTTTCAAAAGCTTCTTATTTTTGTAGGAAATTTTTCAAAAATTTCATATTTTTGTAGGAGATTTTTCAAAAAATTTTGATTTTTATGAGAAATTGTTGAAAAATTTATTGCTTTTATAGGAAATTTTTTAAAAATTTCTTACTTTTATAGGAAATTTTTCTATCCCCTAAATTTAGAAAATTGTTGGTATAGAAATTCTATAAAAAACTTTGAAAAAAGAAAATTTATTATTGTGATCTAATATATTCGATTGAAAGATTGTTGTCGACATTACAAAAAAAAATAATCTGTAGAATTAAAGTCTAATAACACCTAAGATACTGTCTAATGCAGCCTAAGAAATAAGTTTATAAAACAGTTTTAGTTTCCTTTATACAAAAACTTTTGGAAAAACAAAATGTTCCGATTTTATAATATATGTTTAATCTATATTATAGGATTGAGTATTATGCTTTGGTATACGTTATTGCTAACAATTGTTGGCCACTATGAGAAGTAATTTATAGTAGCACAGTGTCTACATTTTGCACAACGAATCGTCAAGGTTCGAGAAATTGAACATAAATAACAGTTGGGCTAAAAAGAATATAGTTTAAAATAGATTTTTTTAAGTTTAATTTTATTATTTAATAAGTCGTCTTTACCATTTCGTTATGATTTGTCTCTAGGCTCCAAAAATGATCTGAATTTCATTCCATTTTTCTTTCGTACTAGCAACACTGTGTCACGTGCAGTTTATTTGTTTTCTATTTATTTTTTCTAAAGAATCAGAGACATCTTTAGACTTGTGGGAATGATGGTGACGACTACTCCATGTACCAGTTTACAGATCTAAAATGTATTAAATTGTCAAATTCATCAGCAACAAAATCCACATCAACAGCAACAACAACAACAATTAAAACACAAACAACAATATCCAGAACAATGTTTCGAATTGGGTGAAAACAACGTAACAAACAAAACCTGCTAAAGACAATGACATACATTTAGCAAAACTTAATTTTTTTTTGCACTGGAAAATGATGTGATTTCAGTCACAAAGGAATTCTAGTCAACAAATAAAGAGACTGACACACAGACATGTTCACTAGTTAGGGTGTTCCAGGAAATAAATAAAATTAATGAAGAAAACTAAATGTTCTTGGTTATAGAATATTTCAATATTTTAAATTTTAGCAAATGAACCAAAAATTTGCTATTCAGTTTTTAAACTTTATCACTTTTCTTCCTGGGACCCCCTTAATATTCACTCATATTTACACTCTTTTAGTTTGATGTAAAAACTATCATGTTTGGGAATTGACATAGAACAATAAAATGATTATAAAAAGGCATCAAAATGTTATTTAGGCTGATTTTAAAACATCAAACAAGTGAAGGAAAACTGACAAGTTTATTGGAAAAATCGAGATGAGCTGCATGTTAATTGGAATTTTGTCGAAGTAAAAAATTTACTGAAAATAATCGAATTTTTGTGGTCGATATTGATTGTGGAGGGGAAAATGGAATATTCTGATATTAAAATTTTTTTTGTTGCACTGAAATTGACCTATTAAATGACTAAAGGGAAAAAGTTTTCAGATTTCATAAAATATGTGTATTTATTATAAATAGGTCATGTACAGGGAAAAAGGCATAACTCAACTAAGGAACTAAAATGGTTTTTCCTTATTAAAAATAAATGAAAGATAAAAAATTTGTTTATCATAATTAATTTGGTATCACCAAATTTTGAGTTATGACAGTATTCATATAAGTAATCAGTGCTTTATCCAGCTTCAATAGATACCTCGTTTAAACACGTGTGTAAAAATTAATGAAAAATTAATGAAATATTGCTCGTATTCTGCCTTCAAATTTTTGATCCTAAATATTGGGGTAACCACAAGCTCTTTAATTCTTAAAATTTTTTGATTTAACTTGTTATTATGTACAGAAACTATAGCAATAACAACTGTTCATCATCAACAAATTCAGTGAATTAATGTGAAAATATTTTCAAACTTATGTAGAGGAAATAAAATGGACGAGAATAAAAAGTAGGTGATGGTGTAACCCTTTGTAGTAACACGTGAACCTCTACAATATTTGTTTTCAGAGGAAATATAAAATAAAATAAATAAAACACAAAAGTAATACAATTGATCAATAAACAATGACTATTTACAGTGAGGGAAATAAATGGATTACATTTATAAACGTAATTATAAAATTTTCTATAAAATTTATTTTTTATTGAAAAATTTCTACACAATTTTTTATTGAATACATTTTTGTATCGAACAATTTTCCATAAAATTTGTATATCGAACAATTTTCCATAAAATTTTTATATTGAAAAATTTTCTATAAAATTTTTATATTGAAAAATTTTCTATAAAATTTTTATATTGAAAAAATTTTCTATAAAATTTTTATATTGAAAACTTATCTTTAAAATTTTTATATTAACAAATTTTCTAAAAACATTTTTGTATTAAAATATTTTCTATAAAATTTTTATATTGGAAACTTTTTTATATTGAAAAATTTTTCTATAAAATTTTTATATTAAAAACTTATCTTTAAAATTTTTATATTAAAAAATTTTCTATAAACATTTTTGTATTAAAATATTTTCTATAAAATTTTTATATTGAAAACTTTTCTATAAAATTTTTATATTGAAAAATTTTCTATAAAATTTTTATACTGAAAAATTTTTATATAAAAATTTTCTATAAAATCTTTATATAAAAATTTTGTATAAAATTTTTGTATTGAAAAATTTTTTATAAAATTTTTATATTGAAAGACTTTCTATGAAATTTTTACATTAAAAAATTTTTTATAAAATTTTTATATTAAACAATTTTTTATAAAATTTTTATATTAAACAATTTTTTATAAAATTTTTATATTGAAAAATTTTCCATAAAATTTTTCTTTTTAAAAATTTTGTATAAAAAAAAATATTATTAAATTTTTATATTGCGAAATTTTCAAGAAAATTTTTATATTAAAAAATATTCTATAAAACTTCTGTATTGAAAATTTTTATATAAAATTTTTGTAATAAAATATTCTCTACAAAATTTTTATATGGAAAAATTTTCTATAAAATTTTTATATTGGAAAATTTTTTATAAAAATTTTGTTAAAAAAATTTCTATAAAATTTTTATATTGAAAAATTTGCTATAAAATTTTTATTTTGAAAAATTTGCTATAAAATTTTTATGTTGAAAAATTTTCTATAAAATTTTTATATTGAAAAAATTTCTATAAAATTTTTATATTGAGAAAAATTTCTATAAAATTTTTATATTGAAAACTTATCTTTAAAATTTTTATATTAACAAATTTTCTATAAACATTTTTGTATTAAAATATTTTCTATAAAATTGTTATATTGGAAACTTTTTTATATTGAAAAATTTTTCTATAAAATTTTTATATTGAAAACTTATCTTTAAAATTTTAATAGTAAAAAATTTTCTATAAACATTTTTGTATTAAAATATTTTCTATAAAATTTTTATATTGAAAGACTTTCTATGAAATTTTTATATTAAAAATTTTTTTATAAAATTTTTATATTAAAAAATTTTTTATAAAATTTTTATATTGAAAAATTTTCCATAAAATTTTTATTTTCAAAAATTTTGTGTAAAAAAAAATTCTATAAAATTTTTATATTGCGAAATTTTCAAGAAAATTTTTATATTAAAAAATATTCTATAAAACTTCTGTATTGAAAATTTTTCTATAAAATTTTTGTAATAAAATATTCTCTACAAAATTTTTATATTGAAACATTTTCTATTAAATTTTTCCATTGAAAAATTTTCTATCAAATTTTTGTATTGGAAAATTTTTTATAAAAATTTTGTTAAAAAAATTTCTATAAAATTTTTATATTGAAAAATTTTTCATAAAATTTTTATTTTGAAAAATTTGCTATAAAATTTTTATGTTGAAAAATTTTCTATAAAATTTTTATATTGAAAAATTATCTTTAAAACTCTTTTATTGAAAATTTTCTATAAAATTTTTATATTGAAAGTTGTTCTATAAAATTTTTTGTAATAAAATAAAATTTTTATAATGAAAGATTTTCTGTTAAATTTTTACATTGCAAAATTTTCTATAAAATTTTTATATTGAAGAATTTTTTATAAAAATTTTGTATTTAAGATTTCTATAAAATTTTTATTTTTAAAAATCTTCTATAAAATTTTTGTATTGAAAAACTTTTTATAAAATTTTTATATTGAAAAATTTTCTAAGAAATTTTGTATTGAAGATTTTCTATAAAATTTTATATTAAAAAATTTTCTATAAAGGTTCTATATTGAAAAATTTTGTACAAAATTTTTGTATTAAAAATTTTCTATAAAATTTTTATATTGAAAAATTTTCTACAAAATTTTTATATTGAAAAATTGTCTATAAAATTTGTATATTAAAAAATTTTCTATAAAACTTTTGTATTGAAAAATTTTCCATAAAATTTTTATATTGAAAAATTTTCTATAAAATTTTATATTGAGAAATTTTCCATACAAGTTTTATATTGAAAAATTTTAGGGTGAAAAATTTTCTATAAAATTTTTATATTGAAAAACTTTCTATAAAATTTTTGTATTGAAAAATTTTCCATAAAATTTTTATATCGAAAAATTTTCTATAATATTTTTGCATTGAAAAATTTTTGTAGTGAAAAATTTTCTGCAAAATTTTTATATCGAAGAATTTTCTTTAAAATTTTTATATTGCAAAATTTTCTATAAAATTTTTTTATTAAAAAATGTTCTACAAAATTTTCCGAATAAAATATTCTCTATAAAATTTTCAAAATGAAATATTTTCTATAGAATTTTTATATTGAAAAATTTTGTATATAAAATTTTGTATAAAAAAATTTCTACAAAATTTTTAGATTGAAAATTTTTCCATAAAACTTTTGTATTGAAAAATATTTTATTAAATTATTATATTGAAAAGTTTTCTGAAAAATTTTTATACTAAAACATTTCAACAAAATTTTTATATTGAAAAACTTTCTATTCAATTTCTTTATTGCAAAATTTTCTTTAAAATTTTTATATTGAAAAATTTTCTATAAAATTTTAATATTGAAAATTTTTCCATAAAGTTTTTCTAATAAAATATTCCCTACAAAATTTTTATATTGAAATATTTTAAAATATTTTAAAATTGTCTATAAAATTTTAATATTGCAAAATTTTTGTATTGCAAAATTTTCTATAAAATTTTTATATATCAAAATTTTCTATTAAATATTGAAAAATTTTCTACAAAATTTTTATATTAAAAAATTTTCAAAAAGAAAAATTTTCTATAAGATTTTTGTATTGAAAAATTTTCATAAAATTTTTATATTGAATAATTTTCTACAAAATTTTTCTAGTAAAATATTCTCTACAAACTTTTGAATTTGAAAAATTTTCTGTAAAATTTTTATACAGAAAAATTTTCTTTAAAAATTTGTATTTAAAATTTTGTATAAAAAGATTTATATATAATAATTCTATTGAAAATGTTTCCAAAAAACTTTAGTAATGAATAATTTTCTATAAAAATTTTATGTTGACGATTTTTCCATCAAATTTTCTGGATTAAAAAATTTCCAATTAAATTTTAATATTAAATTTAATTTTTTTTATGTTGCAAAAATTTCCATAAAAAAATTTGGTTACAGATTTTTCTATAGAAATATTTTTGTATCGAAATACTTTCAATAGAAAAATTTATATATCGAAAATTTTCTATAGAATAATATTAAAATTTCAGTGTCGAAATTAAGAAAAACTTTTCTATCGACAAATTTTTAATTGAAAAGTTTCTAACAAAAATTTCCTACAAAATATTGAAAAATTTTCTTAAAAAATTTTTATATTAAAACTTATTTTCCAAAAAACAAATTAATATTTATTTTAAAACTTTTTTTTTTTTGTTTTAATCATCTCGTAAAAAAATTTTTATTGAAAAGTTTTTGTATCAAAAATATTAAAAAATATTCTATAGAAAAATTTTTCAAAATATTTTTGATAGAAAAATTTATATATCAAAATTTGTATATGAAATTATATTAAAATTTTGATTTCAAAGTTTGAATGAAAAAACTTGTATATCAAGAAATTTTCAATGGAAAAGTTTCTATCAAAAAGTTTTTAAACATTTTTTGTAAAATTGTTATAGTAAAAATTTTCCTATAATTTTTTTATAAAATTTTCAATTAAAAAAATTTCCTATTTAGTTTTTATATAGAAAAATTTTCTAATTATAAACATTTTCTATAAAATTTTAGTATTAAAAAATTTTCTATAAAATTTTCATATACACAACTTTTCTAGAAACTTTTCATATTAATAAATTAAAACATCGAACATTTTCTAAAATTTTTTTACGTACCAAAAAAAAGAATTTCTTCCAAAATTTTTTTTTTTTTAATTTTCTTAATTAAATTTTATATTAAAAGTATTTCTTAATAAAAATTTTCATTTTGAATTATGATTTTTATTTTAAAATTTAGAAAATTTTTTATATCGACAAATTTTCAATTGAAAAATCTTAAGGAATAAAATTGAATTTTTATTATTGTCCTTATTAAAAAACCCAATCCTTTTTAAGTTTTACAAAATTTTTATTTTACATAAAAATTAACATTCCAAATGTAATTATGTGCATGAATGAGTTACACTGAAACAAATATTTCTAGTTATTTTAACAAGAATGTTTTTTTTTTTAATTTCATGGCATGTGAAAGTTTTTAAAAGGTAGACATTATAAGAACACTCCTTTTAAGAAGCACAAAGTCATTTTGATTGAATGAATCTTTGAAATGAATTAACAGTAAATATTACCAGATTCCAAAAAATATAGGCCTTATTGTTATTCCCTCCAAGGATCTCTATATCTCACTAAGTTCGATTGTTTGTTGTAAAAGTGCCAACTAAAGTGAAGTGTGAGTTCGAATACGAGAGCTTTTTCTGTGTGTTGTTATATATATTTTTTTCCTAAAATGTATTGTAGTTTCGTAGTTCTCTAGGTAAAGATTAAATCAACATGTCAACACATGTTGACACAAAACTACAATACCACTGCTTTTGACATATTAATCCTTTACTTGGTCTTTTGTACGTCGCATATTTCAAACATTTTTCAATATTTTTCCTATATTTTTTTTTTGTTCGTAACATCTTTATAGCATAAAAAGCCACATCTCTATTGGTTTAGTGTTTTTCATATAAACGCAAATACATAGAAGATGAAAAACAAATATATGTGAACCCAGCGGTTGTAAAGGGAATAAATGTCTTCAAATAAATGAAATTTTTGTATCGAAAAATTTCGATGGAAAAATTGAATATCAAAAATTTTATATTAAAATTTTCATATCAAAGTTTGGAAGAGAAAAGCTTGTTTGTCAAGAAATTTTCAATTGTTTCTATCAAAAATTTTAATATGGAAATTTTTAGTATGTCTTATCTTCTATTCTCAAACGAGCAATAATTGTATGTATATATATATAAAATGGCTATCTCGAAAACGGCTCTAACGATTTTGATTAAATTTGAAAGGGAAAAAATCGAAAACATTAGATCTCCTAAAGTAATAGACATAGAAACAAAATTAATATTACGTTTTGGACAACTATAAAAATAAGTGGACAGGTGTTTGGTACTTTTTTGAAACTATGAACGATAGGAGGTAAAAAGTGGTGAAAGTAGTTTTTTGGTACTATTTTTAACCCATACTTATCTTTTGAACCAAAGAATACAGAAATTAACTTTGTACTAGAATTAATAAATGTGAAAAAAATATCGTTACTTTAATATAGAAAGGCCCTAAGTCGTTTTTTATTCAAACAGCTTTTTAAAGCTTTATCTGATATAATTTTATGAAAATTTTTTAATATTAAAAAACATTATTATAGCATTAAATTCTTTAGGAAATTTAGTAAAAACTGCTTTTGAAAAATTTCTGTATCTTCAAAATTTAAGATTTAATTTAGGTTTTTTTCCCTTTCCTGTAATGTAAGAAAAAAAATAGTTAGGGCTTTTCTATAGTAAAGTAACGATATTAAATAAGTATTTGGTACTTTTTTGATACTTTTTTTGGGCCAAAATGGGTAAAAAAGGGATAAAATGATAACTTAAAATCTCATAAACTAATATGAGTAGGAACGATATATTAACTGTGTTTTTAAAAAATGTACTGATTTCAGTTGGTACCAAAGAAGTACCAAATATGCAGATTGAACTTTTTTAAGATTAGTGGATAAAAAGGGGAACAAATTGGTAATGTTATATCTTTTAAACAAATGAATTTTGTCTGTCTGTATGTGCTTTATAGAATAGAAAACTATGCATTTGATCATGTTATGCTCTTCAGCAAAGTTGTTGCGTATGAGCCAGCGAAGGTTTTTAAGTTGATATGACCAATTTCTGACAGATGGCGCCACTGAAAATTACTCAAAATGATTTAGATCGTGATGTGTGTATTTGATCATGCTATGATCTTAAGAAAAGTTGTAGCGCATGAGCCGACGAAGGTTTCTTAGTTGGTATGACCAATTTCCAGCATGTGGCGCCACTGAAAATTAATTAATTCAATTGTAAACTATGCATTTGATCATACTATGATCCTTACCAAAGTTGTTGCGCATGAGCCGACGAGAGTTTCTAAGGTGATATGACCAATTTCCAAAAATTATTCATAATAAATTGAACTGTAAACTATGCATTTGATCATGTGTTGATCGGACAAAGTAAATAAAATGATTTAAAATTGATTGGATATTTGTGTGCGATGTCTTTCCTATTAAATAATTCATTTGGCTATACAATAAAATATTTGTAAACTTTAAAATTTGCCTTGAAATGCTTATCCTAAAAATCCGAACAAGGCTCGGTCAACCAGGTATTATAATATTATTTTTTGGTCTAAATTTTGATCCTAATTGTCTAAATCTTGAAAGCAAAGATACTAAAATATCGATCTAGGAATCCATTTTGCTTTTCCAGAACTATTGGTCTACGAAATATACTTACTTAAATGGCCTTTAATACAACCTGTTAAGGTCAAAGGCCGAGCATATTTTAGAATTTCATGCGCTTCGATCTTGTGCGCATATTCTCCAATTTCGTAAGCCAAGCTTGGATAAATTTTCTTCTACTTGGTCTTTCCATCGAAATTTCGGTCGTCCTCGTCTTCGAGTTCCCTCGGGATCATGTTCAAACTCTTTTCTTGCTATTTTCATCCATTCGCACCACATGTCCTAGCCAACGCAAACGCTGCTGTTATATGCGTTTTACTATGTCAATGTCAGCAAATAACTCATACAGCTCATGATTAAATCGATGCCGAAATTCATTGTTAATGCTGATTGAACCATAGATTTTTCGTAGGATCTTCCTCTCAAAGACTCCAAGAACAGCTTCATCGGCTTGTGTAAGTGCCCATGATTCAGCACCATATAATAACACTGGTAGTATAAGCGTTTTGTAGAGCGTAATAGTAGTCCACTTATAAGCACTCAATTTTTGACACTTGCCTATGACAAAGAAAGTACTATTAACAATAGACATCTACTAAACTTGACTAACTGGTTTATCTATTCTAGGCATAAGTCTTTCATTTGAACTACTGGGATATTTCCTATAGAAAAACATATATAAATACATTGTTTACCAAGTGTTGCTGGTAATATGTCATCTTTTGTATAACTCTGTAAGTGTGTTTGTATGTTAGTGGAATTCTCTATACATATGTTAGTATGTATGTTATGCCTGTATGTATGAGTAATAGTGGTTAAGTAATACAAAATATATTGCTAAACTTGTTGTTCATTGATGCGTTTCTTTACACAAAAAAAATAACATACATTTATACACTAACACTCACTCTAACTCAAACATACAATCTTACATACTTTCACTTATATATCCTTACAAAAGCAAACACTCTTACAACATTTGGTGGCTTTAGGACCACTTTACCTCAATAGACACAATGTGTATTAAGTTCAAATGTTCACGTATACAACTACTACTACTTACATACCATATGTATGTATGTAAGTGTGTATATATGTCAGTGTATAATACTTATATGTTTGCTTTTATATTTGAATCATGTTCAACAAAATAGATTTATTGAATGTTCATGTCACTTGTGATATTAAACATTAAAATGCATTATAAGCTTAGAGCAAAAAGTGTAACCCATAAAAGGCTTCATTGGCAAACAGCATTATCCGAGAACAAGAAGAAGAAGGAGAAAAAAACAGATTTAACAGATTTAAAATCTATAATTTAAAAATTTTTGCTAAATTGTTTTCACCTAAACTGAAAATTGATTTCCTTTTAAAGGTTTTCTGTCATGACAGGGGTTGAACAAATTATAATTGGATATTTCAATTTCAAGCGATTGACCGACCGACCGTTCGTCCGTCCTGACTAGTGATAAAGGAAATTACACAAGCGTGACTGGGTTGTTAAAACAACATACGCCCACAATTAGTTCGAAAACGTTAGTACTTTTCAATTAAATTTAAGGTTTGACTGAGGGTCGTGGTCGTCAAACAAACTTTTGGAGGTATAGAAATATTTCCTTTTCATACTTAAGCGATTGCTTTGCTAGATAGAGTTAATTTCATAGAAATTGGTTTATTAATTTAAAAGGAGTAAATAATAAGATCTGTTAGTAAATCAAATGCATGTGTTCTTAGATAAACTTAAGGAGCTTAACTCAGGTTAAGATTTAGTATGACAATTGTCTGTAAAACTTTAACATTATGAAACTGATAAATCATTTTAAAACAGAAATAGAATTACTATATTTATCGACAAGAAATGGGCAGAAAAATAACAAATTATATATATCGTCACCAAAAAGACGAAAAAACATATCTACAGTTCTCAAAAGTTTACAGCAGAGGGAAAAAACAGTTATAAAATTGGAACAATTTGCAGTAATTAAACGAAAATTATGTATTTAGATTAAAATGAAATAAGAAATGTATATCGGTTGAAAAAATTTCGTTTTTCTAAACGCAGCTTATGTTATGTCACTTAGGTTATTTGGAATTGCAAAAATCTGAAACCAAATTACCTATCTGCAGTACTAATTAGTATGAATAAATGGAATTTGTTTATAAAGGGTGGTTAAATTTTAAGGGCCGATGTTGAATGTGAACCACACCTAAACGCCAAGTTTTTTTCCGAATTTTATTTGACATTTCTCTATTTCAGACTTACTCAATTTGAACCATGGAGAGATACACAATCCAACAACGTATTAAAGTTATCCAGACTTATTATGAAAATGGGCGTTCAAATCAAAGTGCATATCGTGCACTTCGTGATTTTTTTGGTCAATTTGATCGTCCAAATGTGCGTACAATCGCAGAAATCGTGGAAAAATTCGAGCAAACCGGGTCTGTAGAAGATGTAAGAACACCAGTACATGGTCGTACAGCTCGTAATGCAGAAAATATGTATACACGCTTACAAGATGCAATTGGCTCAAGAACTAAAGCCTCTTAACCATTCCAAACGTCGAGAATAGGCAGACTGGTGGCAAGAAATGGCAACAATGGATGATCAATTTTCGAAGAAAATCATCTTCAGTGACGAGGCACATTTTCACCTCAGTGGATTCGTCAATAAACAGAATTGCCGCATTTGGGCGATTGAGAATCCAAGAGTGATTGTCGAAAAACCAATGCACCCACAAAGAGTGACTGTTTGGTGCGGTTTATGGGCTGGCGGCATCATCGGGCCGTATTTTTTCCAAAATGAGGTCGCTCAGGCAGTTACTGTGAATGATGTTCGCTATCGTGAAATGATAACGAACTTTTTATGGCCCGAATTGGAAGATATGGATGTGGACGATATGTGGTTTCAGCAGGACGGTGCCACGTGCCACACAGCTAACGAAATAATGGCTCTTTCGCGCAACAAATTCAATGGCCGTGTTATCTCACGTAATGGCGATATCAATTGGCCGCCAAGATCATGTGATTTGACACCGTTGGAATTTTTTCAATTCCAAGAGCTAAAGGATGAGATAATTCAGCACATTAACGGCATAGAACCTCCATTATGCCTCAGGGTCATCGAAAATTTGGACCACGGATGGAGGTGTGCCGCCGTGGTCGCGGCGCCCATTTGGCCGATATTTTGTTCCATACATAATTGAGTAATACCAATATATCATAATAAAATAAAATTACAATAATTTCCTAAATAGTTTGTGTTTATTCAAAATCAATATCGGCCCTTGAAATTTAATCACCCGATACATATAAATATTATATAAATTAAATAATAACAGTTATAGTTTCTTTTACTGGTTTAAGCAAATGAAAGTACTTAATGATTGTTTAACCCTTATGTGTATACCAAGGTACCCCGGTACCTTTAGCTCTTTCATCTTAACTTTTTTAATGAAAACAGATGGTTCACAAACCTCAAACTACTTGAGAACTCCTAACTATTGATATAGTTTAAATTATTATTACTTTTAAGCTAAAAAATTATATTGTATAGGCGCTGTGGTCCAAGTTATATCTTATATACGTAACCGTACGGCAAGGTACCCGGGTACCTTCATACATTATATATGAAAAAACTATAATAAAAAGTAAAATTTTATTGAAAGATAACTAAAGCAAAATAAGACAGATTAGTTATAAATATTTTATATATGAATATTTGTGTAGAAACAAGATATATACGATTTTCTTTGCTTCATACTTAGTTTCGATTTTTTTAAATTTTATTCCTGACCCTGGTTATAAAAGGGTTTGTGACATCCAATTTCAACCAATATTTTAAAATATATATTTTTATCCATTGAAGCAATCATAATTTCAGTTCTGCTAAAAACTGCTAATATATAACAATTTACCTGCTTTTTTATAACTTTGGTGAAAAATTATGTTTTTGTCGAAATCCTTAGACTTTAAGTCGCAGGTACGACTAAGCCATTAAAGATATTGCTCTAGTTCTTTCTTTGTGGTAATCTGTAGGGGGTTCTAACTATAACTTTACTTTTTTCGAGTTCGTTTAACAATCTATTTAAAAAAAAAAACAAAAAAGTAGTTTTTAAAACGGTATGAACAAAATTCTTTTTTTCGTCCTGTTCAAAAGTGACATATCGTTAGCCCATTGCATCAAAAATGGGTATTTGAATATCCTAAGGCCTTAAAAAAGTAAAACTAGTCAAACTTTTTAAAGTTTTTTTAAAAATAATAATTTTTTTTTATAGCATATGCTCAGGAGAGTCTTCAAGGACATAGGATATTTTATAAAACCCTTGATAATTAGAAAAGTCTTGAACCGATTTTTAGGTTATATATCATGTATTTGGATTATTGGAGTCAAATGTAGAAAAATTGGAGGCTACATCTTCTTGTAGTACGAAACTTAATTTACTTAATACAAATTTATGGTATACATATATATTTGGTATAGTATACATGAATTCACCTTGAGATTTACTATTTACTATAAATGAACATGCATTGTAATTCTCAGAGGTATTTTCCGAGATCACGCATTTATTTTCTCCAAAAATGTTTGTTTACAATAATTTTTCCATATATTAGAATAAAGTTCAAATTTTTGCTAAAAAAAGTCATATAAATTATTACGCATAATTGAAGCAAAAAGTGTTGCAGTTGTTTAGGCGTAACATTTTAATCAAATTGAATTTAAGTGTAAGTCCAAGGTACTATAAAAGTCGACGGATTTCAACCAAAATTAGCAGAGCTCTATTTTGGGTCAACTAATAGATGTTTGCCGAATTTCATTAAATTGATATTTACGGCTTATATTTATATTAAGAAGAAAAATAAGTGAAAAATTTGGGTCCAAAGCAGGTAACCCAAGGAGTGGACAGATTTTAACCAAAAATGGGGGTCCAAAGCAGATGACATACCGACATAACTTATATGTATAGGTATTAGATGTTAATAGTGTTCTACGAAGTACACTATTAAATTGCAACATATAGTTATACTTACAATTGAGATATAGCCAAAACTATTATATAAAAATTCGATGCTAAATTATTTTTTTTTTATTTTCTTTTAAATTGTATTTTTTTAATTTGTATAAAACAGTCTTTTTGTTTAAAATTTTGTAATTTTTGGATATTACACCGACATTAATTATATACCAGATCTTAGAAAATCCTCCAAAGCAAAACGATGTTATATATGAAAAATATTTATATTATGATCTGAGATATTTCCAAAACTCTAAATTCTATGGTCCGAAAATTACTGAATTTAAAAATTAAAAAAGCTATGTATTAAAAAAAAAACTTTTTTAAACTATATATTAAATTTTAGGAAATCATTCAACGCTATACACTACTGAATTTCATCAAAATCGGTAGATCATCAAAATATTAAATATCGCCAAAGCAAAAGATATCGATATATGCAAATTGAAAAATTTTAAAAACATTTTTTTTAAAAAACATTTTTTTTAATTTTTGAATTATATATCAGATTTTAGAAAATACTCCAACGCAACATGCTATTAAAGTTTATCAAAATCGGTCCATAGACACCAGAGATATCGCTAAAGTTCAAAATTCGATGCGAATTAAAAAAAAAATTGAAAACTATTTAAAAAAAAAATTTATGGCCTGTTCCACGATCTCGAAAGAATGCTTTCTTTCTTATTCTATACGAAAGAAATTTGTTTTTCGTTTCACTAACTTTATTTTATGCGAAAGATAAGTCGAAAAACAAGTCGAAAGAAAACGTAAGTATTTTCATACAAATTTCTGTTTCACTATTTCGAACAAGTTACCAGCAATACGAAAGCAAATGTCAAAATGAGTCACTTGATATTTTGCTTTCGAATAGAAACGAACGAAAGGCTTCGAAATAGTGAAACCAAAATTAATTCGAATTCGAGTTAATCACTTTCTTTCGAGTAGATTTTCTTTCGAAATCGTGAAACAGGCTATTAAATTCATCATCGAAATTTAGTATTTTAGCGATATCTCGGGTGTTTATGGGCCGATTTTAATAAAATTAAATGAATCTGGTGTACAATTCGTCTGGGTACACCCACCACAAACTTAATTTCAACAATCAGACAGAGAGACAGATAGAGAGACAGACAGCCGGACAGACAGACAGACAGACAGACAGATAGACAGACAGACAGACAGACAGACAGACAGACAGACAGACAGACAGACAGACAGACAGACAGACAGACAGACAGACAGACAGACAGACTGACAGAAAGACAGACAGACAGACAGACAGACAGACAGACAGACAGACAGACAGACAGACAGACAGACAGACAGACAGACAGACAGGCAGACAGACAGACAGACACACACACAGACAGACAGACAGACAGACAGACAGACAGATAGAGCAGATGAGAACTAATCTTGACGTTATTTGTAGTGCTGAATTCAAATCCGGGTTTCGTTTTCCAAAATTGCTTCTGGTTTGTGAGTAATTGCATGTTGGCAGCAGTGCGCTATCATAATGACAGTCAAATAATCTTCGCTATAAATGTTATTTAAAACGATTGAAGCCGACAGAAGCTGTACAAAATGTTTAATCCCCAAATAAATGATACTTATTTGAAGATGTCATTTACAACATTCTCGATAATCCCAAATTACCGAATTTCAAGCAGATAATCGATAGTTTGTTGCAAAATTATTGCAAGATTGGAGCTCGAATGCCTCTCAACATACATTTTCTATAGTCCTATCTTGATTTTTGTCCCAAAAACTTGGTTGATAGAAGCGACGAACAAGATTTTTTTGAAATCGAAAAACATACCATGATAGAATTTTTGATGCAATTTATTTGGTACAAATATTTTGTCAAGCTAATTTTTTAGTATGTAATTTTTACATTGATATATTCATATCTAACATTTCTTTAATATAAAAAGTTTCAACATAACTATTTTTTGAAATTAAATATGAAAAATTTTAATGTTAGCTTAAAAAAAATATTATATATAACATTTTAATCAATTATAGACTCAATTACACATTTAAAATTTTTTCAGTCAATATCTAATGTCAATCATAAACAACAATTGTCAGAGTCATAAATATTACATGGTAAAATAAAATTCTAAAGTCCATTAAAAATAATTGAGACAAATTAAAAAAAAAAATTTAATATTAATGATGATGATTTTGAAAACAGATGTTAATGCTAATGACATGTAATTTTGAACTAATACCGACAAAAAAAGGGATTTTTTTTAATATATTTCTAAAATATGTATTATATAATTAAAAATATGATATTAGGTATCATATTTTAACAACACTTTTTTGTATAACCAGGAATCCTTGTTTCCTAATTGTTTTTGTTAAATTTTTTCACAATAACTGTTTGTTGTGTAATTACAATCTTATTCAAAAATTAATTACAATTGTTTGCATTGCCATTTAAAACCATTTAATGTAATAATAAATTCTCTAACAAATGTTTTTCGTTATGAATTTATTTAATTTTTTTTTAACCCTAAATATTTTAATTAGTTTATGAAAACATAATTGAAACAATGTAGACTGATTAAAAAAAATTACAAAATTTAATTATAAATTAAAACATAACTAAAATGTCATTACTATTGCGTGATTTTGTTTAATATTTATTTAATTAAGGAGAAAAAATTTCAATTTATAAAAATAACAAGTAATTTAAATATTAAACATAAGAAAATGTTCAAAAATTTTCTACAAAAATAAGAAATATTTGAAAAATCTCCTTTCAAAATCTCCTTCCTCTAAAAAAGAAAGCTTTAAAAAATTTCATATAAAAATAAAAAATTTTCTATTAAATAGAAATCGATTGAATTTTTCAAAATTTTTCAAAAATTTCCTAAAAATATAAAAAAAAATTAAAAAATTTAATATAAATATGGGAAATTTATGAAAAATTTCCCAAATAAAAAGTAAATTTTTTAAAAATTTAATATAAAAATAAGAATTTTTTGAAAAATTTCCTGTAGAAATAAAAAAATTCCCTATAAAAATTGGAAATTTTTGAAAAATTTCCTATAGCATTAAGAAACTTAAAAAAAAATCATATAAAAATAAGAAAATACAAAATTTTCCAAAAAGTTTCTACAAAACAAAAAGGAATTACAAAATTCCTATAAAACTAAGTAATTTTAAAAAATTTTATGTAAAAATAAGAAAATTTTCAAAAACTTCTTATAAAATTAAGAAATTTTTGAAAAATTTACTTAAAAAAATAAGAAAATTTTGAAAAATTTCCTATAAAAGTAAGAAATTTTTCAAAAAATTCCTATAAAAATAAGAATTTAAAAAAAAGTTAGAAATTTTTTGAAAATTTCCCATAAAAATAAGAAATTTTTGAAAAATGTTTCTATAAAAACAAGAAATTATTCAAAATTTTCCTATAAAAATAAGAAATTTTTGAAAAATTTTTTAATAAAAATAAGAAATTTTTGAAAAATTTCCTATGAAAATAAGAAATTTTTGAAAAGTTTCTTTTTAAAAAATTTTGCTATAAAAATAAGAAATTTTTTAAAAATTTCCTTTCAAAATAAGAACTTTTTAAAAATTTTCCTATAAACATAACAAATTTTTAAAAAATATCCCATAAAAATAAGAAATTTTTAAAAAATTTCTTATAAAAATAAGTAATTTTTGAAAAATACTCTATTAAAATAAGAAATTTTTGAAAAATTGCTTATAAAATAAAAAAAAATTTGAAAAATTTCCTATAGAAATAAGAAATTAAAAAAAAAAATTCATATAAATATAAGAAAGTTAAGAAAAATGTAATATAAAAATAAGAAATTTTTAGATAATTTCCTATAAAAATAACTAATTTTTTAAAATTTTTCTATAAATATAGGAAATTTTAAAAAAATTTCCAATAGAAATAAGAAATTTTTTAAGAAGTCCCTTTAAAATGAAGCAATTTTCCAACAATTTCCTATAAAAATAAGAAAATTTTGAAAAATTTCCTATATAAATTAGAAATTTTTGAAAAATTTTTTATAAAAATCAGAAGTTCTTAAAAAACTTCCTACAAAAATAGAAAATTTTTAAAGATTTTTCTAGAAAATTAAAAAATTTTTTGAAAAATTTCGTATAAAAATAGGAAATTTTTGAAAAATTTCCTATAAAAATAAGAATTTTTTGAAAAAATTCCTATCAATAAAGGAAATTTTTGAACGAAATATTATAAAAATAAGAAATTTTTAAAAAATTTCCTATAAAAATAAGAAATTTTTGAAAAATTTTTTTTAAAAATTACCTATAAAAATTAGAATTTTTTAAAAATTTGCTATAAAAATAAGAAATTTTTGAAAAATGTTCTATAAAGATAAGAAAATTTTGAAAAATTTCCTATAAAAATATAAAATGTTCTTATAAAAATAAGAAATTTTTAAACATTTTTTTATACAAATAAGAAATTTTTGAAAAATTAAGAAAATAAGAAAATCCCAAAATTTTCCTAAAAAACTAAAAAATTTTTGAAAAATTTCCCAAATAATAATTTTTCAAAAATTTTCTATAAAAATAAAACAATTTTGAAAAATTTCCTATACAAATAATAATTTTTTAAAAAATTCATATAAAAATAACAAATTTTTGAAAATTTTCCTACAAAAATAAGAAATTTTTGAAAATTTTCCTATAAAAATAAGAAATTTTTGAAAAATTTTCTATAAAATAAGACATTTTTTAAAAATTTCGAATAAAAACAAGAACTTTTTTAAAAATTCCCTATAAAATTAAGAAATTTTTAAAAAATTTCCTATAAGAATAGGAAATATTCGAAACTTTTTTTTTAAATTTTCCATCAAAATATAAAATTTTTGAAAAATTTCCTACTTAAATAAGAAATCTTTAAAAAATTTGATATAAAAATAAGAAAATTTTTGAAAATTTTCCTATAAAAATAAGAAATTTTTCAAAAATTTCCTATAAAATAAGATATTTTTGAAAAGGTTCCTTTTAAAATAAGAAATTTTAAAAAAATTTCATATAAAAATAAGAAATTTTTAAAAAACTTCCTTTGAAAATAATAAATTTTTGAAAAATTTTTTATAAAAATAATACATTTTTGAAAATTTTCCAATAAAAATAAGAAATTTTTGAAAAATTTCATATAAAAATAAGAAATTTTTGAAAAATTTCATATAAAAATAAGAAATTTTTGAAAAATTTTCTATAAAAATAAGAAATTTTGGAATTTTCAAAAATTCCCCTATAAAACTAAATTTTTTAAAAATAGAAAATTTTGAAAAATATTCCTATAATAACAAGAAATATTTCAAAATGTTCCTGTTAAATTAAGAAGTTTTAGAAAGTTGTCTATAAAAAATAGGAAATTTAAAAAAAAAAAAATTTCCTAAAATAATACAAAATTTCAGAAATAATTCTTATAAAAATAAGAAATTTTTGCAATATTTCCTATAAAAGTAAGAAATGTGTTAAAAATTTCCTTTTAATAGAAAGTTTTTTTTTGACATAAATATTGATTTCTTTGTATTGAACCAACTATTTTTCTATGGTTTTTATTTTTTTCTTGTTGTTTTATATGAGAATTTATTAAAAAAAATTTAAGCAAATTAAAAATAACTTAACATTGTTATAATAAATAATATAATTACACGATATAAATGATCTCATTATTTGCTCAAATAAATATTGATTATATTGCATTTCTATAGACTAAAAAATGTACAAAATAATTTATTATAATTTTTTTTTTTGCTCAAATTGTTTACTTGTATTTACTTAATATAATTATATGAACAATAAACAAATTAGAGCACTTACTTAATTTAATCAATTTATTAAACGCAATTGGCTGAGTATTTGTTCGAAGGACTAATGCCAATACAAATGTGATGGTATGGATGTGGATGTAGTGGGGCTTATATATAGTAGGCGGTATTTCTGATGGGGCGAATTTCGTTTTATAGCAATATATTATAGTTTACAAATGTCTATGAGTTATATGCATATGTATATATCGTCGAAATAATATCAGTAATTTAAATTCTATAAACAATATGCAGGAATTCGCGCATTTCTACGTATTAGGAATTTATTTAAAATATTTGTTTCCACTTTTAAATATTCCAACAATAAATGTAATCGAACTCTAATATACTAGAGTATCAATGTATAAGCGTTTTTGTTAATGTATGCGAAACTATGTATTATGCATCATTAAAACATTCATTTAAATCCTTAGTTTAATATCAATTTTAATATCTATACACTTTAATTTACTTAAATATATTAGGCTAGACCAATAAAATGATTGAAAGTAAGAGCCTAAAGTATTAGCAAAAAATTCGCATATTATCCTTGAAATCGTTTAACAAGATATCAGATGTCATACACAACTACTAAACTGTTTATTATTGGATACTTTTTATTACCAATCCTTTTATCTATGTAGAGAACCTAGAACTAAATTTGATGTTTTAAGTTCCGATTAAATTTGATCATTCCTAAGTTATTTCTGTGCAATTTATTTATAAATTTTTTTGTTAGTATTGAATTCTATAAATACCCACAAATAGCATAATTAACAAATTTAAATACTAAATTATTATAATTAGATATTTTAGCGAAAATAGTGACAAAAAAATTTTAATGAAATAAATATATTTAAAATATTTAACATTAAATAATAAATAAGAGTTTTTTTTCAAATTTATTGTCATCATAAAAATATTTACTCTTTTTATAGGATATATTTCAATTTTCGTGTTAAATTGTACTTATTTTTATAGGAAATTTTTTAAAAATTTCTTATTTTAATAGGAAAACTTTCAACTCTGCTTAATTTTTAAACAAAATTTTAAAAAATTCTTATTTTTATAGAAACTTTTTAAAAAATTTTTTATTCCAATAGGAAATTTTTCAAAAATTTCTTATTTTTATAGGAAATTTTTCCAAAATCAAATTTGTTTATACAAAAATTTTTCAAAAATTAAATTAAAAAATTTAATATTTTAATATCAAATTTTAACAAAAATTTACTATTTTTATAAGAAATTTTTTAAAAATGTCTTTTTTTATAGGAAATTTTGAAAAAAATTTCTAATTTTGTTTTTTTATTTTTACAAATTTTATGATTTTTTAAGAATACTGAAAAAACTATGTGACACTTAGCACTGTGGAATGTTGCATTTTCTGTCCCGCTACGGACTTCACCAGCACACTGTGTCAACAACTGTTAGATACCAGTAGTTAAGATCATCTATTTGACTGAATTCTTAAGCGACATGGAAAACGAGAATTATATTAACACTCATTTCTATTTCAGAATGAGTGTTAATATAATTCTTGTTTTTATAGGAAATTTTTTAGTTTTTATACAAAATTTTATATTTTTATAGGAAATTTTTCAAAAATTTTCGATTTTAATAGAAAATTTTTAAAAATTTTATTATTTTTTAGTAGGAAATTTTTTAAAAATGTTTCTATTTTAATTGGAAATTTTTCAAAAAATTATAGAAAATTTTTCAAAAATTTTCGATTTTTATAGAAAATTTTTCAAAAATTTTCTATTTTTATAGAAAATTTTTCAAAAATTTTCTATTTTTATAGAAAATTTTTCAAAAATTTTCTATTTTTATAGAAAATTTTTAAAAATTTTTCTATTTTTACAGAAAATTTTTCAAAAATTTTCTATTTTTATAGAAAATTTTTCAAAAATTTTCTATTTTTATAGAAAATTTTTCAAAAATTTTCTATTTGTATAGAAAATTTTTCAAAAATTTTCTATTTTTATAGAAAATTTTTCAAAAATTTTCTATTTTTATAGAAAATTTTTCAAAAATTTTCTATTTTTATAGAAAATTTTTCAAAAATTTTCTATTTTTATAGAAAATTTTTCAAAAATTTTCTATTTTTATAGAAAATTTTTCAAAAATTTTCTATTTTTATAGAAAATTTTTCAAAAATTTTCTATTTTTATAGAAAATTTTTCAAAAATTTTCTATTTTTATTGAAAATTTTTCAAAAATTTTCTATTTTTATAGAAAATTTTTCAAAAATTTTCTATTTTTATAGAAAATTTTTCACAAATTTTCAATTTTTATAGAAAATTTTTCACAAATTTTCTATTTTTATAGAAAATTTTTCACAAATTTTCTATTTTGATAGCAAATTTTTCAAAAATTTTCTATTTTTATAGAAAATTTTTCAAAAATTTTCTATTTTTATAGAAAATTTTTCAAAAATTTTCTATTTTTATAGAAAATTTTTCAAAAATTTTCTATTTTTATAGAAAATTTTTCAAAAATTTTCTATTTTTATAGACAATTTTTCAAAAATTTTCTCTTTTTTTATAGAAAATTTTTCAAAAATTTTCTATTTTTATAGAAAATTTTTCAAAAATTTTCTATTTTTATAGAAAATTTTTCAAAAATTTTCTATTTTTATAGAAAATTTTTCAAAAATTTTCTATTTTTATAGAAAATTTTTCAAAAATTTTCTATTTTTATAGAAAAATTTTCAAAAATTTTCTATTTTTATAGAAAATTTTTCAAAAATTTTCTGTTTTTATAGAAAATTTTTCAAAAATTTTCTATTTTTATAGAAAATTTTTCAAAAATTTTCTATTTTTATAGAAAATTTTTCAAAAATTTTCTATTTTTATAGAAAATTTTTCAAAAATTTTCTATTTTTATAGAAAATTTTTCAAAAATTTTCAATTTTTATAGAAAATTTTTCAAAAATTTTCTATTTTTATAGAAAATTTTTGAAAAATTTTCTATAAAAAAAATTTTTTTTCAAAAATTTTTTATTTTTATAGAAAATTTTTCAAAAATTTTCTATTTTTATAGAAAATTTTTCAAAAATTTTCTATATTTATAGAAAATTTTTCAAAAATTTTCTATATTTATAGAAAATTTTTAAAAAATTTTCTAGTTTTATAGAAAATTTTTCAAAAATTTTCTATTTTTATAGAAAATTTTTCACAAATTTTCTATTTTGATAGCAAATTTTTCAAAAATTTTCTATTTTTATAGAAAATTTTTCAAAAATTTTCTATTTTTATAGAAAATTTTTAAAAAATTTTCTGTTTTTATAGAAAATTTTTAAAAAATTTTCTGTTTTTATAGAAAAATTTTCAAAAATTTTCTATTTTTATAGAAAATTTTTCAAAAATTTTCTATTTTTATAGAAAATTTTTCAAAAATTTTCTATTTTTATAGAAAATTTTTCAAAAATTTTCTATTTTTATAGAAAATTTTTTAAAAATTTTCTATTTTTATAGAAAATTTTTCAAAAATTTTCTATTTTTATAGAAAATTTTTCAAAAATTTTCTATTTTTATAGAAAATTTTTCAAAAATTTTCTGTTTTTATAGAAAATTTTTCAAAAATTTTCTATTTTTATAGAAAATTTTTCAAAAATTTTCTATTTTTATAGAAAATTTTTCAAAAATTTTCTATTTTTATAGAAAATTTTTCAAAAATTTTCTATTTTTATAGAAAATTTTTCAAAAATTTTCTATTTTTATAGAAAATTTTTCAAAAATTTTCTATTTTTATAGACAATTTTTCAAAAATTTTCTCTTTTTTTATAGAAAATTTTTCAAAAATTTTCTATTTTTATAGAAAATTTTTCAAAAATTTTCTATTTTTATAGAAAATTTTTCAAAAATTTTCTATTTTTATAGAAAATTTTTCAAAAATTTTCTATTTTTATAGAAAAATTTTCAAAAATTTTCTATTTTTATAGAAAAATTTTCAAAAATTTTCTATTTTTATAGAAAATTTTTCAAAAATTTTCTATTTTTATAGAAAATTTTTCAAAAATTTTCTATTTTTATAGAAAATTTTTCAAAAATTTTCTATTTTTATAGAAAATTTTTCAAAAATTTTCTATTTTTATAGAAAATTTTTCAAAAATTTTCTATTTTTATAGAAAATTTTTCAAAAATTTTCTATTTTTATAGAAAATTTTTCAAAAATTTTCTATTTTTATAGAAAATTTTTCAAAAATTTTCTATTTTTATAGAAAATTTTTCAAAAATTTTCTATTTTTATAGAAAATTTTTCAAAAATTTTTTATTTTTATAGAAAATTTTTCAAAAATTTTCTATTTTTATAGAAAATTTTTCAAAAATTTTTTATTTTTATAGAAAATTTTTCAAAAATTTTCTATATTTATAGAAAATTTTTCAAAAATTTTCTATATTTATAGAAAATTTTTCAAAAATTTTCTATTTTTATAGAAAATTTTTCAAAAATTTTCTATTTTTATAGAAAATTTTTCACAAATTTTCTATTTTGATAGCAAATTTTTCAAAAATTTTCTATTTTTATAGAAAATTTTTCAAAAATTTTCTATTTTTATAGAAAATTTTTAAAAAATTTTCTGTTTTTATAGAAAAATTTTCAAAAATTTTCTATTTTTATAGAAAATTTTTCAAAAATTTTCTATTTTTATAGAAAATTTTTCAAAAATTTTCTATTTTTATAGAAAATTTTTCAAAAATTTTCTATTTTTATAGAAAATTTTTTAAAAATTTTCTATTTTTATAGAAAATTTTTCAAAAATTTTCTATTTTTATAGGAAATTTTTCAAAAATTTTCTATTTTTATAGAAAATTTTTCAAAAATTTTCTATTTTTATAGAAAATTTTTCAAAAATTTTCTATTTTTATAGAAAATTTTTCAAAAATTTTCTGTTTTTATAGAAAATTTTTCAAAAATTTTCTATTTTTATAGAAAATTTTTCAAAAATTTTCTATTTTTATAGAAAATTTTTCAAAAATTTTCTATTTTTATAGAAAATTTTTCAAAAATTTTCTATTTTTATAGAAAATTTTTCAAAAATTTTCTATTTTTATAGAAAATTTTTCAAAAATTTTCTATTTTTATAGAAAATTTTTCAAAAATTTTCTATTTTTATAGAAAATTTTTCAAAAATTTTCTATTTTTATAGAAAATTTTTCAAAAATTTTCTATTTTTATAGAAAATTTTTCAAAAATTTTCTATTTTTATAGAAAATTTTTCAAAAATTTTCTATTTTTATAGAAAATTTTTCACAAATTTTCTATTTTTATAGAAAATTTTTCACAAATTTTCTATTTTTATAGAAAATTTTTCACAAATTTTCTATTTTTATAGAAAATTTTTCACAAATTTTCTATTTTTATAGAAAATTTTTCACAAATTTTCTATTTTTATAGAAAATTTTTCACAAATTTTCTATTTTTATAGAAAATTTTTCACAAATTTTCTATTTTTATAGAAAATTTTTCACAAATTTTCTATTTTTATAGCAAGTTTTTCAAAAATTTTCTATTTTTATAAGAAATTTTTCAAAAATTTATTATTTTTTTAGGAAAATTTTTGAAAAATTTTCTATTTTGAAAGGAAATTTTTCAAAATTTCCTGTTTTGATAGGTTATTTTTCAAAAATTTTCTATTTTTATAGGAAATTTTTCAAAAACTTTCTATTTTTACAGGAATTTTTTTTTTTAAATTTGCTATTTTTATAGGAAATTTTTAAAAAATTTTCTATTTTAGGAAAATTTTATATTTTTATAGTTAAACTTTTTTATTTTTATAAGAAATTTTTTAAACGTTGTCGATTTTTATATGAAATTTTTCAAAAAATTTCTGTTTTTCTAGGAAATTTCTCGAAAAATTTTGTTTTTTGATAGGAAATTTTTGTAAAATTGTCTATTTTTATCGGAAATTTTTCATTTTTACTTACACCCTTCACCATCATAGGTGAAAAGGGTATTATAAGTTTTTGCTGATGTATATAACACATAGAAATATTTGTATTAGACCCACCTTTTAGTATACGAATTGTCTTAGAATCACTTTCTGGGTAGTTCCGTCCGTCCGGCTGGTTGGACCCACATGTAAACCATGTAATCAAACTACAGGTCCCAATTCTAAAAGTAATTCGATGAAATTTGGCGCTGATGTTTTTTTGGTTGTACTTCCCATAGTTCCCACTTCTCGAAATTGATATATTGGCCTCAAATATCAACATTTTTTTATGAAATTTTAAACTAAGACTGCTTATGTAAATATATAATTACTTTACCAAATTTTGTTGAAATCGGTTTACATTTCACCATAGCTCTCATTCAAACTCTTCTATCAAAGAGGACTAAATGAGATAAATATAACTAACGCTCGTAAATCTGAAGATAATGACAATTGAAGGTTGCATGCATAATTTTAAGTTGCATGCATAATTTTTATAAAGCTAAAATTCGAGATATGCTAAAATTCGAGATAATCGGTCCACATTTTACCCTAGCTCTCATATAGGTCGAAATGACGGAAACAGCTTAAATATATAAGTTTTGAGAAAATGTTTGTATGATGACAAAACTTAGCAAACATTTGTCTTTATACACGAAAAATAACACCTTTATGCTAAGTGGTGAAGGGCATCATATGGTTGGGCTTGACCGACTATATCACTTTCTTATTTGTTTTTATTTGAAAATTTTCAAAAAATTCTTATGTTTTAGGAAATTTTTCAAAAAATTCTTATTTTTATTCAAAATTTTTTAAGAATCTTTTTAATTATATATTTATTACAAAATTTAAAATTTATTACAAAATTTAAAATTTCTTTGAAAATTTCAGTCATTCTCCAATGCTATTAAAATTATAGTCTTTTATTATTTATCCTTTTTAACAAACCACAAAGTATCACCAGTAAATTAATTGTTCGAAATAAATTTTATAATTAATTTAACTTATCCTTTTGTCATATGGAAAATTAAGGCTGAAATTAAACAAAAGGATGAATAAGTGTCTGATAATTTTTAAGGTCAACCTACCCATAACACATTAAAAGGAGTTTACATATGTTCATCTCTGTTATCTAAATCAAGCAAACAGACAGACAGACACCCAGGCAAATGGAAGGACATCAGAATACATCACAACAAAAAGACACAAAAAGCCAAAAATTAAACAGAGACATAAAAACCGTAAAGGTGCAAAATAGAGCAAAGGCAGCTGAATGGAATCGAATGAAAGGATCCCTGTAAAGAAACAAAATAAATTGACACATAAGGTGACTATCTCTAAATACATTTATACACCCTTGCACACCCTCTCAGCTCTGGCTGCAGCAATTTTAACCACTCATCTTTAGTAAAGTGAAATGCAGGAGTATTTATAGTGCCTGAGTCCTTTTAGGACTAAACATACAAACACATAAGCAAAAATACATACATAAACAAACAAAAGATACATTTTGAATAAAACACAATGGCAAGTCTGTATTTAGACATAAAAACATTCGCTCATTCTCAAACGTTCTTTAGCAGGAGTCAGTCAGTTATCCTTGTACATATGCATCTGTAAAAGAGGCCACATGCCAAGTAGAGTAGTAGTGATCTTGTTTTAATTTTTTTCTACCTTGTTGTGTCGTTTTGTTCAAACATTCGTATAATGGAAAAAACACCTTCAATCTACTCTTGATAAACAAATAAAAAAATGAAAAAAAAAAAAAAATAAATACTGTAAAGGATATTAAGTTGGTTGGCTGGTTTTTGGTGCTTGCCTATATGTTTGCATAAGTGTGCCTATGTGTGAGTGAATGTCCTTTACGTGAATAAATGAAAAAAAAGGATATAGCACTGTAGTCAGCCATTGAGTCACTCACTCACTTATTCATTCACTTATACAATTTCTACTACTTCTAGTATTTGTTCATTGTGTCAGTTTAAAGAAACTATATTCATTTTTTTGCATATATGGAAACTTATATAAAAAATGTAAATCATTAAGGTGGATCAACTGGAACTGCGATTAAATTAAATTAAATTTTCAAACAATTTTTTTAGACTTGAACACACAGAACATAAGGTCAGCATTCCAATAAATATCAAAATAAATGTAGTAAATCCATTAGGATATAAATGAATGTCTTTGAAAATATTAATTCTTTAAAAAAATTACATTTACTAAGACGAAATTATGTTACTATTAAACTGTTTTATAGACCGAGTTTGTTGATGGCATATCACAGCACCAAAAGATAGCTTAGAAATATCATAGCCTGCTTCTTTTAGCATAGAAAAATTATTGACCATGAAATTGAATTTGAAGACTTAAATGTTTTGTGAACCCACCTAATATTAATATTTGTAAGTTATATGGTTAGCTGATTTTCACTGTCGAACTATAGTTTTGTTTTTTTTTTTTTTACCAGAGTAAACAAATAATGTATTCATCATCAATAAATTATAAATTTACAATCTATAAGATTTTTTTTTCTTGCATTCACATTCTACAAAATTTAGAAATTCTTAAAAAACTTTCTATAAAAATAGAAAGTTTTTAAAAAATTTCCTATAAAAAAAGAAATTTTTTAAAAATTACCAACAAAAATAAAGAATTTTTCAAAAAATAAGAAATTTTTGCAAAATGTTGGAATAAAAACAAGAAATTTTCAAAAATTTTCCTACAAAAATAAGAAATTTTTTAAAAATTTCCTTTAAAATTAAGAAACTTTAAATAATTGCCTGTGAAATGGGATATTTTTTTGAAATAAAGATAGACATTTTTTTTTAATTTTCCTAAAAAAAATAGAAAAATTTTTGAAAAATTTCCTGTAAAAACAGAAAATATTTAAAAATTTCCTGTAAAAACAGAAAATATTTAAAAATTTCCTATTAAAACAGAATATTTATCAAAAATTTCTTATAAAGATAGAAAATTTTTTAAAAATTTCGTTTGAAAAAAATTTTTTATATATAAATTCCTATAAAAATTGAAAAATTTTAAAAAATTTCCTATCAAAAAAGAAAATTTTACAAAAATTTCATATAAAAATAAAAACTTAATGAAAACTTGTCTATCAAAATAAAAAATTTTAGAAAAAATTCCAACAAAACTAAACAATTTTTTAAAAAATTCATATCAAAATAGAAAATATTTCAATAATTTCCTTTAAAAAAACAAACATTTTCTATAAAAATAGAAAACTTTTGAAAAATTTCCTATAAAGATAGAAAAATGTTAAAAAATTTTCTATAAAAATTCTAAAAAATTTCCTATAAAAACAGGAAATTTAAAAAAAAATCGTATAAAAATTTTTTTTTCGAAAAATTTCTTATAAAGATAAGAAACTTTTTAAAAATGTCCTATAAAAATAGAACATTTTTTAAAATTTTTTTTTAAAAAGTATCTATAAATTTATAAAATTTTTAAAATTTTCCTATAAAATAAAATTTTTTTCAAAAATTTCCTATAAATTTATAAAATTTTTAAAAAAAATTCCTTTAAAAATAGAAAATTTTTCCAAAATTTCCTATAAAAATAGAAAAATTTAAAAAAAATTCCTATAAAAATAGACAATTAAAAAAAAAATTTCTTATAAAAATAGAAATTTTTTTTTAAATTTTCTATAAAAATTTAAAATTTCTTTTAAAAATAGGAAATTTTTGAAAAATTTCCTATAAGCATTAAAAATTTTTGCAAAATTTTCTATAAAAATAGTAAATTTTTGAAAAATTTAGTACAAAAAAGGAAATTAAAAAAAAAAATTTCTACAAAAATAAGAAATTTTTGAAAAAGATCCTATAAAAATAGAAAATTAAAAAAAAAATCCTATAATAGAAAATCCTAATAGAAATTTTTTTAAAAATTAGTATAAAAATAGGAAATTTTTAAAAAAATTTCCTAAAAAGATAGAAAATTTTTGAAAAATTTCCTAAAAAAAATAGGAGATTTTTGAAAAAAAAAAATCCTATAAAAATAGGAAATTTTTGAAAAAATCCTATAAAAAACGAAATTTTTCAAAAATTTCCTATAAAAATAAGAAATCTTTGAAAAATTTCATATAAAAATAGAAAATTTTTAACAAATTTCCTATAAAAATAGGAAATTTTTGACAAATTTCCTAAAAAAAATAAAATATTATAAAAATTTCATAGAAAAATAAGAAATTATTAAATAATTTCGCATAAAAATAAGAAATTTTTAAAAAAATTTCCTATTAAAAACGAAATTTTAAAAAAAATTTCCTATAGAAAAAGAACATTTTTTAAAAAATTTTCTTTAATGTAAAAAATTAAAAAAAATGTCATAAAACCTAAAATATGAAATTTTTTAAAATTTCTATAGAAATAACTTTTTTTTAATTTCCTAAAAACTTGTGAAAATTTTTGCTATAAACAAATGAAAAATTAAAAAAAAAAAATTTCTATAAAATTAAAACATTTTTTTTGGATAATTTTTGATAAAATTCCTTTTATATATTAAATTACCTAAAACATCTGCCTTTTATTTAGTTAAACTTAAAAATTTTTACTGTCTAATACCTTTCCAGATGTTTGCTTCTATACATTTTTTTTGATCTCTTCAAATTTGTTTTGTTGTTTGCTCTTAATCCTGGCATTCGTTTATTGAGTCCTTGTTGTTGTGGCTGACTCGTCCATGTATTTTCCGAGGCATGTTGATTTATAATGACATCTGACGTGTGTGCTCTACAATTCGCTGCTCACCCACTGTTATCATTGATTACTTTGTATCCAAAACTTATTTGAAAACTTGCTATAAATTTGTGTTTGTTCATGTATTAGAGTAAACTTCTAAATAGGATTTAGGAAATACAATAACAACATAGACAGAATTCAAAAGAAAATTTTTCGTTTATTTATAGCGGTTACTTTTTAGTTAAATGGCTTCTTGCCTTTTTGCTCATGTTTTCAAATGTATTTGAGTAGATTTCATTTTTTAACATGACTTTTTCATGGTGTGGTTTGTAATCTAAATAAAAGGTAATTTTCAGATATAAATGTATGTATGTCTATGTTTTGAGGTTTTCTTTGGTTTTCCATTTTGCTTAGGTTTTCTAGAGGCACGAAGGCTTTTGGGTGTTACATTGCTTTTACATTTTCCTATTAGTCAAATTGATGTTCAATTGTTAACTGATAATGATTGTGTAGGAAATGATTGTGTAAATAATTCAAATTTGTGTTATTTGAGGTGTTTAAACAAATTGACAGCTGTTTTTTTTTGGCTGTTTGTAGTTATATTGATTGGTTTTTATTGTGCGATAGGTTCTTTTTGATAAAATTTTTCCTCTTTCCTTTTCTTTAATGGTTTTTATGTTCGATGAGATTTTTAAGGTTTTTTTATATCAAATATCAATGAAAGTAGCTGTTAAACATGTGAAATAAAATTTATTCGTTTCGATTAGACAGACAAGAGTTTGAAGGTAAATTTTAGTTTTGGTTGAGATTAGATAGCCACTAAAGGTTTTTTTTTTAGAAGTGGAGTCCGTTTTTAAAGGGCAGCTGAAATTTTAGGTATTGTTACAAGAAAATGTTTTTAAAACTATAAAGTGGATTTCTTTTAAGTCATTTTTTATTTTCTCACATAAAACTGTTATCCATAAACTATTCAGAAGTCTTATTAGCTTAAATCCTCAACAATTTATAGTCCTTCATTAAACCAAATAATATAAATTTATTGAAAATTTGTTCAGAGTGATAAAACACAATAAAATTTAAAGTTTATGCAATGAAACATGGGGCAAAAAAAATTCGTGTAAAAATGAGAAATTTTTGTTTAAAGTTTAAAATAAAAAATACAAAATTTTTGAAAATTTTCCAAAAATAAAATGAAATTTTTGAAAAATTTCTTATAAAAAAAAATAAATTTTTGAAAACGTTTTGATAAAAATTAGAAAATTTTTGAAATTAATAAATTTTTGAAAAATTTCCTATTTTTATAGGAAACTTTTCAAAAATTATTATTTTTTATTTTAAACTTTAAACAAAAATTTCTCATTTTTATCCGAAGTTTTTTTAAGAATTTCCTATAAAACTAAAAAACTTTTGAAAATTGTCCTTTAAAAAGAAAAAAATTTTGAAAAATTTTATTATAAAAACAAGAGATTTTTTAAATATGTTCTTATAAAAATAAGAAATTTTTGAAAAATTTCCTATAAAAATAAAAAATTATTGTTAAATTTCCTAAAAAAATTAAAAAAAAAAATTCAATATATATAAGAGATTTATTTTCCTATAAAAATAAAAAATTTTTGAAAATTTTTCTATAAAAATGAGAAATTTTGCAAAATTTCCTATAAAAATAAGAAATTTTTGCAAAAATTCCTATAAAAATAAGAAATTTTTGCAAAATTTCCTATAAAAATAAGAAATTTTTGAAAAATTTCCTATAAAACTAAGAAATTTTTTAAAAATTTCCTATAAAAATTAGAAATTTTTGAAAAATTTCCTATAAAAATAAGAAATTTTTGTAAAAACTTCCTATAAAAATAAGAAATTTTTGAAAAATTTCCTATAAAAGTAAGAAATTTAAAAAAAAAATCATATAAAATAAGAAATTTTTGAAAAATGTTCTTTTAAAAATAATAAACTTTTGAAAAAGTTTCTTTAAAAATAAGAAATTTTAGAAAATTTTCTTATAAAAATAAGAAATTTTTGAAATATTTCCTATAAAAATAAGAAATTTTTAAAAAAATTTCCTATAAATATAAAAAATTTTTGAAAAATATCCTAAAGAAATAAAAAATTTTTGAAAAATTTCCTATAAAAATTAAAAATTTTTGAAAAATTTTCTATACAAATAAAAAATTTTTGAAAAATTTTCTATAAAAACAAGAAATTTTTGAAAAATTTTCTATAAAAATAAAAAAAATTTGAAAAATTTTCTATAATTATAAGAAATTTTTTAAAAATTTCCTACAAAAATAAGAAATTTTTGAAACATTTCCTATAAAAATAAGAAATTTTTGAAAAACTTCCTATAAAAATAAGAAATTTTTGAAAAATTTCCTATAAAAATAAGAAATTTTTGAAAAATTTCCTATAAAAATAAGAAATTTTTGAAAAATTTCCTATAAAAAAAAGAAATTTTTAAAAAATTTCCTATAAAAATAAGAAATTTTTGAAAAATTTCTTGTAAAAATAAGAAATTTTAAAAAAATTTCCCATAAAAATAAGAAATTTTTGAAAAATTTCCTATAAAAATAAGAAATTTTTGAAAAATGTCCTATAAAAATAGAAAATTTTTGAAAAATTTTCTATAAGAATAACAAATTTTTAAAAAATTTCCTATTAAAATACGAAATTTTAGAAAATTTTTTATAAAAATTTTAAAAAAATTTTTAAAAAATTTTTTAAAAAATTTTTAAAAAAATAAGAAATTATGAAAGTTAAAAAAAATTCCTAGAAGTAAGAAAATGTTTAAAAAATTTGTATAAAAAAGAGAACTTTTTAATAATTTTTTATAAAAATAAACAAAAATTCCTATAAAAATAACAAATTTTTGAAAAATTTTAGGTGCAAAAACTTTCTTTATTTTTTTGTATAAAAAATGTTTGTAAAATCTATCGAAATTTTTCGAAATAAAAATTTCTATTGAAAAATTTTTCGGCATAAAAATTTCTATAGAAAATTTTTCGACATAAAAAATTTTTTTAGAAAATTTTTCCTCATAAAAAATTTCTATAGAAAATTTTGCGGCATTAAAAATTTCTATACAAAATTTTTCGGCATAAAAAATTCATAGAAAACTTTTTATCATAAAAAATTTTTTGTCATAAAAAATATCTATACAAAGTTTTCGGCGTAAAAAATTTCTATAGAAAATTTTTCGTCATAAAAAATTTCTATAGAAAATTTTTCGTCATAAAAAATTTCTATATAAAATTTTTGGCATAAAAATTTCTATAGAAAATTTTTCAGCATAAAAATTTCTATAGAAAATTTTTCGTCATAAAAAATTTCTATAGAAAATTTTTTGTCACAAAAAATTTCTATGGAAAATTTTTCGTCATAAAAAATTTCTATAGAAAATTTTTCGGCATTAAAATTTCTATAGAAAATTTTTCGGCATAAAAAATTTCTATAGAAAATTTTTCGTCTTGAAAAATGTCTATGGAAAATTTTTCGTCATAAAAAATGTCTATAGAAAAGTTTTCGGCATAAACAATTTTTATAGAAATTTTTTCGGCATAAAAATTTCTACAGAAAATTTTCAGCATAAAAAATTTCTATAGAAAATTTTTCGGCACAAAAAATTTCCATAGAAAATTTTTCGTCATAAAAAATTTCTGTAGAAAATTTTTCGGCATAAAAAATTTCTATAGAAAATTTTTGGGCATAAAAAATTTCTATAGAAAATTTTTCGGCATAAAAAATTTCTATAGAAAATTTTTCGTCATAAAAACTTTCTATAGAAAATTTTTCGGCATAAAAATTTCTATTGAAAATTTTCCTGCATAAAAAATTTCTATAGAAAATTTTTCGTCATAAAAAATTTCTATAGAAATTTTTCGGCATATAAATTTCTATAGAAAATTTTTCGGCATAAAAATTTCTTTAGAAAATTTTTCGGCATAAAAAATTTTAATAAAAAATTTTTCGACACAAAAAATTTCTATAGAAAATTTTTCGGCATAAAAAATTTCTATAGAAAATTTTTCGGCATAAAAATTTCTTTAGAAACATTTTCGGCGTAAAGACTTAACGTGTCATAGGCTATAAAAATGCAAGATTTATAGATTTTTTTTTGATTTATCCCATTGTGCATTTGCTAAGTCACCCTCTCATAATTTCCATGCAATTTATTAATATTATTACTATGACTAATTACATTTTTTACAACATTTATTCAATTATATTTTTTTGTTAAATTTCTTTTACAAGCTTTCATAAAAAACGCGATATAAATTGCGGTCATTGCTCTATTGCATTATTCAGATATTAAGTTTTTACTGTTTTTTGTAACGTTTTTTTAGCTTGAAATAATATTCAGCAAAATGAAGCAAAAAACAAAAACGAAATGAACTCTAACCGGGAATTGTCATTTTATTATTTAATGCAGACACTTTTTAGTTGGGATACTTTTTTTTAGTATTTATTGCATATAAAAATCCCAAAGGGGATCTGTGTAATAATATATAAACTAATAGTTTTGGTTCACATAAGACTTTTTCAGCGGCTTTAATACAAAATAAATATAAACTCAGCGTCTTGCTTCTAAGAAGAACGAGCCGTACAACAAGGCTCTCTTGAAAATTGTATTTAATTGCGTGACTATGCGAAGTTTTAGCTTTTGATAGTGTTTAAATTTTTCTGCTATTTGTGGCTTGTATGGGATATTGTAAAGGGCATTAAAACGGACATGATATTCGCGTGTTAAGTTTAATAAAAATTGAAAGTGAAATATTTACGTAAATATTTTTTTTTTGTCTTAAAAAGTTTTTTCTTTATATCTTTTGCAGCACAAAAAAATAAAATAAAAAAAATTTCAATGTTCATAAAAAAATCCAGAATAATTTATTTTTTTGTAACATAATGCACTCGAGACCGAAAAAAAGAACAGAAGGGCGTATGACGTGGCATTTACGAGTTTTGTTAAATGAAACATAAAACATGTCGCGGTTTTGGCTGATAAAATGAACTAGAATGTTCGAAAATGTTTAGGGTGTTTTATGTAGTTTTTCACAGAATTTATCATGACTTTAACATTAAAGGTTCAAGGGTATGACTTTTTGTCTACGTAGGAGGTTTAAGGTTAAGTGCGATTCGTATATAGAATAAAAAGTGGTTAAAACTGATGGTGGCGAAAAAAAAATAGATAGAAAATTTAATTACATGGTACAAAAATATGTGCATAGAGAAATCAAAATGATTGGCAGCGGTCAATTAGAAAGTCAAATTTATATTTGGTTTTATTTTGATAGACATATCTATCGGGTATTTACTTTAACATGTTACATCAGATCGTCGGTGTAGGCGCCCCGTGAACTAGGCGCTAGATCTGGCAACATAAGATAAGGAAGAAAACAAAATAAAGAAACCGATTGAAGTAATTGAAGAAGAAAAAAAAAAAAAACCTGTTTTAACGATGAAATGACCATATAAGGACATAAAAACTAAAAGTCTGGTGTTAAAAAGGGGTCCGGAAGAATTTGCGGTAAATAAAAAAAAAAAAGAAAAAAAAAGAGTTAAAAAGGCACATGCCTAGAGGAGATTTTTTTTTTAGTCTTGATTCGGTTGGTGAAAGATATATTTTTATATAAAAAAAAAGGTGTTTTGGAAAACGAAAAGGAAAAAAAAGTATTTTTACAAAAAAAAAGAATAGTAAAAAAAAGAAGTGACCAGCAATTAACTGGCACAAAGGCCTTAATTAGTGATTCCCTGAAGTGTGCGAAAAGTCTAATTTGACTAGAGCGTCGGTAAAAGCCTCTGGCTTTAAGATATCTGCCAGGAGAATATAAGAAACATCAAACGGGACCAACAGACTCCCAAATACTACGTGTTGCACTTTTCCGACAAAAGAAATACCCGCTAAAAAAAAAAAAAAAAAAAAAAAAAAACATTAAAAATAAAGACTAATTTTCTGCTGCTTCCACTCACCTAAAATAAATAAACTACAGAATAATCATCTTTACTGGACCTGAAAAGGAGTAACAGTCGGCCACAACTACTCCACTGAATTAATCATCCATAGAACTTCATCTGTAAAAATATAACTCACCAGCTAAAACGAAGCCCCAGAAAGAAGACTTACCTGCAAAGACACAACTACCCAGCTAGAACGCCGCCCAGATAGAACTATCATCTGTAAAAAAAAAGGAACCACCAGCTACGACCATTACCTGCAAAGACACAACTACCCAGCTAGAACGCCGCCCCAGATAGAACTATCATCTGTAAAAAAAAGGAACCACCAGCTACGACCATTACCTGCAAGAACCCGTTATATCCAAAAAGTCTGATTGACCAGATAAGTAAAAGTAGTTAGAACATAAATTTTAAATCATAAAGTAAATGCCAAATATTCTACGACTAGTTATAAATTTCCCTGTTAAGTAAACTACGTATAGAAAGAATCATTATCTTTGATTGTAAAATTTATCATATATTTTTGATTATTTGCACTTATGTCACAGGAATATTAATTATTGTATAATTAATTCCTATAATTGTCACCCGTACCCTCGTATAATTAATTGTCGTGGTTGATGCCGGAAGTCTTTTTTTGAATTTATTATCAATTGGGCTTTCACGCCTATTAACCCTTTTTCGTCCGTCGTACTCAACCTAAAACCTTCATTATCGAGCTCGATCATCTAGGAATATATATATATTTTTGTTTATAATGACGTTTGATACCACGTTCCCAAAAGTGATAGCTGGGAAAATCGTTAAGGGTGTTCATTGTCCAATTGACTTTTTATTTGTCTAACGTACATTGCGTTCCGGCATAAATCACCCAGTATACCATTAATTTACTTTTGATCTTAACTTAAGCTATTATACAATTAAATAAATAAGTTGAAATGAATTTGCTTGGAAATTTATTGGAGATGTTTTAAACAAAATGTGTAGGTAAACGCGCAAAAAGGTAAGTAGAGCCAAGTCATGACCGATAACGGGGCACTCACCACATGGTAGAGTGGGTTGCCATTAAGGGGATTACTTTTAGCAAGTGATCCATTAGGGTGGGCTAAATTGGAGTGTATTAACACCGACGCACCCTCAAAAGTTTTCTATACCTTCGAGCTTTTAGAATTAGTGGTACTATTTATTTCAGTATCTGTTTGCGGCTATCGTTTGACTGTGCCGGATACATGTCCCCAATGAACCTACGAGACTGAGCTAAGTCGGAAGAACAACTAGAGTACCACTATAGGCGGATTATGTACCGTGCCATCTTTTAAAGCGAGACGAGCGCCAGGGATTTAGGGCATTTCTCCCAACACATGCACATATCGTTTAAAACCTAAGTGTACAGCCCAGCAGCACGCGCTCGCCAACAGACACACACAACAGTCCCCGGTAGCGACCACAACAGATTGGCGCCCAACGTTCGGACAAATTATATTGCTTTGTAGACTTGATGTAGGATGTTTTTATGCAATCGGTCAATCGCTACGAAGTATTATCTTGTTCGTTCGGATTTTTATTGTTTTTGTAGCTGAATAGCGTAAGACTTGCATAGCAGTTTATATGACTAAATGCAAACGCAACGTTAGGAAGTAATATTAATAATATTTTGACGTTATGTAGGCTTGAGGATGTTTTTTATGTACACCTCAATTGCTACGTAGCGTGAGTCCAAAATTAGGAGAAGTAGAGAATTTTTCATGATCATGGCTTGGTTTATTTACTTTTTGCAAAACGTTTACCTTTTATTAAATTTTGTGAAGGAGTATTAAAAACAAATATAGAATATTTTTTTTTGTAATTTTCTATACAGTACATTTTTTAATTTATTTTGATTTTAGTAAGAATCTTGAGTATATATTTTTTTTGTTGCGTGTCAGGTTCTATAAATATTCGAAATGGCGGAGGAACAAGGTTCAAATGTGCCAAGGGAAGTAGGAGAAAGTGGTGGGAATCTGACAACTCAAGAAGCTCGTGATAGTACAATAACACGACCATCTTTTAGCCCCATAACAGCTTTAGGTAGTAATGAAAGTCGACCAAATAATTCCGCGATTGAAGTGATGGAAGCGGCCATAGGCGCTGCACATTCGCAAATGCTCCAAGTTATGCGCCAAGAAATGCAAACGGTAGTGACAGAAGCAGTCCGAGTTGCAATGTCTAATTCAAGTAATCCTTCTGTAAATAGGAATGTCGAATGGCCTCAGGATATGCCACCAAATACAAATACTAATAACAACCACGGCAATCGAAACAGTAACGCAAACGCAAATCGTAATGCAGATATTCATAGAGTTTCTGATAACGCTAGTCGTAGACCTTTTGTGAATACAGACCTTAGATATAAACCGCCTTATCCAGAATTGTTTAAGTGGGGTATCAAGTATGATGGTACAAGTAAGACTATGCTTGTTGAAGATTTTATATTCAGAGTCGAGAAACTACAGAAAAGTTACAGTTGCCCGTGGGAAGTGATTATGGACGGATTCCATCATCTTTTAGAAGGTCAAGCTGCTAAATGGTATTGGGATCATATTAGGGATCGCCCAGGGGTGAGTTGGCAAAATATGAGATTAGATATTGTACGTAAATTTCAACAATTTCACACAAATATGGATGTGCTAAGGCGTATGATGGACAGATTTCAATTGCGTGATGAAAAATCCAGTAACTACATTGACGCAATTATAAGTTTAAGAAATCAGTTACGTGAACCTCTGCCTGATTATCAAGTTGTAGACATAATTAAAAGAAACTTAAAACCCCGTATAGCGTCTCTCATTTTTGCTACCCAGATATATTCCATAGAACATTTAAGAATAGAATGTCGAAAAGCCGAAGATCTTATCGAATACGAATTTCAACAAAGGTCTAAACAGAATGTTTCTAACCGAGTGGTGAATGAACTTTCTTGGGATAATTTTGAGGACATTAGCGAAGCTGTAGAGGAGATTAGAGTTCGACCAAATTCGAAGCCATATCCTGATACTGCAGTTAAAAAAGAAATAAAGTGTTGGAACTGTCAAGTCACAGGTCACACTTTCAAAGAGTGCACTTCTAATCGTAGGTTTTTATTTTGTTACCGTTGTGGAACACAGGGGGTAATTACAACCCAATGTGCCGTCTGTAGTCAGGGAAACCGGAGTGGGAGCGCGATGCGTGGGGAATCGCGTTCGACACAAACCATCGATTAAGCTTAAACGATAACAAAATTGTTGACACATGTGATAAGAGTACCAACACACATGTAGCATTTGTAGCCAAACGTGACCCCATCATCTTTAAACCGGAAATTGACAAACGCAACATTTTAAGCAAACCATTTCATATACGTTTACAAAATTATTTAGAGGTGAGAAATAGAATATTTAATGACCGACCAAAAGACAATGCAGTAGCCTCTAAAAGAATTTTAAAAACCCGTGAAAGATACAATATTAGGCGTTCAAAGAAATTACATATTTGTTCGGCTAGTTTTTCAAATCATACCAGTACTGATCCCAGACCTTTTCGTAAAATTAATATAAATGGCGAGGAAGTCGTAGCACTATTGGACAGCGGTGCCACCATAACGTGTTTTGGGAAAAATTGTAACGATTTAGTGAAGAAATTGAACTTAACAGTTTATCCGGTGTATAATTGCACGGTAGGGACGGCCAACGGAAATCGTGTGACATGTATAGGTAGAGTTAAAGCCGAAGTTTCATATGATAATCAGAATCACTTACTAGATGTTTATTTAGTTCCTAGTTTGGATCATGAGATGTATTGTGGAGTAGACTTTTGGAGAATCTTCAGAGTAGCACCAAACCTAATTAGTAGTATCGATATTAATTTTAGTGTTTTGGATCAGAATGCTCATAGTTTGACATCAGAACAAAGTCAAACGTTAGAAGAGGTAAAGTCACACTTCTTAGACTTTGATCAACACGGTCTTGGTAAGACATGGATGGAAGAACACACAATTGATACACACGAGGCGGTACCAGTTAAGCAACGTCATTACCCGGTATCTCCGGCAAAGGAGGCATTAATATATGAAGAGTTGGATAGAATGGTCAGCTTAGGAGTCGTGGAACCAAGCAATAGCCCCTGGAACTCACCCGTGACATTAGTTCGGCGCGGCGAGAAGTCAAGACTTTGCTTGGATGCACGAAAGCTGAATGAGCTAACCGTGAAGGACGCTTATCCACTCCCATATATTGACGCTCTCCTTGGACGTCTCCAGGATACATACTTCATATCAAGTATTGATTTGAAGGATGCGTTCTGGCAGATTCCACTTGCCGAGGATAGCAGGCTTAAGACTGCGTTTACAGTACCTGGACGGCCGCATTATCATTTCACCGTCATGCCGTTTGGGCTATGTAATGCAGCCCAACGGTTATGCCGGTTGATGGACAAGGTGATCAGTGCCGAGTTGAGGCAGAAAGTGTTCGTTTATCTTGACGATTTGTTAGTCGTCTCTTCAGATTTCAATTCCCATATGTCTCTGCTACGAAAAGTAGGTGATCTATTGTCTCGAGCTAATTTAACAATAAATTTGAGAAAGTCCAAGTTTTGCCAGAAAGAATTGCGGTATCTTGGATACATTGTGGGTGAAGGAAAGCTAAAAGCAGATCCGCAGAAAATATCTGGAATCATAAACATACCCATTCCCAAATGTACTCGAGATGTTCGCAGGTTTCTAGGTCTGTGTTCATGGTTTAGGAGATTTATTAGAGACTTTGCCAGCCTAACAGCTCCGATTACGCGCACACTCCGAAAAGGCAAAGTGTTTAATTTTGACGAAGAAGCCGTCAATGCCTTCAGTAATCTTAAAACAGCCTTAACGACAAGTCCAGTTTTAACGCACCCCGTATTTGACAAAAGATTCTACGTGCAGTGTGATGCTTCTAACCTTGGTATTGGGGCGGTGCTATTCCAACTGGATGCTGAAGGTTTAGAGCGCCCAATAGCTTTTCATTCCGCGCAGCTTACAAATGCACAACGCAACTACAGCGTAACTGAGCGTGAATGCCTAGCAGTGATTAGTGCTATTCAGAAATTTCGACCTTTTATTGAACTTATGCCTTTCACTGTATTAACCGATCATAGTGCATTAAAATGGTTAATGAATCAAAAAGAATTAAGCGGCCGATTAGCTAGGTGGAGTCTTAAGCTGCAGAGCTATCAGTTTGATATACAACACCGAAAAGGGTGTCAGAACGTAGTAGCCGATACCTTGTCTCGCCTATACGTTGATGAAGTGAGTATGTTTGTAGACGAACAACCAATTATAGATATGAATTCACCAGAGTTTGAAAGTCCCGAATATGTCGAACTTCGTGAGAACATTAGTAAGAATGCCAACGTGTTGCCCGATTTAAAAATTCAAGATTCGTATATTTACAAAAGAACGATACCATCGGACGGTAATTCGGTAAATGAAAATTTTATTTGGAAACTGTGGGTTCCGCATAACCTCACTGAAAAGCTAATCGCGAACGCTCATGAGCCAACCGTAAAATCACATTGTGGGATTGGAAAAACCATAGCTTCTCTAAAGCAATATTTTTACTTCCCGCAAATGGCAGTTCAGGTTAGAAGTTATATTAACAATTGTATTTTATGTAAAGAGATTAAAGCTCCGAACAAAGTTTTGCGCCCAAAAATGGGTTCGGAAACTGTTACATGTAGACCATGGCAGAAGATCTTCATTGATTTTATAGGGCCATTTCCACGGTCAAAGATTGGAAATGCATATATTTTTATAATACTGGACCATTTAACAAAGTTTGTTGTTACTAAAGCATGCAAAAATGCAACATCGTCTAATGTCGTCAAGTTTCTCGAGGCGGAGATTTTTCATAAGTTTGGAGTCCCTGAGATTGTCCATTCGGACAACGGTAAGCAATTTGTTTCGTCAGAATTTTCTACATTTTTGTCAAAGTACGGATGTAGGCATATTCGTAATGCTGTTTACTCTCCACAAGCCAACGCTTCGGAGAGAGTAAATCGGTCAATAGTTTCTGCTATACGTGCTTATGTTTCCAATGATCAGCGTAATTGGGATGGTCATATATCCGCAATAGAATGTTCCCTTCGTTCGACGGTTCACAGCTCCACAGGATTTTCTCCTTATTTTTCGCTTTTCGGAATGCACATGATCACTCATGCAAGCACTTATAATATGGCTAGGAAATTAGGCACTCTTGAAGAAAGTGAAATTGAAGTATTGGCTAAAAGCAATGTGCTAGAGTTGGTTAGGAGTAAGATTAAGGAAAATTTGCACTCGTCGTACGAAAAGAGCGCGGCTCGTTACAACATGAGGTCAAGGGTAGTCAGATTTCTTCCCGGACAGGAAATCTTGCGCCGAAACTTTGTATTAAGTGACGCTTCCAAGCACCTAAATTCAAAGTTGTGTAAAAAGTTTGTGAAATGTCGAGTCGTAAAACAGGTAGGGCAAAGTCTTTACGAGGTTGAGAATTTGGCAGGGAAAAAGGTTGGGGTATACCACGCGAAAGATTTGCAGCATATGGTACCAAGTAAGTGACTCATGCCCGGCTGATGATCTCAGGGTCGCAGTTCTTCCCCACGTCGAATTGGTAGGCTGTTGATAATTTCCCGATCCAGAATCTCTCCGTCAGGACTTCGGCTCCTGATCGGGTTTGTTACATCAGATCGTCGGTGTAGGCGCCCCGTGAACTAGGCGCTAGATCTGGCAACATAAGATAAGGAAGAAAACAAAATAAAGAAACCGATTGAAGTAATTGAAGAAGAAAAAAAAAAAACCTGTTTTAACGATGAAATGACCATATAAGGACATAAAAACTAAAAGTCTGGTGTTAAAAAGGGGTCCGGAAGAATTTGCGGTAAATAAAAAAAAAAAAGAAAAAAAAAGAGTTAAAAAGGCACATGCCTAGAGGAGATTTTTTTTTTAGTCTTGATTCGGTTGGTGAAAGATATATATTTATATAAAAAAAAAGGTGTTTTGGAAAACGCAAAGGAAAAAAAAGTATTTTTACAAAAAAAAAGAATAGTAAAAAAAAGAAGTGACCAGCAATTAACTGGCACAAAGGCCTTAATTAGTGATTCCCTGAAGTGTGCGAAAAGTCTAATTTGACTAGAGCGTCGGTAAAAGCCTCTGGCTTTAAGATATCTGCCAGGAGAATATAAGAAACATCAAACGGGACCAACAGACTCCCAAATACTACGTGTTGCACTTTTCCGACAAAAGAAATACCCGCTAAAAAAAAAAAAAAAAAAAAAAAAACATTAAAAATAAAGACTAATTTTCTGCTGCTTCCACTCACCTAAAATAAATAAACTACAGAATAATCATCTTTACTGGACCTGAAAAGGAGTAACAGTCGGCCACAACTACTCCACTGAATTAATCATCCATAGAACTTCATCTGTAAAAATATAACTCACCAGCTAAAACGAAGCCCCAGAAAGAAGACTTACCTGCAAAGACACAACTACCCAGCTAGAACGCCGCCCAGATAGAACTATCATCTGTAAAAAAAAAGGAACCACCAGCTACGACCATTACCTGCAAAGACACAACTACCCAGCTAGAACGCCGCCCCAGATAGAACTATCATCTGTAAAAAAAAGGAACCACCAGCTACGACCATTACCTGCAAGAACCCGTTATATCCAAAAAGTCTGATTGACCAGATAAGTAAAAGTAGTTAGAACATAAATTTTAAATCATAAAGTAAATGCCAAATATTCTACGACTAGTTATAAATTTCCCTGTTAAGTAAACTACGTATAGAAAGAATCATTATCTTTGATTGTAAAATTTATCATATATTTTTGATTATTTGCACTTATGTCACAGGAATATTAATTATTGTATAATTAATTCCTATAATTGTCACCCGTACCCTCGTATAATTAATTGTCGTGGTTGATGCCGGAAGTCTTTTTTTGAATTTATTATCAATTGGGCTTTCACGCCTATTAACCCTTTTTCGTCCGTCGTACTCAACCTAAAACCTTCATTATCGAGCTCGATCATCTAGGAATATATATATATTTTTGTTTATAATGACGTTTGATACCACGTTCCCAAAAGTGATAGCTGGGAAAATCGTTAAGGGTGTTCATTGTCCAATTGACTTTTTATTTGTCTAACGTACATTGCGTTCCGGCATAAATCACCCAGTATACCATTAATTTACTTTTGATCTTAACTTAAGCTATTATACAATTAAATAAATAAGTTGAAATGAATTTGCTTGGAAATTTATTGGAGATGTTTTAAACAAAATGTGTAGGTAAACGCGCAAAAAGGTAAGTAGAGCCAAGTCATGACCGATAACGGGGCACTCACCACATGGTAGAGTGGGTTGCCATTAAGGGGATTACTTTTAGCAAGTGATCCATTAGGGTGGGCTAAATTGGAGTGTATTAACACCGACGCACCCTCAAAAGTTTTCTATACCTTCGAGCTTTTAGAATTAGTGGTACTATTTATTTCAGTATCTGTTTGCGGCTATCGTTTGACTGTGCCGGATACATGTCCCCAATGAACCTACGAGACTGAGCTAAGTCGGAAGAACAACTAGAGTACCACTATAGGCGGATTATGTACCGTGCCATCTTTTAAAGCGAGACGAGCGCCAGGGATTTAGGGCATTTCTCCCAACACATGCACATATCGTTTAAAACCTAAGTGTACAGCCCAGCAGCACGCGCTCGCCAACAGACACACACAACAGTCCCCGGTAGCGACCACAACAAACAATAGTACAACTCAAAATTATTGGGTTATCTGCTGGGTTTCACTGTAGTTGCAGAACATGTTTTAATTCATATTTAAGTAAAATTTTAATAGAAAAAAATTCAGCATAAAAATTTTTTAGAAAATTTTCCGTGTAAAAATTTTTACAGAAAAATTTTCGGTCTAAAAAATTTGATTGAAACATTTTCGGACTAAAAATGTTTCTAGAAAATTTTTCGGTGTAAAAATTTTTCTAGAAAAATTTTTGGTCTAAAATTTTTTTTTTTTTTAATTTTTAGTCAAAAATTTTTTTTTTGAAAAACTTTTTGTCTAAAAATTGTTATAGAAAAATTTTCGTTCTAAAAATTTTAATAGAAAAATTTTCGGTCTAAAAATTTTTATAGAAAATTTCTCGGTTTAAAAATTGTTCAAAGAAAATTTTTCGGTCTAAAAATTTCCACAGAGAAATATGTCTATGTCTATGTCTTAGCCTATGTCTTAGTCTATGTCTTAGTCTATGCCTTACTCAAGGTCTTAGTCTATATCTTAGTCTATATCTTAGTCTATATCTTAGTCTATGTCTTAGTCTATGTCTTAGTCTATGTCTTAGTCTATGTCTTAGTCTATGTCTTAGTCTATGTCTTAGTCTATGTCTTAGTCTGTGTCTTAGTCTATGTCTTAGTCTATGTCTTAGTCTATGTCTTAGTCTATGTCTTAGTCTATGTCTTAGTCTATGTCTTAGTCTATGTCTTAGTCTATGTCTTAGCCTAAGTCTTAGTCTATGTCTTAGTCTATGTCTTAGTCTATGTCTTAGTCTATGTCTTAGTCTATGTCTTAGTCTATGTCTTAGTCTATGTCTTAGTCTATGTCTTAGTCTATGTCTTAGTCTATGTCTTAGTCTATGTCTTAGTCTATGTCTTAGTCTATGTCTTAGTCTTTGTCTTAGTCTATGTCTTAGTCTATGTCTTAGTCTATGTCTTAGTCTATGTCTTATTCTATGTCTTAGTCTATGTCTTAGTCTATGTCTTAGTCTATATTTTATTCTATGTCTTAGTCTATGTCTTAGTCTATGTCTTAGTCTATGTCTTTGTCTATGTCTTAGTCTATGTCTTAGTCTATGTCTTAGTCTATGTCTTAGTCTATGTCTTAGTCTATGTCTTAGTCTATGTCTTAGTCTATGTCTTAGTCTATGTCTTAGTCTATGTCTTAGCCTATGTCATAGTGTATGTCTTAGTTTATATCTCAGACTTTGTCCTAGTCTATTCTTTGTCTAAGTCTGGTTTATATCTTTTTCTATATGATCAGGTATAAGTAATAGTACAATTTTTGTAATTATTTTTAGTATTAGTGGTACTCGTATTATTTTTGGTATAAGTACTAATAGTATTAGTCGTTATACTGGTATTATTAACAGTACTTATTTAGGTATAAATACATGTACATGTATAAGTATAAATATAAGTACTACTATAAGCACTATCATTGGTACTGGCATAAGTACTTGTAATGGTATTAGTATAAATACTTGTATTGGAATTATTATTGGAATTAGTATTGGTATAAGTATAAATACATGTGTTGGAACTCGTATAACAGCTAGTAATGGTACTAGTATTGACACAAGTGTTGGTATTTGTATTGGTACTAATATTGGTACTGGTATTGGTAGTAGTATTTGTACTAGTATTGGTACTGGTATTGGTACTAGTATTGATACTAGTGTTGGTACTAGTATTGATGCTAGTAGTTGTTAGTTTCATTAATTTCGATTTTAATTTTTGGCTTCAAACTCATTCTTTGTTCTCACGCCACACACCCTTTTCCGCTATAAATTTAATATCAGACGCGTGTCTGTTTCAAACATTATCCCTCCATAAAATTTTCCAAATTTTTTATTGTTTTATCAAAATGAAACATTAAAATTAATTTTATTTCTTTCTTTTTTTTACTCTACTTAACCAAGAACTATCACAAATCAATAAAAAAAAAATATAATTAATTACTAGACTCTAGCTCCCTTGTCCGTCTCATGCTATTCGACAAATGTTTTGAACTTTATTGTCCACTAGCAGCCAAATGGATTTGATTGATTAATTATTTTAGAACATTCAAATTGAAAACCATAAGACAGCGGCAATAGCATTAGCAGCAAACCTCCAAGTAGTTAGTAGTTATGAATTAACTAAAATTCCCCCAGGCAATTAATCAGCAATGATAATAATGAATACATTTCCATCCACCATCGACCACTTGTGTGAGAGTATTCCTGAATTAAACAAAACCATCATTCAAATTCCACCCATTTAGGATCCCTCCTCGATACGAGTGCGAGCATGTATTATAACAATAAATTAACCAAGAATGAAAAGGAGGCATTTTAGGTACTAAAGGAAGGCTTGTTATACTTAAGCAATTCAAATGTAGAGTAGCAAGAAGTTGTGGTAACCAGCCTGATAGTTGCTACAACTTGAATTCATTCAAGAGTTGTGGGAATTTGAAGCAACAACTGTTTAATATGGCCTCAACAAACCCACAAAAAGATAAAGAATTAAAAAGAAAAATACTTTTCATGCAACTGTCAAATTTAGTTACGCTCGTGCTTCTTAATAGAAGAAAAAATGTTATTGAAGTTTGTTTTTTCTAAATTTGGTTTTATTTCTTTCTAGTGCCTTATTTAATAATGATGGCATAATGATAACTTAATTTCTAACTTATCACATTCATCTTTTCATCTATTATTAGTTAAAGAACTAACTAGCGTGACATATAACTTTTTTTTGGTGATAAGTGATAGAGAATTATATTAAAATATATACATAAAAAGTTTGATTATATTATATCTTCTTTAGTAGACTTTCTCAGGAATGTATGAAATCGAGTGCTATTAAAGATAATTGATTTCTTGGCCACAACGAAAGACATATACCCTTTTAACAAAATAGCAGTTGCTACAATATATATGTGACTTTAAAATTGGATTAATTTTTTTACCGAAAATGTTTCTACTTAAAATAATTATACCGAAAAATTTTCTATATAAAATTTCTATACCGGAAAATCTTTTATATAAAATTTTTATACCGAAAAATTTTCTATATAAAATTTTTATACCGAAAAATTTTTAAATACAATTTTTATACCGAAAAATTACTTATAAAACTTTTATAACGAAAAATTTTCTATATAAAATTTTTATACCGAAAAATTTTCTATATACAATTTTTATACCGAAAAATTTTCTATATAAAATTTTTATACCGAAAAATTTTCTATATAAAATTTTTATGCTGAAAAATTTTCTAAAAAAAATTCTTATACCTAAAAATTTTCTATATAAAATTCTTAAACAGAAAAATTTTCTATTTAAAATTTTTTTACCGAAAAACTTTTCTATACAAAATTTTATACCAAAAAATTTTCTATATAAAATTTTTATACCGAAAAATTTTTATACCTAAAAATTTTCTATTTAAAATTTTTATACCAAAAAATTTTCTATATAAAATTTTTATAACGAAACATTTTCTATATAAAATTTGTATACCTAAAAATTTTCTGTATAAAATTTTTATACCGAAAAATTTTTGTAATGAAAAATTTTCTATATAAAATTTTTATAACAAAACATTTTCTATATAAAATTTGTATACTTAAAAATTTTCGATATAAAATTTTTATACCGAAAAATTTTCTATATAAAATTTTTATTCCGAAAAATTATCATTATAAAATTTTTAGTAAAAAATTTTCTACATAAAATTTTTATACCGAAAATAATTCTATATAAAATTGTATACCTAAAATTTTCTATATAGGTAAATCTTTATACCGAAAAATGTTCTATATAAAATTTGTTACCTAAATATTTTCTATATAAAATTCTTATACCTAAAAATTTTCTATATAAAATTTCTATACAGAAAAATTTTCTATTTAAAATTTTTGTACCGAAAAATTTTCTATTTAAAATTTTTATACCGAAAAATTTTCTATTTAAAATTTCTATACCGAAAAAATTTCAATTAAAAATTGTTATACCAAAAAATTTTCTATATAAAATTTTTATACCAAAATATTTCTATATAAAATTTTAATACCGAAAAATTTTCTATATAAAATTTTATACCGAAAACTTTTCTATATAAAATTTTTAGGCAGAAAATTTTTTTGCATATAATTTTTACACCAAAAAATTTATTATATCAAATTTTTATACCAAAAAATTTTCTTTATAAAATATTTATACCGAAAAATTTTCTATTATTTTTATAGGAAATTTTTCAAAAATGTATTATTTTTATAGGAATAAAAATTGTGTATAGAAAATTTTTTGGTGTAAAAATTATATGCAAAAAATTTTTCGGTGTAAACATTTTTTATAGAAAATATATAGAAAATTTTTCGGTAAAAAAATTTTATATAGAAAATTTTTCGGTATAAAAATTTTATATAGAAAATTTTCGGTGTAAAAATTTTAGATAGAAAATGTTTCGGTATAAAAATTTCATATAGAAAATCTTTCGGTATAAAAATTTTACACAGAAAATTTTTCGGTATAAAAATTTTGTATAGAAAATTTTTTGGTATAAAAATTTTATACAGGAAATTTTTCGGTATAAAAATTTTATATAGAAAATTTTTCGATATAAAAATTTTATTTTACAAAATATTTGTTTTAAAAATTTTATATAGAAAATTTTTTGGTAAAAAATTTTATATAGAACATTTTTCGATATACAAATTTTATATAAGAAATTTTATATAGAAAATTTTTCGGTTTAAATATTTTATATATAATTTTTTGGTATAAAAATTTAATATAGAAAATTTTTCAATATACAAATTTTATTTAGAAAATTTTTCTTTGTACAAATTTTATATAGAAAATTTTGCTGTATAAAAATTTTATAATAAATTTTTATATAAAAAATTTTTCAGTTTACAAATTGTATATAAAAAATTTTTCGGTATAAAAATTTTATATAGAAAATTTTTTGTTGTAAATATTTTATTAAGAAAATTTTTCGGTAGACAAATTTTGTATAGAAAATTTTTCGTTATAAATATTTTTTTTTTTAATTTTTCGGTATAAAAATTTTATATAGAAAATTTTTCGGTACAAAAATTTTATATAGAAAATTTTTCGGTTTAAATATTTTATATATAATTTTTCGGTATAAAAATTTAATATAGAAAATGTTTCAATATACAAATTTTATATAGAAAATTTTGCGGTATAAAAATTTTATAATAAATTTTTATATAAAAAATTTTTCAGTTTACAAATTGTATATAAAAAATTTTTCGGTATAAAAATTTTATATAGAAAATTTTTTGTTGTAAATATTTTATTAAGAGAATTTTTCGGTATACAAATTTTGTATAGAAAATTTTTCGTTATAAATATTTTTTTTTTTAATTTTTCGGTATAAAAATTTTATATAGAAAATTTTTCGGTACAAAAATTTTATATAGAAAATTTTTGGTATAAAAATTTTATATAGAAAATTTTTCGGTATAAAAATTTCATGTAGAAAATTTTTCGGTATAAAAATTTTATTATAGAAAATTTTTCGGTATAAAAATTTTATAAAGAAAATTTTATATGAAAAAATTTTGTATAGAAAATTTTATATAGAAAAATTTTATATAGAAAATTTTATGTAGAAATTTATTTGGGAATTATTTATTCGAACTTTAGAATTAATTGAAAAATTAGGTTTCATCAGCCTTGAGTTCATTTAATTTTCAAATTATTAATTTTGAAAATTGGAAAGTAAATTATGGAGAAAAACTGAAAAAATTATTTTTGAACGCGGCTAGTGGATTGCAATTTCTGTCCCGCCACAGGACGTCATCAGCACTTAGCGCCCTCGACCACAGTCGAGTTGTCAAATTGCAGAGATAATCATCAATTTAACTCATTGAGTTTGATCGAACATCCCTACGTTTAATTGATTGTGTATTCTCCTATTACTTGTCTTGCTCGATCTTTTCACTTGCCGTTGGCATGTAATAATTTGAAAATTAAATGAACTCAAGCCTGATGAAACCTAATTTTTCAATTAATTCTAAAGTTCGAATAAATAATTCCCAAATAATTAAAAGCAAAAGGCACGTTGCATTTACATACATTCATGTAATTTACTTACATATGTTGTTAACATTGTTACTATTCTAAAAATAGCATCAAACCAAAAAGTCTTGTTCTTCTCTACATGCCAACGGCAAGTGAAAAGATCGAGCAAAACAAGTAATAGGAGAATACACAATCAATTAAACGTAGGGATGTTCGATCAAACTCAATGAGTTAAATTGATGATTATCTCTGCAATTTGACAACTCGACTGTGGTCGAGGGCGCTAAGTGCTGATGACGTCCTGTGGCGGGACAGAAATTGCAATCCACTAGCCGCGTTCAAAAATAATTTTTTCAGTTTTTCTCCATAATTTACTTTCCAATTTTCAAAATTAATAATTTGAAAATTAAATGAACTCAAGCCTGATGAAACCTAATTTTTCATAAAAATTTTATATAGAAAATTTTTCGTTATAAAAATTTTATATAGAAAATTTTTCGATATAAAAATTGTATATAGAAAATTTTTCGGTATAAAAATTTTATATAGAAAATTTTTCGGTATTTATTTTTTTATTTTATTGTTAACGCATATTAATTAACTGTATCGATTGTATTTTATACAGGGTGTAACATATATTAGTATCATGAGAATAAGCCAAAAAAATTGGTCAGCAAAAAATTTAATGAAGTTGTAATCAATAAGCATTTCAAATATTTTCAACATTGATGGAATATTTCCAAAGTAAAAGTTTAACATTAAGAAGAAAAGTTAATTAATACACCCTATTAATTACCAAAATAACAAAACTTAAAAGTTCATAATTTATTCTAAGAATAATTTTTCCCTTAAAAGTAGAAATAACTTTTCTTCTTAAACTAGAGATATTCCTATTTTTAATTTATAAAATATGTTTTTTTAATGTTTGCTTTAAAGAACCTTTTTTAAAGCAAACAATTTAATTTCCAATTAAACACCTTAATGATTTTATTAGACTCCTTTTAGAAATAAATGGCTATGAAAAAAACCCTTTATATAACATTTGCTTTTTATAATTTTTTTTTCAAACAAAGAAAACCCATATAAACCTGCCTCAACAAACAAAAAAAGTACCATAAAAGGCACCTGATACTAAATAATACATAAATATAATGAACGAAAAAGAATTAAACAAAAGGTTCAAAGAAAAAATATTGTGCACCTTTTTTTTGTCTGAACAAAGCAGCATGTGCTCGATGTGCTCGTGCCCATGTTCCTTTCTTATAGCAAATGTTGGCTGCTCTTGCTTCCTAACTGATGTCTGTCTGTCTGCTGATGTTTAAAACGCTATTAAGCACCCCTTGACTTAAGATGTTCTTGGGATAAAAAAATTATAAATATGTTTTTTTCTGTTTTGAATGGCTTTGTAGTGACTTAATATTGTACGATTCCATGTCTTAATATGTTATATTTTAGCTTAAGTGTTGAATTGAATGGAAATTTATCTTTTTTAGTTTAAAGCAAATTTTTATGACATGTTTAAAGCGTTAAGAAATTCAATGAATTGAAGGAGATTCTAGTTGAAATTAAGTGATTAATGAAAAGGTGTTTATAATGAATGGTTAATTTAAGGTTAAGTTCTAGGTTGAGTTCTATGGTTAGTTTTAGGTTTAGTAAGCCTACGCCGATCCAGCCACTTTTCAATAAAAATACGATTTTGATCTTAGACCCATGGTTTTTTAAACAAACCTTATTAGATTCGTTGTAGTTCACAATTGACCCACTCTGAAATAAATGCATATGTTTTTTTGTAACAAAAATGTTATTCTATTTTCGTTCTTTTTCTGTTTAACTAAATTTTGTTTAGAACCCACAAATTAAATTCTCATTTCCATGCATCTGCCTTTTCATCAACGCAAATTTTAGCAACTTTTCATTAAATTCCGTTTTACACACGCCTTTTGGCTTTCAGTCTGCAATCAAGTTTTTCTTCTTAAATCATATATGTATTAAGAAATGAGACTTTTATCTTTAATTTCTTTCCTTTCAATAATCCTAATATCCTAAGATTTTTAGTATTAAAAAAACAAAAAATCATACATAAAGACAGTCTGTCTTTAACTGAAGGTAAAAATTTGCTACATCCGTTCACACGTGCCTGACTGTTGTTAATCATACATATTTGCAGGTTTTATTAAAAGAAAAGCCATTCAGAAAAAAAAAAAAATAAGCAGACTCAAAAAGATTTTTTAAAAGAACAAAAGAATTTATAAAAGACGAAGAAAAGTCATTAACAACTGTTGCTACTTGTTGGAGACATTTAATGACTGACAAAATGCTGAGTGCTCCAATTTTTATGGTATATATTTTCCTTTTCAAGGAATTAATATGGTTGCGAAAAAACAGCGGGAAAATTCCAGAGGTTTGGAAACAAAAATTATACAGAAATATAAAAATAATTATTTGGAGGAACAAGACTCAAATATTCTAAAGAAAAGAATTTTAAGGTTATTTTTAATTAAAGGAACATGTTTTATATGTGAAGACAATAAAAAAAACTGCCTTGGTTTTAAAGTTTTTTTTTCCTATAAAAATAGGAAATTTTTGAAAAATTTCATATAAAAATAGGAAATTTTTGAAAACTTTCTTTTTAAAATAGGAAATTTTTGAAAAATTTCCTATAAAAAAGGAAATTTTTGAAAAATTTCCTATAATAAAAGGAAATTTTTGAAAAATTTCCTATAAAAATAGGAAATTTTTGAAAAATTTCCTATAAAAATAGGAAATTTTTGAAAAATTTCCTATAAAAATAGGAAATTTTTAAAAAATTTCCTATAAAAATAGGAAATTTTTGAAAAATTTCCTATAAAAAAAGGAAATTTTTGAAAAATTTCCTATAATAAAAGGAAATTTTTGAAAAATTTCCTATAAAATTAGGAAATTTTTGAAAAATTTCCTATAAAAATAGGAAATTTTTGAAAAATTTCCTATAAAAATAGGAAATTTTTGAAAAATTTCCTATAAAAATAGGAACTTTTTGAAAAATTTCCTATAAAAATAGGAAATTTTTGAAAAATTTCCTATAAAAATAGGAAATTTTTGAAAAATTTCCTATAAAAATAGGAAATTTTTGAAAAATTTCCTATAAAAATAGGAAATTTTTGAAAAATTTCCTATAAAAATAGGAAATTTTTGAAAAATTTCCTATAAAAATAGGAAATTTTTGAAAAATTTCCTATAAAAATAGGAAATTTTTGAAAAATTTCCTATAAAAATAGGAAATTTTTGAAAAATTTCCTATAAAAATAGGAAATTTTTGAAAAATTTCCTATAAAAATAGGAAATTTTTGAAAAATTTCCTATAAAAATAGGAAATTTTTGAAAAATTTCCTATAAAAATAGGAAATTTTTGAAAAATTTCCTATAAAAATAGGAAATTTTTGAAAAATTTCCTATAAAAATAGGAAATTTTTGAAAAATTTCCTATCAAAATAGAAAATTATTGAAAAATTGTCTAAAAAAGAGGAAATTTTTCTATATAAAATTTTTATACAAAAAAATTTTCTATATAAAACTTTTATACCGAAAAATTTTCTATATAAAACTTTTATACCGAAAAATTTTCTATATAAAATTTTTATACCGAAAAATTTTCTATATAAAATGTTTATACCGAAAAATTTTCTATATAAAATTTTTATACCGAAAAATTTTCTATATACATTTTTTATACCGAAAAATTTTCTATATAAAATTTTTATACCGAAAAATTTTCTATATAAAATTTTTATACCGAAAAATTTTCTATATAAAATTTTTTTACCGAAATTTTTTTTATAAAATTTTTATACCGAAAAATTTTCTATATAAAATTTTTATACCGAAAAATTTTCTATATAAAATTTTTATACCGAAAATATTTCTATATAAAATTTTTATACCGAAAAATTTTCTATATAAAATTTTTATACCGAAAAATTTTCTATATTAAATTATTATACCGAAAAATTTTCTATATAAATTTTTTATACCGAAAAATTTTCTATATAAAATTTTTATACCGAAAAATTTTCTATATAAAATTTTTATACCGAAAAATTTTCTATATAAAATTTTTATACCGAAAAATTTTCTATATAAAATTTTTATACCGAAAAATTTTCTATATAAAATTTTTATACCAAAAAATTTTCTATATAAAATTTTTATACCGAAAAATTTTCTATATACATTTTTTATACCGAAAAATTTTCTATATAAAATTTTTATACCGAAAAATTTTCTATATAAAATTTTTATACCGAAAAATTTTCTATATAAAATTTTTATACCGAAAAATTTTCTATATAAAATTTTTATACCGAAAAATTTTCTATATAAAATTTTTTTACCGAAATTTTTTTTATAAAATTTTTATACCGAAAAATTTTCTATATAAAATTTTTATACCGAAAAATTTTCTATATAAAATTTTTATACCGAAAATTTTTTATATAAAATTTTTATACCGAAAAATTTTCTATATAAAATTTTTATACCGAAAAATTTTCTATATAAAATTATTATACCGAAAAATTTTCTATATAAATTTTTTATACCGAAAAATTTTCTATATAAAATTTTTATACCGAAAAATTTTCTATATAAAATTTTTATACCGAAAAATTTTCTATATAAAATTTTTATACCGAAAAATTTTCTATATAAAATTATTATACCGAAAAATTTTCTATATAAAATTTTTATACCAAAAAATTTTCTATATAAAATTTTTATACCGAAAAATTTTCTATATAAAATTTTTATACCGAAAAATTTTCTATATAAAATTTTTATACCGAAAAATTTTCTATATATAATTTTTATACCGAAAAATTTTCTATATAAAATTTTTGTACCGAAAAATTTTCTATATAAAATTTTTGTACCGAAAAATTTTCTATATAAAATTTTTGTACCGAAAAATTTTCTATATAAAATTTTTGTACCGAAAAATTTTCAATATAAAACACTTATACCGAAAAATTTTCTATATAAAACTTTCAAACCGAAATATTTTCTATATAAAACTTTTATACTAAAAAATTTTCTATATTAAATTATATACCACAAAAAATTTTCTATAAAAAATTTTTATACCGAAAAATTTTATTTATAAATTTTTAAACCTTAAGATTTTCTATATAAAATTTTTATATCAAAAAATTTTCAAAATAAAACTTTTTAATTAAATGTTTGATGTCCTAAATTTTGACAAACCTTTTTAATAAAATTTTTATTCCGAAAAATTTTCTATATAAAATTATTATCCCGAAAAATTTTCTATATAAAATTTTTGTACCGAAAAATTTGTATATAAAATTTTTATACTGAAAAATTTTCTATATAAAATTTTTTATTTTCTATATAAAATTTTTATACCGAAAAATTTTCTACCCAAAATTTTTATACCGAAAATTTTTCTATATATAATTTTTATACCGAAAAATTTTCAATATAAAATTTTTGTACCGAAAAATTTTCAATATAAAACTTTTATGCCGAAAAATTTTCTATATTAAACTTTTAAACCGAAGTATTTTCTATATAAACTTTTATAAGAAAAAATTTTCTGTACAAAATGTTCCCTATAAAAATATAGATTTTTTTAGATTTCCAACAAAAATAGGAAAATTTAAAAATAATAGGATTTTTTTTAAAAAATTTCCTATAGAAATAAAATTAGGAATTATTTATAAAAATATGAAATTTTTTAAAAATTTCCAATAATAACTAATATGAATTTTTCTTGAAAAATTGCCTAAAATTATTAAAAACTTTAAAAAACAGCCTATAAAAAAAGAAATTTTTAAAAAAATATAAATTTTTTTTTTAAATTTCCTATAAAGATATGAAATTTTTCGAAAGTTTCCTTTAAAAAAATATGAAATTTTTGAAAAATTTCCTAAAAAATATGAAATTTTGAAAAATTTCCTAAAAAATATGAAATTTTGAAAAATTTCATATACAAATATTTCAAAAATTTCTTATTTTTATAGGAAATTTTTCAAAAATTAAAAAATATTAAAATTTTGGAAAATATGAAATTTTTGTAAAATTTCTTATAAAAAATATGAAATTTTTGAAAAATTTCGTATAAAAATATGAAATTTTTGAAAATTTCATCTAAAAGTTTTTCAAAAATATTGTATTTTTATATGGAATTTCATAAAAATTTCTTATTTTCATAGGAAATTCTTTAAAATTTTTTATTTTTTGGAGGAAATTTTTGAAAAAATTTATTACTTAATAGAAATTGTATTCAAAAATTTTAATTTTTCCAAAATTATTCAAAAATTTCTTCATTTTATAGGTAATTTTTAAAAACTTTCGCATTTGTATATCTTTAAAAAAATATTGTGTGAATAACATTTATATTGTCGACTTCAATTGACTCTCTCTGCCTTCTTAAATTTTGTTGTAAATTTAATTTCCTTCCTTGTTATTGTTTAAGGATTACCACACCATTATGTTTTTGTTAGCGCCACATACTCATACATTAAAACTCTTATATGAATATTTTTACACTCAAAAATTTTTGTTTGCAAATTCATCGGAAAAATTATTCTAAACAACTGAAATTCCTTTAGAAAAGATGACTTACGTATCAAATTTTTTACTCCAGCAAAATGTTGTAATTAATTTAAATTTTTTTTGAGTGTATATATTCTGAATGAAAGGAACAAAATTTACAAAAGCTACGGAAAAAAATTTCGATTTTTTTTTTTAAACCATTGAAACCAGGCACCAGGGACTCATTCATAAAATATTTTGCCCTCAAATCATTAAGACTCCAGAGAGTTTGGAGGTTGGTTTTACTGGAAAGACAGACTACATTGCCAAATAAGGCAAATAATGCACGATGAAGAAACGAAAACAAAATTGAAAAGGAGTGAGTAATAATAAACAGTATACGAAAAAAATCAATAAGCTTAAACAATAACAAAAATCATGGCTACAAAAAACTGGCAATAATTAAGCAGATATTCAGGCAAATGAATATGTATATGAGATAATTGTTTTATCACGAAAATTTTCTAAAGGAATTTTTTGTGACGAAAAATTTGCTAAAGAAATTTTTTCATAACAAAGAATTTTCATAACGTAAAATTTTCATAACGAAAAATTTTCTAAAGAAATTTTTTCATAACGAGAAATTTTCTAAAGAAATTTTTTCATAATGAAAAATTTTTTAAAGAAATTTTTTCATAATGAAAAATTTTCTAAAGAAATTTTTTCATAATGAAAAATTTTCTAAAGAAATTTTTTCATAATGAAAAATTTTCTAAAGAAATTTTTTCATAATGAAAAATTTTCTAAAGAAATTTTTTCATAATGAACAATTTTCTAAAGAATTTTTTTCATAATGAAAAATTTTCTAAAGAATTTTTTTCATAATAAAAAATTTTCTAAAGAAATTTTTTCATAATGAAAAATTTTCTAAAGAAATTTTTTCATAATGAAAAATTTTCTAAAGAAATTTTTTCATAATGAAAAATTTTCTAAAGAAATTTTTTCATAATGAAAAATTTTCTAAAGAAATTTTTTCATAATGAAAAATTTTCTAAAGAAATTTTTTCATAATGAAAAATTTTCTAAAGGAATTTTTTCATAATGAAAAATTTTCTAAAGAAATTTTTTAAAACGAAAAATTTTCTAAAGAAATTTTTTCGTAATGAAAAATTTTCTAAAGAATTTTTTTCATAATGAAAAATTTTCTAAAGAAATTTTTTTATAATGAAAAATTTTCTAAAGGAATTTTTTCATAATGAAAAATTTTCTAAAGAAATTTTTTCATAATGAAAAATTTTCTAAAAAAATTTTTTCATAATGAAAAATTTTCTAAAGAAATTTTTTCATAATGAAAAATTTTCTAAAGAAATTTTTTCATAATGAAAAATTTTCGAAAGAAATTTTTTCATAATGAAAAATTTTCTAAAGAAATTCTTTCATAATGAAAAATTTTCTAAAGGAATTTTTTCATAATGAAAAATTTTCTAAAGAAATTTTTTATAACGAAAAATTTTCTAAAGAAATTTTTTCACAATGAAAAATTTTCTAAAGAAATTTTTTCACAATGAAAAGTTTTCCAAAGAAATTTTTTCATAATGAAAAATATTCTAAAAAAATTTTTTCATAATGAAAAATATTCTAAAGAAATTTTTTCATAATGAAAAATTTTCTAAGGAAATTTTTTCATAATGAAAAATTTTCTAAAAAAATTTTTTCATAATGAAAAATTTTCTAAAGAAATTTTTTCATAATGAAAAATTTTCTAAAGAAATTTCTTATAACGAAAAATTTTCTAAAGAAAGTTTTTCTAAAGAAATTTTTTCACAATGAAAAATTTTCTAAAGAAATTTTTTCACAATGAAAAATTTTCTAAATAAATTTTTTCACAATGAAAAATTTTCTAAAGAAATTTTTTCACAATGAAATATTTTCTAAATTAATTTTTTCACAATGAAAAATTTTCTAAAGAAATTTTTTCATAGCGAAAAATTTTCTAAAGAAATTTTTCCATAACGAAAAATTTTCTAAAGAAATTTTTCCATAACGAAAAATTTTCTAAACAAATTTTTTCATAACGAAAAATTTCCTAAAGAAATTTTTTCATTACGAAAAATTTTCTAAAGTAATTTTTTCACAACGAAAAATTTTCTAAAGAAATTTCTAAACAAATTTTATTATAAAGAAAAATTTTCTAAAGAAATTTTTTCATAAAAAATTTTTTTAGGAAAATTTTTCATAACGAAAAATTTTCTTAAGAAATTTTCAAAATGAAAAATTTTCTAAAGGGATTTTTTCATAACGAAAAATATTTTTAAGAAATTTTTTCATAACGAAAAATTTTCTAAGAATTTCTTTCATAACGAAAAATTTTCCTAGATTTTACAAGCGGACTCTGACGATGTCTTAGGTCTATCAATTCAATACAATATTTTTTTGAAATCACATTAATTTTAAATAGGTTAAAATTTCATGTGTGATTACTTGGAAGAAAGAACAATAATAACAATAAGAATGAAATAAAAATTTACCATTCATTTGAAAATGAAGCAGTTATAAGGGTTCTGCTTTAAATTTCCAATGAATTTTTGGTGACATATTTTCAAATTTAAAATATCACCATTTAATTATATGTATCTGCTTAAAATATATCGCCTTATAATTCAGTAGTAGTCCAGTTGTTCAAACTGTTCACAATTGATTGAACAAGTTAAAGTCTTTCTCAAATTTCCCCGTAATTGATGATATCGATCTTTTATGCTTAAACTAAGCAGCTGTTACGATTTTATTGCTTAATTATTTCTTATATTTTTTTTTCGATTCTTTTGCTTTTGTTCTGGTGTTCAATGAAGTATTAAATGAAAACTAAAAAAAACTAACCAGAAATACTTAAAATAAATTTAAAACTAGCAACATATTTATAAAACACCAACAACAACATCTACCAACAAGAATTTTATACAAAAAATAAAAGAACTTGTTTTTTTCATAGAAACAACCTGTGAAATATCATTAGATCCCGTGCATTTCAGACATAAAACAATAAAGGAAACTACAACAAAAAATGGAAGGTATAAAAATAAAAAAAAAAATTAAAACAACAGCTACAGCTCACACAAGCTGGCAGCCACCAAAATTGAAGGACATTAAAATAAACATATGTGACATAATAATATAAAAGGACTATACAGGACACAGACAAAAGGAAAGCAAACACCAGCACAACAAGAACTCAGAAGTAAAAAAATTAAAAAACAACTGCATCAGAGTTAAAATCGTAAGCATCAGCATGTCTGAGCAACTGTTTATTATGTTATGGTTTTTCTTTTAAATAAATATTTTTTCTGGGTTATGAGTTCGGTTTTTTCGGAAAGGATGCTTCTATTTATTTAGTATTTCTAAGTAACTAAACATTGTTCGTTATGTTCGCTTAATTAAGTTTTTGTAGTATTTAGTTAACTTTTTTATTTTCCTGTTTTGTCCTTTATCGTTATGTTTTTATACCCACCATCAAAAAGAGTGGGGGTATATTGAGAATGTCATTCCGTTAGTAATTTCATTAATATTGGCTCAAAAACCAATATTTAAGTATATTCTGAATCCTTATAACATTCGAAGACGATTGAGCGACGTCTGTCTGTCTGTCGTCCGTCTGTCTGTTGTCGGCACGATATGGCCTGAACGAAAAGACGTAGGTCTTCTTTTCTTGAGAAATGTAGGTATTGAAATTGGGCGAAAATGGTTTACATCTGACCATAGCTCCAGTATAACTTCGCATAGGCGAATCGGTTTTTCACTAATAAAAGATAAATTTTAACAGATATGATGATTCAATTTATCATAAGATCATGATTGAGCGTATATCTTCTATATCTATAAAAAAAAATGTCCACGTCTGTTTGTATGTTGTTTGTTGGGAAGGATCTCCGAAACTAGCTGTTCGATTTTTCTGAAATTTTGACAGCGTAGTATGGTGTGGCCGATGGTGACTATAGGCTAACTTTTTTTTCGAAATCTCAAGTGACCCCTCCTATATAACTCATATATTAAAAATAACAAATATAGGCGACCGAGAGATCCGATTTTTCTGACAGTATGTTAATGTGTGACCAATGGATAAAATAGGCTAAATTTTTTTTAAATCTCAAGTGTCAGATTTTAAAACATACAAATATGGATGATCAAACAGACCGATTTTTCTGAAATTTATACAGTGGAGTAAGATGTGACCAATAGTTAAAATAGCCTAGAGTTTTTTCTGAAATCTCAAGTGGGCGTGACCCCTCCCATATAACTCATATATTAAAATTTACAAATATAGCAGAAAATGAAGAAAGATTTTTTTGAAATTTAGACAGTATGCTAAGGTATGACTTGTGGGTAAAATAGGCCAGATTTTTTTTGAAATCTCAAGTGGGCGTGACCCCTCCCATATAAGTCAGATTTTTGAAATTACAAATATGGATGACCAAACCAACCGATTTTTCTGAAATTTAGACAGTGTGGTAAGGTGTGACCGGTGGTTAAAACAACCTAGGCTTTTTTCTGAAATACTAAGTGGGCGTGACTCCGCCCATATTATTACAAAAGGAAAATTTTCATCAACATCGGTTCACATTTAACCATAGCTCCCATACAAAACACTTACAACAACAGCCTAAACTGCACCTAAAATACACTTACACGCGAATAATGATAAACTATACCAGCTATGGTCACTAAGAAAGTCTTATATCAATACTAGCCAGTGTGCAAAGTTTTGTCACAATCGGTCACCATTTGACCATAACTCCCATATAAAAACTTACAGAATTAGAAAAATACCATAAAGAAAGGAGGTTTATTTCCGTCTGTCTGTCAAATGATAGAGCCAACAAAAGCAAATGAATCGAAAAAAAATATAAGAAATAATTAAGCAATAAAATCGTAACAGCTTAGTTTAAGCATAAAAGATCGATATAATCACTAACGAAAACAGCTAGAGAGACAAAATATTTTCGATATCTTAAAAACTTGTGTATTGAAAGCGGGCGAAGTAGGTTTACATTTAGTTAGAGAATAGCTATGACGACTAAATTTAGAACAGAGAAGTTTTACGCAATTATTGGTCTGTATACCAAGTTTAATAAGAACCGATCCATATTTAACCCTAGCTTTCATATAAAACCACATCCGGAAATCACTCAAATGCCACAAACGCTAGTTAAAAACTAATAAACTATAAACTATGACAGCTATGACCGTCAGCAAGTTTATAAAATTTTGTAACAATCGGTCAATATTTGGCTATAGTTCTAATATATATAGCATCCCCTTTTCACCTCTTCAATCAAGAGATTTAGAGGTACATTCAGTGTATTAAGATTGGACCTACGATATTAGATAGCTATCAATAAATGTTAAATCCATATTTTTTATACGGTGGATGTATTAGAAACTGCTAGCATAACAAATTTTTCGAATTTGGTCCACATTTTGATCAGCTGCACCCTTGTAGATATATGAAATATGTTTCTAAATTTAAAACTTGATAGTGGGTATATAAGATTCGGAACCGCCAAATATAACAATGTTACTAGTTTTTGTTTTGTTGTATAGCCAAGTCTTAATTGTTTTTAAATATAAGAATTTTATTTGAAATGGGAATTTTTATTTAGGAAATCTAACTTAACCATCTCCGATCTCGATGAAATTTTATGTAAGCATTTTCCAAGCTCATATAACTTTTAAAGCTATTCTTAAATTTAAAAATTTGGTTTATTTCGAAGTTGGTTTTTTTTAAGATTTTGTTTTAATGACATACCTATTTAATATGCCTATAAATTTCGATACTTAGTTACTTAAATGGCTTAATTTACAACCTGTTTAGGTCAAAGGCCAAGCATATTTTAGAATTCCATTCTCTTTAGTCTTGTGCGCATATTCCTCAATTTCGTTAGCAAAGATTTTCCTTTACTTTGTCTTTCCATCGAAGTTTCGATCGTCCACTTCTTCGAGTTCCCTCTGTATTATATAAACCACTTTTCGCACAATATGTCCTTATCAAATGGTCAAGTACGCAAGCATTTGTCAAAATTGTGAAGAAAGTTGAAGAGACTAGAGCGGTTACAAATATTGTAAGGCCTGTGCATTATCGTTTTTCTCGTTCCGCTGAAAATATCGATTCTGTAAGTGAAAGTGTTGCCGAAGACCCGAATGTGTGGATTTCTGGTCGTTCTCATTAATTGGAGAATATGTGGTTTCAACAAGACAGTGCCAAACCAAGCTTAAGCTCGAATACTTCTCTTCAATAGCCATGTGATATAATAGTAATCGAGCTTACCATTTAAATGTAAGTGAATTATTTACCTAAAATTTTTTAGACCACTGAACAGCATAAACACGCTGCCGATGTAAAAATAAATAAAATTGGCTGTAGAACAAAAGGTAGAACATTAATGGCAGCAAATTTGCAGTAAAGAGTACATTAAACTACAGATAGTCAAGTTGCTTCTTCTTCTTCTTCTTCTGTTATCCTTGACTCCCAGTGGAGCATAGGGCCTCAATCAAGTTGCTTAGAAACAGTCAATTTGAATAGAAACAGCCAATTTGACTAAAAAAAGTAATTTTGACTAGAAATTGCCAATTTGACTAATATTAGTAAATTTACCGAAAAATTAAAAATTTGTCTAGAAATATTCAAATTCTCAGGAAGACTAAATGTTATTTTGATTAAAAATAGTTAATTTAACTAGAAATTTCAATTTGAAATTGACTATATCTAGCCGAAACTAATACAAATAGCTAAGTTGATTTGAAAAGTTCACTTAAAGTGAACTATGGAAATAGTCAGTTTGTCAAATACATTTTATTGTGCTAAAAGTAATCGTTTTCTCTTGATCTAGATTATAAATTGAAATTTTCTGAATACCACCCACTTGAAAATAATACTTAAGTCTGTTACATTTACCAAAATTAAAATTACACATTTCCCATATCATAAGCCAATATCGTTTTCTATTTATTATTATTACTCATAAATATTGAGATAATCTTCAAGTATTTGTATAACAAAACTTTTACATTCTGCAAATGAATATCTTCTATGTAAATGCCTAAGATCAAAATCTGACAAATCGTTTACAAAAGGTCGTAAATTAAAATAACTACAATTTTTCGAATTTAATATTAAACCAAAAATCACTTACCAAACCAATAGTCTGAAAATACTGAATATAATGCTTATGTTTATTTAAACCCCCTAAGAGTTTATATTCAATATTTCAGATGATAAAATGTCATTCATTCAAATGTTTCTTTTTAAGAAAACCCAATAATAAACTAAACATTTATGGCAAACCAAACAGACAAGATGGATTGACGATGATGTTTTTTGAATTAAACTATCAAAACATTTGAATTCCTATCAAGATTTGAACTCTCGAAGCAAGTAAGTAAATATTTCAAAACTCAATACAATACAATAATATTTCATATCCCATATGAGGAGGCAAAAGAATTTACTATGAAATTTTATATTTCTCAACAAATATAAGAAAATCTTAAAAGACTAGTACAAACACACAAACGTCAACTACTACTTGTACTTGCTACATTTTCCGATATGGGAAAGAGTCTCATAAAAAAAACCCAGCCACACAATAAAAGAAAAACAATAAGATTTTTTCATCTAGTTCATATTGATTATTTGAAAAATTGTACATAGAGGTTTGTTTAAAATAGTCTAAACCCTAAGCGTTACACCACAGCCAAATAGTTATAAGACTGTTGAAGTAGAGCAGAAATGAGTAATGTCATAAAATAGTTTTACGATAAATTTAACACCACACTAATCCATATTTAGGTGCCAAAACAGAGATTCCTATTACGGGCTTAAGTACTTTATTGTTTTGTATTGTTTATTTTAAGTGGTTTTTCAGTTCAAAAGGTACAAATACAAACATACCACAAATACCTTAAGAAAATTTAAAACGTCTTATATAGATGCTGGGGGAAGTACGGCATGATAAACTAATACATATTAGAGAAAAAAGTTAATTTGACAAAAAAATAGTAAATTAGACTAGAAATAGTCCATTAGACAAGCAGTAGTCAATTTGACTAGAAATATTTAGTTCTTACAGAAAGAAAGTCGGTTTGACAAGAAATAGTCAATTTAACTAGAAATAGTCAATCTGACTGGAAATAGTCAATAAGTCAAGAAATGGTAAATTTTACTAGAAATTGTCAATTTGACTAGATAGTAAATTTGACTAGAAATAGTCGTTTAGCCCAGAAATAGTTAACTTGACTAGAAGTAGTCAATTTGAATTGAAATAGTCAATTTGACTTGACAATTTGTCTAAAAATAGTCAATTTGACTAGAAATAGTCAATTTGGCTAGAAAGAGCCAATTTGACTAGAAACAGCCAATTTGACTAGAAATAGTCAATTTGACTTGAAATAGTCAATTTGACTAGAAGTAGTCGATTTGACTAGATATAACCAATTTCAATAGAAATTGTCAATTTGACTAGAAATAGTCAAATTGACTAGAAATAGTCTATTTTACTAGAAAAAGTCAATTTGACTAGAAATTGTCAATTTTGACTAGAATCTAGTCAATTTGACTAGAAACTGTAAATTTGTCTTGAAATAGTCAATTTGACTAGAAATTGTCAATTTGACTAGAAGTAGTCAATTTGACTAGAAATAGTCAATTTGACTAGAAATAGTCAATTTGGCTAGAAAGAGCCAATTTGACTAGAAACAGCCAATTTGACTAGAAATAGTCAATTTGTCTAGAAATAGTCAGTTTGACTAGAAATAGTCAATTTGACTAGAAATAGTCAGTTTGAATAGAAATATTAAATTTGACTAGAAATAGTCAATTTGACTAGAAATTGTCAATTTGACTAGAAATTGTCAATTTGACTAGAAAAAGTCAATTTGACTAGAAATAGACAATTTGACAAGAAATAGTCAATTTGACTAGAAATAGTCAATTTGACTCAAATAGTAAATTTGATTCGAAATAGTAAATTTGACTTAAAATAGTTAATTTTGCTAGAAATATTCAATTTGACTAAAAAAAGTAAATTTGATTAGAAGTATTCAACTTGGCTAGAAATAATCAATTTGACTAAAAATAGTCAATTTGCCTAGAAATAGTCAATTTGATTATAAATAGTCAGTTTGATTATAAATCGTCAATTTGACTTAAAATAGTAAATTTGACTAGAAATAGAAAACTTGACTAAATATAGTAAATTTGACTTGAAATAGTAAATTTGATTTGAAATAGTCAATTTGGCTAGAAATATTCAAGTTGACTAGAAATAGTAAATTTGACTAGAAATAGCCAATTTGTCTCTAAAAAGTCAATTTGAATAGGAAAAGTCAATTTGACTAGAAATAGTCAATTTGACAAGAAATAGTCAATTTGATATTTCTAGTCTAGTTTACTTGAAATAGTTAAATTTGATTGGAAAAAAGTCAATTTGACTTGAAATAATCCACATGACTAGAAATAGTTAATTTGTCTAGAAATAGTCAATTTGACCAGAAATAGTCAATTTGAATAGAAGTAGTCAATTTGAATAGAAATAGTCAATTTGACTTGAAATAGTAAATTTGGTTAGAAAAAGTAATTTTGACTAAAAATAATCAATTTTACTAGCAATAGTCAATTTGACTAGTAATAGTAAATTTGACTAGAAATAGTCAATTTCACTAGAAATAGTCTAGTGAAATTGACTTAAAATAGTCAATTTGACTAGTAATAGTCAATTTGACTAGAAATAGTCAAGATGACTAGAAATAGCCAATTTGACTAGAAAAAGTCAATTTGACTTGAAATAGTCAATTTGACTAGAAAAAGTATATTTGACTAGAAAAAGTCAATTTGAATTGAAATAGTCAATTTGATTAGAAATAGTCAATTTGACATGAAATAGTCAATTTGACTAGAAATAGTCAATTTAACTAGAAATAGTCAATTTGACTAGAAATAGTCAATTTGGCTAGAAATAGTCGATTTGACTTGAAATAGTCAATTTGACTGGAAATAGTCAATTTGACTAGGAATAATCAATTTGATTAGAAATAGTCAATTTGACTAAAAATTGTTTATTTGACTTGAAATAGTCAATTCGACTAGAAATAGTCAATTTGACTAGAAATAGTCAATTTGACTAGAAATAGCCAATTTGACTAGAAACAGTCTATTGACTTGGAATATTCAATTTGACTAGAAATAGTGAATAGAAAAAAAAATCGACTTAAAATAGTCGATTTGACTAGAAATAGTCAATATGACTAGAAATAGTCAATTTGACTTGAAATAGTCAATTTGACCTGAAAAAGTCAATCTGACTTGAAATAGTCCATTTGATATGATCGATTTTGCTAAAAAAAAAGTCAATTTGGAAACAAATAGCTATTTTAACAAGAATGCCAAATTCGATTAGAAATTGTCAAACAACTAATATTACTTCTTGGACTCATCTTACTTCCCATTCCCACTAAGTTCCAACGTCATATTCACATAAGTGTAATATAAACGGCGGTTTAGTCTTACTTTACTTTGATTTCGATTTCATTTACATTTTTTAAATTTTCCTCCTTATATGTGTGGCCCCTAGAAAATTTCTAACAACCAACGAAAAGGATTGATATTAAACTCAAGTACCATATTTCATAAGACTAGGATAAATAAACAGTCACCAAAAAGATAGGATACTTTTCGAAAAAGTCTCAAGTGTTAAAAAAAAACACTTACCAATTTTAACAGGCAAACAAAAATCCTTTCTATGTTTTTATATTTAGTATAAGTGGGTAAAAATTTATCATCAATTTTGGGGAATTTCCAGAACTCTTGTAATTGAATCCTTTAATTTTATGAGATTTATGTGTATTTATGTAAAGAACACTTCAGGTCAAGACGGTTTTGTTTAGGTTAACAAGAAAATAATTAGGATTAGATAAGATGACTAAATATAGAAAATATAGAAAAGATGACAACAAAGAATATTTTTCGGAGAAAGCTAATAGTTTCGAAGAAATTTTGTATAATTATAACGGCGTACTGACTAAGAAATATACTAAGATATAGACATAACCTAAGACATGAAGTTAGATATAGAAAAATTTCGATACAAAATTTTTATAGAAAAATTTTCGATACATATTTCTAGAGAAAACTTTTTGATACAGATTTTTATAGAAAAATTTTCGAGATTAATTTTATTAAAAAAATTTCAATACAATTTTTATAAAAAAAAATATTTTTATAGAAAAATTTTCGATACAAAATTTTTATAGAAAAATTTTCGATACAAAATTTTTATGGAAAAATTTTCGAGACAAATTTTTATAGAAAAATTTTCGAGACAAATTTTTATAGAAAAATTTTCGACACAAATTTTTATAGAAAAATTTTTGAGACAAATTTTTAAAGATAAATTTTCGATACAAAATTTTTATAGAAAAATTTTCGATAAAAAATTTTTATGGAAAAATTTTTGAGACAAATTTTTATAGAAAAATTTTCCAAATCAAATTTTTTTAGAAAAATTTTCGACACAAATTTTTATAGAAAAATTTTCGAGACAAATTTTTATAGAAAAATTTTCGATACCAAATTTTTATAGAAAAATTTTCGATACCAAATTTTTATAGAAAAATTTTTGATACAAAATTTTTATAGAAAAATTTTAGATACAAAATTTTTATCGGGAAATTTTAGATACAAAATTTTTATCGGGAAATTTTCGATACAAAATTTTTATCGGGAAATTTTAGATACAAAATTTTTATCGGGAAATTTTCGATACAAAATTTTTATCGGGAAATTTTCGATACAAAATTTTTATCGGGAAATTTTCGATACAAAATTTTTATCGGGAAATTTTCGATACCAAATTTTTATAGAAAAATTTTCGATACAAAATTTTTATAGAAAAATTTTCGATACAAAATTTTTATAGAAAAATTTTCGATACAAAATTTTTATAGAAAAATTTTCGATACAAAATTTTTATAGAAAAATTTTCGATACAAAATTTTTATAGAAAAATTTTCGATACAAAATTTTTATAGAAAAATTTTCGATACAAAATTTTTATAGAAAAATTTTCGATACAAAATTTTTATAGAAAAATTTTCGATACAAAATTTTTATAGAAAAATTTTCGATACAAAATTTTTATAGAAAAATTTTCGATACAAAATTTTTATAGAAAAATTTTCGATACAAAATTTTTATAGAAAAATTTTCGATACAAAATTTTTATAGAAAAATTTTCGATACAAAATTTTGATAGAAAAATTTTCAATACAAAATTTTTATAGAAAGATTTTCGATACAAAATTTTTATAGAAAAATTTTCGATACAAAATTTTTATAGAAAAATTTTCGATACAAAATTTTTATAGAAAAATTTTCGATACAAAATTTTTATAGAAAAATTTTCGATACAAAATTTTTATAGAAAAATTTTCGATACAAAATTTTTATAGAAAAATTTTCCATACAAAATTTGTATAGGAAAATTTTTATAGAAAAATTTTTTTTATCAAGGCTTAAACAAAATTAATTTTTTAGTGTTTTTGTACTTAGGGGGCATAATAGATTGAAATTACAAAGTTAGACTTCAAAGTTATTTCTCTTGTTGGCTAGTGCAATTGTTCTTATTCCTTGATTACAGTTTTTGTATTTGTACTCATTGTATCTAATAAATAAAAGCCAGAAAAATTAATAAAAAATTAAAAGTTTGATTATCTAGAAAACAATTTTTTAAAGCCTATTGTTCTTCAAATATATATGTATGTATGTATGTATGTATGTATGTATGTATGTATGTATGTATGTATGTATAATATATTTATGTACAAGTATATCCTTAATATATTATAAAATTTTAGGTCACTGTCCTTTTTCTAGTCTTTTTGTTCTTATTGTCATTTATTGTTTTTCTAGGTCTTTAATTAGGTATACAAGAGTATCGAAATATATACGAGTATGTATCTATGTTATGTACGTGTATATAACTCTCAATTTTTGTAGTTCCGTTTTTTTTACCTTTCGTGTGTGCAGCAGATGAACCCATAAATTTATTTATTAAAAGTAGAAAAATGCGTATGTTAAGTAAAAGTCCTTAACAGTCTAATGTTAATATAAGAAATGTTAAAGTTAATGTATGAAATGTTAAGGCATAATGTTTGATTGGAAAATGTTGTATGATAAGCAGGTTTGAAAGCAACTTGCTTCAAACTTTTATATACATATATAAGTCAAAAGTTTTTCTCACAGAGGTCGCTTGAGTAAGTTTTAATTTCACAAATCTATTGTTATAGAAACAAATTAATAAAATAAGTTCGATGAAACTGTTAAATCGTTTGACAGCAAATGTTCCTTCAACTTTTCAGCATTTTCATAAAAGACTTTCGCTTACTAATTCTGTGTAAAAGTGCGTGTTAAAAGATGACATTATTATTAGTTTAATTGATTGTCATTAATGCCAATGAACTGTAAGGAGTCTTTAGATGACAGGATATTTCACTTAAGAAATTTCTATGCATCAGGATAATAAAGAGTCATTAAATTGAACATATTAATTATACACTCAGTAGATAAGTATATTTCCTTTGCAATTTCCTTAGAACTAGTTACTGTTGCATGACCTAAATAAATAAGAAAGGAATAATTTTATGGCTGTCATAAAGTTAACATCTTTTCTTGGTTTCATATTAATAATACTAATATTGTGGGTGTCTTATAATTAATTTGCTGGATTAATAAAATATTTTTATAATCATAACTCATAATGGTTATATTAAGTGTTGTTAACATGCCAAAACTATTTGATTACTTAGTAATTTTCTTGTAATTTTTTGTAATAAAATACAATTAATTATGTATAAGTTATGGTACTAATATCAACAGAAATGATATCATAATTGAAAAGTAAGCAAACTGGAAAGATTATCGCTTAAAGTCACGCGATATCGAAAAGAGATTCGATATCGACTTATATAATTCAAATTGAAGAATGATAAAAGCTAAAGTAAGCTAAGTCTTTATAAATGTTGTAGTATATGTAAATCTTAGTCAATATCTTTTTTTTTTCATAAAAATTTTTCTATAAAAATTATATATCGAAAATTTGTCCATAAAGATTTTGTATAGAAAATTTTTCTATAAAAATTTTGTCTCGAAAATTTTCCTATAAAAATTTAGTATCGAAAAATTTTCTATAATAACACTGTGATCCAAATGTAAAGAAAAAAAAATGCAGGGGTTCTCACAAACCAATTCTGTTTTGGGGGAGTCCATAGAGTACGAAAGTAGTAACAATTTCTTTTGGTCACTTCGTTAAGTATATTTTTTAACAGCAAATATTGCTTAAAATCTCTATTCACGAAAATTTAAGTAAAAAAAATCGTAACTTTTTATTTTTAAAACTACTTAATTTTTTTTTCTACATTTTGAAGGATACATGCCTTGCCTCACTAAAAAAATGTCCTTTTAAAAATCAGCCAAGAAATGGCAATTTTATTGGCATTTATATTACAAACAAAAATAACTTTTTTATCACAGTGTAATTTTGTTCAAAAAATTTTGTATACTATTGTCTCGAAAATTTTTCTATACAAATTTTGTATTGAAAATTTTTCTATAAAAATTTTTATTAAAAATTTGTCTATAAACAACTTTTTATGGAAATTTTTTTCTTTAAAATATTTGTATCGAAAATTTTTCTAAAAAAAATCTTTGTATCGCAAATTTTTCTTTATAAATTTTGTATCAAAATTTAAAATTCATATAAATTTTGTATCGAAAAATTTTCTATAAAAATTTAGCTTCGAAAATTTTTCTACCTAAATTTTGTATTGAAAATTTTTCTAAAAAAGTTTGGTTTCGAAAATTTTTCTATAAAAATTTTGTATCGAAAATTTTTGTAAAGAAATTTTGTATCGAAAATTTTTGTAAGAAAATTTTGTATCGAAAATTTTTGTAAGAAAATTTTGTATCGAAAGTTTTTGTAAAAAAATTTTGTATCGAAAAATTTTCTATAAATATTTGTATCGAAAATTTTTCCATCAATATTTGTCTCGAAAATTTTTCTATAAAAATTTGTCTTGAAAATTTTTTTACAAAAAGTTGTCTCGAAAATTTTTCTATAAAAATTTGTCTCGAAAATTTTGCTATAAAAATTTGTCTCGAAAATTTTTCTATAAAAATTTGTCTCGAAAATTTTTCTATAAAAATTTGTCTCGAAAATTTTTCTATAAAAATTTGTCTCGAAAATTTTTCTATAAAAATTTGTCTCGAAAATTTTTCTATAAAAATTTGTCTCGAAAATTTTTCTATAAAAATTTGTCTCGAAAATTTTTCTATAAAAATTTGTCTCGAAAATTTTTCTATAAAAATTTGTCTCGAAAATTTTTCTATACAAATTTGTGTCGAAAATTTTTCTATAAAAATTTGTCTGGAAATTTTGTCTAGAAATTTTTTTTTATAGAAATTTTCTCTAGAAATGTTTCTATAAAAATTTTGTATCGAAAAATTTCTTTAAAAATTTTATATCGAAAAATTTTATAGAAAAATTTTTTTTCGAAATATTTTCTATATAAATTTTGTATCAAAATTTTTTCTATAAAAATTTTGTATCGAAAAATTGTCTATGAAAATTTTTCGATAAAAATATTATATCGAAATTTTTTTTTTTTTAAATTTTATATCGAAAATTTTTCTTTTAAAATTTCATATCGAAATTTTTTCTATAAAATTTTGTGTCGAAAATTTTTCTATAAAAATTTTTCTTGAAATTTTTTCTAAAAAAAATTTGTCTTGAAAATTTTTCTATAAAAATGCGTCTCTTCAATTATTCTATAAAAATGCGTCTCGAAAATTTTTCTATAAAAATTTGTCTCGAAAATTTTTCTATAAAAATTTGTCTCGAAAATTTTTCTATAAAAATTTGTCTCGAAAATTTTTCTATAAAAATTTGTCTCGAAAATTTTTCTATAAAAATTTGTCTCGAAAATTTTTCTATAAAAATTTGTCTCGAAAATTTTTCTATAAAAATTTGTCTCGAAAATTTTTCTATAAAAATTTGTCTCGAAAATTTTTCTATAAAAATTTGTCTCGAAAATTTTTCTATAAAAATTTGTCTCGAAAATTTTTCTATAAAAATTTGTCTCGAAAATTTTTCTATAAAAATTTGTCTCGAAAATTTTTCTATAAAAATTTGTCTCGAAAATTTTTCTATAAAAATTTGTCTCGAAAATTTTTCTATAAAAATTTGTCTCGAAAATTTTTCTATAAAAATTTGTCTCGAAAATTTTTCTATAAAAATTTGTCTCGAAAATTTTTCTATAAAAATTTGTGTCGAAAATTTTTCTATAAAAATTTGTCTCGAAAATTTTTCTATAAAAATTTGTCTCGAAAATTTTTCTAAAAAAAAATTAGTCTTAATTTTTTTTTCTTATCAAAAATGTGTCTTGATAATTTTTACAAAAACTTTTATCGAAATTTTTTTTAATTTTTACAAAAACTTTTATCGAAATTTTTTTTAATTTTTATCAAAAATTTTATGTGCCATCTTTTAGTAGATATGAAGTTAATTTTCTTATAGTTGATATAAATTAAAATTATGGACTACATTTATGTTTCAGATCAAATTTCAATTATACCTATTTCCTATTTATCAAATGTAAGTCTGCAATAATTTCCGTATCCCATAACATATTCAGCCTTTTCGTACAAATATTTAGTTAAATTTGCCCTAACAGAGCTCTCTGGCACTCCAAACAAACCAAAATACCGTTAATATGCAAAATGACTCCCATTTAATGTAAATTTTAGCATAAATTTATAAATAACATAAAAATCCCCAGACAACATAAATGTTAGGAAAATTGACTCTCTCAAAATTGTTGTTTGTTTGAGCACAAACAGAGACGAACCAACATCAATTATGGAGCATACGGCCTCAACATTAAGTAGAAATTACGAACGAGGGCACGAGCCCTCGTAAAGTGTTTGTTTACTTTAGGTTACAGTTATGGAGCGTGTCTGTTGTTATTGTTGTTGTAATGTAATAAAAGAAAACAACATTTACCCAAGCACAGAATAAAGCAAAAGCCTTTTCGAAAATGTCAGCTGTTTTTGGGCCTCTTTTATATGTGAATGTTGCATTTAGCCCGAAGTTTGTGTATGGGCTTGTGTGTGTTTTATGTTTTTGTATTACTGTTAATGTTAATGCCTGTCGTGTGCTCTTTCGAATAACATTCGTTTTTTTCTTGTCTTCTTGTTTGTTTGTGCTCACAGAGCCGAAGTGTTTTCTCGGGGTTTACAAAAATTTACTGTTGGAAAATTTAGTCATTTTACTAGCGCGTATTTGAACGGTTCAGCTATAACGGATAATTTGCCGGTCAAAGAAAAAATATATACAAATGGGTCTATAGTTTTTTGTGTTGAGTTCTAGTAGAGAAAAGTTCTGAAAAAGATTCGGTGTACTAAAGTGTGTTTTTTTTTGTTGGTTGCTTCATCACCATTCACTTTCTTATAAGAAAAAGTGTAATTTTTTTGGGATAGAAAAGAAAAATCAAATAAATTGCGAAGACAAGAAAATCCCCTTTTGAAATCGAGATAAAAAATAAAGAAATGCATTTTAAGAAAAATGTCACAAATTGTGGGTTCTTATTAAAAATTTGAAAAAATTCAAAAAGAAAATGAAAACATGAAAAATTTAAATTTATGAAACTTAAAGAAAATTTAGAAAAAATAGAAAAAAATCGAGAAAAATTAAAATAAATTTATTTCTTAAATTTATATTACTGTCTTTAAGAAGTATAAGTTCAAAATATTTAACGGCTAAAAAATTGTTGTCATAATCAAGTGTAAAATTAAGGCAACATAGTTCTCACTTAACTAAATTTAATAAATCAAAACAAATACAAAATTCATTAAATAACTAATCTCTACAAAATCTAAAATTTGCTTAAGTGTTTTAATAAAATCTAAAAATTAAAATTCCTTAAAAATATTGTTAGAGCATTTAATCCTAAAACCCTAAAAATATGCAAATTAAATAAAATATTTACCAGTTGCAAACAATTTAAAACCATCAAAATTTCCAACAACAAAATTTCCGAAACTTCTCTCAAACCATCAGCATTTAGAAATAACTTTCATCTAAAGGCTTGTGTAAAGGATTATTTAGTGTTTGTCTCCTGGCAAAATCCTTAGAGTAACTTCTACGTTTAGCTTGTGCTGGTGAAAGACAAGTGTTGCTTATTGCTCATTATAAAAAGGATATTAAAATTATTTGAAAGTATTTTTTTGAAAACTTTTTCATCCACAACTGAATATCAACATAATTTCTTATATCGTCTAGAAAAGGTATAATATAAATTTATTTAAACAAAAATAAAAAAAACTTTGATTTTGTTGTTTTGCCAACTTTTGTTGTTTGTAGTTGTAAGTAGTTTATTGCAATTTTGTATTAAACATTGCAATTTGTATTAAACATTTCTTACATATTCATGGGAAAAAGTTTACCTTCCTTAATAATAGTCTGTTAGCGAAAAAAATTGTACATGTTCAAATCAATATTTTTAAGCCCTTGATAATAGAATTGAAATGATATTATAGTCATTTGAATCTATAAACTCTCAAGAACCAAAATATACAAACAATTTTAAAAACATTACAAAATATCTAAAAAATTGCTAAATACATTTTTTTCTTATTTTACAATTTTTAGATTTGTAGTTGACTTGATCACTATAGCTTCAAGTTGACCTTAGATTCCCAAGACCTCGCAGATCCATAAAGTGTTAATTTTTGTAAAATACCATTAACACAGACAAAGATATTTGCATTCAAAATTGAATTTGTTTTATACTTTTCACAAAGAATTCCAAACTAGAGTTTTAAAGTTTATGTTAATAACATAAGTGATCTTTCGCCAGATTTATGTCATTTCCGACAACGGGTCTTATTGGTTAAATATGAACCGATTACAATAATTTGTATACTCGTATTTATATAAATATAATTAAATATTTCTTAACATAGTCATGGAAAAAAGTTTAACTTCTTTAATGACAGTCTGTTAACGAAAAGTATTTCACATGTTCAAATCTATATTTTAAAGACCCTGATTAAAGTATTAGAAGAATATTATAGTCATTTGATTCTATGGACTCTCAGGAACCATAATAAATAAAATATTTTTAAAAAGTGGCAAAGTTTGTTGAAATATCGGAAATTTCTGAAATATACATATTTTGTATTGGCTTATTTTACAATTTTTAGATCTGTAGTTTACATAATCGTTACAGCTAAAAGTTTCGGACATCATTAGATTCCTAAGACCTCACAGATCCAAAAAATGTTAAACCTGAAAAAGTACCATTAACACAGACGAAGATATTTGTATTTAAATTTAAATTTGTTTCATGCTTTTTACAAAAAATCCCAAACCAGAGTTTTAAAGTTAATGTTAATAACATAAGAGGTCTTTCGCCAGATTTGTCATTTTCGACTGCGGGTATTATAGGTTAAATATGAACCGATTGCTATAGTATTTATACTAAATAATTTTTTTGACAAAAAAATCCAGCGAAAAATATTTGACTTTGGAAATTTCTGAACATTAAGTTGTTCAAAATATCTAAAGACGGATTTTACTGCTTTTTTTCCTAAACTGCTGGCTATATGTCAGTATTTTTTAAAAAATTATGTGTTTAGCGACAAATGCACAGAGGGTCAAAAACTAAAAAAAGTCAAAGGGAAAAATGATTTTTTTATTTTTGAAATCAAATAACTTAAAACCCACAACAGTTATTATAGTAAAAACTGATCTCGAAAATTTTTTTATAAAAAATTTGTCTAGTATTTTTTTTACAAAAACTTATCTGTTAATTTTTTTTTCATAAAAATTTGTCTCTAAAATTTTTTTCATAAAAATTTTTTTAAGTTAATTATTTGAATTTAAGAGATAATTGGAAAATTTGTGTCAACAATTTTTTTCATAAAAATTTATTTATAAAATTTTTTTTCATAAAAATTTGTCTCGAAAATTTTTCTATAAAAATTTGTCTCGAAAATTTTTCTATAAAAATTTGTCTCGAAAATTTTTCTATAATTTTTCTATAATTTCTATAATTTTCTATAAAAATTTGTTTCGAAAATTTTTCTATAAAAATTTGTCTCGAAAATTTTTCTATAAAAATTTGTCTCGAAAATTTTTATAGAAAAATTTGTCTCGAAAATTTTTATAGAAAAATTTGTTCCAAAAATTTTTCTATAAAAATTTGTCTCCAAAATTTCTCTATAAAAATTTGTCTCGATAATTTTTCTATGAAAATTTATCTCGAAAATTTTTTACTTCTGAGGTGGTCTACACGCCTTCGAATCAGATTAAAATCAAAAAAATTTAATATAATTAAATTTTGAAATGACCCAACAAACCAAACGATATCGTAATGATATCATAACGATATCATTTTCTCGGTAAGCAATTCCGAGAATGATATCATTTTAGACTCGAAAGTAATAGCTTTCTCCTAACAAAAGGTACACTTGATAATGATATTATAATTTTTGAAAAAAATTATATCATTAACGATACCGATAATAAGAGGCAGAACGATAGTTTCGCGATATTTGTCGAGATTTTAAAAAATAACGATATTATAATGATATCATTAATTATTACCAGTAATAATACTAAAATGATATCAATGGCTCTGTATTGTAATATTTATTTTATTCATTTAAATCTATGTATATACATATGTACATTATTAGCAATTTTATTTAAATATGGAATTTACATATATATATTATCTTAATGGATATACGATTAATATTATTAGTTCGGTTCCAGTACCAATATTATGTGCACAATGGGATTGATTTGATAATAGTAAGGCGGTGTTTACCTATAAGATAGAATGGGTAGATAAAAGTACATGTTATGATAACACAAAAAAAAAATAATTTAAAACATATAGCCCATGGCACAGTGGTTTACGGACGCTTTTTTTTGGAAATAATTCCGTAACTTTTTAACGACTGGAGATATTTAAATGAAATTCGGCATGGTGATAGTCAAGGAGTATTCAAGTTGGTTTTCAAAAGCACTGGCCCATGCGGGGTCTGAAGAGTGATTGATGGACCTTCAAAGTTGGTCACCTCGGGTGTTCGACTTTTTTAAAAATTCGCCAAAAATCCATTTATGAATGGATTGAAAAGAAATTTTAAACTTAAGTTCTCCTTCAGAAGGTCTACAAAAAATACGCTTACATGTGTAGGTTATCTCCTTTGGGTTTCGAGATATTTGGATAAAAAGGAATTTTTGGGTTGATTTTTTACCTATTTTTTTAAGCTTTTTTTGATCTGGTGGACGCATCTGAAAATCAAAAATTTTTTAAGAATATTCGTTAAAATTTTAACAAAATTCTTAATAATTTTTGTGCAAGTTGGTTATAGATATCTTCTTTCGTTTAAAAGTTAAAAATATTCAAAGTTGAAACTTAAAAAAAATTTCGCTTTTTTGTGAGTTTTTCCCTAAAAGATAGCTATATTTTTTCACTAATAAAAAAATATTTTCTTAAGAAACATAAAAATATTTTTAAAGTTTTTAAAAGAAAACATAATGAGAATGCTTATAAATCAAATTTCTTGCTAATTGGACTTTTGGTCCTCGCACATGCCCTCTCCAAAAAATGCCAATTTGTAAAAAAAAATTTTGGTTTAAATAAAAATTTCTCAAAAGGCAAAGCACCGATTTGAAAAAAATAATAATGTCCATATTTTCTAATATATCTTTTATTGATTAGAAAAGTTTTTTCTGAAACGAGCTGCAAATAGAGTCAGTGTTGCCATTTTTGTAAAAAAACTCATTTTTTGAAACCCTTTTTTCCCGGGTTGGGAATTGGGGAATTTTTTAGTTAAAATTGAAATTTTTTTTAGTCTATTGCTTTTATATCTTATTGGTCTACATGACTACAAATTTCCATTGAGATATCTTTATCTATGTCATTTCTACAAAATATCAAAAATTGAAATTATTTTCCTTTTAAAAGTAGAAAAATAATATTTTTTTGTTTTACGATACAAAGTGTAAAAATATTAACTCCCTTAAAAAAGATTTTTAATTGGTGTTCATCTCCTGGACTTTCCCGATCCAATGATACTAAACACGTGTATCAAGCTTCAATACATAGCCTTTAAAAGCTCTGAAAACTATGCCTCCCATAGCATTTTTAAGCTAAATATTGGAGTATTGGAGAGTAATGTGTGCAAATAAAGTTAATGGTGCACAGTGGTATTAACTCTGCAATTTCTAAACTACTAGACGGATTTTGACAAAATTTGGAACGTCAATAGAAGAGGTGTGAGGCTTTTAGATCAATGTTTAAGAACGTATTTGTCGGTAGCACAGTGGGCTCTACAGTGGGCCAAAGTTGCCTACCTCGGGTATATAAAACATTTGGGGGCGTATAACTTTCCTCAATTGGGTCCGATCTAAAAGATTTTTACGTTTTCGAAAACTTCTTAAAAAAATTAAGAAAAAAACATGCTTACTTTACTACCTTATCTCTTATAGTTTAAGAGATAATTGAATCCAAAATTTTTTTTTTGCTTTTTATGGTATGTCTTCTGTCCTTTTTTGGCCTATTTGTCTTTTCTTGTACTACGTTAAATTTTTAAAAAAATACTGCAAGATTGCTGATAAATTTCTAAATGAACTGGAAGAAACAAGTTCTTTATTATGTAAACTTAATAACACAGAAAAATTCTTCAAAGTTTGTGTACCGAAAAAAGCCTGAAAATTTTTTTTTTTTTCAAAAAAGTAATATTATTTTTTCAATATTTTTGAAAAATTTTTTCAAAGGCTCAATTCGTTTTTTAAATTTTTTAAAAGGCTGGACTTGAGGGATCAGTATAAACTATATTTCTAAAAATTTTGGACATGCACCCTACAACCAGCGGTAGTCGAAAATCAGCCATTTTTTAACAAAACTTGTGTTGTTTGTGACTGTAAAAAAATTGTTTATTTTATCTCAAAACTTTTTTTTAACAAAATTGTATTTAGTATAATGTTTTTAATATCTGTGCAAAAATCTGATAGAGCCCGGCTATTAATCGGGTCACACGGGCCGGTTTTCTAAAAAAAACTCAAATTTGCGAAAAGCATACTCTTCTGTATTCAAAAATGTTCATTTAAATTTCAGAACTTGTTCCGAAATTTATATTTCTGATTTTCGCATACACAGGTCCATACTATGTACAAAAATAGTCGTAATACCTTGTTTAGTTTTAGAGATTTTTGCGAAAAATTACAAAGTAATGTTAAAATATTATACTAAAATTTTATGGAGTCAAATATCTCTTAAACTATATGAGATGAGGTAGTAAAGTAAGCATGTTTTTTTCTTAATTTTTTTAAGAAGTTTTCGAAAACGTAAAAATCTTTTAGATCGGACCCAATTGAGGAAAGTTATACGCCCCCAAATGTTTTATATACCCGAGGTAGGCAACTTTGGCCCACTGTAGAGCCCACTGTGCTACCGACAAAAACGTTCTTAAAAATTGATCTAAAAGCCTCACACCTCTTCTATTGACGTTCCAAATTTTGTCAAAATCCGTCCAGTAGTTTAGAAATTGCAGAGTTAATACCACTGTGCACCATTAACTTTATTTGCACACATTACTCTCCAATACTCCAATATTTAGCTTAAAAATGATATGGGAGGCAAAGTTTTCAGAGCTTTTATAGGCTATGTATTGAAGCTTGATTCACGTGTTTAGTATCATTGGATCGAGAAAGTCCAGGAGATGAACACCAATTAAAAATCTTTTTTAAGTGAGTTAATATTTTTACACTTTGTATCGTAAAACAAAAAAATATTATTTTTCTACTTTTAGAAGGAAAATAATTTCAATTTTTGATATTTTGTAGAAATGACATAGATGAAGATATCTCAATGAAAATTTGTAGTCATGTAGACCAATAAGATCTAAAAGCAATAGACTAAACAAAATTTGCAATTTTAACTAAAAAATTCCCCAATTCCCAACTCGGGAAAAAAGGGTTTCAAAAAATGAGTTTTTTTACAAAAATGGCAACACTGACTCTATTTGCAGCTCGTTTCAGAAAAAACTTTTCCAATTAATAAAAGATATATTAGAAAATATGGACATTATTATTTTTTTCAAATCGGTGCTTTGCCTTTTGAGAAATTTTTATTTAAACCAAAATTTTTTTTTACAAATTGGCATTTTTTGGAGGGGGCATGTGCGAGGACCAAAAGTTCAATTAGCAAGAAATTTGTTTTATACGCATTCTCATTATGTTTTCTTTTAAAAACTTTAAAATTATTTTTATGTTTCTTAAGAAAATATTTTTTTATTAGTGAAAAAATATAGCTATCTTTTAGGGAAAAACTCAAAAAAAAGCAAAATTTTTTTTAAGTTTCAACTTTGAATATTTTTAACTTTTAAACGAAAGAAGATATCTTAACCAACTTGCACAAAAATTATTTAGAATTTTGTTACAATTTTAAGGAATATTCTTAAAAAATTTTTGATCTTCAGATGCGTCCACCAGATCAAAAAAAGCTTAAAAAAAGAGGTAAAAAATCAACCCAAAAATTCCTTTTATCCAAATATCTCGAAACCCAAAGGAGATAAACTACACATGTGAGCGTATTTTTTGTAGACCTTCTGAAGGAGAACTTAAGTTTAAAATTTCTTTTCAATCCATTCATAAATGGATTTTTGGCGAATTTTTAAAAAGGTCGAACACCCGAGGTGACCAACTTTGAAGGTCCATCAAGCACTCTCCAGATCCCTCATGGGCCAGTGCTTTTGAAAACCAACTCGAATACTCCTTGACTATCACCATGCCAAATTTCATTCAAATATCTCCAATCGTTCAAAAGTTACAGAATTATTTCCAAAAAAAAGCGTCCGTAAACCACTGTGCATGGTGAAATAGCGAGTGAATGTTATATACGAACATTTTTCCAAATTTCAGTTTTCATAAGGATGACAGAATATTCTATTCAAAACCACCATATGAAGTTTAACTAATTATTGTTACAATAAAATATTAACACTTACCTTCAAAATTGAGGATTTTCTGCAAAAATCCTTCACTTAAAAATTTTATTTGAATGCCCCAAGAAACAAGATAACGAATTCTTCCGATGAATCTAAAAATATATCACTAATCTATAAATTTGTAATATTTTGTACAAGCAAAGCAATACCTACATAATTGGTTTGATAACTGGATATGTTTGAATTAAAAACCGCTGGGTAAAAGGCCAATTAAAATAACACTTTTAAAATCTGTAATAAAAACGATATAATTATATATTTCAAAGAAAATTCAAATTAATATTGCAATGCACTTACCAGTTATTATTTTTCCCATTTTTTAAGTCGATATTATCTTTAATTAGCGCATATACAAATATTTATTGCAATTATTTTCTTAAAATTTTATTATTGAAAATTTTTTGATTTTTAATTCTAAGTTCAAAATTTTATAACCGAGTTTTTATTATATTTTTTTAAAAATATAATATTACAACAATATCATTTAGTCAAATCATTTATGATTCTATAAACTTTCAAAATATAATATCATAAATGATACTGTATCGTTTCTTGGTTTGTTGGGGAATTTCAAAAATGTTGTATGTTTTAAATAAAAATAAATACCTTAAAAAATAAGTTAATTCTAAATATTTAAGTAGTTTAAGTAATAAATTTGGACAACCCTTTCCTAAGTTGTGATGAAAATAGTAGAAACAGAAATAAAAAAAGTAAAAAAACAAGTAAGAAAGTGCTATAGTCGGTCAAGCCCGACCATGCGATACCCTTCACCACTAAGGTCAAAGGTGTTCTTTTATCTGTATAAAGACAAATATTTGCTGAATTTTGCCATCATACAAACATTTTCTCAAAACTTATTAATTTAAGCTGTTTTCGTCATTTGGACTTATATGAGAGCTAGGGTCAAATGTGGACCGATTTTCCAGAAATTTGGCAAATTGATTACAGTTGTTACAAAAATGCGAAAAATCAACCAAAAATTTTCATTATCTATAGATTTACGAGCGTTTTAGTGATTTTTGTCTCATTTAGTGCGTTTTGATAGAAGAGTTTGTATGGGAGCTAAGGTCAAATGTGGACCGATTTCAACGAAATTTGGTACAGTGCTTTTGGTTTATATAAGCAGTGTTTGATATTTGATATTTGTGGTTAATATATCAATTCCGGGAAGTGAAAGCTACGGGAGGTACCATAAATAATTTACCGATTTTGACGAATTTCAATAGCCATGGTTACATTATCAAAAAAATTATCTGTTCCAAATTTCATCGAATTATCTTTAGAATTGCGACCTGTAGTTTGATTACAAGGTTTACATGGGGGTCCAGCCAGGCAGACGGACGGACGGACGAGCATCGCTAAATCGACTCAGAAAGTGATTCTAAGCCTATTGGTATATTAAAATGTGGGTCTAAGACAAATATTTCTATGCGTTACATACATCAGCACAAACTTATAATACCCTTTCCACTTATGGTGGTGAAGGGTATAAAAATTGTAAATTTATATACTTTAACCACCTAAACGAAAAATAATAATATAACAAGCTTATCAAATTGTCCATTCAAATTATCTACTATAAAGCTTTGATAGTTTGATTATTAGTTTATGAATTAGGAGTTAAGTTTCTAGTGTTTGTTTTAATATAAAACAACATAAGAAAGAGTTGGCATTTAAGCTTAAAATGTATCTTTGTTGCCTAGTGCTATTGCTTACCTCCCACACATTTGGCCAAGAAAATTTCTTAAATGTTGAAGTTTATATAACAAGATTTCACAAAAACATGAAATTTTTTGATAAAAGATGTTTTATATAATATTAAGATTTTCTTTCAAGATGATTGAGGTTTACCTCCTACTTAACACATTTATTTATATACAAAAAAGAAATTTCAACATAATACTTAAGTATTTATTTATTAGAGGGGCCTGTTAAGCTCTAATGTGTCATCTTAAGTACCATCATGGAGATGAATGATTAACTTAATATATCAGTTATTAATGGCATTACAATGTAGTCGCACTTATTTACAATTCGATCAATCAAAATTGTAACATTATTTCTTTATTTAGTGAAATTTTTAGATTAAGTATAAGGAAAATTATAATACTTGTAATATACATAAAAAATATGTTATTTAAGTTTTTTGGAAAAATAACTTCTATTTAAAGTTTTTTTTTATACCCCAACTTTGGGGTATAACTATTTAAGTTCATTATCGTAATGAAAGTTTGTTTGATTGAAAAAGTTTTAACTTAAACAAAGTTAACATTTAAATTACTTTAAAACTATGAATAAATATGATGGTTTATGTTGTTAATGGGATCATATTATGGCTCAGAGTGGTACTTTGAGATAAGATTATGATTGATGTGAGCTAAATTCTTGGCTTGTGTTGCAATAAATTAATTGTTTTATCTACATAGAATATATTTTGAATGCATCAACCGAATTATCAGGCACCGAAAAACATTACTCTTACAAATTATTTATTATTTTCGTAAATAAAAGTAAGTATTTGGGTGATCTAGGGGATGTTGGATACTAAGCAATGGTTCTGATTGATCTTAACTTGGTAAGCCCAGACTTATTATGGTTATCCTTCATCACAACTGTGGACACTGACCTCCTCTTCGTATCAACCGGGAAACTACGTTTACACCCGTTAATGTAGCGAGGTAACATGTGCCGCTATTTCTCCCATAAGAGCGATAAAAAAATGGGTTTGAGTAAGTTCGAAACTTCGATTTAAAGACCAAGTAGAGGAAAATCTTTCAAAGCTGGGCCTGCGAAATTGGAGAATATGCTCATAGTTCTAAAATATGGTCACCCTTTGACCTTAAGTGGTTGTTAATATAGGCCATTTAGGGATCGTCAAGCCCTATAACTAGAAGTTTTGAGTTCACAAATAGTCCCTTGTCTTGGTCCATATAAGAGAGCTCAGAAAGCAACTGTATAAATGATATTGAGCTTATGAAAATAATATCTTTAAGTAAACAGATCGACTCAGAACCACTTCCTAATGTCCGTCAGGCTGGCTGGCTATCCATGTAAGCTTGTAATCAAAATATAGAACGCAATTTAAAAGATAATTTAATGAAAGTCAATTCAAAAGCTTTGTTTGCCACATGATTATTTTTGAACCAATTCGGATCATTTCAGGTACCTCTCATAGAACTGCATTTCGAAATAGAGGTTTTGACCCTTTATGGAAACAATTTGTTTTTTGTATTCAAGTGAAATTCGAAATTAGTCAAAATCAGTGTACGAAAATTTATTGAAATCGGTTCATATTTGATCAAACTTCTCATACAAACAAAATTTTTTTAAACCCCAAAAACCATAATAACGTTTACAAATTTAAAGATACAGGTCAGCAAGATTGTGTGGCATGAAATTTGTTCACCAAATCTAGAAGACTTAAGTCTGCTCAAGTTTAATTACAGGTTTCATTTTTTTTCTGAAAAATAGTTTGTTTTGGAAATATAATTAATTGGGTCTTTATATTGACTAATAAAAAATACAAAATTCGAGAACAACTTTGTCTTTAAGTCAACCTCAAAGTTTTCCTAATCCGCTTAGACGTTTTACAGACATCGAGAAACATACACCGAAAAAAATTAGCTTTAACACGTTTTTTGCAAATGGAATTAACTTAACTCAAAAACGGCTGGTTATATTGAGCTAGGAAGAAAAACCGAAATTCGAGAAAAATGTGTACTTTTAGTCGTCTTTAAATTTTTATTAATCCGCTTAGTCGTTTTAAAGATATCGAGAAACAAACACCGAAAAAATATTTCTTTTCAAAAATTTTAGTTTTTATACAATTTTCGCAAATGGAATTAACATAACTCAAAAATGGCTGGTTATGTTGAGCTAATACGAAAACCCGAAATTCGAGAACAATTTTGTCTTTAAGTCGTCTTAACATCTTGCTTAATCTACTTAATCGTTTTAGAGATATCGAGAAAAAAACCCCGAAAAAAATGTTTCTTTAAAAAAATTTAGTTTTTATACGATTTTCGCAAATGGAATTTAAATTACTCAAAAACGCCTGATTATGTTGAACTAATACGAAAAACCGAAATTCGAGAATAATTTTTTATTTTAGTCGTCTTCAAATTTGTCTTAATTTGCTTAGTCGTTTTAGAGATATCGAAAAACAAACACCGAAAAAGGAATTATTTAAAAAAAATTTAAGTTTTTAAAAGTTTTTTGCAAATGGAACTAACATAACTTAAAAAAATTGGTTATGTTAAGCTAATAAGAAAAACCGAAATTCGAAAAAAATTTTTTCTTTTATTCGTCATCAATTTATTCCTAATTTGGTTAGATACCAAGAAATAGATACCAAGAAATAGACACCGAAAAAATATTTTCTCAAAAAAAAAAATATATATATTTTTTAATAAAATTCTAAATAATAGAAGAAACATCAAAAATAGTTTTTAACTAAAACAAGCTATATCTTACTAAAAACGGCCGAGAACTCATTCATGTTATTAAAGGTTTAGTAATTTATAGCAAAAGTTGCAGAAAAAGTAATCCGTCCTTTCGTTACTTTAGTTCTTAAACGAATTTAACAAAAGGTATTTTGTTTTGCTTCGAACATATCAATTTATACAACAACATCAAAACAATGCACAGTGGGACGATGAAAAAATATAATGCAAATATGTCCGCAACTTCTAAGCAGTTAGGATAATTTTGAACCTAGAAAGCTTATCTTTAACTGGGGGCACAATTGGCCCCAAAGTTGGGCATCTCATTTTTTATCAAAATTTTTTCTGTAGACAATTTTTTTATAAAAAATGTTTCTATATATTTTTTTACTTGAATTTTTCCACAAAAAATTTTTTTTTTCAGAATTTTTCTATAGAAAATTTTTTTTATCAAAATTATTCTATAGAATATTTTTTTTTCAAAATTTTTCTATAGAAAATTTTTTTATCAAAATTATTCTATAGAATATTTTTTTTTATCAAAATTTTTCTATAGAAAATTTTTTCTATTAATTTTTTTATAAAAATTTTTTCCATATATTTTATACGTTTTTTTATAGAAAATTTGTTTATCAAAAATTTTTCTATGGAAAATTTTTTATTAAAAATTTTACTTTGGAAAATTTGTTATCAAAAATTTTTCTAAAGAAAATTTTTATCAAAAATTTTCTACGAAAATTTGTTTATCAAAAATGTTTCTATAGAAAATTTTTTGAATCGAAAATATCTGTTTTGAAAAATATTCCCAATATTTAAAAAAAAAATCGAATCATGTATTTTGTTGCTATAACTGGATTTTGATTTGTTTCTTGCCTATTTTGTTTTTGTATTTTCTTTAACAAAGCGTCACCAACCAACTCTGTTAACATACAAATTCCAACTAAATGATTTTAATACTCATTTTCAGGAGTTTTATTAATGATCGTGGTATTTACGAAAATTAAAAAAATTCATCGGCTGCTGGTTGTATAGGCTGCCTACTCCCGCTTAAATCGCATGGAATTGTTGCTATGATAAAATAAAATAATTAAGCTCAAAAGATGTGTCTGTAAAAGTAAAGATAAGCTTCAATATTTATTAATAACACTGCTCTGTAGCCAAATCCTCCTTTTAATAAAACTATGTGGACTACATGGATTTTGATGCGCTTAACTCAGATCCGTTGTCGGTTTTTTTCCATCAGATCTGGAATTTTTTTTATGGGCGTGACAAAGGTACGGAGACCTATTTTGTCCTAACTCGAGAACGACTCATCCGATTTTCAAAATTAAAACACTTTAGTCTAATATAATTTTTCTGTATCTCTTATCGTTTTGGAGTTATTTAGAAATTAATGGAGAAAAAATTTTTTTTTCGTGCGAAATTCGGAATTTTTTCAGGTTAAAATTGTAATTAAAAAAAGATAAAGTAAAATTTTAACATTTTAAACATTTTTCTAAGAGCTACATATCTTAAGAATAAAATAAGCTATAAACCATAAAAATCGGTTTAAAATTGTGAATTTTTTTAATAGATACAAGTAAATACCTGACACTCATTGATGATATAAGGTGCTTTAGTACTTATGGCGCCCACTCTGACGACAGCCTAATTGATGTTTTGTTTGATGTATGTGACAAATTTCATTAATACTGGGTACCTGCAGTAAATTGGTAATAAAATTCACATTTTTTTACCGATTTTTATGGTTTTTTTGCATCTTCAAGTGTTTTCATTTTGAAAATCGGATGAGTCGTTCTCGAGTTATGACGAAACAGGTCTTCGTACCAGACTAATTTAAGGGGAAAAATTTGCCACGCCCATAAAAAAAATCCAGATCTCATGGAGAAAAACCGAAAACGGATTTGAGTTTAGCGCATCAAGATCCATATAGTCCGCATAGTTTTATTAAAAGGAAAGACAAAAAATGAATTTTTGCAGAGCAGTGTAATTAATAAGTGTTAAAAACATAAGCTCTGTGGTTAAGAGTATCAAATACTTGGGCTCGACCCAACATATCTATTTTTAATGTTTTTGTATTGCAGAATTTTCTATTATATTACAGCTGTGAGCCGTGTAGTACCATATTTTCTAATGTTGATATCTTCCAATGTTGATATCTCATAAGTCCCACTTATTAAACACTTAAGCTTTGAGATTCGAATTAATAGTCTAGTTTCATGTTCCTTTAAAAAGTGTCCATCGAATTCGTGTTTTTAACTATTTCGGAGTACGATAAGACTACTACAAACATTCACAATTAATCCATAAACTTTTAAAATCTCATTTTTTTTTGTAGTAAAATTTATTTATTACTAGTTCTTATCTCCTCAAAAAACAAACAGACTATGCCTTAAGTTATTGAACTCTATAAATCAATTTGTTTCCAAAACCAATAATAATTTAATATTCATTATCAATTATAATTCCCTCAAACAGCTGCAGTGTTTAAACACTCGAGTTCTGACTCTTGGGTCCTGGCACATGGACTAACAACACAAAAAAAATTTGACTTACACTTTTTACGTATTTCTCCCGCTTTTTTGTGTTTATTTGCGCAAAATAAAAAAGTTAAACACACAAGCATCGAAAACGACAAACAACACAAAACGTATTAACCCTCTACTTTACCCACTTTTTTTTTGTAATGAACAAATTGAAAAGCTGCCCTGTAATAAAAAGACTAAATAAATAAAAATTAAAAAAAATATATGTATAAAACTTTACATGGATTAAGCGGCGTCAAACACCCGTTCAGTCCGTCCAACCTATAAAGCATTTGTTTGTAGTGCGAGTCTTTGTTGTGCAAATAAATGGGGAGAAAATTAACCAGAGTTAAGAGTTAAACATCAGGAACATCATCATCATCGACAGGGCAAGCAGTTACTAAACGAACGAACGAATGAATGAAATAAATGTTTATTTAAACAACTGATTGTTTGGTGGCCAGACGCTCGACTGGACTGACTCAAAGTGCGAGAAGGAAATTGAATTAAACTCTCAGAAGCACAAAGTAAATAGTTAATTAATCATACCACTAGTGATTTTTTACTAGTACTGATTTTTTGTTAATTTAACATACATACATATGTAGGTAAAAGTAACATACGTTACATTTCAAAAGCTTTTATTGCCATTTTTAAGCCATTAACAGCTAAACAAATAGAATAAAAATGTTAATGAAATATATGTGTAACCAAAAATTTTGGTAAGTGTAATTTGTTCAGGAAACTGGTAGTGGGAGGTGATGATGACTGGGCGTATAATATATAGATTTGACAGCAAATAAAAGGTTCGTTGAAAAAATGTATGATTGATTTGTTTTAAATATTTTTTTTAAAAGCAATGAATTTGTATTTTTTAAGGTTATTTCTTTTAACTAAAATAAATCATATTAAATAAAATGCTTCGTAGATTTTTTGGCTTTAATCAGAGAATTTACATTTTTTAAAAAAAAAGTTTTCATCAAAAGTTTTATCAAAAAAAAAAAAGGTTGTATTATACTTATCTTCTAAACTGTAAGTGTGATAGCATTAGTATATATTAGAGAATTGTTGAAGAAGTCACAAGCTTTCTGAATTTTGGATTTATGGTTAACCTATGTTTTCACAGGGTGACTTATTGATGGCCAAAGTAGACTACCTCAAAAGTAAAAGTGCTTTTGGACAGTGTACTTACTTACTTAAATGGTCTATATTTACAACCTGTTAAGGTCAAAGACCGAGCATATTTCAGAATTCCAACGCATTCGATGTTATGCGCGTATTCCCTAATTTCGTAGGTCAAGCTTTGAAAGATTTTAATCTACTTGGTCTTTTCATCGAAGCTTCAGACTTCTCCTCTTAACTCCTGCTCCTAACATGGGCCGTCTTTATTCTAATTTAGCTTTTTATAATTACTAAAGTGGGTTATTAGCAAATACCATAACCTACAAATAGACTTTGGACGAACTATCAAAGTACATTTTAGAGATGTCAAGGTACATTTAAGAAACGTCATGTACATATAGAAAATGCAATTTTAAATTGTTTTTGCTATTTTTTCTATTTTTATGTTCTAGTAAGAACATAAAATTGCAGTCTATGTGGTAGTCTACGGCCCATACCACCAGAAGCCGATGATTTATTTCTAATTTTCGTAAATACCACGATCATTAATAAAACTCGTGAAAATAAGTATTAAAATCATTCAGTTGGAATTTGGATGTAAACAGAGTTGGTCGGCTTTGTTAAAGAAAAGACAAAAACTTAATTGGCAAGAAACAAATCAAAATCCATTTTATAGCAACAAAATACATGGTTCGAGAGAACAAAGAAATATAATCTCGAAAATTGTTGCCATGACACTATTATTTTTGTAAACAATGGGAATATTTTTGTAAATACTGGGAATATTTTTCAAAACAGAAATAAATTCTAATATTTAACAATTTTACATTTTTATATTTTTTAGATTAGATATTTTTTTATAGAAAAATATTTAATAAAAATATTTTTCTTTGGAAAATTGTTCGATAAAAATTATATTTTATAGAAAATGTTTCGATAAAAATATTTGTATATCAAAAAATTTCCTAATCTTCTAATAAAAAATTTTTGATAAAAAAATTTTCTAATAAAAAATTTTTGATAAAAAAATTTTTTATAGAAAAATTTTTGGCAAAAAAAATTTTCTATAGAAAAATTTTTGATAAAAAATCTGTTTATTTATTAATGTAACAGACCAATTTATTGATAAAAAGCCAAAAAATGTTTGCGGAGAAACCAAATTCCTCGACGCGTTTCGATGGTTGGTTAAGCCATCTCTTCAGGAGGATTATCCCCAATTTAGACAGATCGAAAACCTCGCATTATTACTAAATTTACAAACATATGAATCACCTATGACGGTGATTTGTATTCGGTATTTCACCGATGATTTTTAAAAAACACTAGACTATAGTCCGCATTTTAGGAAATAAACCCGTGAAAAACGTTTCCAAATAAATCCAGGTGTTTTTTGTTGAGAAACTTCTAAAATCAAATATTTTTGTGGCCGATTAGGAAAATGAAATTCTATAAAACTTTAACTTTTTGCTAAGAACTTTTTTATAAAGAGTTAATGTTTTATTATATATTTCAATAGAGGATGAGATTCTAGGATAACTTGATTCAGATTTTAAGCCGGTACAACATTCCTCCTAAGTACATCATTGATAGAAATTAGTCTAATTTTTATGAAAATTTCTGAGTTTTAGAACATATAACAAAAAATCTAGTCCGATTTTGCTACTTCCTATATCAATATATTCTCCTTAGATTTCATAAACAAAAAATAGCAAGAATTCATAAAATAGATTTTTTCAAAAATGGAAAGTTCTCATACACTATAATTTTACTTACAAAAAAAAGACTGTCGAGTTTCATTGTTAAATTTTTTAAATTGTTTTACATAAACAATAAAATATACTTCATGACCGCAAAAAAGCTTTTATGTTTTTTTGAAATTAAAAGTCATATTTCAAATACAATTTTTTTTAAAAATACACTTTTTATTTTGTTTTACATTTTTTACAGAAATGTTTAAGAGTTTTTTGATTTTAAGAACAAAATTAACAGTGAAATTATCTAGACATGTTTTCCTTTTTATTGATATATTAAACATATATAAAAAAAACATAAAATGTTTGACTTTTTCGTGGATTTTTCCGAGAAGTGTTAAAGTTTTTCTTTAAGTCATTTTGTCTTAAGTCTAGAATTGACTCATAAGCTTTTTTAACACTGAAATCTTTATTCATTAAAAAGGTGAATTTTGATATTTTTTTATTATAATTTCCTTTAATAAATTTTCTACCTTCGAATAATATAAAAACTTTTAACTTTTTTTAAATTTTTAATCATCAAAGTAACACCTCTGGGCTTTTATTTATAATCCAACTATTATTAATTTATTAAACCCTGCATTGTTTTTCTCAAATTCCACTTTTTCTTTAATATTGATTTTATGAAAACATTAATAAATTGCTTAAAAAACCTTTATGCTGCTGTCTGTATCCATACCATAATACCCTTTAAAATATTAAAAAATATTCTATTTATTTTTTCTACCATAGAACTCACTCAACACTTTTTCTTAATAACTCAGCAATAACACTCCAGTTTATTCAATTACAAAGTGATTTCTATGTTTGAAAAATACTTTTTTTTTCGCTGTTGGATGTAGATTTGGGATCTGCTGCTGTTGTTTTTCTATGCATCAGTGGATAAAAGTGTAACTGACAGATTTTTGTGTGAATACTTTATGTAGTTTGTGTACCCTATTATTGGTGTTATGAGTTTGAGTTTATAATAGTAATAAACTGATTGAAATAACTTAAGAGGTCGGAAATCTAATAACAGAACAAAAAAATATTCGGCAGAATTGTCATTTTTTATACTTTTAACTGAAATAAGTATTTTTTCAATGTGTAGTTCTAGTGTTTTAAAAAGAAAAAATTAAGTATTGTTAAAAACAATACTTTTTAAGTTTTGAATCAAAAATTTTTCTTTAGAAATTTTTTTTTATCAAAAATTTCTCTATAGAAAATATTTTTATTAAAAATTTTTCATAGAACATTTTTTTATTAAAAATTTTTCTATAGAAAATTTTTTTAAAAAATTTTACTATAGGCAATTTTTTTATCAAACATTTTTCTATAGAAAATTTTTCGATTAATAATTTTTCTATGGAACATTTTTTTAACAAACATTTTTCTATAAAATTTTTTTATCCAAAAATTTTCTGTAGAATTTTTTTTATATCTAATATTTTTTTTATTAAAAATTTTTCAATTGAACATTTTTTTATTAAAAATTTTTCTATAGAAATTTTTTGATTTTTCTGTAGAAAATTTTTTTTATTTAAAATTTTTCTACAGAAATTTTTTGACTAAAAATTTTTCTATGTAAAATTTTTACATTAAAAATTTTTCTATAGAAATTTTTTTATTAAAAATGTTTCTATTGGAAATTTTTTGATTAAAAACTTTTCTATGGAATTTTTTTTTCATTAACAATTTTTCTATAGAAATTTTTTTTATTAAAAATTTTTCTGTAGAAATTTGTTCATTAAAAATTTTTCTATATGAAATTTTTTGTATCGAAAATTTTTGATTAAAAATTTTTCCATAGAAAACCTTTTTATTAAAAATTTTTCTATAGAATTTTTTTATTAAAAATTTTTTTTATAGAATTTTTTGATTAAAAATTTTTATATAGAAAATTTTTTGATTAAAAATTTTTCTATAGAAATTAGAAAATTTTTCTATCGGAAATTTTTTCATTAAAAATTTTTCTATAGAAAATTTTTTTATTAAAAATTTGTCTGTAGAAATTTTTTTCATTAACAATTTTTCTATAGAACATTTTTTTATTTAAAATTTTTCTGTAGAAATTTTTTCATTAAAAATTTTTCTATATGAAATTTTTAGATTAAAAATTTTTCTATCGAAAATTTTTGATTAAAAATTTTTCTATGGAAAAATTTTTCTATAGAATTTTTTTTTATTAAAAATTTTTCTTTAGACATTTTTTATTAAAAATTTTTCAATAGAAAATTTTTTGATTAAAAATTTTTCTATAGAAATTTTTTTGATTAAAAATTTTTCTATAGAAAATTTGTTTATTAAAAATTTTTCTATACAAAGTTTTTTTATTAAAAATTTTTCTATGGAAATAAGAAAATGTTTCTATTAGAATTTTTTTGATTCAAAATTTTTTTGTTAAAAATTTTTCTATTGAAAATTTTTTGATAAAAATTTTTCTATAGAAAATGTTTTTATTAAAAATTTTTCTATATGAAATTTTTTGATTAAAGATTTTTCAATATGAAATATTTTGATTAAAAATGTTTCTACAAAAAGTTTTTTGATCAAAAATTTTTGTATAGAAAATTTTTTTATCAAACATTTTTCTATAGAAAACTTAAATATTAAAAAATTTTCTAAAGAAAATTTTTTGATCAAATATTTTTGTATAGAAAACTTTTATATCAAAAAATATTTTGCCGTTTTTTCTAATAAATTTTTTATTAAAAATTTTTCTATAAAAATTGTTTGTTATAAAAAATTTTTTTAAAGAATATTTTTTTTTATCAAAAATATTTCTATAGAAAATTTTTTTGGTTCAAAAATTTTTCTATAGAAAACTTACTTTGTGTAAAAATTTTTTCTATAGAAAATATTTTTATAATACTTTTATCGTAATATTTTATTATAATATTTTTATCAAACATTTTTTAGAAATGTTTTCTACAGCAAAATAGTTCTATAGAAAATTTTTCTTTAGAAAAAATTTTTTTTCGAAAATTTTTGTTTAAAAGAAAATGTTTGTCGAAATTTTTTTTTTGAACATTTTTCTGTAGAAAAAAAATTTGTATCGAACATTTTTCTGTAGAAAAAAAATTGTCTATGGAAAAAATTGTATGTCAGAAAACTTTGTATAAAAAGTATTTTTTTTTTAAAACTTTCCAAAAAAAATATTTTTGTCAAAAATTTTTTTATAAAAAACTGTTTGTATCGCAAATATTTAAAAAAAAAATTTATCTAAAAAATATAAAAATTTTAAATTGTTTAATAATAGAATTAATTTCTGTTTTGAAAAATGTTCCTAATTCGGTTATATTTATTTAAAACATAGACTCGTGGCAACAATGTTCGAGATTTTATTTATTTGTTCTCTAGAGCAATGTATTTTGTTGTTATAAATTGGATTTTGATTTTGTTTCTCATTTTCATGAGTTTCTGTAATGATCGTGATTGTTACGAAAAATAACAAAGTCTTTGACTTCTAGTGGTATGGGCTACCTATGCCTGGATATAACCCAAAGAATGATTATAGATTTCGACCAGAGTCTTTTGAATTAGGCCAACTGTTTAAGGAAATTTCCATTTGATCCATAATGTTTTCAATTGCGTTCAAAAGTACTTTGCCGGTCTGAAAATGGTCAAGCAACTGGAGAAAAAAAAAACCAAAAATAATAATTTTTGGAAATTTCTTTAATTTTATTAAGATATCTTGGATTTCTGCTAAGAAAAATATTTTTCTTAAATTTTTGTATTTTTTTCCTTAAAAAGTTTTATACCATCGCAAATTTTCACTAAAATATATATATAAAAAAATTTTCGAATCCGAAAATCCGCCCAACGGTTGAGAAGTTATGGACTTATTTCCATTCTATTTTTCCATCATCGCACTGTGCATCGGCAGTGTAGGATAAATAGTAGTCGCTCAGGTCTGTCTATTACAATTTTGTATAGTACATGTCTTTTTTTTTAATCGATTGGGGTTTGATTGTAGTTGGTGGTTGTTGCTCTATATACATATATTTACATTATTTACCTTTACATTTGTTGAACTTTTGAAAAATATCAAGGAAATATAATATAAAAAAAAACATCAGAAAATTGTTTTAAAACTTATAAAACCTTTGAGATATCAGCCAACGACAACAACAGCAGCAAAAGTCAGCAAACGCTAGAAAAAATTTCAATATTGTATTAAATAATCAAACATAAATGAAGGATGATTGGACGGACAAATAGATATAAGCAATGAACTAGAGTTTTATTGCTAGACATCAAGTATAGACAGAAAACGATTTTACACTTAAACAATCATCTCGTCACACCCGCTTTCAGTTAAGTTTAACACCCAAATTAAAAAAAAATCACATCACACACGACTCAAAGCATTCATTGCAGCCTCAGTCACTCACTCGCTCACTTCAATTTATTTATACTTATTCTGGTGTGTGGCATTAATTCATTTCAATCTTATTTGATTCGATTTCTATAAAAATGCATTTGCCATGAATATTTGTTGTTGCTACAAGGTGTTGAGGGCAACACTTTGTTGTTCCATGCCTCTACCATTGCCACTGCTGCTGCTGCCGATGTTTCACTTATTAATGTTGAATATTGTTTTTTCATTGATCGCTTTTGCTCCATAAAGTGGAAGAGTCTATATGGTTTTCTTTACGCTTTGATGATGACGAAGGTGATGATGAGAATGATTGAAAAACTGATGGTACACCTATGATATACATAGGGAATTGCTTTCATTGATGACGTCTGTGATGTAAGACTTCATCAGTGTTTTCTCGTTTGGGTATTTGTTCATTTGAAACATAAGAGTTGCATGAGAATCTTTTCACATGTGAATTGTCTTCCCCGACACACACACGAAGGTGTGCTTTGGGAGCTATAAGCAATTTTTGTTACAAGAACGAGACAAATTGTTTTTTAAATTGTCAGCAAAATCACAAGTCCCCTCTATACATAGTCAAATAATTTAACATATGTTGTTATGTTGGAAACAAGGCAGAAAACAAGACAAAGTTTTGGAAAATTAATGGTTTTGATTTGTTGAAATTTTGTTTTTTTCTTCGGATTTAAGAGGTCACCATAATTTAATGAAATTTATTTAACATAATTAATCCCTTTTAGGTGCTAAATGATTTGCCAGGTTCCCACCTAGAAATGACCCAGAAATTACTTAAGGGATTAGTAGTGTTCAAGGCGGTATAGTTAATTGTAAGAAGAGTGCTACAAATTTAAATGGTTTTTAATATATTTTTCAAAATAGGTCTTTTGTGTGAGATACATATATTGAAATATTGATCAAACTCATCAGAATTTTTATGCTTATATGGAGGTGCTGTGGTTTAGTTCGTTAGCAGTTCGACTACTTAGCATAACATATTACATTAATTTTGGGTTCGTCCCCGGTTATTAAATTATTAAATACCATAGCACTCTATATCGGTGCTAAGTAATAACACGCCGTCGATCTGAAAGAAACAAATGGCGCAACTTCACCGTTTCAGATAACATGACGTGCAATTACAGTGTTTTTTTTAATGGAAAAGCTATTTTTCATAAAAATACATTTGCAGGTAAATTGGGTGTCTAATGATGAAATATCAAGAATTGAGATATCATCATTTGACAATAATTCAGATAAAAATTATAAAATTTTATCCATGTAAAAATTTACTATAAAAAAAACTTTCGTTCGTTTTTTTTTTATTTCAACAAAATCATCTCTTGTGATAAGACCTATTTTTCATTAGGCCATTATGTAAACAAACAAAATTGTCGCATATGGGCTCACAAAGTTCACATCCAAGCAAAGTGCGGTATGATGCCCGATTCGAAAATGTGAAAAGAAATGATGTCACCGAGAATTACCAGGACTACCAAGCCATAACAAAAGTTGTTGTGGGGCCACAATTGACTTATGCCTCAATAAAACTGAATTTGTAAAGAAAAAAGTGTATTTTTAAGTCAAGTTTACTTTCTAACCTTGAATTTGTCAATCCTTGCAGTGAAATACAAAATTACATAAAATAGATTTTTTATTAATACAATTTTTTGCTATTACCCATTAAAAGAGCAAAGACTCTATAATATAAAGATGTTGCACTTACATACATTAATTTGCCGTATTGTCGTTTTGAAAACTTTATAAAACAGCTTTTATTCAAATTCGAGAGAAAGCTAAGGCACACACACGTGCTAATGAAATGTATGTTTGTTTGAGCGTTTACGTGTTCTTTAATGTTTTTGTCGACTTTGAATTCACTTTTGGCAGAAAGCAAATTTATGGAGTGCAATATCTTTTATTATATTATCTTTAAAAAGAGCTTGTTTTCTCAAAAATATTTTTAGTAAATCAACTTTTGGTATTATTTTCGGTCATCTTAACATAGTCTTCTTTTCAAACAAAATTCACATTAATTTTTTTATAATAAAAAGTTTTGTACAATAAATCATTTCATCAAATTATTTTTAATTTCGAAACTTACATTTCATATTTTATCAACTTTGTTTATTACGAGCTTTTATCTGTCATTTTTTTCTTTTAAATTCTAAGCTATGTTTATAGTATGTTAAGTAATTAAAAATATTTTCTTTTTATAAAACTTTAAAAAAGCTTAAAAGCTTTTTAGAATATTTCGCATTTTTAAACAATTAATTTTAAAGCTTAAAGTAATTTTAAGCATTTAAGAATACTTTGTTTTCGTTAAACTTTCATTTTGAAGCAATAATAAATAATTGTAATCAATTGTGATACACTTACGCAAAACTTTCGAATAAAGCTTTTTTGTTTGTTTTTCCATTGTTGTTTTAAACAAAGAAAACTTTGCTAGTATTTCTCGTCATCTTAAAATAAGATTTTTCCCAAGTGAAAGTCATCAAACAAAGTTCCTTTTTATAAAAAAGAGTTTTATACAATAAATCATTTCATTAAAAAGTTATAATTTAGACCTGTCCAAAAACACATACATTAATATTTGTATTTGAGGTAAACAGCTTTGAAAGCTCTTTCGGTCAGTGTTGATAGACTTACATTTTTCTTTATATATTCGAGGATTCTTTAAATAATGTGGCAAAAAGTTCTAATCTGGCAGTACTGACTTTAAAAAGACAATATTACGTATGTGTGTGTGGAACAAACATAGTTGCGTCTTGCCTATACATAGCCAAAAGCTCTTTTGTAAAAGTTAGCACATTGTGCTTTAAAGCTGGACGGATCCGATTTAAACTTACTCTTTACATTTTATGATTGTTTTTCTTTTGCAAGCCTTTTTTAATTATAAAATCATGAAAGCTTTTTTTGCTTAGCAAGTTTTTTCATATCAAAGTTTTCCTTAAAAGGCTCTTTTAGTAAGTTGAATGTTTTAGAATATTTAGCTTTCGTAAAAATTTAATTTAAAAGTTTTAAAAACAAATTATAGCTTTTTCGATCAAATATTTGCAAAGAATAAAGCAGTTTCTAGTATAATTTGTGTTAAGCTTTAAAATAAACCCCAGTTTTATTGATAACACCCTTATCTCCCAGTGAGCTTTCTTTTGAGTTCTGAGAACAGGAAATAGTAGCTTGTGGTCAGATTTGCGATGGATGTTGAGCTCAACTAAAAATTTTAATTAAATGTAATAAAGCTTTTTATGAAAAAACTAAAAAAAAAACTATATATTAAACAAGTAAGAGTGTTATATTCGGCTGTGCCGAATCTTATATATCTCATATATCTACGAGGGTGCAGCTGATTCAAAATGTGGACCTAATTCGAAAAAAATTGTTGCTCTATCTGGTATAGAAGGTAAGAACTATAGCCAGATATTGACCGACCCATTTATAAACTGGCTGGTATTTAAAAAGAGCTTATTTATGCAAAATATAGTAGTCATAGCTGACACAGTTTATAAATTAATAGCTTTTAACTGGCGTTTCTGGCATTTTAGTGGTTTCCGGGAGTGGTTTTTATATGAAAGCTGTGTTCAAATATGGACCGATTCCCATAAAATTTGATATTCTGACCAATAGTTGCATAAAACTTCCCTGTTTTTAATGTAGTCGTCATAGCTATTACAATTGTATTCAATTTATTAGCATTAATGTGATTCCCTGGGCGGGGTTTTATGGGAGCTCTGACCTAATGTGAACCGATTTCGCCTATTTTTAGTACAAACCTTTTTCAAGATATCCAAAATATTTTTTTTTATTTTTTGTTTTATAGTTCTTTTCGTTACGACGCTATTGCGTTTTTATCTGACGGTCAGACAGACATAAACCCTCTTTTCCTTTGTATTTTTGTGTTTCCGTAAGTTTTTTATGGTCAAATGGTGACAAAATTTGGCACACTGGCTGGTATTCACAAATTTAGTGGCCATAACTATTGAAATTTATCATTTATTGAAATTTAAGTGTATTTAGGGTGAAATTTTATCTGTTCTCATAAGTGTTTTGTATGGGAGCTATGGTTAAATGTGAACCGATTTCGACAAAATTGCATATGCTGGCTAGCGCTTATGAAAAACTTTTATAAACCAAATTTTATCATCATAGCTGTTATAATTTGTCATTTATTACAAAATAAGCGACTGGAATAAACGAGGTTATACGAGAGCTATGGTCAACTGGGAACCAATTTTTTCCAATTTCAATACCAAAATTTTTGCAAAAATGTAGAATATTTTTGCCAAGTTTGAGTGAGCTAACTCCTTTCGTTTGGGAATTATCGTGCTTTCAACAGACTGACAAACATCGCTCAATCCTCTTAGAACTTCGTAAGGATTCAGAATATAAATAGCTTTCGGCCAATATTAAGGAAATTACGAACTGAATGACAATCTCAAGAGACTTTTTTGATACAAAAACGATATATTTGTATTGGCATATTTTCCATAAGACTATCCAAGAATCATTTTCATAAAATTTTGGTTTCTAAAAGAGCTTTTTTTTACTAAAACTCTTTATTTCTTATGGCTATTATTTGGTATTTATTTAAAGTTTTTTTGATATAAAAGATTCGCATATATTTTGTTAAACGATGTAAGAAAATTTTTTATAAAATTTGAATTTCTACTTAAAAGAATCCTAAAAAAAGCTTTTTATAGAATATTTAATTTTTTTTAAAGCTCTTTATTTCTTAAAGCTATTATTTTGTATTTATTTAAGATAGAAAATATCTTCCTTTATGCTTAATTTAAAAAAAAAAAGCCAACAGGTTTAAAAAAATCATTTACAATGAACTGTGACATAAACCAAAATCCCCAGATACCTGTAATTGCTTTCACTGATAACAAATCAATAGAAACGTCTTTTAAAAAATTTAAATAACATTTTTTCAAAAAAAAAAAATTACCAAAAGTCTAATACCGGTATTAAGGCTACGAAAGTAGAAAATCCTGATAAAATTTGAAATTTAAATAAATAAATTTTTAAGAATATTTTAAAAAGAAACTGTATAATTTGGCAAAAGTTTTGGCAATAAAATTTTCAAAACAAAAATGAAATTTTTACTAATAGAATTCAATATAGCAAAAACAAAAAGAAGAAAATAATAATAAAAATAGAAATACAATATTTATCCTTAAAGTTGGTAAAGCAGGATAAATAAATATTTTTTCTTGATGATAATATAAAACACACACACATATATACATACAAACAGAGAGGGGATAGCTGCAAACTAACACATTTACAGACTTGTATTTTTAAAATTGAATTTCAGTATTTCACTGCTTTTTATTCTATTTCATTTTATAGTCCTCCAGCAATTTTTCCAATAAAAATTGTGGTTATTTGTTTTTCCTAACAAATAAGAGAAAAACTGAAAATATTTCCTTAAAACATGATTTCTTTTCCTTTTTGTTGTTTTTTTTTTTTTCTACTTTTGCACAAATTTAATATTGAATTTTCGTCAAGAGAATTTTTGTTTTTTTTTTTTATTCCTTTGTTGATTTTAAAGCCGAGCAACAGACAGACAGATGGACCTAGAGCTAGAGCAAGTTTAAGTGAAATTTGAAATTTGAAGAAAAAGCCGTAAAACAAAATAAATAATATTAAGTATGAAGCGCAAGAAAAAAAAATCAACTTTTTGAACAAATGTTAAACTTGAGGGTGATGATTTTTGAACATTAATAAAGCAACATGATTTACATAACAAATTCCCATAGATTTGTGTTTAAAAGGGAATGAAAACGGAAAAATTCATTTCGATAAGTGAGAGAAACATGTTGATATACAAGGAAAATACTGAAAAATGTAGGATGTATCGGTCTAGCCCTTACATAAGATACCCTATATAAGTGAAAAATTTTAGAGTTAGGGTTTTAAAAAAGCTATATAGAAATTCAGACTGATCTTTATAAAACTTAATATAGTTATTGATATTCATTTAATCGTTGCGTTTTGATGGTTAGTTCGAGCATTATCATAGGGGAAGTATTCCTAATTTTAGACAGATCGAAAACCACTCATAATATGAAATACTAAAAAAATAATATGTGTTTAAAATATCAAAATGTAGTGTTAAAAAAAAAGATTTTTGTCTCTAAAGTTTGGGATTTTTCAAGAGGTTGTTTTAGTTATTTAACCATATCTTGAAAACATTTTAATCAATTTTATTGAAAACTACATTAAAAGAATGAAAACTTAATGGACCTTAAGAAGTGTCAATACAAAATTTTTGTCAGATCAACGCTTTTGGAGTTATTCAAATCGCAATATCAAAAACTAATTTTTTCTTGTGAAAAACCTATAAAAATTTAATTTAAAAATTTCAAAAATATTGAAAATTTATAAAAAAAACTTATCATCGTTACTCGACAATCATAAAACTATGAATATTTCAAATAATATGAGCCTTTATTTTTCAAAAAAATAGTATTGATTTTTTTAAGAAAAACATGAAAATACCAAATTTTAGCAAAAATTTGTCATATGAAGAAGTTTATTTTGAAGAAAATTAAATAAAGGCAACAATTTACAAGATATTTCAATAAGATTTGGTAGGACAAAGTTTGCCAAAAATAAACAAAATCATACAAAATTTTGGTATACCTCTCAAACAGTTTTCTTCCGGAATATTGTCTTGTGATCCTCAAAGCCACAAATTTGCTTTTATCTTTATAAGATTTTATACAGATATTTTTTTTGTTAATAGAAATTGAAATTGATCATAATCGGCTCATTACTAAAAGTACCTCCCATAGGTCTCACCTCCCGGAATTTACTATTTCGCGACAAATTTCAATATATTTTAAAAATTATAGAGAAATATTGCTAATTTTGTTGAAATCGGTCCATAATTGACCATAGCTCCCATACAAGACCTTCCGACAATAGCCACTTAAATATGTCTAAGTTAAAAAAACGCTCCCAACTCTGAATATAATGTTTATTTTTTGTTTATTTTTGGCATATATAATTTTTGTGTAAACTGAAATCAAATTACTTCATTTTTCAAAAATGGGTCTTCATTTGGCCCTAGCTTCGACATAAATAAGACCCAATGACTTAAATGGCTTAAATTAAAAATTGGATATTTTTATTTAATTTCCTTTATTGTTAATAAAATTTCCATTTTGCATGGGTTTTCAGGAAATATAGCTTATTTTTTTTTAGAATATTTTTTATAATCAATTTTTAAAATTTTTTTTAAAAGCTAAAAAAGTATTAAATTTTTGCTTAAAAATTAAATTTTTGATTTTAAAATGCAAACAACTCCGAAACGGTTTAGCTTATAAACAATTGGTTTTTAATGGCTTAAAGATAATATTATTTTAAATCATTTTTGTAACTTTCATCAAAATAAAACAAACAATTTAAAAGATATAAGAAATATTACGGCTTCAGTGTTTTAAAAATTTAAAATTTAAAAAAAAATATTTTAAATAAATCAATTAAAAAAAAAATTGACAATTTAAAGAACATGTGGCTCAGTTGTTTAGGAGGTCGACTTCTAAGCATAACATATCAAATTGTGCCTGGGTTTGTGTCCCAGTCAAGACAACAACATTGTTTGTAATTTTTGATTTCGATTAAAATAACTAATACGCTGATGATGTAAAATAAATAAACGTAGAATAAAAAGCGGATTGGGTAAAAATATATACCTTTACATTGGCATCTGATTACCCTTATATAAATTTCTGTCACTTATATACGAGCCATTGTAGGCCTATAATTATAAAATATAAATAAAATAGCACAATGTTGATTTTTACAAATAAATACATTATATTGATTGTATTTTATTAAATCTTTTTATTTTATATTAAGCATAAGCATTAAAGTGTTTTCATAATAAAATTTTTAAGAGGAATTACTAGACTAAAACAAACATGAGGTCGTAGTAAATTTTATTTGTAATCCTGTTATTTCATCACACGAATACATGGACTCACGGTCCTATTTATAGGCAAAGGAGCGGTCATTGTTAAGTGAACCTAGAAAGTGATTCTGATATCGGACCCATATATCTCTGCTTAGTTTCTGGTTACAAGCATCTCCACAAAAGCAATAGACCCTCCCCCAAATCATAGTAGCGTATAGGCTATAATCAAATTTTCTAAATAAGCAAAATATACCAAAAGTATAATTGCAAAAAAAAGCCTCAACAGAAAAAAATCTTATTTAAATTTTATTTTTGTTTTTCTCCCTTTAAAATCACTCGAAGAAAGAAAACATCCATGAAGCAGAACAACAACAACAACAAAACCCAAAATTGTTCACCAAAATTTCGCTTGATGTTTTTCCTTTTCCTTTTTTTTTTGTTGCTGGTTTTTGCTGGCAGTTTGAAAAGTTTAAAATGCTTTTAACCACTTATGGGTGGTATGTTAGCAATTGTTTTATTTCGGTTTTGGTTTTTCCCGAACTTCGTTTTCGTTGTTTATTTAATTGACAGATTGATAGATGTAAAAGTGAGTGGGATTTTTTTTTTGTGTTTGTTTTGTAGCTTTCCATGTTCTTTTTCTGGAACTACAACTGTATTATTTATTTGAATGTAAAATTAAATCTTGGACTTTAAAGTTTATAAAAAGAAAGAAAATTGTATAGACTTTGGGTAAATTTTGGAATATTTTCTGTAATAAGACTTTAAGGGTGAACAAGAATGGCACATGTTAGACATAAATATTGGGTATATTTCATTTTTTGAAAAATTTCCTATAAAAATAGTAAATTTTTGAATAATTTCCTATAAAAATAGTGAATTTTTTAAAAATTTCCTATAAAAATTGTAAATATTTTAAAAATAAAAATAAAATAAAAATTATAAATTTTTGAAAAATTTCCGATAAATATAGGAATTTTTGAAAAATTTCCTACAAAAATACGAAATATTTTAAAAATTTCCTATAAAAATAGGAAAATTTTGAAAAATTTAATATAAAAATAGGAAATTTTTGAAAAATTTCCTATAAAGATAGGAAATTTTTGAAAAATTTCCTATAAAGATAGGGAATTTTTGAAAAATTTCCTATAAAAATAGGAAATTTTTGAAAAATTTCCTATAAAAATAGGAAATTTTTGAAAAATTTCCTGTAAAAATAGGAAATTTTTGAAAAATTTCCTATAAAAATAGGAAATTTTTGAAAAATTTCCTATAAAAATAGGAAATTTTTGAAAAATTTCCTATAAAAATAGGAAATTTTTGAAAAATTTCCTATAAAAATAGGTAATTTTTGAAAAATTTCCTATAAAAATAGGAAATTTTTGAAAAATTTCCTATAAAAATAGGAAATTTTTGAAAAATTTCCTATAAAAACAGGAAATTTTTGAAAAATTTCCTTTAAAAATAGGAAATTTTTGTAAAATTTCCTATAATAATAGTAAATTTTTGAAAAATTTCCTATAAGAATAGTTAATTTTTGAATAATTTCCTATAAAAATAGTAAATTTTTGAATAATTTCCTATAAAAATAGTAAATTTTTGAAAAATTTCCTATAAGAATAGTTAATTTTTGAATAATTTCCTATAAAAATAGTAAATTTTTGAATAATTTCCTATAAAAATAGTAAATTTTTGAAAAATTTCCTATAAAAATAGTAAATTTTTGAAAAATTTTCTATAAAAATAGAAAATTTTTAAAAAATTTCCTATAGAAATAGAAAATTTTTGAAAAATTTCTAATAAAGATGGGAAATTTTTGAAAAATTTCCTATAAAGATAGGAAATTTTTGAAAAATTTCCTATAAAAAAAGGAAATTTTGAAAAATTTCCTATAAAAAAAGGAAATTTTTGAAAAATTTCCTATAAAAATTGGAAATTTTTGAAGAATTTCCTATAAAGATGGGAAATTTTTGAAGAATTTCCTATAAAGATAGGAAATTTTTGAAAAATTTCCTATAAAAATTGGAAATCTTTTAAAAATTTCCAATTTTTATAGGAAGGAATTGAAAAATTTCCTATAAAAATAGAAAATTTTTGAAAAATTTCCTATAAAAATTGGAAATTTTTGAAGAATTTCCTATAAAGATGGGAAATTTTGAAAGAATTTCCTATAAAGATAGGAAATTTTTGAAAAATTTCCTATAAAAATAGGAAATTTTTGAAAAATTTCCTATAAAAATAGGAAATTTTTTAAAAATTTCCAATAAAAATAGGAAATTTTTGAAAAATTTCCTACAAAAATAGGAAATTTTTGAAAAATTTCCTATAAAAATAGGAAATTTTGAAAAATTTCTTATAAAAATAGTAAAGTTTTGAAAAATTCCTTATAAAAATAGTAAATTTTTGAAAATTTTACTATAAAAATAGCAAACTTTTGAAAAATCTCCTATAAAAATAGCAAATTTTTGAAAAACTTCCTATAAAATAGCAAATTTTTGAAAAACTTCCTATTAAAATAGTAAATTTTTGAAAAATTTCCTATAAAAATAGCAAATTTTTGAAAAATTTCTTATAAAAATAGCAAATTTTTGAAAAATATAAAATTAGTAAATTTTTCAAAAATGTCCTATAAAAATAGTAAATTTTTCAAAAATAGTAGATTTTTGAAAAATGGTAAATTTTTGAAAAATTTCCTTTTAAAATAGAAAATTTTAGTAACATTAGTGTAAAATTGCAACTAAGTCTTAATATTTTAATAAGTTTTTCTGTTTAATTATGGTACTTTTGAAAAATTTTAAGAAAACATAATAATTCATCTAAATAAATATTCGCAAATCCCCAACAATTAAATTTAATTGGACTCTTTATCAAAATGCAAATCCTTAATAATAATTTTCTCAAATTTTAATGAGATTTAGAAAATTGTTTGTTATCTCCACCACTAACGGCTGGATGGCAACCATTTAACAGCGAATCTTAGTAAATATTTCAATTGTTTAAGGAAAATAAAGTAAATACCTATAAGCGAATTCATATTTTGCTTAAAATCTCTTTTGTTTAGCCCAAGAGTGTTTTAAGATATTTTTTGATTTATACAAAAATTAAAAGCAAAAAAACAAAAAATTTGTATAAATTCCCATTTTACGTTTATCTTAAATAAGTATTAAGTAAATATTTGTGAAAGCATTTAAATAAGCACCAAAACGAGCGAAACGCCTTCTGTAGAGCTTGAGCTTTACAACAATCGTCTATGGCAAGAATAAAAGAAGCTCTTGAAAGCTTTTCTTTAAACATTTGTTAACAAATTCCCTGGTATTAGTTTGTAGTAGAGTATCTTTTGTTTTAACAATACAACTACAAGGCTCCTGCTATACATTTAATACTTACCATATTTACCATAAATCATAAGATTATCTTTGGTTGAATGATTTAGTGTGAATTGATTTTTATTATACAAAAAAAAAAAAAATAAAAATTTTTTTAAACAAAAACAGTTTCGCTCTCTTGATTGGAGTCTTTTGAATAAATCCTACATAATCAGTGGTCAAATTCGATAAATATAAATAAAGACCAGACAAAGTCCACAGCAAGACGACCGAAGAAATAAAGTCTAAATTATGATTTTTATATTTATTGTAATTCTTCTGTAAGTTGATATTTGTATTATTTGTAATACAGCAGAATTATCTCTTGCATTCCCTTATTCCAAACAATTTCCATTTATTTTAAGACTTCTTCACAGATTTATTTGCTGCTTATAAGTTTGTTATACCCATAATTGGCCTTAAGGCTTAAGATCATGTCGTATTTTTGTCGGCTTAAATTCTGGTTGCTAAGACTTGATGCTTCGTTACATTACGCCAATTTAACTAATTATTACAAATTCCTTTTTATTATTATTATTTACTTATGTTGTTTTTGCTTATTTATTTGTTTGTAATTAATCTTAAGTTTATATTTTTGGATTTGTTTGTTATTATCGTTAAGGTTAATTGCAGTGTTTTAACCTCAAATATTAATTTCTAAGTGAAGTCAAAAAAGGCATTTACCCTAGAAAGCTAAAACTATTTAATAATACGTTAAAACTAACACCACATAAAATTGATGTACTCTATGGTATCTTCTTTATATCGCTACAATTATTCTAGCAAATGTTTATTATACCCTTCACCAAATAATAGAAATGGAAATAGAAAATATTTGTCATTTTAGTATACCAAGAGACTTTGAATCACTTTCTGAGTCGATTTATCGATGTTAGTCCGTCCGTCTGGCTGGAATCTGGACCCCCAATGTTAACAATGTAGTCAAACTACAGGTCGCAATTTTAAAGATAATTTGATGAAATTTGGCACAGATCATTTTTCTGAAATTCGTCAAGTTAAGTCCATTATTTATGGTACCTCCCATCCGTTCCACTTCCCGGAATTGATATATTAACCACAAATATCAAATATCAAACACTGCTTATATATAAACCAAAATTACTGTACCAAATTTCGTTGAAATCGGTCAACATTTGACCATAGCTCCCACACAAACTCTTATGTCAAAGCGCACTAAATAAGACAAAATTCAGTAAAACGCTCGCAAGTCTGAAGATAATGATAATTTTGAATTTTTATTTTTTGCATACATATTTTTTATAAAAAATCAATTTGCCAAATTTCGAGATAATCGGTCCTTATTTGACCCTAGCTCTCATATAAGTCAAAATGACCGAAACACCTTAAATACATAAATTTTGAGAAAATGTTTGTATGTAGGGAAAATTTAGCAAATATTTCTCTTTATACAGGAAAAAAAGCATCTTTGACCTTAGTGGTGAAGGGGATCGCATAGTCGGGCTTGACCGAATAAAGCACTTTTTTTACTTGTTTTTAGTGTAAATATTAAATTTTTGTGTGAAAATTTAATACTTTTTTTATTTCTGTGTAAGAATTAAATTTTTGTGTGAAAATTTAGTTTTTTGTGTAAAAATTTAATTTTTGTGTAAAAATTTAATTTTTGTGTAAAAATTTAATTTTTGTGTAAAAATTTTATTTTTGTGTAAAAAATTATTTTTTGTGTAAAAATTAAGTTTTTGTGTAAAAATGAATTTTTTATGAAAAATTAAATTTTTGTATAAAAATTAAATTTTTGTGTAAAAATTAACTTTTTGTGTTAAAATTGAATTTTTGTGCAAAAATCCAATTTTTGTGTAAAATTTAAATTTTTGTGTTAAAATAAAATTTTTGTGTAAAATTTGCGTAATAATTTTATTTTTGTGTAAAAAATTATTTTTTGTGTAAAAATTTAGTTTTTGTGTAAAAATGAATTTTTTGTGAAAAATTAAATTTTTGTATAAAATTTAAATTTTTGTAAAAAATTAACTTTTTGTGTAAAAATTGAATTTTTGTGCAAAAATCCAAAATGAAATTTTTGTGTAAAAATTACATTTTTGTGTAAAAATTAAAGTTTTTTGTAAAAATAAAATTTTTGCCAGAAATTCTAATTTTTGTGTATAACTTAAATTTTTTTGTAACAATTAAATTTTTGTGTTAAAATTAAGTTTTTATGGAAAATTTAATTTTTGTGTAAAAATTTAATTTTTGGGTACAAATTTAATTTTTGGGTAAAAGTGTTATTTTTGTGTAAAAATTAAGTTTTTGTGTAAAAATTAAGTTTTTGTGTAAAAATTAAGTTTTTGTATAAAAATTAAGTTTTTGTATAAAAATAAATTTTTGTGAAAAATTTAATTTTTGTGTAAAATTTAAATTTTTGTGTTAAAATTAAATTTTTGTGTTAAAATGAAAGTTTTGTGTAAAAATTAAATTTTTGTGGAAAATTTCAATTTTTGTGTTGAAATTAAATTTTTGTGTAAAATTTAAATTTTTGTGAAAATTTTAAATTTTTATGTAAAACTAAAATTTTTGTGTAAAATTGTAATTTTTGTGTTAAATTTAAATTTTTGTGTTAAATTTAAATTTTTGTGTTAAATATAAATTTTTGTATAAAATTTAAGTTAGTTTTTGGGTAAGAATTTAATTTTTGTGTAAAAATTAAACTTTAGTGCAAAAATTAAATTTTTGTGTAAAAATTTAATTTTTGTGTTAAAATTTAATTTTTGTGTAAATTAAATTTTTATACAAAAATTAATTTTGTGTAAAAATTTAATTTTTGTGTGAAAATTTAATTTTTGTATAATAATGTATTTTTGGGTAAAAATTTAATTTTTGTGTGAAAATTTAATTTTTGGGTAAAAATTTAATTTTTGTGTGAAAATTTGATTTTTGGGTAAAAATTTAATTTTTGGGTAAAAATTCATTTTTTGGGTAAAAATTTAATTTTTGGGTAAAAATTTAATTTTTGGGTAAAAATTTAATGTTTGTGTAAAAATGAAAATTTTTTATTAAAACAAAAATTTCCAAAAATAATTTACATTTTTTAGTTTGTGTAAGTTTTATTCATACGTTTTGCAACAAACATTTAAGTTTCAACTTAAATCTATCCCAAAATATTTAGTCATAGAACCACTTGTTTAAGTATTTTTGTGCTTGAATATGAAATTTAACAGATACTTTTTACATCACAAAAGATTTCTCTGTATACAGAAAAGTTTGTATTATTATTTACATCAAAAAACAGGCCTATTAAAAAGTTTATTTTCGAGTGAATAAGATTTAAAAAAGCGAAAACTGAAACATTCTAGAATATACCGGAACAAGTGCAATAAAATGCCAAAAGCGTGCCAGATGCTCTAAAGCTTTGAAAAAAAAAAACTTTATACAAAAGCATTGAAGCGCAGTCAATAAGTACTCTCACATAGTCAGGCATTTATGACACATTGTCATCAGTGGCATCATCATCGGCAATTGTAGAGCCACCACCACCACCATCACCAACTATTGATCATCAACAGTTTTACTTGTATCAATTTAAAACTTCATTTTGGTCTGATAGTGGTTTAAATAGCGTCGAAAAGGGAGGAAATCGAATGATGATGTTAAGGCTTTATAAAGGGGCTATGGATGCTGATGATGACACTATATGTAGATATATTGTATTTGCTGCGGTTAATGCATATAACTTGTATGAGGAGAAAAAAGTAAACACTTGTATCATTTACTCAAATGTTTATAAACTTCAATAGTTTTATGGAGGTTAAAATCTTTGTGTTTCACAACTGCCAGTTATGCTGCTGCTGTCAGTCAGCAGTAAAATAAGCACTTATATATGTTAAAGAAATATATGTATATACAAATCTAGAGTATATATTCAATTGATTGCCATTGATGCAAATGTTGCATGTTTGGCTGATGATGCCCCATAGCCAGTTATTAAATTTCTTTTTTAAACATTTTTTTTTTTTTTCATATATAATTTACATTCAATCTCAATTGCTGCCTTGGCTGCTGCTATTATTTATTGCGTATATTTTCAATTTCAAGTGATAAATTGCTATTTAAACAAATTCATTACAAAGAAGAAAAATATTAAATAATATTTCGTTTAATTAATTTGCCTCAGATTAATTCAGGAGAAAAATTATTTAATGAAAAAGAAAAATATTGAAAATGTTTCTTTTTTTTTTTGTTCAAAAGCTTATTTCGCTCAATTCGTTGTAGATAATTAACTTATTCTGTAGCTGATATTGGCCGAGAGAATTTTACTTAATTCTTTGGGGATAATTGAAAAATTTCATTGAATTAATTGCATAATTTTCAATTGAAAGTGAAAGCATTTGTATCCAAATGAGTTAAGGGAAAACTGTAAAAATGAAATGTTGAAATGTAAAATCTTGAAACTTGTGTAAAATTTTATGAACGTGTGTTACCAAAGTGTTTTTAAGGTCATTTAAATATTATGTTAAAGTTATAGTTATTTTTATGTAAACATTTAATATTTGTATAGAAATATTAAAAAATTCCATGTATTCATGTATAATTTGTGAATAAATATGAAACTTTTAATTTTGTGAAAAATCTAATTTTTGTGTAAAAATTTGGATTTTGTGTAAAAATTAAAAATTTAAATTTTTGTGTAGAAGTTAAAATTTTGTTAAAAAAAAGAGATTTTATATAAAAAATAAAACTTTGTGTAAAAAAGTTAAATATAATCTGTTTTTTTAAAATAAAGTTTGATGTAAAAACTAAAATTTTGTGTAAATATTTAAATTTACAAATATGTATCCAAAAACTTAATTTTTACACAAAAATAGAAAGAAAATTTAATATCTACACAAAAACTTATTTGTTAAATAGAAATTTAATTTTTACACTAAAATTTAATTCTTACACAAAAACTTAATACACAAAAATTTAATTTAAATTCAAAACACAAAAATTTAATTTTAACAAAAAAATTTAATTTTTACACAAATATAAAATTTTTGCACAAAAATTTCATAAATACCCTTAACTTTAACAAAAATTTCCTTTTACACAAAAACTTATTTTTACACAAAAGTTAAATTTTTACACAAAAATTAAATTTTCCTAAAAATTAAATTTTCACACAAAAGATACATTTTTACACAAAAATTAAACTTTTACACGAAAGTTAAACTTTTACAAGATACATTTTTACACAAAAATTAAATTTTTACACGAAAGTTAAACTTTTACACAAAAATTTAATGTTTACACCAAAATCTCATTTTACACCAAAAATTTAATTCTTGCACAAAAATTTAATCTGTGAATAAAAATTTAATTTTAATACAAAAAATTTAGTTTTTACACAGAAATTTTATGTTCACACAAAAATTTCATTTTTACACAAAAATTAAATTTTTGCGCAAAAATTTTATATTTACCAAAAATTTAATTTTTAACAAAAATTTAATTCTTACCAAAAATTCAAATTTTACTAAAAATTAAAATTTTACCAAAAATTTAAATTTTAAACAAAAATTTAATTTAACATACAAATTTAATTTTAAAACAATAATTAAATTTTTACACAAAAATTTCATTTAGATACAAAAATTATCTTACACAAAAGTTTATTTTTACACTAAAATTTATTTTTACACTAAAATTTAATTTCTACACTAAAATTAAAATTTTACACAAAAATTTAACTTTTACCCAAAATATTATTTAACACAAAAATTTTATTTTAACACAAAAATTTTATTTTAACACAAAAATTTTATTTTAACACAAAAATTTTATTTTTACACAAAAATTTTATTTTTACACAAAAATTTTATTTTTACACAAAAATTTTATTTTTACACAAAAATTTTATTTTTACACAAAAATTTTATTTTTACACAAAAATTTTATTTTTATACAAAAATCTAATTTTTACCCGAACATTAACTTTTTACACAAAAGTAACATTTTTGCACAAATATTTCATATATACCCCAAACTTTTAATTACAAAAATTTAATTTTTACAAACAAATTTAAGTTTTACACAAAAATTTAATTTTTACCCAAAAATTTTATTTCTAAACCAAAATTTTATTTTTAAACAATAATTTAATTTTTACACAAAAATGTATTTTTTACACAAAAATTTAATTCTTACACAAAAATTTAATTTTTAAACAAAAGTTCAATTATTAAACAAAAATTAAATTTTAACACAAAAATTTCCTTTTTACACAAAATTTCATTTTACACAAAAATTTGATTTTAACACAAAAGTTTCAATAATTTAATTTTTACTCAAAAACTTAATTTTTAAATAAAAACTTATTTTTTAAACAAAAATTTAATTTTACACAAAAATTTAATTTAACACAAAAGTTTTGTTTTTACACAAACATTTTATTTAATACAAAAATTTAATTTTTAAACAATAATTTCATTTATATTTTTTACAAAAATTAAATTTATACACAAAAATTCAATTTATACACAAAAAATTAATTTTTACACAAAAATTCTTTTATACACAAAAACTTAATTTTGATATGCAATTTTCTTTAAGAACAAAAAATTTTATATATACAAAAAAAAACTTCATTTTGTACAACTTTTTTGTAAATGTCTAATTGCCTGACTCAAACTTGAAAAAATGTTATCTTATATTCATGTTCCATAAAAATGTTTCTGAATTCCTTTTATACAAAATTTTATTTTTACACAAAAATTTAATTTTTACACAAAAATTTAATTTTTACACAATAAATTCAGTTTTAAACAAAAATTTCATTCTTACACAAAAATTACATTTTTACACAAAAATTACATTTTTACACAAAAATTTAATTTATACACAAAAATTTAATTTTTACACAAAAAACTCTTTTATACACAAAAACTTAATTTTGATATGCAATTTTCTTTAAGAACAAAAAATTTTATATATACAAAAAGAACTTCATTTTGCACAACTTTTTTTGTAAATGTCTAATTGCCTGATTCAAACTTCATAAAATATTGTCTTATATTCATGTTTCCATAAAAATGTTTCTGAATTCGTTAGCAACAAATTCAATAGAAATGTTTCCGGGTGTATAAACAACATAGACAATTTTCTTCGTACAAAAGTTTGGTAAAAAAATCTTTTAAACAAACATTTTTTTTAAATGTTGCATTGGTGGAAATGTTTAGATCAAACATTTTTCTTTAAATTTAAACCTGATCATGAAATTTATTATCCATAAAGCAACATTATTGTTGCTATTGTTACACAGAAACTTCGAAATGTTGCAAAAAAGTCATTAATAATGAGTTGTTAGGAAATGAGGCACAGCAATGTTTCTTGAAAAAAATGTTGCTAATGAAATAATGGTCGAGAAATGTTTAAGATTTAAAATTTTATTTGTAATTAACATTCTATTAAATATACAATACTTAAAAAATGTTGCAAAGCTAATGTTGCAGACAGAAGTTAAGAACAAAACTTTTGAAATGAAAAAAAGTAAAGTATATTATTAACTTTATGAAGTTAGTTATCCAAAAAAACAAATTTTTTTAAATAATGTTGCAAAGAACCTACAAAATGTTGCAAGGCAATTATTGCCAAAAAGGGTTTTAAACAAAAAGTTTAAAAAAAAGTTGAAGCTTATAAATTAAAAAAACATATGCTTAAAAATTGTTGCATTTAACTAACGATATTTTACGAAGCAAATTTTATAACAGTACTAAGGAAATGTTGCAGTTTAAAACTTTTTCAATAAATGCTGCTAATAAAATATTGCTACAGAGTAAAAGTTCCAAAGAAATGTTGCAGCTGAAAATTTCTAAAAACTAATTTAAAGTATATAAAAAACTTAATGAAGTTTGTTATAGAAAAAAAAAACAACACAGAACTATTTCGACTTAAGTTGCAAAGAACTTACGAAATGTTGCAAGGCAAATGTTGCTAAAAAAAAGTTTAGGAAATTAGTTTTAAAAAAAAATTGCTGTTAAAAAATAAAAAAAAAAATTAAAACATGCTAAAAAAAAATGTTGCATTTCAATTAACTAACGAAATGTTGCAAAGCGATATAACATTGCTCATATGTTCGCCGGGACTTTACTATGTGGATTGCATCTGAAAAGCATGTATGTGGTATGAGCAATATGGCGAAAAGCAGAGTTAGTATTAGTGACGCGAATTCGACCGGATCTGTGATTTTTTTTTTTGACAAATTCTACTTTTTGTCGCCAAAAAAGCAAATTTTGATAAATCAATTTTAGTATTAGGATGTGTTGTTTAAAGCTATATCCATGATTTTGCAAGACGGACTGAGTAAGCGACGACTAATTTCACAGATGTATATATTTACAACAATTTTGTCAACTGACAAAGCTTGAAAATGTCTGTTGGAAGACCCCTTTTTTATATATCCATTTCAAACCATTATCAAAAATTTCTGCTAAATCATTTAAAATAAAAAATTGTTACCCAAATAAAATGCAATTAAATTAAAGTCCAATTTATATCAAAAATTCTTCTTTTTTTTCCACTTGAAGATGACTTTTTGTTTTATCAATAAAAATCGATATTGCCTAATAAAGATTGACAGGCAATTGATATTAATAAATTAAAAAGATGTTATTTAAATAAATGAAATGAACCATAAAAAAATTCCTTAGCAGTTGGAAAATATTTTTATAGAAATATTTTTGTGTTTATAACAAATTCATTAACAATTGAAAACCAAATAATAAACAAAAATACAATAGAAAAACCATCAACAAAAAAAAAAATAAACAAACAAGACTCAATGAATTTAATGGGTCTAATAAAAATTTTTGGAATAAAAAACCAAAAAAAAAATCATACAAATAAGAGTAAATGATTTTGATGATTTTTATAATAAACAATTAAGTAATCCATCATAAAAATGATGGCCTAAAGAAACATTTAACAACATTTTTGGGAAGATAAATTTTCTTTAAAGACTCTTTTTGTTTTGTTTTTAGTTGGGATTTTTCTTGTTTTTTATGAAGTGATGTTAAAGTAATTTTATGAAAAATTATAGTGTTTATGTATAAATAATGATACAATGTTTACAAGAACAAAAAAATTTTTACATAAATTTACATATAAATTTACACATAAACTTTTATGCCTTTAATAAAGTCTACAATTTATTGTATCTGAATAGTGATATGCCGCTAATTCATTAAGAATTAATATCTTGAATAGGGAGCGAAAAAGACCTATTAAGAACAAAAACAGAAGGCATGCAGCAATCGGCATTTATGGATGATGTCGGATGATAGTGTATCAAAGTCTAAGGCCCATCAACAAGTGGCTGCCTCAGTAAACAAATTCCAAGTAGAAGTATCTGTTAGTTGTTCTTGCTTCTCAAGAATAGAATGGCGCCACATCAACCTACATTTCAATCAGGGTTTTTCTCTAATACTTTCAATTTGATTCGCTTCTCATTTAAATTTATCTTTGGTCATCATCTTTTTTTGTTTTCATAAAAAGAAACCAGTAAAATGTTTCATCACTGAGTTTTATGGGATTTTCACGAATATATCATAATTATTCAACACTTTTGTTTCAAAAACGTTTAAATGTCTATAAAAACCGAATGTTTATGAAACATGAAAAACTACATAGAAAATCGTTTAGTAAAGGCTATTAAATATACAATTTTATAAAATTTTGGGTGGTTATCAATAAAATTATAATATTTATAAAACAATAACCTGGTGCTTCTTTATGTTGTATTTATTTGAAACAAAAGCTTCTAAATGGGTTTTTAAACGAAATCAATTAAAGCTGATAAGAATTTACACACAAATTTAATTTTACATCAAAAGAATGTTTAAAAACCGATTTAGTTGAAGAATACAAAAGAAATTGTTTTTCCTTCTTTAAATTACTTTAGAAAATAAAGACAGCAACATGTTTCTATGCAACATGTTGCTAGCAATTTCAATGCAACATGTTGCTAGCAATTTCTTTGCAACATTTCTTTAGTTAATATTGTTCTAAAACTTTTCTTTAGCAAATCTTGTCTTTTGTTGAGCAATAATTAAATTTTGAAGTAAAAATCAAATTTTATTTACAAATGTTAAAAATAATGTATCGGGTAATCCATTTCGTGGTTTCAAAAGTATAGGACTGAAATTCGTCATCTGTCAACTAATGTTGCGGAGACGGAAAAATGTTGCGAACACATAAAAATGTTTCTTGATTAATAAAATGGTAGAAACAGAAACATTTCAATGTAAAATTTTTTACTCGAGCACGTTCAAAGATTTTAGTAAAAAAAAATTTAATATTGAAATAGGTATTTGGTAAAAATATTTGTGTAAAATTAAAATTTTGTTTAAATCGTTACTCTGCATTGAAGTAACATTTTCATTGATGATTTTGGTTATAAAATATTTCAATTGGCACACAAACAAAATTTCGCAAAAATTTTGGAATAGATCAGCAACATTTGTCTCACAAATGTTTATAAACAACTTTCTTATGACTATGTTACTTTATAGTTAATTACAAGCAGAATTTACCCTGATATACCTCTGTTGTTGCTCTGCAACATTCTTGCAGCTCTGCAACATCTTTATAGCTTATCAGCAACATTTTTATGACAACATTTTCTAAGCAATTTTTTTTTTCTTCTATAATAAAGCTTTATAATTATTTGGTACCAGAAGTTGCTTAGTAATATTTCTGTTCTTGTCCTTAAACATTTTTATACCTAATTTGCAACATTTTTATAACAAAATATTTTATTGAACATTTCTATAGTAATTTTGGAAAAAAATAAAAGTTGTGTTGTGGTGTTGGAAAATAATTATGTAAAAAGACCCTTTTTGTTTTTAGTTAGCTTTTTTTTGTACTCTAAAAGAAAATAAAGTTGAGAGTTGTATGTAAAACTTAAAAATATTTTAATTTAAAATTTCCTGTATTAAATACTACAATTTGTACTTAAATTAGGATTTTATTCCTTTTAAGTAAAAATAGTTTCAACTTTAAAAATATTTTTTCAAAAGTCCCCTTAATAACAGACAATATTTACGATTTAGTAAAACCCTTTTTAGTATATTTCCAATAAACTAAATTATTTACTGGCAACTAATAAAAAAAAATTATAGCAAATTTCCCAAAACAATATTTTTCAACTTGAAAATCATATTATTTCGAAATTTATCTGTTTGTTTTTCCCCTTTCGAATATGCTCGCTCGTCTTAACCCTTTACTTCAGCTTCATTTGTCCTGTATTTATTTGTTTTGTTAAATTATATATATTTTGCTGAAGTGTGAAAAATGTTTAACAAATACTTATTCTTTTCCTTAAGAAGTTTTAGTAAAATATCGCTTTTGGTCATTCAATATTGTGACCTCTTTCTCGAGTGTGACAGGAAACCCTAGAACTACAATAATGACAATATTAGCACATAAAATGCATATGTTATGGATGGACATTATATAATACTCATACTAAAATAAATATATATACATACTTACAATTTTACACACATTTACTTACATACCGTAGAATATTGTATATTTTACTTCATATATTACCGACTTGCATTTGAAAAGATAATGTTAGAGGAAAAATAGACAAAGTAAATACTGTCACATGCACTCACTCATTCACTCACTTATAAGTGGCTGAAGAATCGAAACGAGTCTTTGCCACGACTCTGACAAACAACTACTTAAGGGTCACATAAAAAGTTCATGAATTATATAAAATACAAGAAAAATTGTAAAATACATTTTTTTCTAGTACTTTTTACATTGTGTTTTGTTTGTGTAAGTTGTTTTGAAATAGGGGAGTTTTAATGGAAGTAATTTTGTAAAGTTTATTTTGTATTTTTTTCTTATTTTTTTTTTTTTTTGTGCAAATAACAGAAGTTTAAATTAAAGTATTTGAAATGTATTGAAAAATAAAGAAAATTTTACTTTTATATTGATAATGTTGCTTTAGAATGAGATAAATGTTTTTCTGCAACATTTCTAAAGCAAATTTTGTTCTGCAACATTTCTTCATAAAATTTTGTTTTGAAACATTGTTTACAAAGGTTTTCTGAAACATTTTTACAGAAAATCGGATTTTGCAACATTTTGCAACCTTAAGTACTATTTAGCAACATTTTTATAGCTGTTGAGATTTTGCAACATTTCTTTAGCCAATATTGTTTGGTAAAATTTTTGAATCAAATGTTGTTCTTTACAGTTTGCATAAAAAATACTTTTCTTCAATTTTTCCTTGAAAAATTTTTACTAAAAATGTTGTTTTACTAATTTTTTTAGTAAAAATTTTGTTTTGCAACATTAGAAATATTGTGCATCACTTCTCCAGCAAATGTTGTTTTGCAATATTTCTCAACATTTATGAAGTTTTGTTGTATGTCATTTTTATGATTAAGGTTTTTTGGGCGAGACGCTTTATTTCTTTATAATTTCTTTTTTTCTGCAACATTTTGTAGAAAGTCTTGAAAACAAAACTTTGATCTTAATCAAGGCAAAGTTTATAAGTTATTGGTTTTGTTGGACCTTAGTTGAGTTCTGCAACATATTTACAAATGTATTTCTACATTTCTATACAAAATTGTGTTTACAACATTTCTATATCAAGTGATATTCAGCAACATTTTTATATCTGTTGAGAATTTGCAACATTTCTACATTGTTTTGTAACATTTCTAAATCACATGTTGTTCTTAAGTAGAAAATTTGTTTTGCAACATCTAAACTGTTATTGCAATATGTCTATAGCAAATGTTGTTAACAAATTTTTAACGGCAACATTTTTCATAATTTCAATAATAAATTTTTGTTGGACATGACAATTAAAGATATTTTTGGTAGAAATGTTGTTTTGAATGTCTATACCAAATGTTGTTTGGCAATATTTCTACTGCAGGATTTATAAAATATGTTTAGACGAGAAGCTTAATTTCTTTAAAAAATTTTGTCGTACACATTTCATATATTATCAAATACTACTCAGCAACATATTTTTATAAAATTGTTTATCAAGGCTATACATGGCCTTGATAAGATATTGATAAAATGTGGACCATGTTTGAGTTTCTTCTACAAAAATTGTTGCTAATATTTTAAAAATAATTTCTAAACAAAATGTTGCTCTGCCATATAAATACTTTTTCATAGAAAAACGTTGCTTTTAATAAATGCAACTTTTTCGAAAAAATGTTGCTAGAGATTTTTAGACATACATTTTTTAAGAGTCGAAAAATTATCTAAAGAAAAGTTTGGTTTGACTAGAGTCAACATTTTAAAGGAAAATGTATCTGCGGTTCTAAGATTATTTTTTTTAAACCTTTTCAAAAAATGTTGCTTTAGATTTTTATACAAAAATGTTTAAGCGTCGAAAAATTGTCTATAGAAAATGTTGGTTTTAAAAGAAAATTGTATTTGCGACTTCTAAAAATATTTCTCAATTTTTTTTAAACATTTTCAAAAAATGTTGCTAGAGACTTTTTTATAAAAATGTTCTAAGCGTCTAAAATTGTCTAAAGAAAATGTTGGTTTGAATAACGTCAACTTTGGGTTCTCAAAATATTTCTCAAGTTTTTTTCTTTAAGCAGTCAAAGAATTTCTTCCTTCTAGAAAATGTTGCTAAAAATGTTAATACAAAAATATTCTTAGCGTAAAAAAAATGTCTGAGGAAAATATTGATTTGAATAGAGCAACATTAAAAAAAAGTATTAAATAGTTACAATTTAATTTATTTCTAAAAGGCTGGCTTTAAAGTATAAGTGGAGCAATATTTGAAAGGAAGAAGTTTCTGTGGGTTCGAAAAATGTTTCTCAATTTTTTTTTTCATATAGTTTTTCTTGAAAATGTTGCTGAAGATTTTTAGACATAAATGTTATTAGTGTCGCAAAAAATTTACAAATTTTTTCTAAAATGTTGGCTTTAATATAATGTAGCTAAAGCAACATTTGAAAGAAACGCATTTCTGTGGGTTCAAAAATGTTTTTAAGTTTTTTTTTTTTTAATAATTAATAAATTGAATCTTTCTTGAAAATGTTGCTAGTGATTTTTCTACAAAAATGTTCTCAACTTCGACAAAAATGTTATAGAAATAATTCCAAATGAGTTTTGATATAAATCGAGATAATTGTTGCTAAGGAAATTTTGTTTCTACTCTTCGCAATATTTTCATAAACACCTGTTTTTCTTATTTCGGACAATACCTAAAAAAATGTTGTTTGCGAACAGAAACATTTTTTCGTTAAAACTGTTTAATATGAGTTCCCAGAAGGCTTGTGTATAGAAAATGTTGCTTTGATTTAATTTTTTTTTTTTTTTTTGTTAAGAAAGGTTGCTCTGATATTAGACAATGTTGCTTAGGATTACTCAACGTTGCAAATTGAGAATAGTTCTAGAAATGTTTTTGTCTAAGGTTGGAATGATTCCACACATTTTGTTTATGGAAAATGTTGCTCTGAATCCTAAATATTGTATTTCAGAGTTACATTTAAGCAATTTTTTTTATTTAAGCAAATTTTTGATAAACAATGTTGATGTAATTTTATTTAAGTTTTTTCTGAAAAACTTAAGCTTTATTAAAAACAACATAATTTTTACAAAATGATGCATTAAGACTTTTGTGCGGAAAATGTTGCTCTGATTGCAGACAACACTTCCGTGGAAAATGTTGATTACATTCAAACATTTAGATTTTATACAGAAAATTCCTTTTTAAAAAAATGTTGCATGTTTTCTAGAAAAATGTTTAAAAAACATTATCCATACAAAAAATGTTGCGATACTTTTAAATTTTCTATAAAAATATTGTTTCGATTTTTGAACACTTTGCTGTAAAACATGTTGCTACGTTTTCGTATAAAAAAAATCTGCTCTAATTTCAAACAATTTTTTTATAGAAAATGTTGCTCTGATTTCAAAAAACATTTGTATATAAAATGTTGCTTGTTTTTGAACAAAAATGTTGCTTTGTTTCTATGGAATATTTCTAAAGGAAATGTATTATAAGTAATGTTGATTCAATTTCAAAAATCTTTGTTATGCAACATGTTGCTATGGCTTTAGGTATTTTGTGTACCAAAATCTAATTTTCTTAATTTCTTTATCGGTAAACATGCTTTCAATATAAAATAATATAACCACAATATCAGTAACAGTTCACGTTAATATTTAATCAACTAACATGACAATTTTAATTCTAATTTGCCCCCCTCTTTAAAATAATTTACATAAACGTTGTCAATTTGTGTGTTTTGCAGTCATTTATCAATTATCCATTGTTTCAGTTCATTAACGCAATTTATCTCCAAAAACTCTCGAGTGTCACATGACGAAGCGTTAATAGACGGCGTGTCCCCTTTAATACAAACAGTCGTCTAAACAATGAAAATTAAATTTATTTAACTACATGATTTATATTGTTTGATTAATTAACCCAAGCGCCAATCATGCATAACAAGACACCTGTGATGTATTGTTTGAACGTTGATATAATTTCACCTGTATGAATTTAAATTAAAATGACAAACAACAATTCGTGATAAATTATATATTTAACATATATAAAATTGTTATTTACTTAATGGGGGAATTTTGAAACATTTATATACATTAAGGGGTACACTTGAAAAAATGTGTATAGTTACATTTTACTTTTTAGACTAAAGCAACATTTTATTAAAAGATGTTATAGAATTTTATAGCATCATTTCATTTTAAAATTGTTCATGGAACATGTTGCTGGAGGTTTAGAAAATGTCTTTCTAAAAATTTTATCTGGACACATGCAACATTTCAATAAAGGATTTTATAGGATATTAGAGCAACATTGTGCTTTAAAATTGTATATGGAAAATGTTGCTGTGGGGTCAGACAATGTTTTCATGAAAATTTAAATGGACACATGCAACATTTCAATAGATGATTTTATAGAGGCTTTAGCATTATTACATTTTTAAATATGGGAAATGTTGCTGCAGTTTCGAACAAAATTGCATTTGCACATGAGCAGCATTTGAATTTAAGATGTTATTTAAAATGTTGCTGTAGGTTCAGATGATACTTCACAAAAAAAGAAAATTGAATATGAGACATTATGGAAGCTTATATCAACATTATCTTATTATATTGTATATGGAAAATGTTGCTGCGGATTCAGATAATGTTTCCATAGAAATGTTATCTGTATATAGCAACATTTGAATATAAAATGTTTTGGAAGCTTAAAGAAGCATTTACATATAATGTTGCCTGCATATAAGAAACATCTGTATGTAAGCAACATTTGAATATAAGACGTTATGGAAGATTCTAGCAACATTGAATAGTAATATTGTATATGGAAAATGTTCAGACAGCAACATTTTCCATATAAAACAGGCAATTCTTAGAAAGCAACATTAGAATATACAAAGTTCTGGTAGCTTATAGAAACATTTACATATAATGTTCTATATATAAGCAACATCTGTATATAAGAAACATTTGAATATAAGACGTTATGGCAGCTTATACTAACATTAACTTACAATGATGTATATGAAAAATGTTGCTGTGGGTTCAGGCAACGTTTCCAAAACATGTTTCAGTATTTAAGCAACATTAGAATATAAAATGTTCTAGAAGCTTATAGAAACAATAACATATAATATTGTCTGTATATAAGCAACATTTGAATATAAGACATCATGAAAGCTCTTAGCAACATTAACTTATGTAGTTGCACAGACAATGTTTCCAAAAAAATGTTTTCTGTATTTAAGCAACATTTGAATATCAAATGTTCTGGAAGCTTATAGAAACATTTGCATATTATGTGGACAGCATATGAGCAACATTTAAATATAAGACATTATGGAAGCTTATGGCAACATTAGCTTATAATGTTGTAAATGGAAAATGTTGCTAAGCAACATTTGAATATACAATGTTTTGGAAGCTTATAGAAATATTTACATATAATGTTGTCTGTATATAAGCAACATGTGTTTATAAAGAACATTTCAATATAAGACGTTATGAAAGCTTTTAGCAACATTAACTTATGTTGTTGTATATGGAAAATGTTGCTGTAGGTAATATAAAATGTTCTAGAATCTTACAGGAACATTTGCATATTATGTTGAAAGTATATAAGCAACATATGTGTATAAGCAACATTTGAATATAGGACATTATGGAAGCTTATAGCAACATTAACTTATAGCAACATTAACTGTGGGTTCATATAATGTTTCCATAAAAATGATATCTGTATATAAGCAACATTTAAATATAAAATGTTCTAGAATCTTACAGAAATATTTGCATATTATGGTGACAGTATATAAGCAACATCTGTGTATAAGCAACATTTGAATATAAGACATTATGGAAGCTTATAGCAACATTAACTTATAATGTTGTATATAGAAAATTGTGCTGTGGGTTCAGACAATGTTTTCAAAGGAATCTTATCTGTATATTAGCAACATTTGAATAAAAGACGCTATGGAAGCTTACAATAACAATAACATATATTATTGTAGGTACATAGAAAATGTTGATGTGAGTTCAGACAATGTTTAAAAATATTTTATAAATATTTAAGCAATATTTAAATATAAGACGTTATTGAAGCTTATAGCTACATTAACATGCAATGTAATATATGGGAAACATTGCTATCGGTTCTGTAAAAAAATGTATCTAAACATAAGCAACATTTAAATAGTAAATGTTGAGGAAGCTTTCAGCATCATTTTTTAATATTGTAAATGTAAAATGTCGGTGCTCGGATAATATTATCTTTACAGAATCAATACAAGTACATATTTCTTTTAAATGTAGCATATGGAAAATGTTGCTGAAGGTTCAGATAATGTTTATTATAAAATATTAGGAAAATATAAAATTTATAAAATTTTCAAATTGTTATTGTAGAAATTTATTATGGAAAATTTTACTTTATTGTCATAACTTTATTTTAAAAAAGGTCCCATTTCCAAGGAAAAGTAGCTTTGGGTAATGGCAACATATTTTAAAATATTATAGGTCTTAATGCAATATTTTTAAAAAAATCAACTGAAAATACTTTAAGTGTATATATGTTTAATTATAGCTTAATTGCTAGTAAAACATATCGTATATGCATATGATTTCATTGAATGTAATTAATTAGAACAAGTCCAAGACAAAGAACAGGAAATTGAATAGTCGGGTAATTGTCAGAAATTTACCCATTTAAATGACTTAAACATAATTGAAAATTGATGTATTAACATGACCTTTTTTTCTAATTTCAGATGCTTTTACTTTGATGTCAACAGTCCTCAAAACTAAATTTCAAACAAATTGAACTTTCTACAGTATTAAACACACAAACGGTCATCAACATTTAGTCTTTTAGGAAATCTCATCAACATGTTGCATTGCTGGGAATTGTTTTTGTTTATTTTTATGTTATTACAAGGTAAGTAATTAAATATTTAAATTCCTTAATAAATTATTAGTAACATCAAAACATAAATAAAGAATTTCTATTGTATTTCCTTTCAATGGCTCTATGACAATTATTGACTTAAATTGTTATTTATTCTTTCATCATCAATTATTTCTAATTTACATGTTATTTGATGAATACCGAAATATTTTTATGTCACATTTTTAGCTCGACAAAGGCAACAATAGCTCAACAAATAAATGAATATAATTGAAAGGCTCACGCAATTTCATTTAATAATTGACAGTAATAGAAGAATATTAAATATTAAATGAAAATTAAACATATTTGCCTCTTATTGAAGTACAGTCATTCTTTTGTATACAATCAATTTGAATTATTGAAACTCGAGACTTTGGAATATAAGAGATATCCATTAAATACTTTATCAAGTGATTTCAAGCCACTTGCATGTTCAAGTTACTCCTAATTTAGAAAATGTTGCACAAACTGAATGCAATTTTTCAAAAACTTTTTCAAGAACTTCTTGAAAATTTCTTATTTTTATAGGAATCTTTTCAAAAATTTCTTGTTTCTATAGAAATTTTTTTATTTTTTATGAAATTTTTCGAAATTTTTTTTAGTCTTATACACAATTTTTCAAAAATTTCATACTTTTATAGAAAATTTTTCAAAAATTTCATACTTCTATAGGAAATTTTTCAAAAATTTGTTATTTTTATAGGAAACTTTTCAAAAATTTGTTCTTTTTATAGGAAAGTTTTAAAGAATGTAATCTTCTTATAAGTAATTTGTAAAAAATTTCTTATTTTTATAGTATTTTTTTTTTAATTTCTTGTTTTAATAGGGAATTAAAAAAAAATTCCTATTCTTATAAGAAATGTTTCCAAAATGTCTTGCTTTTATAGAAAATTTAAAAATTTTCTTATTTTGATAAAAAATTTTTCAAAAATTTCTTATTTTTATAGATAATTTTTCAAAAATTTCTTATTTTTTAAATGAAAATTTATCAACATTTTATATTTTTTACACGAAATTTTTTTTCAAAATTTTCTTATCTTAAAAGGAATTTTTTCAAAAATTTCTTTTTTTATAGGAAATTTGTAAAAAAAAATTCCTTATATTTTAGAAAATTAAAAAAATTGGAAAATTTTTTGGTATCAAAAATTGAATATGAAAAATTTTCAGTGTCAAAAATTTTATATAGAAAAATTTTCGTTATTAAATATTTTATATAAAAAATTATTCAGTATCAAAAATTTTATATAGAAAATTTTTCGGTATCTAAAATTTTTATAAAGAAAATTATGCGGTATTAAAATTTTTATAAAGAAAATTTTGCAGTCTCAAAAATTTTGTATAGAAAATTTTTCGGTATAAAAATTTTATAGAGAAAATATTTCGGTATCCAAGATTTTATATAGAAAAATTTTTGGTATCGAAAGTTTTATATAGAAAATTTTGCAGTCTCAAAAATTTTGTATAGAAAATTTTTCGATATCAAAAATTTTGTATAGAAAATTTTTCGGTATCAAAAATTTTGTATAGAAAATTTTTCGGTATCAAAAATTTTCTATAGAAAATTTTTCGGTATCAAAAATTTTCTATAGAAAATTTTTCGGTATCAAAAATTTTCTATAGAAAATTTTTCGGTATCAAAAATTTTCTATAGAAAATTTTTCGGTATCAAAAATTTTCTATAGAAAATTTTTCGGTATCAAAAATTTTCTATAGAAAATTTTTCGGTATCAAAAATTTTCTATAGAAAATTTTTCGGTATCAAAAATTTTCTATAGAAAATTTTTCGGTATCAAAAATTTTCTATAGAAAATTTTTCGGTATCAAAAATTTTCTATAGAAAATTTTTCGGTATCAAAAATTTTCTATAGAAAATTTTTCGGTATCAAAAATTTTCTATAGAAAATTTTTCGGTATCAAAAATTTTCTATAGAAAATTTTTCGGTATCAAAAATTTTCTATAGAAAATTTTTCGGTATCAAAAATTTTCTATAGAAAATTTTTCGGTATCAAAAATTTTCTATAGAAAATTTTTCGGTATCAAAAATTTTCTATAGAAAATTTTTCGGTATCAAAAATTTTCTATAGAAAATTTTTCGGTATCAAAAATTTTCTATAGAAAATTTTTCGGTATCAAAAATTTTCTATAGAAAATTTTTCGGTACCAAAAATTTTATATAGAAAATTTTTCGGTATCAAATATTTTATATAGAAAATTTTTCGGTATCAAAAATTTTCTATAGAAAATTTTTTGGTATCAAAAATTTTCTATAGAAAATTTTTCGGTATCAAAAATTTTCTATAGAAAATTTTTCGGTATCAAAAATTTTCTATAGAAAATTTTTCGGTATCAAAAATTTTCTATAGAAAATTTTTCGGTATCAAAAATTTTCTATAGAAAATTTTTCGGTATCAAAAATTTTCTATAGAAAATTTTTCGGTATCAAAAATTTTCTATAGAAAATTTTTCGGTATCAAAAATTTTCTATAGAAAATTTTTCGGTATCAAAAATTTTCTATAGAAAATTTTTCGGTATCAAAAATTTTCTATAGAAAATTTTTCGGTATCAAAAATTTTCTATAGAAAATTTTTCGGTATCAAAAATTTTCTATAGAAAATTTTTCGGTATCAAAAATTTTCTATAGAAAATTTTTCGGTATCAAAAATTTTCTATAGAAAATTTTTCGGTATCAAAAATTTTCTATAGAAAATTTTTCGGTATGAAATGTTTTACATGAAAAAGTTGTCGGTATCAAAATGTTTATATGTAAAATTTTCGGGCATCAAAATTATATGTAGAAAATGTTTTTTGGACTAAAAATTTTATAAAAATTATATACAAATTTTTTTGGTGACAAAATTTTTTAATAGATTTTTTTTTAGTATCAAAATTTTAAAGAAAAATTTTATCGGTATCAAAATTTTTTAAAATGTTCCTTTTTTCTAGAGGAACATTTTTAAAAATTTCTATTTTTTTAAGGAAATTTATAAAAAATTTCATATTTTTATAGGATTTTTTTCCATTTCCAATAAATTTTAAATTTAATAAAGTTTTTATTTCTTAAAAACTGTTTTTGCTTCACAATATTTTTTAATTATTTTTCTTTGTTAGTTTTCATTATTTTACATTTGAATTTTGTAAACGTAAAATCTACGTGTGTTATATTTTTGATGTAAATATTAGATTTTCGTTCTTTGTGTCTTAAATACCGGTAGTCATAAATATTTTGGCATCGTTGCAATATTATTATTTATTTTCGAAATTGTTTATTTATTTAGCCAGTCATCGAGCGACTGAATACGATACGGAATATAAAATACAGAAACTCAACATAATAGATACATTAAACATTTATACCGTCTCTGTGTCTGAATGTCTGTCCGTCCGTTCGTCACTTAATGCGGATGCATCTATAAAATTTCGGTGATGGCGCAGAAACTCTAAGCGATATTTTTGTAAAATGAATGTATGTATATTTTTATAGCAGAAAATGATAATTTTTTTTTGCTTCAGCTAATGTTTGTTTTTAAATATGAATTATTTTCTATTTGCAAAAGTTTTGCGCTTTGCGTTTTATGAAAATTCGAAATGATTTTGTAGATAGTAAACTCAACACTTAAACATTCATTTTATGGCCCACAAAACCAATGTTTCGATTATGTAAAGAAATCGATATGATATATCGGCAAAATCTTGAGAATGTTATGAAATGGCAACGATATATATTTGCGAATTCTCAACAATATTTCATTACCAGTTGGTAAAAACTCAGATCATACTCGTAGACATAGAAATGAAATGCCTTTACGATTTCGTAACAACAATTTTGACTTCAGAGAACACGTAAACTTGGGTTTATTGGGTTATACATAGATTCTTTTTCACTTGCCTGCCTCGCATAGAACTAAATACTCGTAGATACATTCGTAGTGCCACGTAAATTTTTAATTTATTAGATTCAACCATAACTGTGCGGTTTGGCTTATAAACGCCAGCTAATATTTCTTTCATTTTGCGGTTATTTCTGCAATTTCATTTTTCTATTTTCATAGAAAATGTTTGTTTTTTTTTTGTCGCAGGTTCCATTGGTTTACATTCGCATTCAAATATTTATTTGTTTTATTTATACGTTTATTTATTTATTGTATTTCCATTGATTCGGTGAAATTTCAGTCATAATATGATGATTACATTTATTTAGGGCTGTTTTGTGTGCAATACCCCCGTGCATTGAATTTAATTTCAATAAACAATAAATTGTTTTAGGCAAACAAAATGATAATAATTATAATAAATTGATTTGTTTATTTTGTTTAATATGCAGTTTATGAATGCGTAAAAACAACAACGAAATGTTCATGGATAATTTATCAAATTAATTTAACAAAACAATTAACCGACCAAAAATAATCGAGGAAATATTAATATTAAAAATAAAAAAACAAATTACATTGAAAATTTTTCGGTTGAAACTGTTTTAGGTATCAAACATTTTATGTAGAAAATTTTTTAATATCAAACATTTTATATAAAAAAAAATCGGTATCAAAACTAGTTTAAATAAAATTCTTCGGTATAAAAATTTTATAAAGAAAATTTTTTTATGTATGAACATTTCATAAAGAAAAAAGTTCGGTATCAACATTTTTATATCTAAAATATTAATGTTAAAAATGAAAAAACAAATTACATTGAAAATTTTTCGGTTGAAACTGTTTTATATAGAAAATTTTTCAATATCAAACATTTTATATAAAAAAAAAAAAATCGGTATCAAAACTAGTTTAAATAAAATTCTTCGGTATAAAAATTTTGTAAAGAAAATTTTTTAGGTATAAACATTTCATAAAGAAAAAAGTTCGGTATCAACATTTTTATATCCAAAAATTTTCGGTATCAAATTATATAGAAAAAATTTCGCTATTAAATTTTTTATGTAGAAAAATTTTTAGTATCAAAATTTTCATATAGAAAAATTATCGGTCTCAAAATTTTTATATAGAAACATTTTAAATATAAAAATTGTATATAGACAATTTTCGGTACAAAAATTTTCAATAAAAAATTTTTTCGGAATAAAAATTTTTTAAAGAAAAATTTTCTGTATTAAAATTTTATATAGAACATTTTTCTAAAACAAAATTTTTTATAGAAAATTTTTCAGTATAAAAATTTTATATAGAAAATTTTTCGGTATAAAAATTTAATAGAAAGTTTTTCGGTATCAAAAATTTGTAATGAAAATTTTTCGTTATCAAAATTTTATATACCTATTTTTTGGTATCAAAATTTTATATAGAAAATTTTTCGGTATAAAAATTTTTTATAGAAAAATTTGCGGTATAAACTTATATACACCAAATTTTTTGGTATAAAAATTTTATATAGAATTTTTTCGGTATAAAAATTTTACATAGAAAATTTTTCGGTATCAAAATTTTATAAAGAAAAATTTTCGGTAACAAAATTTTTATATACAAAAAATTTTTGGTTTTAAAATTTTAATATAGAAAAATGTTCGGTATCAAAATTTTTATATAGAAAAATTTTCATATAGAAAAGTTTTCGGTTTTAAAATTTTTATAAAGAAAAATGTTCGGTATCAAAATTTTTATATAGAAATTGTAGCCATCAAAATTTATTTATTAAAAAATGTTCGGTATCAAAATTTTTATATAGAAAAATGTTCGGTATCAAAATTTTTATATAGAAAAATTTTCGCTATCACAATTCTTATATAGAAAAATTGTAGCCATCAAAATTTTTATATAGAAAAATTCTCACATAGAAAAACTTTCGATTTTAAAATTTTTATATAGAACAATGTTCGGTATAAACATTTTTATATAGAAAATTTTTCGCTATCACAATTTTTATATAGAAAAATTTTAGCCATCAAAATTTTTATATAGAAACATTTTTATATAGAAAAATTTTCGCTACCAAAATTTTTATACAGAAAAATTTTTAGTATCAAAAATAGAAAAAGAAAAAATTTTTGGTGTCAAAATTTGTTATTTAGAAAATTTTTCGGTATCAACAATTTTATGTAGAAAATTTTTCGGCATCAAAAATTTTATATAGAAAATTTTTCGGTGCCAAATTTTACAATGAAAATTTTTCGTGATAAAAATTTTATGTCAAAAATTTTATAAAGAAAATTTTTCGGTTTCAAAATTTTTTTTTATTTTAAATTTTCCGTATTTAATTTTTATATAGAAAATTTATATAAAAATTTAATACAGAAAATTTTTTGGTATAAAAATTTTATATAGAAAATTTATATAAAAAATTTTTAATATAAAATTTTTAGGTTTAAAAATTTTATATCGAAAATTTTTAGGTATAAAAATTTTTCGGTTTAAAAAAATTTTATATAGAAAAGTTTTCAGTATAAAAATTTTCTAAATAACATTTTTTTAAAAAATTTGATATAAAAAATTTTTCGTATAAAATTTTATATGGAAAATTGTTCGTATAAAAATTTTATATGGAAAATTTTTCGGTATAAAAATTTTATATGAAAAATTTTTAGGTATAAAAATTTTATATGGAAAATTTTTCGGTAAAAAATTGTGTATAGAAAATTGTTCGATATTATAATTTTATATAGAAAATTTTTCGGTATAAAATTGTATATTGAAAATTTTTTGCTATAAAAATTTTATATAGAAAATTTTTCGCTATAAAAATTTAATATAGAAAATTTTTCGCTATAAAAATTTTATATAGAAAATTTTTCGGTATAAAAATTTTATATAGAAAATTTTTCGGTATAAAAATTTTATATAGAAAATTTTTCAGTATAAAAATTTTATATAGAAAATTTTTCAGTATAAAAATTTTATATAGAAAATTTTTCGGTATAAAAATTTGTATATAGAAAATTTTTCGGTATAAAAATTGTGTATAGACAAAATTTTATATAGAACATTTTTCGGTATAAAAATTTTACAAAGAGAATTTTTCGATATAAAAATTTTATATAGAAAATTTTTCGGTATAAAAATTTTATATAGAAAATTTTTCGGTATAAAAATTTTATATAGAAAATTTTTCGGTATAAAAATTTTATATAGAAAATTTTTCGGTATAAAAATTTTATATAGAAAATTTTTCGGTATAAAAATTTTATATAGAAAATTTTTCGGTATAAAAATTGTATATAGGAAATTTTTCGGTATAAAAATTGTATATAGAAAATTTTTCGGTATAAAAATTGTATATAGAAAATTTTTCGATATAAAAATTTTATATAGAAAATTTTTCGGTATAAAAATTTTATACAGAAAATTTTTCGGTATAAAAATTTTATATAGAAAATTTTTCGGTATAAAAATTTTATATAGAAAATTTTTCGGTATAAAAATTTTATATAGAAAATTTTTCGGTATAAAAATTTTATATAGAAAATTTTTCGGTATAAAAATTTTATATAGAAAATTTTTCGGTATAAAAATTTTATATAGAAAATTTTTCGGTATAAAAATTTTATATAGAAAATTTTTCGGTATAAAAATTTTATATAGAAAATTTTTCGGTATAAAAATTTTATATAGAAAATTTTTCGGTATAAAAATTTTATATAGAAAATTTTTCGGTATAAAAATTTTATATAGAAAATTTTTCTATATAAAAATTTTATATAGAAAATTTTTCGGTATAAAAATTTTATATAGAAAATTTTTCGGTATAAAAATTTTATATAGAAAATTTTTCGGTATAAAAATTTTATATAGAAAATTTTTCGGTATAAAAATTTTATAAAGAAAATTTTTCGGTATGAAATTTGTGTATAGAAAATTTTTTAGTATCAAAATTTTATATAGAAATTTTTTTTTTATAAAAATTTTAGGTATTAAAATTTGTGTATAGAAAATTTTTCATTATCAAAAATTTTATATAGAATATTTTTCGGTATCAAATTGTATATAGAAAAATTTTCGGTATAAAAATTTTATATAGAAAATTTTTATAAAAAGTTTAGGTATTAAAATTTGTATAAAGAAAATTTTTCAGTATAAAAATTTTATATAGAAAATTTTTCCGTATCAAAAATTTTATACCGAAAATTTTTTAAAAATTTCAAATAGAAAATTTTTCGCATCAAAAACTTTATATAGAAAACTTTTCGGTATCAAAAATTTGATACATAAAATTTTTCGGTATCAAAAATTTTAAATAGGAAATTTTTTTCGGTATCAAAAATTTTAAATAGAAAATTTTTTCGCTATCAAAGTTATTATATAGAAAATTTTTTGGTATCAAAATTTTATATAGAAAATTTTTTGGTATAAAAATTTTATAAGAAAATTTTTTGGTATAAAAATTTTTTCGGTATAAAAATTTTATATTGGAAGTTTTTCGGTAAAAAATTTTATGTAGAAAATCATGCGGCTAAAAAAAAAATTGAGATAGAATTGTGTGCTTCTAAATTCAATAAACAATTTTGTTCCATCAGTGAATTGATTTTAACTCTAATGGTAATCTTGCGCGCGGCTTTAATAACACTTTTCTCTGGCAACATGTTGCATATTATGTTAAAACATTGTTTACAGAAAATATTGTTCTTGTTTAGTATAAGATAATTTATTGTTATAATGTGTTAAATTTTTTGAAAACTAACTTAAAATAATTTGAAGCTAGTTTTCTTCTCTTGTGACCTTGATTTTAATTCTTAAGTTCATTCTTCTTAAATTAAGCTTTTAGCCAGCAACATGTTGCAAAGAATTCTGTAGGCAAGCACATTGCTTTTGTAAGTTTTAGTACATCACAAAAGTTGCAACGTTTTAAGATAAGTTCATAGCTGTAGGTAAACATTTTAATTTTGCCTTTTAGTAGTGAAACATTTTGATGCAACATGTTGCTCAACAAAACCTTTTCAAACAGACAAAATAGTTACCTTGTGCTTATTTTATGGCCTTTTCCTAAATCATATAAATTTCATAGCATTTTGTTTAATTTAAGCACATTTTTCTTATAATACCATCAAAACAAAAAACTTGTGAAACCATTTTTATGGGCCTGTAAAGAAAATAATCAATAATCTTTTGACGGCATCGTAACATTCACTACCAGATGTCTATATTCGCTACATATAAAACTAATATTATTTTTTATGAACGAAAAAAAAGGGAAGCAATTTCAAACCAAAAGTTCCGATGCGAAAACAGAGGGGAAAAAATTGAATTTTGAAACATGTTGAAGGAAAATAAATATAGAGATTTTTTTTGAATCTTCAAATGAATGTAAGTAAATTGTATTTACTAGTTGCTACACTCGAAATTTTATGAGAGTACAAGGTGCTTATTTGATTACATGTTACTTTAAGTAGAAAATCGACCACTTTATGATTGAAACACAGAAAGTCTCACGATAGAAATTCGACTACAGTTCAAGTCATGATTATAATTTGATTATAGAAAGCGCCACGATTTAAGTTTGTCTACAAAAAGAGTCATAATTGAAGTTTTATTATAGAAGGAAACACCATTCAAAACAGTCACAACCATGCTTGCCAAATTTGCCGATTTATCGGCATTTTGTCGACTTTATTACAATAATAAATAATTGTAATAAATTGGTATCTTAGTGCAATACACTACAGTAAAACTTTCTAATAATTTTTGTATGGATATATTTTACACATAAAATTATTTTTATAGAAAAAATTTCATATAAAATGTTTTCTATAGATAAATTTTCCACAAACATTTTTAGTATAAAAAAAATTTCAATATAAGATTTTTTAAAGATGAATTTTAAATATAAAATTTTTTGTTTAGACAAATTTTCATTATGATTTTCTTAACATTCGGCTATATTTGTGATATATTTTTGACAATTTCGATTTTTATTCGACTTCTGAAAATATACTACCGATAATACCGATTTTGCACTAAAAATTTCTGGCAGCCCTGTTCACAATTGCAATTTGACTACAGAAAGAGCAACAATTTTTTTTTATCAAAAATGTTTCTTCAGAAAATGTTTTTATAAAAATTTTTCTAAAGAAAAATGTTGTATCAAAAATGCTTCTATATAAAGTTTTCTTACAAAAACTTTTCTTTAGAAAATTTTTTATAGAAATTTTTTTTATCAAAAATTTTCTATAGAAGATTTTTTTAACCAAAAATTTTCTATAGAAAATTTTTTTAACCAAAATTTTCAATAGAAATTATTTTAACCAAAATTTTCAATAGAAATTTTTTTTATCAAATATTTTTTTATAGAAAATTTATTTATCAAATATTTTTCTATAGAAATTTTTTTTATCAAAAATTTCTTTATGGAAAATTTTTAACAAAAATTTTTCTATAGACAATTTTTTGAAAAATTTTTTTGTCGAAAATTTTTCTATGCAAAATTTTTATCAAAATTTATCGAAAAATTTTTTTTATCAAAAATTTTCTATAGAAAATTTTTTTTAATCAAAAATTTTCTATAGAAATTTTTTTACCAAAATTTTCTATAGAAAATTTTTTTTACCAAAAATTTTTTATAGAAAATTTTTTTTATCAAATATTTTTCTATGGAAAATTATTTTATCAAATATTTTCCTATAGAAAATTTTTTTTATCAAATATTTTTTTATAGAAAATTATTTTATCAAAAATTTTTCTATAGAAAATTTTTTTTATCAAATATTTTACTATAGAAAATTTTTTTATCAAAAATTTCTTTATGCAAAATTTTTTAACAAAAATTTTTCTATAGACAATTTTTTTTGTCGAAAATTTTTCTATACAAAATTTCTTTTATCAAAATTTATCGAAAAAAATTTTTTATACAAAATTTTTTTATCAAAAATTTTCTATACAAAATTTTTTTATCAAAAATTTTCTATACAAAATTTTTTTATCAAAAATTTTCTATAGAAAATTTTTTTTAATCAAAAATTTTCTATAGAAATTTTTTTTTAACCAAAATTTTCTATAGAAAATTTTTTTATAGAAAATTTTTTATAGAAAATTTTTTTTATCAAATATTTTTCTATGGAAAATTATTTTATTAAATATTTTTCTATAGAAAATTTTTTTTATAAAAAATTTCTTTACGGAAAATTTTTTAACAAAAATTGTTCTATAGACAATTTTTTTGTCGAAAATTTTTCTATACAAATTTTTTTTTATCAAAATTTAACGAAAAATTTTCTATAAAATATAATTTTTATCGAACAATTTTCCAAAGAAAAATATTTTATTAAAAATTTTTCTATAAAAAAATTTTTGGATTAAAAATATATACAAAATATAAAAATCTAAAATTGTTTAATATTTGAAAAATATTTTATGAAAAATATTCCCAATATTTACAAAAATATTCCCAACGTTTGCAAAAATATTCCCAATATCTACAAAAATAATAGTGTCGTGGCAACAATGTTCGAGATTATATTTCTTTGTTCTCTCGAGTCACTTGTTTTGTTGCTATAAATTGGATTTTGGTTTGTTTCTTGTCTATTTTGTTTTTGTCTTTTCTTTAACAAAGTGGCACCAACCAACTCTGTTAACATCCAAATTCCAACTGAATGGTTTTAATACTCATTTTCACGAGTTTTATTAATGATAGTGGTATTTACGAAAATTCAAAAATTCATCGGCTTCTGGTGGCATGGGCTGCCTACTTCTGGCTATAGAAAATGGTAACAATTGTCACTTACCTTTAAATAATTATCAACAACATTTTTTGAGTGTATAATTTTCTGCTCATTTCATATTCAAGGTGTAAATTGTATTTTCTTTATCTTTCGCCTATTCCCCCTCCGTGGGCTTCATGTTGCTAGAATTTTTTTTCAGGTTTAGTTTTTTTGCTCTATAGCCTCTAAAAGTATTTTTAAGACTTATTTTCTTTATTCTAGAAAATATTACATTTGTACGTTTCTTTCGGTGTCGCTTGTTTGCTAATATTTTATTATAAAATTGTTTCTTCTGTCTGTCTTTCGTTCGTCCATAAATCCCTAACCAGTCGCCATAAAAGATGAGTATATGTATGAGCAAGTTGGAGCTATTTTTTATGTTAAACAAAGTATGAAATAAATAAAGTAAAGAAAAAATTGTTTTTCTGCTAGTGATTTATGGGCGTAAAAGCAGTAAAATAGAAAATATTTGCTACTAAGCCTAGACTGACTACCTATTTTGTCTACTTTATACATACGCACTAGACAAAGCCTTCGCGTAGAGAAACAGACAGACATACAAACATAGATTTGCCTGGATACTCTGGAAAGTGGAAATAAAATTCATGCATGCTAAACACATTCATGAATTTTTATAAATTGTTTAGCAATACCACGGAAAGAAAATTAAAGAAGTGTACATGTTTCCAGGCTTTTGTTGCCTTCTGTTCACACTTTTATTGCCCAGCATGAATGTATGTTGCGTAGTTTTGTGTTTTTATGGCCTTTATTTAGTCAGATCTTAACGATTGTTAAATGCCCTTCAAATTTTTGTTTTATAGGTATTTTATATCGATTTTTAGATAAACAAAGAAAATTAAGAAAAAATTTTATAATTAAAATAGATCATGGTCATATATGATTCTCTCTCGGCCTCATGTTTAGATACATGTTTCATTGTGTATTCTAACTTTTTCTGCTTAATTTTAAACAAATCCTTTTAGCAACTTAATATATGTTTAGCTTTAACGTAGCTCTGAACAATATTTCTATAGATTTTTTTGCAAAATACATAAATCCAGCAGCAGATCTCTTAAAGTATTTTATTATATAAAATATGAGTTTATTAAATAAAATAAACGAACTCTAATAAATATAATATTATTAGAATAAAGTAACCTGTCAGGCAGGAGTTATTTTTCTGTTTGCAGCAGCCAATAATAAAATAAATGACTTTTTAATGCCTAAAAGAATGAAATAAATAAATTGTTATGCGAAAATCGGAAAATTGAATTGTTTATGAAAGAAACAGCTCAGGATTGAAGTAAGATTCTTTTAAAATCTTATCTGGGCACAAAAAAACATGTTGCTAAATAAAATGATGTAAAACAATGAAAAAAGTTATATAAAAGCCTTTAAGATATTTGGTTGATCTGGTAACACAGGTCAACAAGAGAAATGACTTTGAGTACAAAAACACCCAAAATTTTAAATTCTATTAAAAAAAAAATAAAAAATTATGGATTTTCACTGAATACCCCTTCGGCGAGGCAACCACATAATTTGGGAGATCAAATGCGAAACCTCATTTTTAGCATTCTACGTAGTGGTACAAAGCGAACCTGTAATGGACACACCAGCCATTCTTGCTATACATGGATTTTTCTATCTCTATTGATTTTACTACCGATGTGTATAACAAGTGACGAATATTAAGTTTCAAACCTCGTTGTTTCCCAATTACCCCCTTGTACATGTACAGAAAAACTGTTTGGCTGATGATATTGAACTTGTCCGTGAAAGGACCCTGGGATTGTATATATAGATGAGCGGTATTAATTACCATCAAATCAATTGGAGTCAAACAATCCTATTTTGGCCCCAAAACTCCTTTTTATAAAATGATGCTGTTATATTAAAAGAAATATTTGCAATCCCAGAGCAACATATTTGATTATAGTAAACATGTTTCTAAAGATATGTTTCTAAACACAAACTTTTGCCTTTTGTAAGAAAAAGAAAATATTGTCTTTATGAAAAAAATATTTTTTGTTTTGAATTTATATGCTCAGAATTTTAATTTAAACATGTTGCTAAATATACGCAACATGTTGCGTGTACTCACAAATGCACGCAAAATGTGTTGCTTTTAGTGTGGTAGCTTTTTTCTTGTCTCTTAGGCTCAATACAAATTAAAATTTGTTTTGGTAAGAAACTGTTTTCATAGAGAAAGTTGTTTAGTTTTAGCAAAGGAGCATCAAGTTTCTTTTTCAAAGAAAATATATATTTAGCAACATGTTGCCTGTATTTACTAGTGCATATATTTTACATAAGTTGTATATTTTGTAGTAACTTTTGCTTAGAGAGATATTTTGCTTTAGTTCAAAACATGGCGTATACTTTGAGGCAAATTTAATTTATTTTGGTAACATGTTTCATTGCTTATAATTTTTTTATTTCAGAATGTTGCCTATTAAGGGTGAAAACTTTTAGTTGGTTTTTAGCTTTGCAACATATTTCCTAGTTTATAATACTTTTTTAAGCCCGTTCTTCGTGTTCAAAGACAGTCTTTAGAACTTTTTAAAATATTGTGTTAGATACATTTATTCAAGACTTTGCTTTAGATCAAAACATGTTAAATAGTTCAAAACATGTTTCATATATTTGTTGCATAAGGTGATTCTTTTTTTTTTTTTTTTTTGGAAATTGTTTCATTGCCTTAAATTTTTTTTAGCAACATTTTTACTTTTTTCTGCAAAATATTTCCTTGCATTTGATATTTTTAACCAGATATTGATTTTCAGAAACAGTCTTCAGAACAATTTAACAAGTGTTAGATTTTATTATAGTGTTCTATATATTTATTCAAGACACACATTTTTTTAATATATTTTCTTTTGCTCAAGAACGACAGATGTTGCTAGTTGTTGCTTTATTGAAATAATATATGTTTCGAAACATTTTGCCTATCTTAACTACATACATATAACTAAAATATGTTGACTAATTTTAGCTAACTTTTTTGAATTTTTCTAAGTAAATGTTGCTTAAAAATAAAATAACTTCGTTTTGCTTTAGTTGTGTTACTAAGAAAAAGGTTTAGTTTAATTTTAAGGATCATGCTTATGACATATTGCCTTGCTTAAATAAATAGTACCTGGATGACCGAGCCTTGCTCGGAGTTTTTTGATAAGGAATTCGTGGAAAATATCAAAATTTTCATATATTTTATAAAGTATATACTTGTGATACACTTTTTGTTTCTAAATTCATTTGTTCAAAAGTAAAAAAGTGCCATAAATATTTTTCACAGATTATTATTTCTGCTCGGCTTTTTTTCCAAAATGTTCCAAATTTTCATTTCCATACCTATTACTATAAAAGTTTTAACGTTGCCAGTTTTCCCCTTTTTATCCTCTAACTTCAAAAAAGTTCCATATAAATATTTTGTACGTTTTTCTTTTCAACTAAACTCGGTACATTTTTTATTTCTATTCAAATTACTTTATAAGATGTTAAGCTATCATTATATCACTTTTTAGCCTGTTTTACTCCTCGAAATCAAAAAAATACCAAATATGTGTTCAATATTTTTTCATATCTATTGATTGCAGTACAAACTTCCTTTCTATATTCTTCGGTTCAGAAGATAAGAGTGAGTTAAAAAAAGTACCAAAAAAAACTATTTTCACCCATTTTACCCCCTATCGAGCATAGTTTCAAAAAAGTACCAAACACCTGTCCGCTTATTTTTTTAGATAAGATAATATTATCTTAGTTCTTCGCAATTTTCCTTTAGCAACATTTTAGACATTGCAAATTTTTAGATACATGTTGACATATTTTAACTGTTTCTTAGAAATATGTTGAAGTATAAATAACATGTTTACTTATTTTAGCCTTTTCTTATGAATATTTTAAAGAATAAAGAACGTTGTGTTGCCTGGGTTCCTTTAAATTATGTTTCTTTATAAAAATTAGGAACATGTTGACATTCTTTTGCAACATGTTTCCTTGCATCAGCCATTGTCTTACCTGAAATTGCTTTTCAAAAACAGTTGACTTCGAGACTAATTTTCTTTAGCAACATTTCGTTAGATACATTGTCACATATTTTAACATTTTTTTCAAACATATAAAGAAAATAAGAACTATTGTATATGTTTCAATAGAAAGGTATTTTGACTTAGAAATATATTTATTATTAAAAGATGTTGACTTAATTTTTATTTTTGATCTAAATAATATGTTGGCCTCAAGGGCACTGTTACTTGACAACATATTGTTTGTTGCTAAAACAATTTTCTTAATTCTTCCCCTTAATTAATGTGTTGCTTTATACATTTATAAGCGTTTGGCTTGAAATAAATTAGATATCCTATGAAACATGTTGCTTAGTACAAAGAGAGAATATTGGCTTAGTTGTTGTTGGAAATCTTAGTTGCTTTTATTTTTTCTAAATACTTTAAATATATATCATTTCCTTAGCAACACATTAGCTATCTTTCTGTTAGAAACATGTTTATTTCTTATATTTTTAAGCAAAAATTTGTTGATTGCATTGTAGTATTCTGTTGGGAACATGTTGGCTTATAAACATGTTGCAAAAAAAAAATAAGTTTTTAAATATAAACAAATTAATATTGACTAGTTTTTAAGTTAGTGTTAATTTAATTAAAAACCGTAAATCTCTTTGTTGATAAAAACTAAAATAAGCTATACTTTTGTTTCCTCATTAAAGCAGATTTATCTACTTTATTCAAGCTTAAACAGTAAATATACTCCTAATTATGTTACAATTTTTACAACTTCCAAAAATTCTGCTTTAATATCAAGATTAAATAATTAAACTAAAATATTTTAATACAATAACCAATTTATTATATTGTAATTAAACCAAAAAAAAAACTTAAATTGCAAAACAATATGGTCTCAAATAGAGCTCCACTAAAATTGAAATAAATCCCTTTAATTTGCATAAAAGCTATAATTATATAAAATAAACGATATTAAAACTAATGATCAAATACTCCCCCTTTTTAAATATATTTCATAAATATTGTATATATTTACTATAGATTAAGGTTTATATAAAATCATCTGTAATATAACCCCAGCAGCGTTGCATTTATGATAAACTTTATTGACTTTATTAACACCTATTTAATGATACTTGAAGTATAAAAATGGAAAAAAAAGAAAAAAACGCCTGCCTGCAACTTTCAATAATTTTGTATGCAATAACAATAAATCATGGAACCATTCTAAAGCACACTTTTAACCTACGCCAAACCAAAACACACACACACACTCATACACATACTGGGATAAATAGTCTTCCAAAAACAGGCAGGGTAAATAGTATCATAAGTCATTTGAAAATTGTGCTACGTAGCAGCTCATTCATCCATTTGAGCCCCTCAAATATCAATAAATATTCATATAGTTCAACCCTTAGTTAGTTTTAGAGTTAAATATTGGGCATTTGAAGAAGTTATTTGAAGGTATTAAATCATAGTTTTTTTTTTTTTTTTTTTTTTTTTTTTTTATTTATTTATTTATTTTGTATAACGCACACAACAAGATATAAATCTTATAATTATAGTGTGCGAATTGAGTTGTTAAAAAGTACAATAGATATATAAAAAAAAAGTTTATAAATTAAATTAAGTGAACATTAAAATATATATAAAAAAAAAAAAAATATTAACATTAACATGATATGTATAACGATTTTGAAATTAGCTTGTTAGACTATTTAGCAAAAGTTTTTTAAATTCTTTAACGTTGTTGTTTGTTTGAATTGAATTAGGAAGCGAGTTCCAAAGACGAATTGAATACACAAAAAATTGATAATCAGAGACAAGGCTACGGTGTCTAGGAGGAATGAGTTTATTACCTCTATTAGATCTGGTAAAAACTAAACGATCATAGAGATACGATGGCTGCTTTGTATATATAATTTTGTGTAGCATGATTAATATTTTAACATCCATTACATTTTTCAAAGATATTCCATAAAGTTGGTTTGAAAACGATGAAATGTGGTCATATCTTCGCAAACCATATACATATCTGATGATATTGTTAAAAGTTTTGTGTAATACCTTATTGCTTGCGGAGTCACAGCTAGCAAAAAGTTCACTACCATATAACAGTCGTGGCATTAAATAAGATTTGGCTATTAAAATTCTTATATGTACTGGTGTGAAATATAGAGTAGGCCAAAGTCCCCGTAGCATTAGGTATATATTTGCTGCCGCTTTTCTTATATGACTGGACCAGTCAAGGTTAGAGTTGAAAGTAACACCCAAATTCATTGCAGATGACACAAGTTCAATTTTATTATTATTTAGGATTAAATCAAAGTTAAGGTTTACGTTAGTAGTTTTTTTGTGCATAACGATACATTTTGACTTTTGTGGGTTTATTAAAAGTTTGTTTGCCGTGGCCCATTTGTAGATATTATTTAAATCATGATTAACCTTGGAAACATTTTCCTCAATGAGCTGGACCGAACTATCCATATAAATTTGGACGTCATCCGCATATAAATGGACCTTTGTGTATTTTAGAAATTTTGGCAGGTCATTAACATATAAAGTAAATAAAAGAGGTCCCAAAACCGAACCTTGAGGTACTCCCTTAGTTACTGGGATGGAGGATGAGTATGTACCGTTTAAGTACACAGATTGATGTCTATTTGTTAAATACGATTTTAAAAGATTATTTGAAGTTGAAGAAAAACCGAAAAATTTTTTGAGCTTGACATTTAACATTGAATGGTCCACTGTGTCGAAAGCTTTGGAGTGGTCTAGTAGTACCAAAAAATTTATTTTACCAACATCTATGTCCTGACGAATATCTTCACTAAGGTTTAATAAAGCAGTTACGCAGCTATGTTTAGGCCGGAAGCCTGATTGACATGGAGTCAGTAGATTGAAACTTTGCAAATGTTCAGAAATTTGAAAGTGCATAAGTTTTTCCATGATTTTTGAAAGATACGGTAATATCGCGATAGGCCTGAACTCAGAATTTTTCTTAGGAATTGGTATTATTTTTGCTTGTTTCCAATTATTGGGGTATTCACTTGTGGTAAAAATGGTGTTGAACATGTGAGTTATAAAAGGTAATAATTTTGGTAAAAGCATTTTTATAAATCGCGGGTCCATATTGTCACAGCCAACTGAATTCGATTTCACATTCTTGAAACTTAAAAGTACTTCAACATTATCCACGCAACGAAAGTTGAATTCTCTCACAGTGATACTTTCAGTCGTGTTGAGATACTCGTTGGTCAAAGTGTCATCACTTATAGATGGTATGGATGTAAATATTTTATTATATTCATCGGCGGTAAATTCATGTTGAGTATTCGTATCTTTGTTTCCAATTCCAATATTTTTAATAGTTTGCCAGGTCTTTTTGTTATTCACAGCATTTTGGAATCGTTCAGCATAAAAACGCGTCTTTGCTCTTCTTGTTTCACGAGTCACTTCACTTCTAATTTTACTGTATTCATCATATAGCAATGGAATTTTAAAACGTTTCCATCGTGAGTATGCCATATCCCTTTGTTTGATTAGATTACTTATAGATAGAGAAAACCATGGGCGAGTATTTTGCTTTATTATTTTTGTTTTAATTGGTACAAATATGTCGTATAAGTAGGAGATATTACTTTCAAAGAAAGATATTTGATCATTTATTGATGGCGTGTTATATATATAGCTCCAGTTAATATCCGAAAAATATTCATCCAACATTTGGTAATCGATGTGCTTGAAATCACGATATGTATAAGTTTGTTGAAAATTACTTAAATTGAATTCATACGTAGTAAAAATAAGATCATGTTTCGAAAAACATGCAGCAGAAAGTTGATCGTAAAGCAAAACTTTAGATGAATCGCTGACCAGGAACAGATCAAGGAGAGTATTTGAAGAAGACGTAAAATGCGTTGGAATAGAACAATTTATAGATTTAATGCCGAAAGATAACAGATCATCAGTAAAAATTGTTTCTGTTAGCAAGTTCGAATTAAAATCACCAGCAAGCACAACATCAGTATAAGATAGAGAAAGCTCTTCCAGATAGTTAAGAAAAATGTCTGTCGAAATATTACGGTGAGGCCTGTATGCACATCCTAATAAAATTTTTTTCCCAAATGATACAATTTCAACAAAAATGTACTCAATTTGGTTTGGGTTATAAAGATTATTAGCACTCTGAGAAACGCTAGAGGATATAAAATTACATTTGATATTATTCTTTATAAAAATAGCCACACCACCACCACGTGTCAAACGATCAGCTCTATATGTACGATATCCATTTAGATTTACTAGGCTATTAGGTGTTGTTGCATTTAGCCAAGTTTCCGATACACAAACAACATCCACGGTTGAGTTTTCAAAAAGAATTCTAAACTCATCAATTTTGTTGTTAAGGCTCTGGGCGTTGATATGAGCTATGTGAATTCCTTTTTTGATTTTAGTCAAGACACGTAGCATATTCATTGTGACGTCATTGGAACTAGTACGAATGTTATCCTGCATGTGGAAGGATGACGTATATAAGTTTTAAGAACAAACAAACAACAACAGATGCAAATAAGAAAAGATTCATGACTGAAAAATTTTTGAGAATTTCTAACATTGTTAAATACAAAATACAATTAGAAAGTTTAACATTTAAATATAAATAATCAATAATATAAAAAATTAATCTATAGAACAATATGGTGTTAGATATTAATGTTATTGGAATGCAAAGACAGATCGTTAGAAGCGTTGTTAGCCGGCAGAAAAAACTCGTTCAGCTGTTGGATGTTGTCTATCCGGACAGGCTGTTCAGTGTTGTCATTCTTGACATACACTAAGCCACGCATGGTAAAAACAGACCGCAAGTGATTGCTTCTTTTCAAGCGTAGAGCAGATAAAAATATATTATAATTGTTTGAAGTTAGGTTTTCATTTATATAAATAGGATCCTCAGCTTTGTAACGGTCAGAGTTTTCAGATCTATAACCTATATGTTTAAGCATTAGAGGGCCGCGACTAGTTTTCCTAAACCCAGCAAGAGACTTCAGCATAAAATTTTTATCATACGGAGACATAAGTTTAGCAATAATAACAGCATCTGGGGAATTACTTTTGTTTTTATTGTTTTTGTTTTGCAGGCGGTATATAGCTTTTATGGATGGTGTTTTTATATTCAAAGTATAACACATATCATCAAAAATTTGGGTAAGATTTTCATCATTATAAAACGGAATGCCATTAATGCGCAGGTCACATGCAACTAAGGAGTTTTCCTGCCTCAGGTGTTGTAGCTTTAGTTCACATAAATCAGATTTGAGTGAAGTAATTTCATCTGAGACTCTCTCTAGTTTTGATACTCTAGAGGTCACCTCTATTAGATCTCTTTTCAAATCGATCATATTATTTTCTATATGCTCAATTTTATTTAGAATACGCTGCTCACTTTCCATCACCAAGGTTTTCAAAAGGTTAGTTAAAGCTTCCGTCTGCTTCTCAAATCGAGAGTCTAACAGTTGTAACATACGGAAGGGTGAATCGAAATTAGGGATCCGAGGAGTTTTGGAAACATTTTCATAAATGCTTTTTTGAAGTTCAGCACGTCCGCGTTTTGATGCTGGGGTGTTCATCAATGGAGATGTTTTTTTTGAAGTGATGGATAAATCATGTTGCATACTGTTTTCCATTTTGTAATTATTGATGCCTCCCTAAGGTATGCTAACTTTTTTGAATAAATTTATTTAGCAGCGCTAGTTAACATAAAGCTTGGGACCAATGTAAGCAAAGCTTTCTGTTGCACAGAAGTTGATGTTAGCTGTTACGTTTACACAGTAGTTAACATAAAGCTTGGGACCAATGTAAGCAAAACTTTCTGTTGCACAGAAGTTGATGTTAGCTGTTACGTTTACAAAGTAGCTTTTATCTTTAATGGATTTTGACACTTGATTCTGTTTAGTAATTAGCGGCAAAATATAAACACTTCACAGCTGATTCAAAAGCTTTAATTTTGTTTTTATATGAGTTTATAATTAAATTTTGTATTGAAAGTGAACTTTCAGCTTTAATTTAAAAGAAAAAGCTTTGGTTGAGTAAAAATTTGGTTTTGTAGAAAGATTGTATAATAATAATTAAAGCTTTATCGTCAAAATAATCTGTTTTCTTAAAATCAAACCTTTGCAATAAAAATAAGAAACTACGATTTTAACATTTAAACATTTTATAAAATTAGGAAAAGCTTTTTTCTTAAAATAAAGCTTCTTTATCAAATTTATTGTTGACATAAAAATAAAGTTCTTTAAGTATATATATATATATATATATATATAAAGACAATTAAGTTTTTTGCTGCAAAACTTTTTGCAAAAAAAAGCTTTTCGCTTAAAATACGATTTTTACATACAAAAGAAAAGTTTTTTTTTTCAAAATAAAGCTTCTTAGAAGAACTCATAATTAAAGTAGAAATCACAGTCAAAGTTAAGTCAAAGTCATAGTAAATACTAATGTCAAACTCATAATCGATCCAATAGTCATAATCAAATTCACTATTTACATCATAGTCAAAAATAATATTCAAAGTCCTAGCCATAGCGATAGACGTACTATTCTATCCTCAGTTTTTATTAAAAATGAGCTTTTAAAATCAAAAGAAGCTTTTTGTATAAAAAGAAACTTTTACTTAAATTATTTTTTTTAACAAAAAGAAGCTTTTAACATAAAAGAAGCTTATTACATAAAAATAAACTTTTGACATAAAATGAAGCTTTTAATAATGATAACAAGATTTTTGTATAAAAAGAAGCTTTTTATATAAAAATAAGCTTTTTAAATAAAAATAAGCTTTTTAAATTAAAAGAAGCTTTCTAAGTAAAAAAGCTTTTTTAATAAAACAGTCTTTTTAAATAAAAAAGCTTTTTAAATAAAATATAGCTTTAAAAAAGATTTTTTTAATAAAAAGAATCTTTTTTAATAATTTTTAATAAAATAAAAATAAGCTTTTTAAATAAAAATTAGCTTTTTTAATAAAAAGAAGCCTTTTAAATAAAAAGAAGCTTTTTAAATAAATAAAAGCCTTTTGAAATAAAAAGTAGCTTTTTAAATAAAAATAAACTTTAAATAAAATTAAGCTTTTGAAATTAAAAAAAAAACTTTTAAATAAAATGAAGCTTTTGCATAAAGTAAGCTTTTTAAATAAAATAAGCTTTTAAATATAAAAAGCTTTTAACATTAAAAGGAGGTTTTTATATAAGATTAAGCTTTTACATAAAAATAAGCTTTTTATATAAAAAAGCTATTTACATAAAAATAAGCTTTTTACATAAAAATAAGCTTTTTGCATAAAACGAAGCTTTTCACATAAAAAGAAGCTTTTTACATAAAAAGAAGCTTTTTGTATAAAAAGAAGCTTTTTGTATAAAAATAAGCTTTTTACATAAAAATAAGCTTTTACACAAAAATAAACTTTTTACCTTAACAAAAAGATTTCAACATAAAATGAAGCTTTTTATATAACAAGAAGCTTTTCACATAAAAAAGCTTTTTACATAAAAAAATCTTTTTACATAAAAATAATCTCTTTACATAAGGATAGTCTTTTAAGATAATAAATAAGTTTTTTATATAAGAAAAAGCTTTTTACATTAAGGGAAATATTTTAAAAGCAGTTTTTTTTTTACATAAAATGAAGGTATTTATATCAAAAGCTTTCATTAAATTAAGCTTTACCGTAAAAAAAACTTTTCAAGCAAAAAAAATATATTGTGATCTATTTTATATAGTTTTCGAGATAAAAAAAAAATCAATTTTTAGCAAAAAATATTTATCTTTTGTATAGTTTTCGAGATACACACTTTTCCATGTTAAAAATCAATATTTAGCACGGAATATTATTTTTATAAAAGCTAGGGTTAAATTTGGACCGTTTTACTCGCTGGTGGAGAAATTATGTTAAGTTTTTGTCATTTGCAATTTTTTGTGAATTTTAAAATACAAAATTTTTTTCTATTTATCACAACAACGAAATATTTTTTGTATTGCTTTGTAAATAACTCGAAAACCGTTGATCATGCAGAAATCTAGTGTTAGCAAGTCTTCAAGGAAATTTTGTTGGTAATCCATGTGTGTATTTTTCAACAAAATTGGAGAAGTCATTGTTTCAAAATATGATAGACTTGATAACTTTAAAAATCACAAATTTTATAAAAAAATTGAAAAAAGCGTTAACAAAATTTAAAATTTCTGGTGTTTTAGTAAGTATACGACCATCAAATATATAAAAAAAAATAGTTTAACTTGAATGTAGTCTGGGCAGCTGATTAGTGTTATTAGTACAAATGTCAGAGATCGCGACAAATTTTTTTATTTGGATAATTATTTGAGTTTTCCAGAAAAGTTAAGTTTAATGCAAACATATCATCACAGTGAAATATCGGTGATCAATCGCTTGTTTCATGGCAAAATTATAATAAAACGAATTTTACTGTAAGATATGAAAAGACAGAAAATTGGTATTTTTCTATCGATTATAGTTTAAAAAAATGCACTTTTATGCACAAAGTTTTTGCTAAAACGAAAACTTTACTCAAAAATCAAATGTTTTAACCCTTTTACGAACCTGCAGTTTTTCCTCAACGTAGACATTTTTCCAATTGAAAACAACAGGGCCACACAAATGCAAAAAAAAATATGAAACGAAAGAAAAATCTATATAAAGTCATTTAGAATTTTTATTACCATTGAGGGTATGAAAAAACAAAAACAACTATTGAAGTCAAAAAAAAAATCCTAAATCCCAAAAATATTAATATGAATCTCAGCTGGATGAATCCTAAAGTGCTAAGACACAGATTTACTTTTGGAAATCTAACAAAGTGGGTGGTAAGAACGTATTTTAAACCCCCCAATTTAATGAAAAAATCAAGAGAAGTGAAGAAATAAAGCAAAGTATTCAAGTGAATTTATATAACAATAATCTTATGACACTATTCAAATCATAAACAGACACTTGCAGTTAATCATAAAATTTATTGGTTTGGAAATAACCAAAAAAATTGAAAAAAGTAAAAATGGGAAAATAGTAAAATAAGGAAATTCCTAAAAGGAAAAAAAATAACTAAGGGTGTATGACAAAAGGAGTAAAGAAATGTTGGGAAATATCTATAAATTATGTATAAAAAGAAAAATTAACCCAAATTTGGTTATTGAAATGAAAAGGGAATATTTGCGTAGCTTAACATAATAAATCTTGTAAGAGTGCTTAAGTTTTCAATTAGTTTTACTACAAAACGGAAATAAGCTAAAAATTTTAATATTGTACAAATCTTGTTTTTTATTTCCTTAAACCTTAAGCGTTGTAAATTGTAAATATTTGGAAATAATTTGATTATTTTGAATAGCTCCAACATCCCAAGAAGAAATTAATGAAGGAAAATAATCACTCTAAATTTCTACTTCGGGCTTGCTAAAACCCAAAATTGACTATCAACTACTTATAATGTAGATGCAGAATTTTCAGTAAAATTTTTACTGGGATATTCTTATATACTCGTATAATTCTTTTTATATCTATAGTAAAACTTTTCATACAAAAAATGTTCTCTTTAGTTTTTAAAACAAAAATTTTCTATCATACAATTTTACTGCAAATTCATGTTTTATTTTAATCCTCTTACAAATATTTTTGTTGTCACAAGACAAAAGACACTTTAACTCAATGTTTTTTGTTTTTAATTTTCTATAGCATTTTCGAAAAATTTTCTGTTGTGTCGTAATTCATTTAAAGGATTATTTGTTATTTTAAGTACCTGTTAAAATGTAAGATTGCCATTTAATACTTTTAAATATTGAGGTATTTTAAATACTTGTGTTTTTGGTTTAAATTTATTTATTGTGTTTTTGGGGACGTCATGCATATGTTTTAAGTGCCAATAAATACTACAAAGTGTATTATCTATTTAAAAAAGAGCAAAAACTAAAATTGATAACAAAAAAATATATATTAAATTATATTTTAAGTGAACAACCGTAAAACAATAGAATTAAATAAATTTACGTATAACCTTTCAACTAATTAGGGTTCACCCAATATAAAATGTTTCTATCAAAAATCAAAATTTTTCTTATAAACATGAGAAATTTTTTAAAAAATTCTTATAAAACTAAAAAATGTTTTGAAAAATTTTCTACACAAATAAAAAATTTTTGAAAAATTTTCTATAAAAATAAGAAATTTTTAAAAAGTTTTCTATAAAAATAAGAAATTTTTGAAAAATTTTCTATAAAAATAAGAAATTTTTTAGAAATTTTTTACAACAATAAGAAATTTTTGAAAAATGTTCTATAAAATAAAAAGAAAAATATTCTATAAAAATAAGAAACTTTAAACATTTTTTTTTTAAATAAGAAATTTTTAAAAAATTTTCCACAAAAATAAGAAATTTTTTTAAAACTAAGAAATAAAAAAACTTTTCGAAAAATTTTCTACGAAAATAAAAAATTTTTGAAAAAATTTTTAAAAAAAGGAAATTTTGGAAAAATTTCGTATAAAAAATATATTTAAAAAAATAAGAAATTTTTGAAAAATAAGAAATATTTGAACAAATTTTTATAAATAAAAGAAATTTTTAAAAAAATTTCCTATAAATAAAAAAAAAAAAAAATTTAAATTTCCTATAAAAACAAAAATAAATTTTTAAAAAGTTCTTATGAAAAGAATAAATTTTTCAAAAATATCCTCTAAAATTTTTGAAAATTTTCTTTTAGAAATTTTTAAAAATTTTCTTATAGAAATTTTTAAAAAATTTCTTATTAAAATTTCTTTTTAAAAATTTTCCTACAAAAATAAGAAATTTTTGAAAAAAAACATTTTTCAAAAATTTTCTATAAAAATATGAAACTTTTGAAATAGTTCCTCTAAAAATAATACATTTTTGAAAAATTTCCTTATATAAAAATTTCTTTTTTAAAACTTCATATAAAAAAAATTTATGAACAAATTTATATAAAAATAAGAAATTTTTGAGAAAATTTCTATGAACATAACAAATTTTTCAAAAATTTCCTATCAAAATAAGACATTTTTGAAAAATTTCCTATATAAGTAGGAATTTAAAAAAAAAAATTCCTATAAAAAAAATAAAATTTTCGAAAATAAAAATAATAAATTTTTCAAAAATTTTAAAAAATTTCCTATAAAAATAATAAATTTTTTAAATTTTTTGAAAATTTCCTATAAAAATAAGAAACTTTTGAAAAATTTCATATACAAATATAAAAATTTCCTACGCAAATAAAAAATTTTTGAAAAATTTTCTATACAAATAAGAAATTTTTGAAAAATATCCTATAAAAATAAGAAATTTTGGAAAAATTTCCTGTACAGACAGGTTATCCGCCCCCTCATGTCTTATGCCTTTCCAGTTTGGTTCAGAATCTCTTCTGCCCAGATGGAAAGGCTTAGGGTATGGGAGAGGAAAATCTTGGTAGCTTGTTTGTCCTTAAAACGCAAACAAGGACCTGACGGAATATACCGTAGACCATCTAACAGGTCAGTTTATGCGGGGATCAATTTTGATCGTATCGATGGTTACATGATCAGATCGGGCTTGGCATTTCTTGATAAGGCACGTTCTCTCGAGAATGGTCTTATCCAGGAATGTTTTGGCCGCTCTGTTGATGTTGATTCCATCCATCTAATACGGTATATGTCTCCGATAGACCTTCTAACACTAAGAGATGCTAATCTGCTTTATCAGGGTGCAAACTTGTTGTTCTATCACCGTAGGATCAGAACATTAAACATCACAAATACAGTATACAACACTACTCAATAGGGTATTTTTGTAACTTATTCTCCCCTCTTCACCTTTTGTAAATACTTTTCCTCCTATCCTTTCTCTATTGTATATAATTTTCATTTAGTCTTAAGCTATTTTTAAGTAATTATAAGTATAGATATAATCATAAATTTAATAGTATCCTTTTTTCCATTTTTGGGGAACTTTAAATAATATAATATTTAAATAAATTTTGTAAAATAATTGTATTACACGTAACTTAATTAGTTATTGTGCCATGTTAATATTTTAAAAATTATCTTAGTCCTAGAAAAATACAAATGTATGCAGGGAAATATAATTAGTATTAAAATAGTATTAGAAAAACATGTATAAAAAGAAATTTATGGAAATAAAAAAACTTGAACTTGAACTTGAAAAATTTCCTGTCTTGTGCTGGCACTGGTTGTGTAAACATCGTGAGCGGTATTTTTAAAATTTAATAAAAATAATTTCTGAAAAATAAAAAATCGGAAAAAAATAAAAATATTGTGATAAATATCAAAAAAGTGATAAATAAAACCTGGATGTTCAAAACAATTATCAGGCGAACATAAAATATAGACGGTCCCTTTGTGTTCAAGAGTCTAATTTTTGAGAAGTCTATAGGAGGCAGCAAGTTGTTTTTATAACAAGTGTTTTTACTTGAGAAGGCAGCAAGTTGTTTTTACAACAAGTGTTTTTTTTTTCTTGAGGTGTGTAAAACTTTGAGAATCGCATACAAGGCAGCAAGTAGTTTTATGACAAGTACTTTTTTGCTTGTATCATATAATCGCCAAACAAGTGTATAAGGGAGCAAGTGTTTTTTAGTTGCCATCCAATATGGATGGTGACGAAACTAAACGAAGCCTCAAAAAGAAGAGGCAGAATGACGGAAGTGATGAAAACGAAAGTCTAAATCAAAAATTCGATGATTTAGCTTCAATGAATGAGCAGCTATTAAAGCGACTGAATCTTTCTGAGTCCAAGATACAATATCTGGAGAATGAAAACTCAAGCTTAAGAAATAAATTAGAAGCGTTAATCTTGCAAGAAGAACAAAGATTAAAAAGCCAAAATGAGGATGAATTAGAAAGTAGTCAATATACAGATGACGATGAGATGCAAGCCGAAGCCCAAGAATGTCCTGAGGCGGCCTCATCAAGTAAGAAGAAACAACAAGAAGAGATGGTTCCTGCTAGTAAACCTGGAAATAAAAATAAGTTAGGTAATCCAAAACATATTCCTATCATTACCACATACAATATTAACGTCAAGGACATGTCTTTAGTAATTAAAAATCATTTAGGGCACAGTAATTTTAATATTAAAATTATGAGCAGAAATGCTACCAATATTGGAGTTTGCACTCTTAGCGATTTTGAAAAATGCAAAAAATTATTGGTTGACAAAAAGGTCAACTTTTATACTTATACCCCTAGAGGACAAAGACCATTTTCTTTGGTTATAGAGGGCCTATCGGGGACATATTCCGTTGAAGATGTAACGGTACATTTGAATGAACTCCATATAAATATGGAAATTGTTAGAATAGTCAAACTTTATAATGATAAATGGTTGCTTCAGATTTCAAGAGAATCTGATATTTCTGCAGTTTATAACCTACGGTATATTCTTTGCTGTAGAGTATCTTTGCGCAAATTCAAACGCGGCGCTGTTATTCAGTGTTTTAATTGTCAGCGTTTTGGTCACACCTCGGCAAACTGCAACATGCCATACAGGTGTGTGAAGTGTGGTGAGTCACACGGACCTGGAAACTGTAGGATTCCGGACAAAGACAGTAATACTGAGCAAACTACTGCACACGATCCAATTACAGGTAAAGCTGTAACGAAAATAGGCATCCCGGTTAAATGCGTTAACTGTGGAGTTGAGGGGCACACTGCTAGTTTTCGGCAATGCCCAAGAAGGTTGGAAATTTTAAATAAAATTCAAAGCCACAAAACGGCTTCGAACAATCGAACTCGTAATTCACCACCGCCTGTTAAGTCCGGTGTTTCTTTCGTCAATGTTAAACCTGGTGTTTCTTATGCATCAGCGTTAGCAGGTAACATTTCAGCAAAATCTGCACAAAAAACTTTGCCATCCTCTAATGATGGTATAACGTTACAAAGTGCAATGTCACAATTTGATGTAATTGATCGTGATTGCAAACGTCTTCTTGGAGGTAGCCTGCTCTCATGTCTTAAGAATATTGGTAGCTTTACTAAAGAGTACCAAAATATCAAATCTGACGAAGGGAAATCCAAGGCCTTGCTTGGTATGCTATATTCATTAAGTCATCATGGCTAGACAAATCAAATGCATATTCGTTAATGCAAATTCAATAATTTCTAGACATAAAAGACATTATTTAAAACTATTTTTGGACCAACATAGACCTGACGTACTGCTTATGGCTGAACATGGACTTAGTCCTCGGCATAAGCTGGACATAGACGGGTACGTTATTTATAGACAGAATAGACAAAACGGAAGAGGCGGGACAGCTGTCTTCGTTAGGGATAGTATTAATAGTGAGAGAATCATTATTAATACTGGCTCTATAGAAAATACAGCTGTCAAAATCCGTAGACTAAATGGCGGTACCTTGACATTTGTGTCAATGTATCGCAGACCTGTAGGTACAATGTCAAGAGATGATCTCACACCGATTTTAGATATGGCCAATGAAGGTAACTTAATTGTAGCGGGAGATTTGAATGCCAGACATCCTTTTTGGGGAGACTCAGTTATATGTTCCAGCGGTCGTCGTCTTCATGATCTGCTATTGAATAATCCGAATCTGGTAATTCACCCTACGGACGGGCCAACAAGAGTAACTGATGTATCATCCTCATATATTGATGTGGTATTGACTTCTGCCGATATACCTCCGTCGGTGAATGGTGGTGGACTTAAAACAATTGATTTTGAGTCGGACCATAAATCGGTTGAGATTGTTTTTGACATTTCGGACTGCCTAGGTCGGATAAAACCGACCATTCTTAATTATGACAAAATGAACAGAGGACTTTTTAACATGACTTTGAATAGGGAACTTGAAGGTCGTATGCTTCCATTGAACGAGAATGTTGGCGAGCAAGAAATTGACAATTGCGTTGAGACTCTTGAAAGGGCTTTCCAAAAAGCTATGGATATCTCTATTCCAAAAATAGTAGTTGGTAGAAAGGGCCTTCTTAAACTTCCTACAAATATCTTGCGCTTTATAGCAGAGAAGAAGAGGTTACGTCGTCTTGTGAGACGTTGTGGAGACCCTGGAAGGTGTCGTATTCTAAAAGCTGATATTAAAAATTTGGATAAAATTATTCAAGGCGCAATTGCCAATTTTGAGCGCGAAAACTGGAAGAAGTTCCTTGGGAGTATACACCTCAATGACAAGACATTTAAGACTATTAGGGCTGCGACTGGACAGAATAAACGGTTGACCATACATGACTTACTAGACCCAGGGAACACCTTGGTATCTGATGACAGTAGAAAAGCTAATCTGCTAGCGGATTACTTCTCTGATGTTCACCAAGGTGGACAACAAACTAACAATGACTTATTTTCAGAGACTGTTTTGGACCGAGTCAATGATTTGCATGACGAACCAATTACAGCATTTGGTCAGTCACTAACAGCTGATGGTAATAATGGGGGTAGTTTTGGCTTTATTCAAGCAGAGATGATGGGTGCTGCCATAAAACGGAGACCAAACAAAAAGTCGAGTGGGATTGATGGTATCCCGGACGTAGTTCTTAAGAAAACTCGAAAAGAAACTTGGCGTTTTATGGCAGTTCTTTTCAATCACTGCATTAATATCGGCTACTTTCCACGTAATTGGAAAAAAGCCATCATTGTGCCAATTCCAAAGCCAAAAACTGACCCTAAGTTATGTAGCAATTACAGGCCAATTTCACTTCTATCTTCCTTTGGGAAACTTTTGGAATTCTTTATTCTTAGTCAAATTAATGACAGGATCGATGAGGGGAATGTTCTTGCTGAATCTCAATTTGGATTCAAGCGTGGTCACTCAACCTCACATGCACTGACAGTCTTTGCTGATTATGTAGCTAGGGGTCTCAATAAGAGATACCCTACTATAGCAGTGAGCTTAGACTTTGCCAAAGCTTTTGACACAGCCTGGCAAAATGGAATTATATACAAGATGATAAATCTTGGATTTGATAGACGTCTTTGCAGGTTTGTGTCAAACTTTTTGAGCGAAAGAAAGTTCAGTGTGAGGGTGGGTGACTGTCGCTCTGATGAAAAATTGGTATCTGCTGGAGTTCCTCAGGGTTCTCTTCTCGGTCCTGTTTTGTACAATATTCTGGTACATGATATTCCAAAGCCACCAGAGGGTGATCTTCTTTTATCTTATGCGGATGATATACTTATTGCTTCTTCAGGTCCACGGGCTCGAAACATTAATTCAAAAGTTAATACATATCTTTCGAAATTGGCGGAATTCTTTAATAAGTGGAAGTTACGCCTAAATATTCAAAAATCGACTGCCATTATTATTAAAGGCAGGAGAAAATATCTTTATCCAAATAGTAGGAAGTTCATTCCATCCCTTGTGGTTGGTAATGAGCTTATTACTGTTTCGGATAGGATAAAATATTTGGGCGTAATCTTCCACGAAAATTTTGAATTTTACCGCCATATCGATTATGTATTACAGCGCACAAAACGCACTTTTGCGATCTATCGAGGCATTCTTGGTAGACAAGGATGCTTGGATAGGAAAGTGGGTCTGCTACTCTACAGACAGGTTATCCGCCCCCTCATGTCTTATGCCTTTCCAGTTTGGTTCAGAATCTCTTCTGCCCAGATGGAAAGGCTTAGGGTATGGGAGAGGAAAATCTTGGTAGCTTGTTTGTCCTTAAAACGCAAACAAGGACCTGACGGAATATACCGTAGACCATCTAACAGGTCAGTTTATGCGGGGATCAATTTTGATCGTATCGATGGTTACATGATCAGATCGGGCTTGACATTTCTTGATAAGGCACGTTCTCTAGAGAACGGTCTTGTCCAGGAATGTTTTGGTCGATCTGTTGATGTTGATTCCATCCATCTTATACGGTATATGTCTCCGATAGACCTTCTAACACTAAGAGATGCTAATCTGCTTTATCAGGGTGCAAACTTGTTGTTCTATCACCGTAGGATCAGAACATTAAACATCACAAACACAGTATACAACACTACTCAATAGGGTATTTTTGTAACTTATTCTCCCCTCTACACCTTTTGTAAATACTTTTCCTCCTATCCTTTCTCTATTGTATATATTTTTCATTTAGTCTTAAGCTATTTTTAAGTAATTATAAGTATAGATATAATCAAAATTTTTAATAGTATCCTTTTTTCCATTTTTGAGGAACTTTAAATAATATAATATTCAAATAAATTTTGTAACATAATTGTATTACACGTAACTTAAATAGTTATTGTGCCATGTAAATATTTATAAAAATTATCTTAGTCCTAGAAAAATACAAATGTATGCAGGGAAATATAATTAGTATTAAAATAGTATTAGAAAAACATGTATAAAAAGAAATTTATGGAAATAAAAAAAAACTTGAACTTGAAAAATTTCCTGTAAAAATAAGAAATTTTTGAAAAATTTCCTATAAAAATAAGAAATTTTTGAAAATTTTTTTCTATAAAAATAAGAAATTTTTGAAATATTTTCTATACAAATAAGAAACTTTTGAAACATTTCCTATAAAAATAAGACATTTTTGAAAAATTTTCTATTAAAATAAGAAATTTTCGAAAGAATTCCTATAAAAATATGAATTTTTTGAAAAAATGTCCTATAAAAATAAGAAATTTTTGAAAAATTTGCAATAAAAATAAAACATTTTTAAAAATTTTATATAAAAATAAGAAACTTTTAAAAAGTTTCTTATAAAAATAAGAAATCTTTGAAAAGTTTTGTATAAAAATAAGAAATTGTTATACAAGTTTCCTACAAAATTAATTTTTTTTTTAATTTCCTATAAAAATAAAAAGTTTTTAAAAAATTTCCTATAAAACTAAGAAAATAAGAAATTTTTGAAAAATTTCCTATAAAATAAGAAATTTTTGAAAAAATTTCTATAAAAATAATAAATTTTTGAAATATTTCCTATGAAAATAAAAAATTTTTAAAAAATTTCCTATAAAAGAAGACATTTTTGAAAAATTTCCTATAAAAATATAAAATTTTTAAAAAAATTCCTATAAAGTTAAGATTTTTTTTAAGAATTCACTAAAAAAATAAGAAATTTTTAAAAAATTTCCTTAAAGAATAAAAAATTTTTCAACAAATTTCCTATAAGAATACAAATTTTTTGAATAATATTCTAAAAAAATAAGAAATTTTTGAAAAATTTCTTATAAAAATAAGAAATTTTTGAAAAATTTCTTATAAAAATAAGAAATTTTTTAAAAATTTCCTATAAGAATCAGATATTTTTGCATTTTATTTTCGAACTAACATTAAAGTAAGTGATTTAAATGAGAAATCCCTTTTTGAACTTTCTCCTATAATAACATTATAAAATATTTTTAGATTTTCCTCAATTTTCTTAACAATTCCCTTAAAGTTTTCACCTAAGAATGAAAGTACATATTTATTTTTGTCTTCAAATTTCTGCGAAAGTTTTCACGAGTTAAAAACCAAGAAAACAAAAAACTACTAGAAAATTACTTTCTTTGTTGGCAGAATTTCGAATAAAAAAATACATAGAAATCAAAAACAAATGAAAAATCGCAATAATAGAAAACTTTCTTTTTTATATCCTTGTATTTCTGTGATGTTTTCCTGAGTTAACTTTCTCGGTCTTAGAGTATGTTTATGGCTCCTCGAAGAACTAGAAAACAAAAATTTTGCAAATGTTGAGAAAAAAGTGAGAAGAAGAAAATTTTTTCAAGTTTTTCTTCAATTTTATTGAGCTGGTGCGTGGATGAAAAATAAAGGTAAGTTAGAGCAAATAAACAATAAAGGCAAAAAATGACAAAAGAAATTTTTAATTTAAGTTAAGAGGAGGGGGCAGCAAGAACTTCTGTAATAGCAACAAAAATTTCACAAAATACCTTAAGTATTTATTTATATCTGTCTGCTAGAAATAAGAGAAATTTCTGTCTTTTTGCATACTTACACCCTTAATGCACTTAAATATTTCCTTTTAGTTTTTGGAAACTTAGTAACGTTCTTTATTATTCTAGCTCTTTGTTGTTCCAGGAAAACCCTTTAGAATTTAAATAAGAACCTTATTTTGTTTACTTACAGTTTTCCTTTCTTTGTCTCGTTTTTTTAAAGTTTGCATTTTATTTGAAAACTTTTAATTTAAATACAAAAAAAAAATTAAAGGAATTCAATAGGTGTAAGATATCATGTCGTTGTTTTAAACTACTGTACAATATTGTAAGGTTTTAAGACTATTTTAAAAAAACTTATAAATTTTAAAGGAAAATTTTCCAAATTTTTTTAATTAAGAGGAAACTTTTCAAAAATTTCTATATTTTAAGGGAAAATTTTCAAAACTTTCTTATTTTTTTAAATTTTTTTTTAAATTTCTATTTTTTTACACAAAATTTTTAAAAAATTTCTTATTAGAAAATTTTCAAAAATTTCTTATTAGAAAATTTTCAAAAATTTCTTATTAATGTAGGAAAAAAAAATTTGTTTATTTTATAAGAAATTTTCAAAAAAAAATTATTTTCATAAGAAATTTTTAAAAAATTTCTTATTTTTATAAGAAATTTTTCAAAAATGTCTTATTTCTATGGGAAATTTTTCAAAAATTTCTTATTTTTTTAAGAAATTTTTAAAAAATTTCTAATCTTTATAGGAAATTTTTCAAAAATGTCTTATTTTTATAGGAAATTTTTCAAAAAATTTTTATTTTTATAGGAAATTTTTCAAAATTTTTTTTTTATAGTAAACTTTTCAAAAATTTCTTATTTTTATAGGATATTTTTTTAAAAATGTCTTATTTTATAGAAAATTTTTTTATAGGAAATTTTTCAAAAATATATATTTTTCATAAGAAAATTTTCAAAAATTTCTTAATTTTATAGAAAATTTTTCAAAAATTTCTTATTTTTATAGGAAAAAATTTCTTATTTTTATAGGAAATTTTTCAAGAATTTCTTATTTTTATAGGAATTTTTAAAAAAAAATTCTTTGTTTTTTTTTGACAATTTCTTAAAAATTTCTTATTTTTATAGGAAATTTTTCAAAAATTTCTTATTTTTGTAGGAAATTTTTCAAAAATTTCTTATTTTTATAGGAAATTTTTCAAAAATTTCTAATTTTTATAGGAAATTTTTCAAAAATTTCTTATTTTTATAGGAAATTTTTCAAAAATTTCTTATTTTTATAGGAAATTTTTCAAAAATTTCTTATTTTTTTAATTTTTTTCAAAAATTTCTTATTTTTATAGGAAATTTTTCAAAAATTTCTTATTTTTAAAGGAATTTTTTCAAAAATTTCTAATTTTTATAGGAAATTTTTCAAAAATTTCTTATTTTTATAGGAATATTTTCAAAAATTTCTTATTAGGATTTTTTTTTATAGGAATTCTTTTATAGGAATTTTTTCAAAAATTTCTTATTTTTATAGGAATTTTTTCAAAAATTTCTTATTTTTATAGGAAATTTTTCAGAAATTTCTTATTTTTATAGGAAATTTTTCAAAAATTTCTTATTTTTATAGGAAATTTTTCAAAAATTTCTTATTTTTATAGGAAATTTTTCAAAAATTTCTTCTTTTTATAGGAATTTTTTCAAAAATTTGTTATTTTTATAAGAATTTTTTAAAAAATTTCTTATTTTTATAGGAAGTTCTTCGAAATTTTTTTATTTTTATAGGAAATTTTTCAAAAATTTCTTATTTTTATAGGAAATTTATCAAAAATTCTTATTTTAATAGGAAATTTTTCAAAAATTTCTTATTTTTATAGGAAATTTTTAAAAAAATTCTTATTTTTATGGGAAATTTTTCAACAATTTCTTATTTTTGTAGGAAATTTTTAAAAAATTTTTTTACTTGTTTTTTTTATAGAAAATTTTTCAAAAATTTGTTATTTTTATAGGAAAATTTTCAAAAATTTCTTATTTTTATCCGAAATTTTTCAAAAATTTCTTATTTTTATAGGAAATTTTTCAAAAATTTCTTATTTTTATAGGAAATTTTTCAAAAATTTCTTATTTTTATAGGAAATTTTTAAAAAATGTCTTATTTTTATAGGAAATTTTTTAAAAATTTCTTAGTTTTATAGGAAATTTTTCTTAACAGGAAATATAGGAAATTTTTCTTAACAAGAAACTTACAGTGTCGAAATGGGTGGCATTATATCGTATTTTCGTCATATTAGCACGATATAACATATTGTGAATACCCCTAATTATTAGTTTTTGATACTTTTGGTTTAAGTTTTATTTTTCCTTACTTTTCATAGTTTTATATAATTAATATATATCTTTTTTATTACCATTTATGCGTTTTACGTTTCATATTGTTTTGTTATTTTGGACTGTAATAAATCTTTTTGCTTCAGAAAAAATAAAATGGAACTGGAAAAACAAAAATTCATATTTCTTGTCATTTAAACAGTTAAATACATCTGGTGCGTCTTTCTGATATTTTCATACTCTTGAAACAGATTCATTCATTTTATTTCATTTTGTAAATATTGAGTTTTATAAAAAATTTGATTTTTTATTTTTCTTTTGGGTAACTTTTGGTATTTTAAAGATGATATAATCCAAATAAAATAAAATTGAAGCAAAAAGATTTTATATTAAAATTTTTTACTTAACACATGCTGCACAATGAATGAATGATGGTGGTTTTCTATTTCATTAAGATACAATTTTATTACCAAAATTTATATCAAAAGTTATTTCGAAATTTTTTTGATTTTATAGTGAAATGTGTTTGTGGTTTTAGAAAAAATTAAAATTTGTTTTCGAAATGCAAAAATCATTTCTTTTTAGAATGTAGCATATTTTTAGAAAAATAACACTTTTTAATTACCTCAAGGTAAAATAGTTTTTAGTGATTTACTGCAAATTTTCCTTGCCACAAAATAGTTTATGAGTTTTCCCTCATTCAATAAAATTGTGTGCCTTTAAAAAACTCTAGACGTCTTCGCTACAAAATGTTGTTATAATGAGGGAAGGATACACAATATAAAAAAGTCTTTATATAAAACTTATTGAGAAAAAACTGATTTATATTCTTAAATAATTATGCAATAATACTCCCAGACTTAAACTATTAAAAGTATTTATTCATATGTGTTGCTCTGGGTTACCTTCCCCTTTCCTTTTAACGCCTTGTTATTGTTCACTTACACTAAATGACTACTATTTTCTGCTGTATTCCCTTCTTTGTATACATATACATATGTACGTATGTGTATCTGATACACTTCTCAATAATTTGGCCTCATATCATCGGAGTGAATGGAGTCTATAATCAGCTTAAATTTAACAAACTAATTGATTTATAGTGCGCTATAAAATGTGTCGTTTGTTCTGCATGTTCATGCCTCATATACCAACAGAAATGTGTGAAAATACAAACAAAAAATAACTTTAATTAAAAAAAATTTTAAAAGCACACCAAGTCATAAACTCATAAAATTACAAAATAAATTTAACAAAAAAAAAATACAACCCGGCCCAACAATGAGAGCATAAGTAAGACAGAAGGATGGACGGACAGGCGCTGTCTATGCAAAAAAATGAATTAAATGAAATTAAAAAGCAAAAACACGTAGTAATTAAAACCATATGCTTTGAAGAACATTATTATAAAAAAATGTTTTATTTTATAAAATTAAAAGTGAACAGAATGTAAATACAATTTAATGAAGTCCAGAAAGGACTGAAATAGTACATAAAAGTTAAAGCAATAAATTTCCATTAAACATAAGTTAAGTCAAATTCGAGAAATTGCTTTAAAAAGAGCAAAAATTTCTTTCAATAGAGAATATAGTCTAAATCACCAAAAATAGTCATCTTAAGTTTGGTAACATTTTTAATGCAACATGTTGCTCAAACAAAGCAATATTTTTTCTAGTAGTTCTATACTAAAAAAGTTGCCAAAATTTTCAAACATGGCAACATTCTACATTTTTGATAGAAAATATTTTTAACATTATTTCTAAAATTTATTTATTTTCAAACATTTTCTATAGAAATTTTATAAAAACATTTCTTTAGAAAACTAAAATTTTTTCGAAAAATATTTAGTCATCATTTCTAATGCATCATATTTTTCAAAAACAGCTAAAATTTCTTTAGAGTTTTATACAAAAATATTTTAAAAATAATCCCAATTTCCATAAAAATGATTTTCGAAGTATGGCAACATGTTGCCCAAAGCAAGCAACATTCTGTACATGAATTGTATACAGTAATAGTTTTTATAGAAAATGTTTCCAAAGTGCGACAACATGTTTTCTGAAATGAGAAACATTTTTTTTCAGAAATTTGGTACAAAAATAAGATGAAACAATTAAGAAAAATGATACAAAAATATGTTGCAAAAATTGTTTATACAAAATGATTCCGAAGTACGGCACACTTTTTAATGGAAAAAAACGATTTGAAAAAATTTTATAATGAAAATACTTCTAAGCAAAAATACTTCTAAAAAAAATATACTTCTAAAAAATATTTCTTCAGGAAAAATTTTATAATGACAAAAAAAATTTTAAATGAAAATTTGTCTATAAAATTTTATAACCCAAATTTTTTATAAAAAAAATTTGATAACGAAAATTTTTCTATGGAAAAAATTTTATCAAGAAAATTTTTCTACAAAAAAAAAAAAAATTTCTATAGAAAAATTTGATAAGAAAAATTTCTTATAGAAAAATTTATATAAAATTAATTTTACTACAGAAAAAATTTTATCAGCAAAATTTTTCTATAGAAACAATTTTTATAACCAAAATTTTTTTGCCGAAAAAAAATTATGACGAAAATTTTTTTAAAGAAAAAATTTTATGACCAAAAGATTTTTATTGAAAAAAATTTTAAAACGAAAATTATTTCTATACAAAAAATTTTATAACGAAAATTTTTCTATTCAAAAAAATTTTAAAACGAAAATTATTTCTATAGAAAAATTTTTATAACGAAAATTTTTCTGTAGAAAAATTTTTATAACGAAAATTTTTCTATAGAAAAATTTTTATAACGAAAACTTCTCCATAGAAAAATTTTTATAACGAAAATTTTTCTATAGAAAAATTTTTATAACGAAAATTTTTCTATAGAAAAATTTTTATAACGAAAATTTTTCTATAGAAAATTTTTATAACGAAAATTTTTCTATAGAAAAATTTTTATAACAAAAATTTTTCCGTAGAAAAATTTTTATAACGAAAATTTTTCTATAGAAAAATTTTTATAACGAAAATTTTTCTATAGAAAAATTTTTATAACGAAAATTTTTCTGTAGAAAAATTTTTATAACAAAAATTTTTGTAACGAAAATTTTTCTATAGAAAAATTATAACGAAATTTTTATAATGAAAATTTTTCTCTAAAAAAATTTTCGTTATAAAAATTTTTCTATAGAAAAATTTTTATAATGAAAATTTTTCTATAAAAAAAATTTTTATAACGAAAATTTTTCTATAGAAAAATTTTTATAACGGAAGTTTTTCTATACAAAAATTTTTATAACGAAAATTTTTATAACAAAAATTTTTCTATAGAAAAATTTTTATAACGAAAATTTTTCTATAGAAAAATTTTTATAACGAAAATTTTTCTATAGAAAAATTTTTGTAACGAAAATTTTTCTATAGAAAAATTATAACGAAATTTTTATAATGAAAATTTTTCTATAGAAAAATTTTTGTAACGAAAATTTTTCTATAGAAAAATTATAACGAAATTTTTATAATGAAAATTTTTCTATAGAAAAATTTTTATAATGAAAATTTTTCTATAGAAAAATTTTTATAATGAAAATTTTTCTATAGAAAAATTTTTATAATGAAAAACTTTTATAATGAAAATTTTTTTATAGAAAAATTTTTATAACGAAAATTTTTCTATAGAAAAATTTTTATAACGAACATTTTTCTATAGAAAAATTTTTATAACGAAAATTTTTCTCTAGAAAAATTTTTATAATGAAAATTTTTCTATAGAAAAAATTTTATGACTAAAATTTGTTATAAAAAAAATTTTTATAATGAAAATTTTTCAATGAAAAAAAAATTTATAAATAAAATTTATCTATAGAATAAATTTTTTTCTATAGTAAAAATTTTATAACGAAAATTTTTCTATAGAAATTTTCGTTATAATTTTATAACGATTTTTTTTATAGAATTTTTTTTAACGAAAACTTTTCTATAGAAAACATTTTATAACGAAAAGTTTTCTATTTTAAGACGAAAGTATTTCCATAGAAAAAATTTTAAGACTAAAATTTTTCTATAGAAAAAATTTTTTGTATAGAAATATTTTTAAAACGGTATGTTTTCTACGGAAAAAAATTTTAAGACAAAAATTTTAAGTCGAAAATTTGTCTATACAAGATGTTTCGCAACATAAGATACAATGTTGCCAATAACGGAAACATTTTCTCTAAAAATATTGTTTTTTTGGGGCAACATTTTCTTTTCTTACTTGTAAACATTTTCTACACATGATGCTTCTCAACACATTTATAAACAATGTTACCAATATCGGAAACATTTTGGAAATTATTTGGTATAGACAATTTATATAAAATAATAATGTTCAATAAAAACTCTTTTCAAAATCGAGCAACATTTTCGTAAATTGCTAAACTTTCTCGGCAGAAGTTTAGAAATTATGACTTTTCCGTTTTGTTTATATCATTTGGAAATTATGCTTTGGAATTTGTAAATTTAAATTTAAGAATTGTCGCCAAACAAAAGCATAAAAAGTAATGAGATGACACAAAGTTTACAAAGAAAATTATAAAAATGTTGAAAAATAAGATTTATGACACTTTTTCTTGCTACATGTAGCAGCAAAATCCAAGAAAATAAAATTAAACATTTCGCTATAAATAAAGAAAACTTATAGAAATTCAGAAAAAAAAAATTGCTGTACATTACAAAATGTGAATTTTTAATGTTAAAACACACAAATGAAATAATGTCACTTAAAAATGAGAAGAACCCAAAAAATAAAGGAAAAAATAAAATATTTAAGAAGAATAATTGAATTTCTACAACATTTGGTGAAAGTTAAATAAAAGACAAAAACAGGAAAGAAAATAAGAACAAATATGTTTTTATTATACAATTTTCCCATTTTTCATGGCTGGTCATATTTCATATAGTCATTTCGTTTAAATGGATTTGTTTCTGTTCACAGCAAAAATGTTCCAACAATTTCTTCTTTCAACTTTTAGTTACAAGTCCTTTTTTTTTTGGTGTTATTTCTATTTTTCCCCCTTTTTTCCGTTATTTTGGGGTGTTTGGTTGATTCCTTAAAATGATTTACTAAACTTTCAACATGTTTTATTGGACGCGTTTAACAATTTTGGGTTGACCGTTTTTAAATTTTTTTCTTTCTTTCTGTTCGTTTGGTTTCTTTTTCTCTCTATAAATTTTTTGGTTTTGTAATTTTATTATATCCTTTTGCATTTCCATGGCTGGTGAATAAATATTTTTTTCTGCAGTATTTTTTTTTGTTTTGTTTTGTTTTTGAAAGCTTTTGGAATAATTTATCTTCCACAACGTTTGTTCATTCATGTTTTCATTAGTTTTTAATTTCTATGTATTTTTTTTTTGTAATTTTCGTTTTATCCTTTATTTTCCTTATTTTTGAGGAATTTTATGGCAAAATATTTATTCTTATTTTCAGCTTAAAACGAGTGATGATGAAGATTTTTTTGGCTTGAGTAAATATTTAAAAATCTTTTAGATTTGTTTCTTTTAAAAAATTTCATAAATAATCTTTAGCTTTTATCGCTTAGGAATTTCAAGGATTTTTATTATTAGGGTTAGTTTAGGGCTATTTTTGTAAGCTCCTTTTTAGCTTGTTAAATTTTTTTCTAGGGGTTTTTCTGGCCATTTGTCGGTTAGTCTATAAATTTATTCTCCTTTTTTTGTCTTTTATTTTTTTTTAGCTTCTATGCACTCGAATGCATTCATGACTTTTACTGTATATGCCAAAAAGGATTAGATTTTTAGTTATGTGTTATGGAAATCTAAATGTTTTGAGATTTTTCAGATAACAATAAAATGGTTGTATGCTATTTCCTTAAAATCTGCAAAATAAATCAAAAATTTCTTATAAAAAATGTTTAAAAAAACTAACAAAAAGTATAAATATTTTTCTATAGAAAAAGTATCTCAAAAACAGGGTCAACATTTTCTGAAACAATTTTTTTTAATTAATAAACTTTTTACAAAATATTTTTTTTTTTTTCTAAAAATTTCAACATTTTTCTATTACAAACATTTGTCTCAAATGTTAGTCTACATTTTAAAATGAAAATTTTTATCACTTTTCTTCCCCTTTCTTTTAATATTAAATTTGTTAATCTAAATTTTGTCCTCAAGTAGGCAATATTCTGTTAAAAAGTGTATCCCAATTTCAGCAAGATTGTTTATATACAATCAATAACATACAATCTAAACATATTGGCATTTTTATACCCACAAAAATTCGAAAAATTTTCTTAGAGAAACTGTATCTCAAAATGACCATTTTTGTCTAAAGCGGCAACATTTTTAATCACAGAATTTTTTATTAATGAGTAACATTTTTTTACTGAACATTTTCCCCAAAACTTATAAGAATTTTCTATTGAAGAAATACAATATTTGTTCAGCAACATTATCTCACAACATCTATATTTAATTAGCAACATTTTTTATACATTTTTTTATACATGTTTATCAAATTGGCAACATTTCGTATACAAACATTTATGGCAAATGTTGTTCTACATTTCCAAAGAAAATTTTTAAGATTTACATACCCTAAATTGTGTCCTTAAAAACGCAACATTTTCTTAAAAGAATGTATCCCAATTTGAGCAACATTGTTTATAGAGAATTTATGCCAAGTTTGAAAGCTTTTTCAACATTTTCTTTAACAGAATTTTTATTCAAGAAATAACATTTTTTACTGAACATTTTCTCCAAAAATTATAAGGATTTTTGGATTGAAGACGGGCAATATTTGTTTGGCAATAGTGTCTGGCAACATGTATATCATCTTGGCAACATTTTTATACAAACATTTTTGAAATAAGTTGGTCTACATTTTCCAATGAATATTGATGTACCCTAAATTGTGTCCATAAAAAGGCAACATTTTCTTAAAAGAATGTATCCCAATTTAAGCAACATTGTTTATAGAGATTTTTTGCCAGGTTTAAAAGCTTTTTTAACATTTTCTATAACAACATTTTTAATTATTGAGTAACAACTTTTACGGTGCATTTTCTCCAAAAAATATAAGGATTTTTCTATTGAAAAAGTGCAATATTTGTTTAGCAACATTGTCTCCCAACATGTATATGAAATTGGCAACATTTCGTATACCAACATTTATGGCAAATGTTGTTCTATATTTTCCAAAGAATGTTTTAAAGATTTATGTACCCTAAATTGTGGCCTTAAAAAGGCGACATTTCCTTAAAAAAATGTATCCCAATTTGAGCAACATTGTTTATAAAGAGTTTATGCCTGGTTTAAACGAGTTTGTTAAACATTTTCTATAACAAAATTTTTAATCAATGATCAACATTTTTTACTAAAGATTTTTCCCAAAAACTATATGAATTTTCTATTGAAGAAGGATAATATTTCTTTAGCAACATTATCAAATAAGCAATATTTTGTATACAAAAATTTGTCACAAATGTTAGTCTTCATTTTCCAATGAAAATTTTTAAGACAAATCTACCCTGAATTGTGTCATCAAATGGGCAACATTTTCTTAAAATAATGTATCCCAATTTAAGCAACATTTTTTTTAGAGAATTTTTGCTAAACTGTTGAAAATTTTCTATAACAAAATTTTTAATCAATAAGTAACAATTTTTACTGAACATTTTCTCCAAAAAATGTAAGGATTTTTCTATTGAAGAAGGGCAATATATGTTTGGCAACATTGTCTCACAACATGTATATCAAATTGGCAACATTTTTTATACAAAAATTTTTGACAAATGTTGGTCTACATTTTCCAATGAATATTTTTATCATTTATCTTTCCTAAATTGTATCATCAAATAGACAAAATTTTCTATAAAGAATGTATCCCAATTTGAGCAACATTGTTTATAGAGAATTATTGACAGGTTTGAAAGTTTTTTTTAACATTTTTTTTAACAAAATTTGTAATCAATGAGCAAAAATTTTTACTGAACAATTTCCCCAAAAATTATAAGAATTTTCTATGAAGAAGGGCAACATTTGTTTAGCAACATTATCTCACAACGTGTATAACAATTTAGCAACATTTTTTTATACAAAAATAATGGTCTACATTTCTAACAAAGATTTTTAACATTTATCTAAACTAAATCGTGTCATCAAATAGGCAACATTTTCTTTAAAGAATATATCCCAATTTGTGAAACATTGTTTATAGAGAATTTATGCCGAGTTGGAAAATTTCTTAACAGAAAATTTATCAGTATTTTCTTATAAACATTTTTGAGAAACATTTGGTGCAACATTTTTTTTAGAAAATTTATTTGAATTGTATAAAAAATGTTTTAAGACGTGGGCAACATTTTATGAAGAGGCTGTATCACAATTAATGCAACATTTTCTATAAAAAAAAATAAACTTGATACAGGAAACACTTTCAACAAAAAATGTAACCCAACTTAGGAGAGATTTTTTACAACAATTTAGGCAAGATTTTTATAGAAAATATTACCCAAATGGACAACCTTTTCAATAGAAAATGTATCCAAATATGCACAACATTTTCTAAAGAAAGTGTTATCTAATTTGGGCTACATTTTGTATACAAAAAATGTTTAGAAATGTTTACCAACATTTTCTGTTCAACATTTGAATCAATTATTTTCAATTTTTCTTAAAAAATATTTACATAAAGGAACAATATTTTCACTAGAAAATCTTTAAAATAGCGTATCATATTTCTTTGTAAAATTATTTCAAAAATAGACAAAATATTTTCTATACAAAAAGGAAAATATTTTCTTAGAAAATATTAACTTGAGAAACATTTGGTATAAAAAAATGTGCAACATTTATTAAGTTTAAAAATGTTTCCCGTTTAGAAACATGTATCGAAAATTAAAGAAACATTCAGAAAATGTTGCTAAAATATATAATATATTGTATAAAAATTAAAGCTTTAATAAATCTGAAAATATTTTTAAAAAATTTATATGAAAAGGTTGCCCAAAGTTTAGGAACATTTGATTTGAAAATATTGAAAAAATAAGCCTATATCTTCCTGTATTTGGTTTTAAAAGTTCACAGATTCAATAAAATATTTCTTAAAATGAGGTAAAACGTTAAAAATCTCAAATGTTTTAGAAAATAAGCAACATTTAAAAATCATTTTCAGGAAACTATAATCATGTTGATAAGATGACAATGCAACATTTTTTGTAAACATACAAATTATATAAAAAAAAGTTTGTATATTTATAGCAATACGAGGCAACATTTTTTTAAAAATTTTTAACAAAATTTGTTGATATTTCCGCATTATATACATCTTATGTTGAGTTGTTTTTAGAGAACATTTCAGCAACTTTTCCAAAAAATGTTCAAAACGAAAATAAAGATTGTCTAACAACATTTTATTTGCCTTTAAAAATGTGACATAAAATTAGGTTATTTAAAAAAAAGTACTGGCAACATTTTATAAAATATAAGGCAACATGTTGCTAAAGTATTGCAACATTTTTTTCTTGTTAAAAAAATAAATAAATAAGACGATTTAAATTTAGCAACATGTTGCTTGGAGGCATCATGTAACTGAACAATTTTGATTCAGTGAAAAGGATTCAACATTTATTTTCAATACTTCCTTAAACCAAGTTTAGCTCAATTTTCTGAAAAAATACAAAAAAAAACTTGAAAATATTTGCTTACACTCGCTTAAAAAACGCATTGACTGTAAAAGAAAAAAATTGTTTGGCATTTCGTTCTTTAAATAAATTTAACATACAAATGGTTTTTAGTGAAACTAAACAATTTTTTCCCATCACCTCTTCTTTTTTTTAGCATTTTGGCCAAAAATCAAAGCTATTTCGTTTGAAAAATAAAAGTTCCCAAGTCTTGTTAGTTATTTAGCCGATGTAACTTTGATTCTGATTCTGATTTTGGTTTTTATAGATTCAGTGAAACCAAACTGTGATTTGCTTAACCAATACCTCAGCAAAAATTTTGTAGCTTCAAAAAATTTCTGCGGTTGAGTTTTGCATATTTTTTTCGACTTTTCCCGATTTTAGTTTTTCTTTTGCGGGTGGTTAAAATATTTATGATACTAAAGTTTTCATGGTTTTGATTGTAGTTTTTTTTTATCCAACTTTTTTGTCAATAAGTTTTTATATGTATGTTTTCATGGTACGTGTAGTATTTTAACAAATCTCTATCTGTTTTATATGTTTTTTTTTTCGGTTAATATTTTTTAGCTTATTTTAAAAAATATTTACTCGATCGTATTCAGGGTGTAATCACTTTTATACGATTTTTATGATAATTTATTATGTGGTTGTGGTATTTGTTGGTTTCACATTTTATTTTTGGCACTTTTTGTTTGGATTTTTATTTTTGTTAGTTCTAGGAAGCCGTTTTTGTAAAAACACATTAGATTTATGTCTATTGATATTGTTGATGAAAGAAAGTGTTATAAATTTTGTAATAAAATAAATGGCTGCTGATGTTTGGGATTTTTTCACTCGGATCGTTGACAAATAGCAAATAAATTGTGATTTAATTATAGCAAACTATGCGACAAAGATATTTTAATTAAACCAAATGGTTTTTAATTATTTACATAGAAGACAAATTAATGGCAGAAAGTGGTTTGAGGGCAAAATATTTGAAAAAATTTAAATAAATGGAAAATGTATGCCTTTATTTTGACAAAAAAAAATAAACAATAAAAAAAAAATGACATCGAAAATTCTTTTTAACTCCTTTTCTATAAAAAAATCTATTTAAAATGTTTAATAAGAAAATTTTCTATAAAAAAATTTATATTGAAAATTTTCTATAAAAAAATTTATATCAAAAATGTTTTATAACAAAATTTTATATCGAAAATTTTCTATAACAAAATTTTCTATTAAAAAATTTTCCTTAAAAAAATGTATATCAAAAATTTTCTAGAGGAAAATTTTTATCGAAAAAATTATCTATGAGAAAATTTAATATCAAAAATTTTCTATAAAATTTTTTTTTATCCAAAATTTTTTATAAGAAAAATTTATATCTAAAATTTTTTATAAGAAAAGTTTACATCCTATAAAAATATTTAATATTAAAGTTTTCTATAAAAAACTTTTGTATTGAAAATTTTCTATAAAAAAAATTATATAGAAAATTGTTTGTAAAAAATTTTATATCCGAAAATTTTTATAAAAAAAATGTTATATCAAACATTTTTTATAAGAAAATTTTATATCCGAAAATTTTTATAAAAAAATTATATCGAAAATTTTTTGTAAGAAAATTTTATATCGAAAATTTTTATAAAAAAATTATATCGAAAATTTTTTGTAGGAAAATTTTATATCCGAAAATTTAAAAAGAAAAATTTTATATCGAAAACTTTTTATAAGAAAATTTTTCTATCAAAAATTTTAAAATTTTTGTAAAAAAATTTTATATCAAAAATTTTCTATAAAAGAATTTTATATCGAAAATTATCTATAAGAAAATTGTATATAGAAAAATTTTTCTAAGAAAACTTTATATCGAAAAATTGCTATAAGAAAATTTTATATTGAAAAATTTCTATAAGAAAATTTTGTATCGAAAATTTTCTTTGAGAAAATTTTGTATCTAAAAATTTCTATGAAAAAATTTTATATCGAAAAATTTCTATAAGAAAATTTTATATCGATAATTAGTTTCAAGGAACTTTTGTATCGAAAATTTTATATCTAAAAATTTCTATGAAAAAATTTCATATCGAAAAATTTCTATAAGAAAATTTTATATCGAAAATTAGTTTTAAGGAACTTTTGTATCAAAAATTTTATATAAGAAAATGTAGAAAAATTTTTATAAGAAAATTTTTTATTTAAAATTTTTTATAAAAAAGTTATATATCCAAAATTTTCTAAAAAAAATTAATATCGAAAATTTTTAAAGACAAAATTTTCTATAAGAAAATTTTATAAAGAAAACTTTGTATAAGAAAATTTTATATTGAAAACCTTTTATAAAAAAATTTTATATCAAAAATTTTCTATAAAAATGTTTTTTATCGAAAAATTTTTAAGAAATTTTATATTAAAAAATTTCTAAAGAAAAATTTATGTTGAAAATTTTCTATAGGAAAATTTAAAAAAAAAAATAAATAAGAAAATTAAACATAGAAAATTTTCTAATAGAAAATTTTGTGCCTCAAATTTTCTAAAAGAAAATTTTGTGTCGAAAATTTTCTATAAAAAATTCTATGTCGAAAATTTGCTATAAGAAAATTTCCTATAAAAAAAACTGAATATCCAAAATGTTCTATAAAAAAATTTTAAATCAAAAATTTCTAAACGAAAATTTTTACAAGAAAATTTCATATCAAATTTTTTATAAGAAAAAAAAAATCGAAATTTTTCAATATGAAAAATTTCTATCGAAAATTTTATATATGAGAACTTAATATGGGAAATTTTCTATAAGAAAATTTTATATCGAAAATTTTCTATAAGAAAATTTTATATCGAAAATTTTCTATAAAAAAATTTTACATCGAAAATTTTTTATAAAAAAAATTTTTTTGAAAAATTTTCTATAAATATCGAAAATTTTCTAATAAAAAATTAACTCGAAAATTTTCTATAAGAAAATGTTGTATTAGAAAATTTGTATCGAAAAATTTCTATAAGAAATTTTTGTATCAAAAATTTTCATTTCTTTTTTTCGAAAATTTAGTATAAGAAAATTTTACATCAAAAATTTTTTATAAAAAATTTTCTTAATATATCGAAAATTTTCTATAAAAAATTAACTCGAAAATTTTCTATAAGAAAGTTTTGTATCGAAAATTTTCTGTAAAAAAATTTTACATCAAAAATTTTCTATAAGAAAATTTTATATCAAAAATTTTCTATAATATGTAGAAAATTTTATAAAAAAAATTTATTCGAAAATTTTCTATAAGAAACTTTTATATCAAAAATTTTCTATTGGAAAATTTTATATTGAAAAATTTCTATAGAAATTTTTGTATAAAAAATTTTCTGTAAAAAAATTTAATATCGTAAATTTTCTATAAGAAAATTTTATATTGAAAATTTACTATCAGAAAACTTTATACTAAAAACTGTCTGTAGTAAAATTTAAGAAAATTTAAAATCTAAAATTTTATATTGATAATTTCCTATAAGAAAATTTTATATCGAAAATTTTCTATAAAAAAATTTTATATCGAAAATTTTATCTTAGAAAATTATCAATAAGAAAATTTTACATCAAAAACTTTTTTAAGAAAATTTTATATCAAAAACTTTCTTTAAGAAAATTTTACATCCAAAATTTTCTTTAAGAAAATTTTATTTCTAAAATTTTTCATAAGAAAAGTTTATATCGAAATTTATGTTACAATTTTCTATAAGAAAATTCTAAATAAAAAATCTAAAATAAAATTTTATATCAAATATTTTCTATAAGAACATTTTATATCGAAAAATTTTTTAAACTATATTTTTTTTAAATTGTCTATGAGATAATTTTATATATAAAATTTTCTATAATAAAATTGTATATAGAAAATTTTCTACAAGAAAATTTTAAATCCAAAAATTTCTTTATCAAATTTTACATCAAAAAGTTTCTTAAAAAAAATTTAAATCAAAAATTTTGTAAAAGAAAATTTAACATCGAAAATTTTCTATAAGTAAATTTTGTATTGAATGTATGCTGGAAGAAAATTTTACATCCAAAAATTTCTTTAGCAAATTTTACATCAAAAAATTTTTTAGAAAGATTTAAATCAAAAATTTTGTAAAAGAAAATTTTACATTGAAAATTTTCTATAAGTAAATTTTGTATTGAATGTTTTCTGAAAGAAAATTTTATATCAAAAATTTTTCATCGAAAAGTTTCTATAAAAATTTTTATACCGAAAATTTTTTTTTGATGAAAAATTTTCTGATAAGAATATTTTAAATTTAAATTTTTATAAGAAACTTTTACATTAGAAAATTTTCTTAAGGAAAAATTTTTCCTTAAGAAAATTTTTTATTTAAAAATTTACATAAAAAAATTTTCTGGAAGAAAATTTTACTTCAGAAATTTTTTTAAGAAAAATTTTACATCCAAAATGTTCTATATAAAAATCTTACTTCTAAAATTTTATAAACGAAAATTTAAATATGGAATATTTTTTATGCTAAAATTTTACTTGGAAAAAATTTCTAAGCAAAACTTTTATATAAAAAATTTGTTAAAATTTACAAAACAATACTATTAAATGCTTATATAAATTTTGTGTATTAGGACAAATGTTCCCCTATTTAAATGCCCAGAGCTGCTATATTATGAAAGATATAGAATTAAAACAGAATTTAAGATTTTTTAACTAAATCAACCTATTATTTTTAGTGTCTTTAAATGATTGTATACATAAAATACTTTTAACATACAAATATTTCTTTTTTGCTTAAACTTTTTCTGCAATATTGCTGATCCTTAATAATCCTTGTATGACTGCAAAAAAGTAAAGAAAATCTCATTCATTAAAAATCAGAAAAAAAAAACAGTTTTAATGACTTTGCAGTCTTGAAGCCAACGCAAAAAAACCTTGACCAAATAACTATACTTATACATAGTAACACATATATACATAAATATTTATCCATACTAACACACATATCCTTATAAAAATTATATGATACCAACAACAACATCAACAACATTTCGCATTAAATTATGTAGAAAAAGACACGGGCTCATGTGATAGTTAGTAAATGCTAGTACTAGTACATACTAGTATGTCTAACTAACAAGAAGAAACTGTCATTAAAATGTATTGCTTCACAGATTGTTCAACTACATTAGTATGGGTTGGAGTATGAGTATGCACGACGACTAAAAGTATGAGTTGGCACAAATATGCATTAATATCATAGACAACTTATATTTATGTATGTAGAATATATGCTACTATCACATACATAGGATCTGACATAGTATATGTATGTAGGAGTAAAATATCACATTAATGTTAACGTCTCATTTTCCTTAAAAAGATAATGTGACATTTGTGGTTTTTAATTTTATGACTAAAGTTAAAAACACTTTGAACAGTAAAAAAAAACATGTAGTTTTTTAAATTTTATGACATTGCATCTTTTTTATTATAGTAAAGGAGATTGTACAACAAAATATTAGTTTTACGTTAAGCATCAGGATTATTAATAGTATAATTTTTATAGCCTTTTAAATCAACATTTCCTATATAAATAATATGTAACCAAAAATAGTTTTCCCTTAAGCCTTTAAATATATTTTATGGTTTTTAACTTTTTTTTATGAATTTATGAGTGGTAAGTCGCCACTTGAAATTATCTTAATAAATTTTAATGACTTATAAAAATTGTACGCTATTTTGGTAACGAGAAGAAAATTGAAGAGGGCTTCTCTAAAAAATAATAAATATTTTAAGGTATTTTTCTTATAAAAACTTCGTTGCTAATTTAAATAAAAAGTTAATACTTATTATTTTTGATCAATTTTTAATACAAAACTTTTTTGTTTTTCATTTCAGGTATGTTGGATACTAAAATACTTCAAAATATTTTAAGAAAGGTAAAGTAATGAAAGTAAACAAAAACTTAATCAAATTCAATATAAATGTTGCAGCAACATGTTGAGAATTTTCTGTAGAAGCAAAATACTGCAATAATTTGGTCTTTAAAAATTTCTATAAAAAATTTTTCAGTTTGGGAAAAAATTTCTATAGAAAATTTCTCGTTTTGAGAAAAAATTTCTATTGAAAATTTTTCGTTTTGAGAAAAATTTCTATAGAAAATTTTTCGTTTTGAGAAAAAATTTCTATACAAAATTTTTCGTTTTAAAAAAAAAATTTCTATAGAAAATTTTTCATTTTGACAAAAAATTTCTATAGAAAATTTTTCGTTTTGAGAAAAAATTTCTATAGAAAATATTTCGTTTAAAGAAAAAATTTTGTAGAAAAAATTTCTATAGAAAATTTTTCATTTTGAGAAAAAATTTCTATAGAAAATTTTTAGTTTAAAGAAAAAATTTTGTAGAAAATTGTTCATTTTGAGAAAAAATTTCTAAAAAAAAATTTTTTTTGTTTAAAAAATTTCTATAGATAATTTTTAGTTTAAAGGAATAATTTCTATTTGAATTTCGATTTGAAAAAAAAATTTCTTTAAAAAAAATTTTCGATTTGAAAAAAATTTCTTTAAAAAAATTTTTTATCGAAAATTTTTCGTTTTAAAAATAAAATTTCTATAGAAAATTTTTCGTTAAAAAAACTTGTATAGAGAATTTTTTGAAAAAAAAAAATTCTATAGAAAATTGTTTGTTTTAAGAGAAGTTTTTTTTTTTTAAATTTCAATAGAAAATTTTTGTTTTGAAAAAAAAATTCTATAGAAAATTTTTCGTTTTAAGAAAAAACTTCTATAGAAAATTTCTCGTTTTAAGAAAAAATCTCTATAGATTTTTTTTTGTTTTAGGAAAAAATTTCTGCAAAAAATTTGTTGTTAAAGGAAAAAATTTCATATAGAAATTTTTTTTAACCAAAAATTTTATATTTAAATTTTTTCGCTTAAAATATATTTCTATTGAAAAGTTTTAGTTTTGAGAAAAAATTTCTATAGACAATTTTTAGTTTTAAAAGAAAATTTCTTAAAAAAAATTTTATTTTGAAAAAAAGTTTTATAGAAAATTTTCCTTTAAGAAAAAAAATTCTATAGAAAATTTTTCATTTAAGGAAAAAATTTCTATCGAAAAATTTTCTATAAAAATTTTTTTGTTTATGGAAAAAAATTCTATTGAAGTTTTTTTTAACGAAATAATTTCTATTGAAAGTTTTCGCTTAAAAGATATGTCTATTGAAAAGTATTCATTTTAGGAAATAATTTCTATAGAAAATTTTGATAGAAAATTTTTAAATTAATAAATTTAAGTAGAAAATTTTTCGTTTTGAGAAGAAATTTTAAAAGAAATTTTTTTCGGTTTGAGAAAAAATTTCTATAGAACATTTTTCGTTCTTTGAAAAAATTTGATTAATTTAATCGAGAAAAAAAATTTATAGAAAATTTTTTGTTTTTAGAAAAAAATTCTATAAAAAAATTTTCATTTTGAGAAAAAGTTTCTATAAAAAATTTTTGTTTTAGGAAAAAATTTTAATAGAAAATTGTTCATTTAAGAAAAAAGTCGTATATAAATTTTTTGTTAAAGGAAAAAAAAATTTGTAGAACATTTTTCGTTCTTTGAAAATATTTAATTTCGAGAAAAAAAAATTATAGAAATTTTTTTGAATCTAGAAAAAATTTCTGTAAAAAATTTTTCGTTTTGAGAAAAAATTTCTATAATCAATGCTTGTTTAAACATTTCCATAGAAAATTTTTCCTTAAATAAAAAAAGATTCTATAGAAAATTTTTCGTTTAAGGAAAAAATTTCTATAGAAAATATTTCGTTTAATGAAAAAATTTATATTGACATTTTTTCGATTAAGGGAAAAATTTCTATAGAAAATTTTTCGTTTAAGGAAATTTCTATAGAAAATTTTTGTCTTAAGAAAAAAAATTTCTATAGAAAATTTTTCGTTTAAGATAAAAATTTCTATTAAAAATTTTTCGTTTTGAGAAAAAATTTCTATAGAATATTTTTCGTTTTAAGAAAAAATTTCAATAATTTTTTTTTTTTTTTGAGAAAATATTTCTATAAAAAATTTTTTGGAAAAAAAATTTCTATAGAAAATTTTTTTGGGAAAAAATTTCTATAGAAAATTTCTCGTTTAAGGAAAAAATTTCTATAGAAAATTTCTCGTTTAAGGAAAAAATTTCTATAGATAATTTTTCGTTTAAGAAAAGAAATTTTTTGCTTAAACAAAAAATTTCTATAGAAATTTTTTTGTTTATGGATAAAATGTCTACAGACAATTTTTCATTTTAAGAAAAAAATTGTCGTTTTGAGAAAAAATTTCTGTACAATATTTTTCGTTTTAAGAAAAAATTTCTATAAAAAATTTTTCGTTTTAAGAAGAAACTTCTAAAGAAAATTTTTCATTTTGGGAAAAAATTTCTATTGAAAATTTTTTGGAGAAAAAATTTCTATAAAATTTTTTTTTAGAAAAAATTTCAATAGAAATTTTTTTTGAGAAAAAATTTCTATACAAAGTTTTTTCTGGTGAAAAAAGTTAAAAAGAAATTCTTTTTTTTAGAAATTTTATTTTATATGTTTTGTTTTGAGAAAAAAATTCTATAGACAATTTTTCGTTTTGGGAAAAAATTTCTATTTCGTTTTGAAAAAATATTTCCATAGAATTTTTTTTTTAGGAAAAAATGTTTTTTAAAAATTTTTCGTTTTGGAAAAAAATAAAAAAAAAACAATTTTGTTAAAAAACTTTTTTATCATGAAAATTATACGTCGAAATTATATTTTTTTGTTTCTTTTTAGCACTAAATAACTCTGAAGAAAACTTTTGTAGGCGTTGCATAGAAAAAAATCTTCTAACAAAATATGCGTTTTCTTCTCCATTTTCATGACTACATTTTCTTCATAGAGTTAGGGGAGGGGGTGGTAAAACCTCTTTAGCTCCCTGTCATATATTTGAACTTTTTCTGCAGACTTTATTCACACAACTAAAACTTTGTAATACGCCTATGTATGTGCATAGAAATATTATTCTTTCTATACTTTTTTTCGGCTACATTCATGTCAAAGAAGCGGCATTTACTTTTAATTTATAACTCTAGATTCTACATGATGTTGCTTGGTTGGTTGGAAGTTTCTTATTGTTTGATTTTTATGTTTTGTTGATGGTATGTATTATTTTTTTCTTAATTTTTTGTTTCGTTCTCCACAATCAAAAATAAAAAAGTTTTATTACTAAAAGATCATTTGGGTGAATCAACAAAACCTCCTTGTATTTCAAAACTACAAAAAAAAAATTGCCCATGTCCGTCTTTCCGTCTGTCCTTCCCTTTGTCTACCATGTGTCATCTGGTGGCTTAGAACAAAAAAAAAAGTTTGTTCTTTTTAATTTCTTTTTTTTTTCTTCTTCATCTTCTCAGTTTTCCATTGTGACATATGACATCACATGTAATTGTTACTAATATATTAAGACACTTATAATTAATATTGATAAAGGTTTTTAGACATTCATTTAATCTTACGGATACATAAGTATCCACAGTTTTGTACGAGTTTTGTTTGAGTAATTTCTTAAATGTCTGTGAAAAATTATTTTTATTAATGAAAAGGAAAAGAAACTTTTAATAAACACTCTTCAAATTGATGATATTGTTGTCAATTGAAAGTGTTTTCGGTTATTAAGACTTATTGATGCTTGAGGATAAGATAGATCAAGTTGTGTGAAACATTTCGATAGTTATGACTTGTTTTGCTAAGTTACTAATGGGAATAAGTTATTGAAGATTTTTGATAAATTTTTTCTTAAGTATGAGTAATTTTCATAATGATTGTATTGATTTTGTAAAACAGCTTGTTTGAGGCAACATGTTGCTAAGGAAAATGTTGCAAATGTAAAGTTAACATGTGCTTATAGAAAGCATTGCCTATATTAAGGCAAAATGTTTCTAAAAATGTCTATAGAAATTTTTTAATAAAAAGAAAAAAATTTCTATAGAAATTTTTTCCTAAAACGAAAAATTTTCTATTAAATTTTTTCCTAAAACGAAAAATTTTCTATAGAAATTTTTTCCTTAAACAAAAATTTGTATAGAATATATTTCTTAAAAACGAAAAATTTTCTTTAGAAATTATTTCCTAAAACGAAAAATTTTCTATAGAAATTTTTTCCTAAAACAAAATTTTCTATAGAAATTTTTTTCAGTATTTTTTTCCCAAACAGAAAACCTTTCTATAGAATTTTTTTATTCAAAACAAAAAATTTACCTTAAAATTTTTTTGGAAAAAAAAATTTCTATAGAAACTTTTTCTAAAAACCAAAAATTATTTATAGAAGTTTTTTAAAAACTAAAAATTTTCTATAGGAATTTTTTCTTAATACAAAAAATATTTCTAAGGAAATTTTTTTCTAAAAATTTGCTATGGACATTTTTTCTTAAAAACGAAAAATTTTCTGTAGAAATTTTTTCTTAAAGACGAAAAATTTTTTATAGAAATTTTTTTCGGTATTTTTTTCCAAACTGAAAACTTTTCTATAGAATTTTTTTCTTCAAAACGAAAAATTTACCTTAACAATTTTTTGAAAAAAAAAATAAATTTTCTATAGAAATTTTTTCTAAAAACGAAAAATTATTTAGAGATTTTTTTTAAACGAAAAATTTTCTATAGAAATGTTTTAATAAAACGAAAAATTTTCTATAGGAATTTGTTCCTAATACAAAAAATATTTCTTAAGAAATTTTTTCCAAAAAATTTTCTATGGAAAATTTTTTTAGAAACGAAAAATCTTCCATAGAAATTTATTCTTAAAAACTGAAAATTTTCTAGAAAAATGTTTTCCTAAAACGAAAAATTTTATATAGAATTTTTTTCCTAAAACGAAAAATTTTCTAATGAAATTTTTTCCTAAAACGAAAAACTTTCTATAGAAATTTTTTCCTAAAACAAAATTTTATATACAAATTTTTTTCGGTATTTTTTTCCCAAACTTGAAACTTTTCTATCGAATTTTTTTATTCAAAAAAAAATTTACCTTAACAATTTTTTGAAAAAAAAAAAAAAAAAATTCTATAGACATTTTTTTAAAAAACCAAAAATTATTTATAGATTTTTTTTAAAACGAAAAATTTTCTATAGAAATTTTTCCTAAACCAAAAATTTTTCTATAGAAATTTTTGAGTAAAACGTAAAATTTTCTCTAGGAATTTTTTCCTAATACAAAAAATATTTCTTAAAAAATTTTTTCCAAAAAAATTTTTTTAAAAACGAAAAATCTTCTATGGAAATTTTTTCTTAAAAACTAAAAATTTTCTAGCAAAATGTTTTCATAAAGCGAAAAATTTTAGATAGAAATTTTTTGCTAAAACGAAAAATTTTCTATAGAAATTTTTTTCTAAACGAAAAATTTTCTATAGAAATTTTTTCCTAAACGAAAAATTTTCTGTAGAAATTTTTTCCTAAAACGAAAAATTTTCTATAGGATTTTTTTTTTATAAAACGAAAAATTTTCTAGACAATTTTTTTCCTAAAACGAAAAATTTTCTATAGAATTTTTTTCCTAAAACGAAAAGTTTTCTATAGAAATTTTTTACTAGAATGAAGAATTTTCTATAGAAATTTTTTCCTAAAACGATTTTTTTTTTCCTAAAACGAAAAATTGTCTATAGAAGTTTTTTCCTAAAACGAAAAATTTTCTATAGAAATTTTTAAATAAAATGATAAATTTTCTATAGGAATTTTTTCCTAAAACAAAACATTTTCTTAAGAAATTTTTTCCTAAAACGAGAAACTTTCTATAGAAATTTTTTCTTAAAAGCTAAAAATTTGCTATAGAAATTTTTCCTCTAACGAAAAATTTTCCACAGACATTTTTTTTCTAGAACAAGTATTTTCTATACAAATTTTTTCATAAAACCAAAAATTTTCGATGGAAAATATTTTTAAAACGAAATTTTTTGTACAGAAATTTTTTCCTAAACGAATTTGTTTATTAACAAATAATTTTGTATAGACATTTTTTTCTTAAACGAAATTTTTTTTTTAAACATTTTTTGAAGTAAACAAAATTTTTGTAAAACTCTTCTTTAGCGAAAAATTCGCTTCAGAAATTTGTTGGTGAAACAAAAAAGTTCACCAAATTCGTCTTTAATAGCATTTACACAGCCCACAAGTTTTGTTGTTTTTTCGTAAAATTTTCTGCTTCTGACTGCAACAATTTCTATGTATTTTTTACCCCCCACAAAAAAAGCAACAGCAAATATGACAAAGAAAAACAAATTAACAAGAGTCGGGAAAAACTACAATTCTGTCTGTTATTTTACTGCTCCCTTAAAGACCATCTTCCTCATCGTCATCATCCGAAAAGGGCAAGAACAATATAGAATCACCCCCTCTGAAAACTGGAAAAAAAAATCCTATATACATTTGCCTGGTACATATTAGTAGTAGCAAACAGTTTTTATTCGTAACTATCATCATTGTCAGGCCTTTGGCAAAAAGTTTTCATGATTTATGGGATTTTATTCCCATTCATACATTTAGTTCAGAGTTCCATTCAGTTCTTTCATTCTTTCTTTGGCGTTTTGTAATCAGACTCAAGTGGGCATCAGAGTTTTGTCTGCAATTACCCATGATATTTGGTGGAAAAAAATATATAGCGTTTTTCTAGTTTTGGCCGCCTGCGAAATTATTTGTTTTTTTAATAATCAAAACATGCATAAACATGTTTTACTAAAGAGCAAACATTTTTTTTTACAACATTTATATCAAAAGATTTTTTTTGTAACATTTTCTATATAACTTATTTCTTTACTATTTGTACTCTACACCATAAGAGTACCTTCCGCTGATATTTATAGTGTCCAGAAATAATACCTAACGCTCATTATCAAATCAAATTTATTACAGATAATTTGTATATGAAAATAAAACCTAGGTTTAATAACTAATGCGCTAATCGGTTCACATTTGACATATGTAGCTTTAGCATGAATTAAACCTTGTTCTCAATATTCTTTAAGGTGTAGGGTATCTCGTAGTCGTATTGGACTTTCTATGCAATGTCAGTTATTTTTTAGAAGGCCACATAGGGGCTTCTTTTTCCATCTTGTTAGCATTATGTCAGGCCATGTTGTCATTTTATTTGTCAGTGTTCAGATATATTTTACGCTTTTGCTTAACAAATCCTTAAGAAGTGTAACAGTTAGGGGAATATCTCCTCTAGATGATTTTTTTGGTTGAGGGTGCAAGAACAGATTTGCCAACAAATAGGGTGTAGTTTTCTAAAAATAATGAATCGTATAAATGTTTTTACACATAGTAAAGATAAAAGGATTAAAATGATAAAGAAAAATATACAAAAATGAACCAAAAATTTTAAATTTAAAAATTTTTAATATGGACAAATTTTTGCAGAGAATTTTTGACAAAACGAAAAATGTTCTATTAAGAATTCCTTTACACAGTTTTTGTTTTATGAACCAATTTTTATAGAAAATTTTACGTTTCATTTCTTTTTTTCATGAAAAAATTTCTTCAGAAAATTTTTACTTTTTTGAAAAAAATTGTATAGAAAACTTTACTTTTAAAGAAAAAAATTTCTACAGAAAATTTTTCGTAAAAAAAAATTCTAAAGCAATTTTTCGTTTTTGAGAAAAAATTTCAATAGACATTCTTTTTAAGAAAAAATTTATATAGAAATATATTATTTATACGAAGAAAGATTTCGTTTTAAGAAAAAATTTCTAAACAAAATTTTTCGTTTTGAAAAAAATTTCAATAGATATATTTTCGTTTTAAGAAAAAATTTCTATAGAAAATTTTTTAATTTTTAAAAAAAATTTCTGTATAAAATTGTTTGTTTCAAAAACAAAATTTTCGTTTTATAAAAACTTTTTTGTTAGATAATTTTTGTTTTATGAAAATTTTTTTTTTTTTTAATTTTTGTTTTATGAAAAAAAATTCTTCAGAAAATTTTTTAATTTTTAAAAAAATTTTCTGTATAAAATTGTTTGTTTCAAATACAAATTTTTGTTTTATGAACATTTTTTTTTAGAAAATTTTTGTTTAATGAAAAATTTTTTTTTTAAATTTTTGTTTTATGAAAAAAATTCTTCAGAAAATTTTTCGTTTTATAAAAAATTTCAAAAGAATTTTTTTTGAAAGAAAAATGTACATAGAATTTTTTCGTTTTATAAAGAAAATCTAAAGAACAGTTTTCAGAAAAAATTTCTAAACATATTATCGTTATCAAAAAAAATTTTTTGAAATTTTTTCGTTTTTAAGAAAAAATTTCTGTATAAAATTTTTTGTTTCAAAAAAATATCGTTTTTTAAAAATTTTTCGTTGTATGAAAAAATTTCTTTAGAAAATTTTTCGCTCTCTGAAAAAATTTTCTTCAGAAAATTTTTCGTCTTATGAAAAAATTTTTTAGAAAATTTTTTATTTTATGAGAAAAATTTTCATTTTATGAAAAAAATATTTTTTTCAAAATTTTTAATTTTTAAGAAAAAATTTCTATATAAAATTTTTTGTTTCAAATTTTCACGATTTATGAAAATATTTCTTAAAAAAAAAAATTTTTTTTTATGAAAAAATTTCTTTATAAAAATTTTTAGTTTAATGTAAAATTTTTGATTTAATGAAAAAATTTCTTTAGAAAATTTTTAGTTTTATGTAAAATTTTTGATTTAATGAAAAAATTTCTTTAGAATATTTTATTTTTCGTTTTATGTAAAAATTCTATAGAAAAATGTTTGTTTTATAAAAAAATTTCTTTAGAAAATTTTTCGTTTCATTAAAAGTTTCTTTAAAAAAATTTTCGTTTTATAAAAAAATGTCTTTAAAAAATTGTCTATTTTATGAAAAAATTTCTTTAGAAAATTTTTCATTTTATGAAAAATTTCTTTAGCAAATTTTTCATTTTATGAAAAAATTTCCTTAGAAAATTTTTCATTTTATGAAAAATTTCTTTAGAAAATTTTTCGTTTCATTAAATAATTTCTTCAGAAGATTTTTCTTTTTATTAAAAAATTTCTTTTGAAAATTTTATGTTTTATTAAAAAATTTCTTTAGAAGATTTTTCTTTTTTTTTTAAAATTTCTTTAGAAAATTTTTCGTTTTATGAAAAAATTTCTTTAGAAAATGTTTAGTTTGACAAAAAAATCTCTTTACAAAATTTTTCGTTTTATAAAAAAATATCTTTACAAAATTTTTCATTTTATGAAAAAACTTCCTTAGAAAATTTTGAGTTTATGAAAAAATATCTTAAGAAAATTTTTCGTCTTATGAAAAAATTTTTGAAGAAATTTTTTTTTTGTTTTATGAATAAATTTCTTTAGAAAATTTTTAGTTTATGAAAAAAAATTTTCAGAAAATTTTTTTATTTTATGAAAAAATTTCTTTACAAAGTTTTTCATAAAACGAAATATTTTTAAAGAAATTTTCGTTTTATGAAATAATTTCTTTAGAAAATTTTTCGTTTTATGAAAAAATTTCGTAAGAAAATTTTTCCTTTTATACAAAATTTTCATAGAAAATTTTTTGTATAATAAAAAAATTTCTTTACAAGGTTTTTCGTTTTATTAAAAAAATTTCTTTAGAAAATTTTTAGTGTATGAAAAAATTTTTTCAGAAAATTTTTTTATTTTTTGAAAAATTTTCTTTGGAAAGTTTTTCATAAAACGAGAAATCTTTTTAAAGAAATTTTCATTTTATGAAAAAATTTCTTTAGAAAACTTTTCGCTTTATAAAAAAATTTCTTAAAAAATTGTTCGTTTTATGAAAAAATTACTTTATAAAATTTTTTGTTTTATGAAAGAATTTCTTTAGAAAATTTTTCGTTTTATAAAAAAATTTCTTTAGGAAAGTTTCGTTATATATTTTGTCTCTTAAAGATATAATTAGTTGTTTTCGGTCTACCAAGAATTAAGGTAACTCCTCCTAATTATGATGGCCTTAGAATCCATATAAACGCGTATATTTTACAAAAATAAATAATTGTTATGAATTGGGATTTTTGTACAATCCCATAATTTTTGAAAATCTCTATTTAATATACTTATGTTTTTTGAATCTTTTTTGAACCCTTTACAGTGCTTTTGTCTTTAGTCGCCAAAAAATGCTCAACAAAAATATGGGAAGTTAAGAAAATAAAAAAATTGAGAAATTCTGTTAAGACAATAATATTGGCTTTATTTGGTATTTTGCATAGACACTATAATTCATATTTATTTTGTCTTGTTAATTAGATATACTACGTGGTTTTTAATTTGCCTAGATTTAGTGAGTCTCCTCTTGATGATAACCATCCAAACGCATCGAGGAAAGATTTCCAATAAAATTTTTTGGTTTTTATCAAAAAAAAGTTTTTAATACAATAATAAATAATTGTTATTAATTTTGTTTCAAGTGCAAGACGCTTATGTAAACATATAAGATAATTTTTCGTTTTAAAAAAAATTTCTTTACAAAGTTTCTCGTTTGTTTCTCGTTTTGAGAAAAAATTTCTTTAGAAAATTTTTTGTTTTGAGAAAAAAATTTCATAGAACTTTTTAGTTTTGAGAAAAAATTATTATAAAAAAATTTTCTTTAAAAAATTTTTTTTGGAAAACTCTTTAAATTAGGTTTTGTTTTTAAATTTTTTTTTTAGAAAATTAAAAAAAAAAGTTTTTGTTTTTTTTTATAAAAAAAACTTGTTTCAGTTTTATATCATTTTATTGATCCTATGTATTCATGATATATCACATCCAATTTGTTTTTATCTAGAACATACATTTTGTGCCTCTACAATTTCAAGTTCTTAATTTATGATTCATTTTGTTTTTCTCATATCAACCTTGAGTACATGAACGTTTCAATAGAACATCTCAAATCTCCTGGCGTTTAAATTTTGCAAACAGAAGTTGATTGTACATATTTAACAACTTCTCCACAAATAATGTTTGCATCACATTTCTGAAGTAGTTTTTGCAAATTGCAAATATAGTATGTATTTTCGTTTGCTTCTGGTGCCAGTCGGCTTGTTAAACAATCATTCTTCCTACGTTTTGATAGCATTAAGAAGCAAGGCGGACCTTATGCCTCTTTCTTTAATTTGTGTGAAAAGGGGAATCAAGTTCTTAATTTACTCTCCAAGAAAAACAGAAACTGAAAACATCAAAAACTAAAGAAATCAGCAAAAAATTGTTAATATAACACGAATACAGCCTCTGTATTTATTGTGGAAATAGAGCCACTGCCTGTTTTATTCATTCATTTAATTTTTAATTTTTCTTACGTAGATAACTCCATGTTCCAGTGGAAAATTGTAAATTATATATGATATCTACTAAATACGAGTTCAACAAATATTTATGTATCTGGATATAACTTATGCATGTAATTGTGGTTTGATTTTATGCCATTTTATTTTTTTTTTGCTATATCAGAAAAAGAAATTAATGAAAATGATGTAAATTATAGAAAAAAACTTTTTCATTACTTGTAGAGGGTGTAATAATGTCTTTTTATGTACATTTTAATTGAGGGAAATAATTTTTAATTGCAAATTAAATGCTATTTTATTTCAATGTGTTTCGTTAAATATTAAACTCATACTACAAAGATTTTTTATTATATAAAAAGCGTATTCACAATAAATAAGCTTGAATGTATTATAGTCAGTAAACCCCAAACACATGATAACCTATACATCTCTGTAATGCCTCTTTTGGTATTCACGTAGGTAAGTGCCAACTTAAAATTTCCATGCGCTACAAATAGTATAACAAAGTGTTTTTCCCAACTGTTCTGGTGTAGGGTACATAATTGTTAAAAGTTTTTCTAGTATATACAAATTTATGTTCACGCAATAATTTTTACAAATTACATATCAGCGTTTGATTTCCCAGAAACGTAAATTTACTCAAATATTATAAATAATTCAAAAGTTCTAATATTTTAATTAAAAATTCTAAGATTAGAAACCGCAAACGAAAAAGCTTAATAGCAATTGAACATTACTATTGCTTTAGATTGTCAAAGGAAGATTTCCGAGTATTTAATTAATAACTTTAACTAGTTTCCAGAGAATTAGAAAGAAATAAAATGGAAAAGAAATACAATATTTAACATATAAATAAAATTTTCAATACAAAATTTCTATAATAAGTCTTTTGAGAATTTAAAGTTTAATTTTTTAAAAAATTTTCTGTAGAAGATTTTTCCTAAAACGAAAAATCTTCTATAGAATTTTTTTCCAAAAACGAAAAATCTTTTATATAAATTTTTCACTTAAACAAACATTTTTTTTCGAATGAAATTTCTTCTTAAAACGAAAAATTTTTTCCCAAAAGGTAAAATTTTCTATAGAAATTTTTTCATATAACAAACAATTTTCTATCGAAATTTTTCCTAAAAGGAAAAATTTTGTATAGAAATTTAACCTCAAAACGAAAAACTTTCTAAAGAAATTTTTTCTCAAAATGAATAGAAAAGAATTTTTTTCTTAAAACAAATATTTAAAAAAAAATTTAACTTAAATTTTTTTAAAGAAATTTTATCTTAAAACTAAAAATTTTCGATGTTTTCCCAAAACCAAAAATTTTCTAAAAAAAATTTTTTCTAAAACGAAAAATATTTTATAGAAGTTTTTTCCTAAAACAAATAATTTTGTATAAACTATTTTTCCTAAAACGAAAAATTTTGTATAAAAATTTTTTTCTAAACGAAATATTTTTTATTTTTTTGCCAAATCAAAACATTTTTAAAGAAAGGTTTTCTCAAAATGAAAATTTTCTGAAGCAAACAATTTTTAAGAAAATTTTTTTCTAAAACGAAAAGTTTTTAATAAAATTTTTTTACTAAAACAAAAATTTTCTATAGAAATTATTTCTTAAAACAAAAAATTTTCGATAGCAAATTTTTTCCTAAAATTTCTTAAAGAAATTTTTCCTTCAACGGAAAATTTTTTCTCGCAACGAAAAGTTTTCTAAAGAATTTTTTTCTCAGAATGAAAAATTTCTGTCAAAGTTTTTTTTGTAAAAAAATTTTTTATAGAATTTTTTTCTGAGACTAAAAATTTTCTATAATTTTTTTTTTTTGAAACGAAAAAAGTTCTAGAAATTTTTTTATAAAATGAAAAGTATTCTCTAGAAGTTTTTTCTCACAACAAAAAATTTTCTAAACAAATATCTTTATAAATCGAAAATGTTTCTACAGAATTTTTCTAAATAAGAAAAATTCTCTTTAGAAAAACGAAAAATTTTTCATAGATTTTTTTTCCTAAAACAAAAATTTTCTACAGAAATTTTTTCCCAGAGCGATAAATTATAATTTTTTCCTAATAATTTTTTCCTAAAACTAAAAATTTTCTTTCGAAATTTTTTCCAAAATGAAAAATTTTTTATAGAATTTTTTTCTCAAAGCGAACAATTTTTTCAGAAAACGAAAATCTTTCTATAGAAGTTTTTATTTAAACAAAGAATTTTTTGTAGAAATTTTTTCCTAAAATGGAAAATTTTTAAAAAAAAATTGTTCTAAAACGGAAAATATTTTAAAGAAATTTTTTCCAAAAACGAAAAATTTTCTATAGAAAAATTTTCCTAAAATGAAATATTTTTTATAGAATTTTTTCCTTAAACGAAAAATTTTCTAAGGAAATTTTTTCCTAAAACGAAAATTTGTCTATAGAACTTTTTTCTCAAAGCGCAAAATTTTCTAAAAAAAAAATTTCACAAAACGAAAATTGTTTTATAGAAATATTTATTTAAACAAACAATTATTTGTAGAAATTTTTTCCTAAAATGGAAAATTTTTTTAAGAAATTGTTCCTAAAATTTTTTTCTAAAACTAAAAATTTTCTGAAGAAATTTTCTATTAAGATAAGAAAATTTTGAAAAATTTTCTATAAAAATAAGAAATTTTTTTAAAAATTTCCTATAAAAATAAGAAATTTTTGAAAAATTTCCTACAAATATAAGAAATTCTTGAAAATTTTCCTACAAAAACAAGAAATTTTTGAAAAATTTCCTATAAAAATTAAACATTTTTGGAAATTTTCTTATAAAGACAAAAATAAGATATTTTAAAAAACTTTTTATAAAAATAAGAAATTTTTGAAAAATTTCCTATAAAAACAAGACATTTTTGATAATTTTCTTATAAAGATAAGAAGTTTTTGAAAAATTTCCAATAAAAATAAAAAATTTTTCAAAAATTTAAAAAATCTTTGAAAAGTAGGAAATTTTTTGTGAAAATAGGAAACTTTTGAAAATTTTTCTGTAAAAATAAATAATTTTTGAACAATTTTTTATAAAAATAAGAAATTTTTCAAAAAATTTCCTTTGAAAATAAGAAATTTTCTCAAAACGAAAAATATTCTAAAGAATTTTTTTCTCAAAACGAAAAATTTTCTAAAGCAATTTTTTCTCAAAACGAAAAATTTTATAGAGCAATTTTTGCCCAAAATGAAAAATTTCCTACGGAAATTTTTTTTTAAACGAAAAATTTTCTAAAGAAATTTTGTCTTAAAGTGAAAAATTTTGTTCTGAAAATAGAAAATTTTCTATAAAAATTTTTATCTAAAACGAAAAAAAGGAATTTTGTCTCAAACTAAAAATTTTCTATAAAATTTTCGATAGAAATTTTTTCTCAAAACGAAGAATTTTCCTCAGAAATTTTTTCCAAAAAGAAAAAAAATGTATAGACATTTTTTCTTAAAATAAACAAATTGTTCCATAGAAATTTTTCCTAAACGAAGTATTTTCTTTAGAAATATTTTCCACTCGTGAGTACCCTTAATATTTTTATATTTTTAATTTTCAGCTGCGAAATTTGAAACAGTCTGTGATGTTTATGAAAAATTTTAATTTAATGTGAAAACAAAGCCATTGTTTTAGGTGTGTCCACTAAATAAAGATGACATATTTCATAGTTTATATTAATGATCATGGACTTTTTGTCATAAATATAAATGAGTCACAAAACAAGAACTAGATGGTTAAATTTATTCAAGGCCAAGATATTGTAAACCTTAGACTTCCCCAAGTTAAAGTAAACATAAAATTTTGCAAAATGCGGAAAAAAAATTTTGACAGCAAAACAAAAATTTAGGTCATTTCGCTTAAAAATTTCCATCCATTTGCATTTCAATCATCTTTTGTTTAAAATTCTGTTGATTTTTAATGAAACTTTGTTCATTTACTGTACACTTCACATCATTCCTGTTGGCATACTCTGGTCAATTTTAATCGCTTTAAACCTTTAATATTCGGTTACATATTAATTATATTGAGGAAAAAAATTAATTCCACATAAACAAATTTACACTTACACATGAAATGTTGTCAGCAAAGGCAATATTTTTTTCGGCTGGATACTTACAAAATATGAATTGTAGGGACGGACGGAGAGCAATGTCAGCAGAAGCATCATCACTATCATCGTAATCATAAATAAATGTGAATCCGATTAACATAATTCAATAAGGGTTTTTGTAAAATATTGTAAATTAAATTAATTTTTGTAAATAGTGTGAGCTCAAGCAAAAATCTTAAGCCTAAAGTTAAAAGAATAAATTAATATAAATTAACATAAATACTTATATTTCAGTGTTATTTAAAGGTTATTGAGTAATTATGTATAATAAAGTTAAAAGTGATAGGATAATGAAAATTCATAAAATTTAGTTCCAAAAAGATTTCATAAAAATATAATGAAAAAAAGTTTGCATAATAAAAAATCATTGACAAATTTGCAAAGTTTTGCATTTGATCATGAGTACCACTATTATTTATGCTAAAAATAGCAAACTTGATATATTCTGTTATTTTGAATTTGAGCATCATCAACTAAACTGTGTTGAAGTTGCATGATGCCTGTATTGTTCAGTTGCACTACCACCAGTGTTGCTGCTGCTGTTCTAGTATGACTGCATAATTGTATTGTGATATGATTATAAACAGCAAGATGCCATATGTTATTTTAACAAAATGCTCGCTTTAATCATTTTCTGATGCTGCTAAAGTTTCTGATGAAACCACCAGGTCTGTTTTTTATGACTCTAAGATGAATGTGGTGCTAGCATGGAAATGCTATAAATTCACACAATGATTTTTGATTGCGTGTTGCAACATGTTGCTAGGGGAGTGAGTTAAGTGTCATTTATACATAGTAGTAGTACTTAGTTAAAGGAACATTCATTAAAGTGTGCTATAAAGATACTTAACATATTTTATGCATTATACAATATTTAAGGCAGATGTGGGGCTGTAATTAACTAAGAAAAGTCAGATAAGTTAAGGCTGAGGCTTGCAAAGAATATTTTATTAAAAATTTTTTGAAAAATTTCCTATAAAAATATGAAATAAACAATAAGAAATTTTTTAAAATTTTCCAACAAAAATAACAAATTTTTTAAAAATTTCCAATAAAAATAAAATATTTTTGAAATATTTCCAATAAAAATAAGAAATTTTTAAGAAATTTCCTATGTAAATAAGAAATTTCCTATAAAAATAAAAATTTTTTTAAAAATTTCCTATAAAAAAAGAAATTTTTCAAAAATTTCCTATAAAAATAGGAAATTTTTGAAAACTTTCCTATAAAAATAGGAAATTTTTGAAAAATTTCCTATAAAAATAAGAAATTTTTGAAAAATTTCCTATAAAAATAGGAAATTTTTGAAAAATTTCCTATAGAAACAAAATTTTTTTCAAAAATTTTCAATAAAAATAAGAAATCTTTGAAAAAATTCGTATAAAATAAGAAATTTTTGCAAAATTTCTTATACAAGAAAGAAATTTTTGAAAAATTTCCTACAAAAATGAGAAATTTTTGAAAAATTTCCTATCAAACTGAGAACTTTTTGAACAATTTCCTATAAAAATAAAAAAATTTTTGAAAATTTTCTTAAAAAATAAGAGATTTTTAAAAAATTTCCTAAAAAGAAGAAATTTTTGAAAATTTTCTTATAAAAAATAAGAATTTTTTATAAAATTTCCTTTAAAAATGGAAAGTTTTTCAAGAATTATTAAGAAATTATCCTAAATCCATGTTTGAAAAATTTCCTAAAAAAATAGAAATTTTGAAAATTTTCTTATAAAAATAAGAAATTTTTCAAAAATTTCCTATAAAAATAAAAAAAAAAATTTTAATTTCCTATAAGAATAACAAAGTTTTGAAAAATTTCCTAAAAAATAGGAAATTTTTGAAAAATTTCCTAAAAAAAATAGGAAATTTTTGAAAAATTTCCTAAAAAAAATAGGAAATTTTTGAAAAATTTCCTAAAAAAAATAGGAAATTTTTGAAAAATTTCCTAAAAAAAATAGGAAATTTTTTAAAAATTTCCTAAATAAAATAGGAAATTTTTGAAAAATTTCTTAAAAAAATAGGAAATTTTTGAAAAATTTCCTAAAAAATAGGAAATTTTTGAAAAATTTCCTTAAAAATAGGAAATTTTTGAAAAATTTCCTAAAAAATAGGAAATTTTGGAAAAATTTCCTAAAAAAATAGGAAATTTTTGAAAAATTTCCTAAAAAATAGGAAATTTTTGAAAATTTCCTAAAAAAATAGAAAATTTTTGAAAAAATTCCTAAAAATATAGGAAATTTTTGAAAAATTTCCTAAAACTATAGGAAATTTTTGAAAAATTTGATAGAAAAAAATAGGAAATTTTTGAAAAATTTCCTAAAAAAATATGAAATTTTTAAAAAATTTCCTTTAAAAGTAAGAAATTTTTGAAAATTTTTGAAAAATTTCTTATAAAAATAAGAAAGTTTTGAAAGATTTCCCATAAAAATAAAAAAAATTTTAAAATTTTCCTATAAAAATAAAAAAAATGCTTAAAATTTCCTATAAAAATAAGGATTTTTAAAAAATTTCCTAAACAAAATTTTTGGAAAATTTTCTATAAAAATAAGAAATTTTTGAAAAATTTTCTATAAAAATAAGAAATTTTTGAAAAATTTCCTAAAAGAATAAGAAAACTACTACGTCTATAGACGAAAAGTTTTTGAGAAATTCCCACAAAATATTTAATTTTGTTTCCAAAGTTTCTTTAACTCAATTACCAATTGAATTAATTAGGCTCCTTTAAACAAAGTTTTCTTTTTTTAATTACACTCTATTCTTGGCCATTCCAATTATTTTCAAATGTAGCACAGTGGTTTACGGACGCTTTTTTTTGGAAATAATTCTGTAACTTTTGAACGACTGGAGATATTTGAATGAAATTTGACATGGTGGTAGTCAAGGAGTATTTGAATTGGTTTTTAAAAGCACTGGTCCATGAGGGGTCGGGAGAGTGATTGATGGACCTTCAAAGTTGGTCACCTCGGGTGTTCGATTTTTTTAAAAATTCGCCAAAAATCCATTTATGTATGGATTGAAAAGAAATTTTAAACTTAAGTTGTCCTTGAGAAGATCTACAAAAAATACGCTTAAATGTGTAGGTTATCTCCTTTGGATTTCGAGATATTTGGGTAAAAAGGAATTTTTAGGTTGATTTTTTACCTCTTTTTTTAAGCTTTTTTTGATCTGGTGGACGCATCTGAGGACCAAAAATTTTTTAAGAATATTCTTTAAATTTGTAATAAAATTCTGAATAATTTTTGTGCAAGTTAGTTATAGAAATCTTCTTTTGTTTAAAAGTTAAAAATATTCAAAGTTGAAACTTACAAAAAATTTCGCTTTTTTTTAGTTTTTCCCCAAAAGATAGCTATATTTTTTCACTAATAAAAAAATATTTTCTTAAGAAACATAAAAAGATTTTTAAAGTTTTTAAAAGAAAACATAATGAGAATGCGTATAAAACAAATTTCTTGCTAATTGGACTTTTGGTCCTCGCACATGTCCTCTCCAAAAAATGGCAATTTGTAAAAAAAAAAATTAGTTTAAACAAAAATTTCTCAAAAGGCAAAGCACCGATTTGAAAAAAATTATAATGTTCATATTTTCCAATATATCTGTTATTGATTAGAAAAGTTTTTTCTGAAACGCGCTGCAAATAGAGACAGTGTTGCCATATTTGTAAAAAAACTCATTTTTTGAAACACCTTTTTCCCCAGTTGGGAATTGGGGAATTTTTAAGTTAAAATTGGGAATTTTTTTTAGTCTATTGCTTTTACATCTTATTGGTCTACATTACTACAAAATTTCATTGTAATATCTTTATCCATGTCATTTCCACAGAATATCAAAGATTAAAAATATTTTCCTTAAAAAAGCAGAAAAACAATTTTTTTTGTTTTACGATACAAAGTGTAAAAAAAGTAACGCACTTAAAAAAAAACTTTTACTTAGTGCTAATCTCCTAGTCTTTCCCGATCTAATGATACTAAACATGTATATAAAGCATTAATACCGAGTCTTAAAAAACTCTGAAAACTTTGGCCCCCGTAGCATTTTTACACTGTTTATTTAAATATAAGTGATGAATTTGTGCATATAAAGTTAATTATCATACTCAAATATTTCACTATTTTTAAGATGACAATGATCCTTCGCTAATAAACAAATATTTTCTTCAAAAAGATATAAATAGTTTTTTATTTTTTTAAAGAAAACATTATAAGAATGACTTAAAAAAATTTTATTCGATTTTGCCTTTTGTTCCAAGCTAAAAAATAAAATTTTAGTAAAAGATTCTAAATAAGTAAGTACGAGTAAGGCACCGATTTTGATAACAGTGTAAAGGTAATATATCCATAATTTGTAGCAAAAGTTTAATTAGAAGAGTACTTTTATAGTAACAGTGTGACAATTTATTTAAAATAAGATTTAAAGGCATTTTTCCGGTATTTAAAATTGGTGTATTTGAAAAAATTGCAAAATTATGTTAAGGTTATAAAATGTTTTTTAATGTGAAAGTTAATGCAATAGGTAAAAATTGTTACAACTTGGGTTTTTCATAATGGTCAGAAAGGATATGGTTACTCACCTCCATACAGGTAGGTTTTACGAGACGCACATATTGGTTGAGTTATATATGCACCTATTTTTAGAGGTAAAAAATACATTAATTCATTGATTTCTTTATTATTCTTTGGATACAGGTATATATAAAAAATGTTTTTTTTTAATATAAAAAAGAAAGTTTTAAATGTAACTGCTATTAACAGTTAAAACATCATGGCTATAACATTGGAATTTAAAGTGTTGTGCGATATTCTTTTTGAACAACCAAGCAGTTCGAGAGCAGAAAAAATTAAAATAATCATGCGATATGCTAAAAGTCAAACTAACTCCATGATTCTCAATAGTGAGGAAGACAAAGTCGTAAAATTTGTAAAGTTATTTGAACTTAAAATTAAGTCGGTTAATTACTGTTTAAAAAGATTTGAATCTAAATTTAAAGACTGGCTGAAGGACTCAATTGAGCTTAAAACTTCTGGTGCTGGAGCCCCTCTAAAAAACTATGATGATCTCGGAGAAAGATCTAAAAAGATGCGATTATCCGAAGTTCTTTCTACTCATTCGGATACTGAAATCAAAGATTCCTTTAAGGAAGTGCTCAAACGAAATAATCAACCAGCTGAAGCTAAACAAATAGCAGATATTCTCCCAGAGGCTTCTCCTAAACGTCTTAAGCGAATTATTAAGAGTATACCAACTCCTTCTTCTCAATCAGAATTTTCGGAGGAAGAAGCACTTGCTCTTATGCTCGAGTTGAAATTGAGTAAAAATAAATATATTAAACTCTGTAAGGCATTACGAGACAAAGGACACTCAATTTTACCAGGATATAATGCGTTATTAAAAACCAAAAAAAACTTAATACCAACAAACGTGATAGGAGACGAAAGTGCATCTGTGGATTTATCAAAATTATTGGAAAATACGGCATCAAGGCTGATATCTACTACATTGTCTGAAGAAGAAGCCAAGAAACTTGACAACAAGGACTTAACTTTAATATGTAAATGGGGATGTGACGGTTTATCTGGATTACCGGAATACAAACAATCAACATCTCATCAGAACACAAATGACTACAGAAGCGTTTTTATGGCATCCCTAGTACCACTAAGATTAAGAAAGAATCGTTCTGAACCATCCACATCAAAAGAGCGTACTGAATATGTGTGGGTTAACACATCTCCAGGATCAAAGGCATTTTGCAGACCGATCAGATTCGAATATTTAAAAGAAAATGCAGCAAGCACAAAAAATTGGGTTGATGATATCAAATATTCAATAGACAATTTGAGTCCAGTCTGCATAGACATACATGGATATTTGATTAATGTAAATTTTGAGCTTCAATTGACAATGATAGATGGTAAATGTTACGTAATATTATCGGCAATAAATAGCAAATATCAAATAAATGCTGAAAAATTTCATTGCTATGCCCTCAACGCGTTAACTCGTATACGACATTTGTATCACTGGAAAGAAATTACACCAACAGTTCATAAAGTCCTTCAACATGGTCGTGAAATAATTGAATCAAATCTTCTCCCACTTGGTGAACTGACAGAAGAGGCCCAGGAAGCGCGGAATTCAGATTTCAAGTATATCCAACTATTTAATACCAGAAAATGCTCAAGAAAATCGCAAAATCAGGATCTAATAAATTATCTCTTGTTGTCTTCTGATCCTGCTCTATCAACGATAAGAAAGAAATGGTGGAGCAGTTATACAAAAACTTCTGAAAACGAACACCTGGAAGAGGTTCTTGATATAATAGATTGTACTGATTATTTTACTGAAAATAAAAATTAAGTAAATAACTACTTTTATATAAATATGTAATAAAAACTGTAAGTTTAAACTTTAACTACAAATACTTCAATAAAATGTATTTCACCTTTTAATATAAGTACAAATTATTTACATTTTGATATTTCATAAATCCTCATGATATTTTCTTTAAAAAAATAAAAAAATATTTGTTTGTTATCGAAGGATCATTGTCATCTTATAGTGAAATATTTGAGTATGATTATTAATTTTATATGCACAAATTCATCACTTATATTTAAATAAACAGTGTAAAAATGCTACGGGGGCCAAAGTTTTCAGAGTTTTTTAAGACTCGGTATTAATGCTTTATATACATGTTTAGTATCATTAGATCGGGAAAGACTAGGAGATTAGCACTAAGTAAAAGTTTTTTTTAAGTGCGTTACTTTTTTTACACTTTGTATCGTAAAACAAAAAAAAATTGTTTTTCTGCTTTTTTAAGGAAAATATTTTTAATCTTTGATATTCTGTGGAAATGACATGGATAAAGATATTACAATGAAATTTTGTAGTAATGTAGACCAATAAGATGTAAAAGCAATAGACTAAAAAAAATTCCCAATTTTAACTTAAAAATTCCCCAATTCCCAACTGGGGAAAAAGGTGTTTCAAAAAATGAGTTTTTTTTTACAAATATGGCAACACTGTCTCTATTTGCAGCGCGTTTCAGAAAAAACTTTTCTAATCAATAACAGATATATTGGAAAATATGAACATTATAATTTTTTTCAAATCGGTGCTTTGCCTTTTGAGAAATTTTTGTTTAAACTAATTTTTTTTTTTACAAATTGCCATTTTTTGGAGAGGACATGTGCGAGGACCAAAAGTCCAATTAGCAAGAAATTTGTTTTATACGCATTCTCATTATGTTTTCTTTTAAAAACTTTAAAAATCTTTTTATGTTTCTTAAGAAAATATTTTTTTATTAGTGAAAAAATATAGCTATCTTTTGGGGAAAAACTAAAAAAAAAGCGAAATTTTTTGTAAGTTTCAACTTTGAATATTTTTAACTTTTAAACAAAAGAAGATTTCTATAACTAACTTGCACAAAAATTATTCAGAATTTTATTACAAATTTAAAGAATATTCTTAAAAAATTTTTGGTCCTCAGATGCGTCCACCAGATCAAAAAAAGCTTAAAAAAAGAGGTAAAAAATCAACCTAAAAATTCCTTTTTACCCAAATATCTCGAAATCCAAAGGAGATAACCTACACATTTAAGCGTATTTTTTGTAGATCTTCTCAAGGACAACTTAAGTTTAAAATTTCTTTTCAATCCATACATAAATGGATTTTTGGCGAATTTTTAAAAAAGTCGAACACCCGAGGTGACCAACTTTGAAGGTCCATCAATCACTCTCCCGACCCCTCATGGACCAGTGCTTTTAAAAACCAACTCGAATACTCCTTGACTATCACCATGTCAAATTTCATTCAAATATCTCCAGTCGTTCAAAAGTTAAAGAATTATTTCCAAAAAAAAGCGTCCGTAAACCACTGTGTGTAGGTGTTTATTATCAAATGACCCTTAACAGACATTAGTGGGGGCATTTAACAAGAGAGTTAATTTTATGGCTTAATCACGAAAAGAAGGTAAAACTCAAAATTTGTATTAGTCACTAGAGTAGATTTTCCTACCAAAAACATAATTATTGTTAATTTAAATTTCCATAGATATAAAGACATAAAAAAGCGGCCATAAAATAATACATAAATAAAATGTTAAATTAAAGTCTAATTTGTCTTGGTATTAAAAATAGATTCTAGGTTTTCGAAAAACTTTTTAGCCAACAAGAAAAAATAAGTAATTAAATAAAAATTTTACGGTTTAAAATTAAGCCATAAAACAGGTACTCACTCCTCCATTCGATGAATGGGAGCTGAAAGTTTTCTAATCAGGTGTAATAATACCATCATCTTTATTTCTTGGGTTTTGTATTTTTAGGTGCTTTTAGCTTAATCAACTGTAAAGTAATTTAAGTTATAAAAAAATGCTCATAAATTTTGTTCTTTTTCCCCCAAGACGTTTTTTTTTTGTTATATAAACATAATATTTATTACAAACAATTTTCATAAAAAAGACATGATATTTAATGATTAAATCGATAAGAATTTAATATGCAGGCAACACAAAGGCTTTTTGTGGGTATTATTTTAGGTAAATCTTCAGTTAGAGAAATTTTTTAAAATTTTTTTCTTAAAAATCTTTTAAAATGTTATATTTTTTTTTAAATAATTATTTTTATAAAAACACTTCATATTTTTAAAGAAAATTTTTTATTTTTATAGGAAATTTTTGAAAATTTTTTTATTTTTTAGGAAATTTTTCAAAAATTTCTTGTTTTTTTAGGAAATTTTTCAAAAATTTCATATTTTTATAGAAAATGTTTCAAAAATTTGAATTTTTATAGAAAATTGTTTAAAAATTTTTATTTTTATAGGAAATTTTTAAAAAATCTCTTATTTTTGTGGGAAATTTTTCAAAATTTCTTATTTCTAAAGAATAATTTTCAATAATTTCTTATTTTTATAGGAAAGTTTTCAAAATTTTCTTATTTTTATAGGAAGTTTTTAAAAAAATGTTTAATTTTTATAGGAATTTTTTTAAACATTTTTTATTTTTATAGAAAATTTTCTTATTTTTATAGGAAATTTTTTTTTTTAATTTCTTATTTTTATATTTATTCTTATTGGAAATTTTTCAAAAATTTCTTATTTTTATAGGAAATTTTTCAAAAATTTCTTATTTTTATAGGAAATTTTTTTTAAAAATTTCTAATTCAAGTTTCAAGTTTATTTCCAAAAAATTTCTTTTAATTTATGTTTTCTCATTCTATTTTAATAATATATACATTTCCTAACATACATGAGGTATTTTTCTAGGACTAAGCAATTTATATATTTATATACATATCACAATAACTATTTTAGGTTACGTGTATTACATTGGATTCACAAATATGTTTTATAATTCATTTCATATATGTTCCCCAAAAAATGGAAAAAAGGGATGCGATTAAATATAATTTTATAAGTAGTTAAAAACTAGCTTAATACTAATACTATTTACAAAAGAGACAAAATAGGTGAAAAAAATATTTACAATAGTTTTAGAAGGATATAATAAAATTGCACAAAAGCCCTATTGAGCAGTGTTGTACACGGCATTATTAATATTAAGTGTTCCAATTCTTCTGTGATAAAACATGAGGTTTGCACCCTGTTGCAAGCAGACCCACTTTCTTATCCAAGCACCCCTGTCGTCCAAGAATGCCTCGATAAGTGGCAAAAGTGCGTTTTGTGCGCTCCAATACGAAGTCAATGTGGCGGTAAAACTCAAAGTTTTCGTGGAAGATTGCGCCTAAATATTTTATCCTATCTGAAACAGTAAGAAGCTCACCACCAATCATTAGAGAGGGAATGAACCCCCTACTGTTTGGATATAGATATTTTCGTCTGCCTTTAATAATAATAGCCGTCGATTTCTGAATATTCAGGCGTAACCTCCACTTCTCGAAGTATTCCGCCAACTTTGACAGGTATGTATTAACTTTTTGGTTAACACTTCTTGCCCGTGGACCCGATGAGGCAATTAAAGTATCATCTGCATATGTAAGAAGAAGGTCACCCTCTGGAGGCTTAGGGATATCATGTACAAATATATTATAAAGGACAGGACCAAGAAGAGAACCCTGAGGTACCCCCGCTGTCACCAATTTTTCATTCGAGCGGCAATCACCCACCCTCACAATGAACTTTCTTTCAAGCAAAAAGTTTAACACAATTCGGCAAAGATGTCTATCAAATCCAAGATTCATCATCTTGAATATGACCCCATTCCGCCAGACCGTGTCAAAAGCTTTGGAAATATCTAAGCTGACTGCTATAGTAGGGTATCTCTTATTAAGAGCCCTAGCTACATAGTCACCAAAGACCATCAGTGCATGTGAAGTTGAGTGACCACGCCTAAATCCAAATTGAGAGTCAGCAAGGATATTCCCCTCCTCGATCGTGTCATTTATTCTACCTACGATAAAAGATTCCAAAAGCTTTCCAAAGGGCGACAACAAGGAAATGGGCCTATAATTGCTGCATTGCTTTTGATCTGTTCTTGGCTTTGAAATTGGTACTACCAAGGCTTTTTTCCAATTCCTTGGAAAGTAGCCAATATTGATGCAGTGGTTAAATAAGACTGCCAGAAAATTTCTAATTTTTATAGGAAATTTTTTTATTCATATTGGAAAATTTTCAAAAAATTCTTATTTTTATAGGAAATTTTTTTATTCTTATTGGAAAATTTTCAATAAATTCTTATTTTTATAGGAAATTTTTCAAAAATTTCTTCTTTGTATAGGAAATTTTTCAAAAATTTCTTATTTTTATAGGAAACTTTTAAAAAGTTTATTATTTTTATAGAAAATTTTTAGCAAATTTCTTATTTTTATAGGAAACCTTTAAAAAAATATCTTATTTTTATACAAATTTTATACGAAATTTTTCAAAATTTTCTTATTTTTATAGGAAATTTTTCAAAAATTTCTTATTTTTACAGGAAATTTTTCAAAAATTTCTTGTTTTTATAGGAAAATTTTCAAAAATTTCTTATTTTTATAGGAAATTTTTCAAAAATTTCTTATTTTTATAGGAAATTTTTCAAAATTTTTTTCTTATTTTTATAGGAAACTTTTCAAAATTTTCTTATTTTTATAGAAAATTTTTCAAAATTTTTTTCTTATTTTTATAGGAAATTTTTCCAAAATTTCTTATTTTTATAGGAAATTTTTTAAAAATTTCATATTTTTATAGGAAATTTTTGAAAAATTTCTTGTTTTTATAGAAAATTTTTGAAAAATTTATTTGTTTTATCAAAAATTTTTCAAAAAATATTGTTATCGAAAATTTTTCAAAAAATTTCTTATTTGTATAGAAAATTGTTTAGGAATTTTATTTTTGCAGGAAATTTTTTAAAAATTTCTTATTTTAAGAATATTTGAAATTTCCATTTCAAATTGAATTTTTACAAATTGTGAAAATATTCAAAAGAGTATAAACTTTTCAAAGGCCTAATATTTATATAGACAATTTTTGAAAATTCCCTTAAAATGCACCTGATTGTCTCTACTTAAATTCTTCATCATAAAATTTCCATTAACTAAAATTTTAAGAAAAACAGAAAAATATTATATTTAAATATTAATAAACACTTTTTCTTAACACATTGAAATGAAGCAGCTGCTGTTGAATCAAGATTATTCTATGTTGCAGCATGCAACATAACAAAAGCGATAAAAAGATATGAACATTTTCAGACGATTCGAATTAAAGAAAGAAAGAACAAGAAAAAAGTAATAAAAAAAATGGAAAAATATAAATTTAAATATTTTTAGACAACCAGAAATAATCAGCTGAAGTTTAAATCTAAGATTGAATAAAACGATTTTTAAATATTCAAAATAAACGATAAATTTATGACTTAATATTTCTGTTCCCCTTTTTTAAAATTGATAGTAGAAAAAAGGGGCGTTATTTTTATGATTCAAATATTTTCAGGGTTATTAAACAAGTCAGAGATAAAAATTAAGTGAAATGTACAAATTCTCTAAAAATCTATGGAAATGAAAACAAAATCGTTAGGTTTCAAAGTTTGAATATCAGGAAACAAAAAAAAAAACTCGTGCTTTTTCTTAGAAGTTTTTTGATTTAAGTCATATCGTAAAATGATAATATTTGGGTATTAGTAATCGTATGTGAATGTTTTCTTTTTTGATTGTAATTTAATATTTTTTTAAATTGTAAGATTTCCTATATGTGAGTGCACAGAAGTCAATCTTTTAAAGACTCCCCAAAGTCACTTGTATCCCCGAACGATTAATAAATAGTCGAGTGATGTCATAACTTCGTCTTATATTCTTGACTCTGGGGAATATTTGGAAGTTTTTAAACATTTATGTCATAAATATTTTTGTTCATATAAATTTGATTTGTTTTCTAAATTAATTTTAATGATCTTAAAAGATTTTGTTGTTGCGTTCAAAGTTTTATTAGAAACTATTTTTGATGTTCCTTCTAATTTGTATTTCTAAAAATTCATAAACTTAAGCTTTTAAAATTCTAAAGTTTTTAGTTTTTTTTTATTGGTTTTAATTGAATTAAAGCACAAGATTTTCTCTTCTTTCTTCCATAACTTAAAAAGTTTATTAATCTTAAATGTCTTGGGTTGTTTTGTTTTCCCTTAAATACAATAAATAGAAAATTCTTAGAAATTTGATATTTAGTTATTAAGTTTTTAAATTATATTTTTATTTTCTTGCCCTAAGAATAGCACAAAATGTTTTATAAATTATAGCTTTTTTTTCAAAAAACTTTCATTGCCTGAGTTCATTTATAGAATGTGAAAATTTGCAATACGTGCCTAATGACAGTCTGTGTTATATTATAATTAAAAATTTTATATACCAAAGAAATCAGGAAGAAGAACTTTAGTTTCTTGGCTTTTTTTGCTAAAACATTTTGAAATGCAATTTCTTGAAGACATTAATGAATGGTTTGATTGAAAGAAACAGGTCATACCAATAACAAAACAAATTATGACTCAAGTTGCAAATTGAATTTTAAATATTTTGTCTTCAACTGCTTGTAAAAAAGACAACAAATTAAAGAAAAAAACTATAAAAATGAAAGTTAATCAGTATAAAATTTATTCCTTAAATTTACCTTTATAAAAAAAAATTTTTAAATTCAATAAATATAGCTAATTTTTGGAAAATTCACTATTTGTATGGATTTTTTTTTTTTGGGAAATACAATTTTTATAGGGAATTTTTTTAAAAATTTACTATTTATAAGAACTTTTTCCACAATTTTCTATTTATATTGAATTTTTCGAAAATTCACTTTCTGTCGTGAATTTATTATAGAAAATTTATAGAAAATTTTTTATTAGAACAAGAAATGTTTTAAAAATTTCCCATAAAAATTTAAAATTTTTTAAAAATTTCTTATAAAAATAAGAAACTTTTGAAAATTTTCCTAAAAACATAGAATTTTTTAAAAAAATTTTACTATAAAAATAATAAAATTTTTGATATATTTTCATCAAAATAAGAAATTTAAAAAATTTCTTATAAGAAATATTCAAAAATTTCCTTTTAAAATAAGAAGCTTTTTAAAAATTTCCTATAAAGATAAGAAATTTGTGAAAACTTTTCTATGAAAATAAGAAAATTTTGAAAACATATTTTTGAAAATTTTCAATAAAAATAACAAACTTTTGAAAAGTTTCCTAAAAATAAAAAAATTCTAAAAAATTTCCTATAAAATAATAAATTCTTAAAAAATTTCTTATGAAACTAAGATTCTTTTTAATTTCCTATAAAAATAAGATAAAAATATCTCTACAACTAAAAATTTTTGTAAAATTTGAAAATTTCTAAAAAATACAACAAAATTTTGAAAAATATAGTAATAAAAAATTTGGAAAAATTTCCGCTAATAATATGAAATTTTTAAAAAAAATTCCTACAAAAGTCCAAAATTTTTGAAAAATTTCCCACAAAAATGAGAAATTTTGGAAAAAAAAAATTCCTTTAAAAATACGAAATTTTTGGAAAATTTCCTCTAGATAAGAAATATTTGAAAAATTTTCAAAAAAGTGAAAAATTTTTGAAAAATTTGTAAATTTTTGTAAAATTTTCTAGAAGAAATAAAAATGTTGAAACATTTTTTTTTGAAAATCAGAAAATTCGGAATAACTACAAATAAGAAATCTTTGAAAAATTTCAAATAAAAATAGTAAATATTTAAAAAATTTCTAATAAAAATAAAATCTTTTTCAAAAATTTCTCATAAGAAAAAGAAATTTATGAAAAATTTCCAACAAAAAAAAATAAATAAGAAATTTTTGTAGAATTTATAATAAAAATTTAAAATTTTTGAAAAATGTCAAAAGAAATAACATATTTTTGAAAAATTTCCTTTAAAAATTTTTGAAAAATGTATCACAGAAAAAAAAATTTTTTTGAAATTTCCTAAAAAAATTGGAATCTTACGAAAAATTTTTTATTAAAAAAAAAGAAATATTTGAAAAGTTTCAATAAAAATTTTTTATAATAAATAAGAAATTAATGAAAAATTTTCTAAAATATAAAAAAAATTTCAAAAATTTTTTATTGAACAAAACAAATTTTTGAAAAATTTCCTATAAAACTAAAAAATTTTTATAAAAAATTCCTTTAAAAATAAAGTTTTTAAAAATTTTCGAAAAATTTTCTATAAAAATAAAAAAAATTCAAGAGCTTTTATAAATAAAACAATTTTTTAAAAATTCCCAAATAAAAAACTTTAAAAAATTTCCTATAATAATAATTTAAAAAAAAAAATTCCTATGAAAATGACACATTTTTCAAAAATCTCCCATAAAATTTTGAAAATTTTCCTGCATATGTAACAAATTCTTAAAAAAATCTATAGAAGTAAGAAATTTCCTATAAATAAGACATTAAAAAAATTCTTATAAAAATAAAACACTATAAAAATAACAAATTTTTGAAAAATTTCAAATTGAGACATTTTTGAAAAATTTTCTATAAAAATAAGAAAATTTTAAAAGATTTTATATAAAAATAATACATTTTTTTAAAATTTCCTATAAAAATAAAAATTATAATATAACAAATTAAAAAAAACAAATTGTAAATATAACAAATTTTTTAAAAATTTCCTAATAAAAAACTTTGAAAAATTTAATCTAATAAGAAATTTTTGAAAAAATTTCTATAAAAATAAGAATTTTTTTTAAACTTTTTTTAAACTCTTTTTTAATTTCCTATAGAAATGAGAATTTTTTGAAAAATTTCTTATAGAAATAAGAATTTTTTGAAAATTTTCTTATAAAAATAAGAAAGTCTTGAAAAATCTTCTATAAAAATAAGAAATTTTTAAATGTTTTTTTATAAAATTCTTATATTTTAAAAAATTTTCATTACAATTAAGAAATTTTTTAAAAATTTAAAAAATAAAAACTTTTGAAAAATTTTTCTACAAAAAATAAGAAAATTTTAAAAAATTCTAATAAAAATAAGAAATTTTTGGAAAATCAAAATAAGAAATTTTTGGAAAATAAAAATATGAAATTTTTGAAAATAAAATAAGAAACTTTTGAAAAATTTTTTAGAAACAATCCGAATTTGTTGAAAAATTTCCTATAGAAATAAGACATTTTTAAAATTTCCTGTAAAAATAAGAAATTTTTGAAAAATTTCCTTCAAGAATAAGAATATTATTTTCTATACAAATAACAAGTTTTTAAAAATTTCGTATAAAGAAAAGAAATTTTTTAAATTTCGTGTAAAAATAAGAAATTTTTGAAAAATTTCCTATAGAAATAAGAAATTTTTGAAAAATTTCCTATAGAAATAAGAAATTTTTGAAAAATTTCCTATAGAAATAAGAAATTTTTGAAAAATTTCCTATAGAAATAAGAAATTTTTGAAAAATTTCCTATAGAAATAAGAAATTTTTGAAAAATTTCCCATAAAAATTAGAAATCTTTGAAAAATTTCCTGTAAAAATAAGAAATTTTTGAAAAATTTCCTATAAAAATAAGAAATTTTTGAAAAATTTCCTATAAAAATAAGAAATTTTTGAAAAATTTTGTATAAAAATAAGAAATTTTTGCAAAAATTTCCTATAAAAATAAGAAATTTTTGCAAAAATTTCCTATAAAAATAAGAAATTTTTGCAAAAATTTCCTATAAAAATAAGAAATTTTTGCAAAAATTTCCTATAAAAATAAGAAATTTTTGCAAAAATTTCCTATAAAAATAAGAAATTTTTGCAAAAATTTCCTATAAAAATAAGAAATTTTTGCAAAAATTTCCTATAAAAATAAGAAATTTTTGCAAAAATTTCCTATAAAAATAAGAAATTTTTGCAAAAATTTCCTATAAAAATAAGAAATTTTTGCAAAAATTTCCTATAAAAATAAGAAATTTTTGCAAAAATTTCCTATAAAAATAAGAAATTTTTGCAAAAATTTCCTATAAAAATAAGAAATTTTTGCAAAAATTTCCTATAAAAATAAGAAATTTTTGCAAAAATTTCCTATAAAAATAAGAAATTTTTGCAAAAATTTCCTATAAAAATAAGAAATTTTTGCAAAAATTTCCTATAAAAATAAGAAATTTTTGCAAAAATTTCCTATAAAAATAAGAAATTTTTGCAAAAATTTCCTATAAAATTAAGAAATTTTTGCAAAAATTTCCTATAAAAATAAGAAATTTTTGCAAAAATTTCCTATAAAAATAAGAAATTTTTGCAAAAATTTCCTATAAAAATAAAAAATTTTTGCAAAAATTTCCTATAAAAATAAGAAATTTTTGCAAAAATTTCCTATAAAAATAAGAAATTTTTGCAAAAATTTCCTATAAAAATAAGAAATTTTTGCAAAAATTTCCTATAAAAATAAGAAATTTTTGCAAAAATTTCCTATAAAAATAAGAAATTTTTGCAAAAATTTCCTATAAAAATAAGAAATTTTTGCAAAAATTTCCTATAAAAATAAGAAATTTTTGCAAAAATTTCCTATAAAAATAAGAAATTTTTGCAAAAATTTCCTATAAAAATAAGAAATTTTTGCAAAAATTTCCTATAAAAATAAGAAATTTTTGCAAAAATTTCCTATAAAAATAAGAAATTTTTGCAAAAATTTCCTATAAAAATAAGAAATTTTTGCAAAAATTTCCTATAAAAATAAGAAATTTTTGCAAAAATTTCCTATAAAAATAAGAAATTTTTGCAAAAATTTCCTATAAAAATAAGAAATTTTTGCAAAAATTTCCTATAAAAATAAGAAATTTTTGCAAAAATTTCCTATAAAAATAAGAAATTTTTGCAAAAATTTTCTATAAAAATAAGAAATTTTTGCAAAAATTTCCTATAAAAATAAGAAATTTTTGCAAAAATTTCCTATAAAAATAAGAAATTTTTGCAAAAATTTTCTATAAAAATAAGAAATTTTTGCAAAAATTTCCTATAAAAATAAGAAATTTTTACAAAAATTTCCTATAAAAATAAGAAATTTTTGCAAAAATTTCCTATAAAAATAAGAAATTTTTGCAAAAATTTCCTATAAAAAAAAGAAATTTTTGCAAAAATTTCCTATAAAAATAAGAAATTTTTGCAAAAATTTCCTATAAAAATAAGAAATTTTTGCAAAAATTTCCTATAAAAATAAGAAATTTTTGCAAAAATTTCCTATAAAAATAAGAAATTTTTGCAAAAATTTCCTATAAAAATAAGAAATTTTTGCAAAAATTTCCTATAAAAATAAGAAATTTTTGCAAAAATTTCCTATAAAAATAAGAAATTTTTGCAAAAATTTCCTATAAAAATAAGAAATTTTTGCAAAAATTTCCTATAAAAATAAGAAATTTTTGCAAAAATTTCCTATAAAAATAAGAAATTTTTGAAAAAATTTCCTATAAAAATAAGAAATTTTTGCAAAAATTTCCTATAAAAATAAGAAATTTTTGCAAAAATTTCCTATAAAAATAAGAAATTTTTGCAAAAATTTCCTATAAAAATAAGAAATTTTTGCAAAAATTTCCTATAAAAATAAGAAATTTTTGCAAAAATTTCCTATAAAAATAAGAAATTTTTGCAAAAATTTCCTATAAAAATAAGAAATTTTTGCAAAAATTTCCTATAAAAATAAGAAATTTTTGCAAAAATTTCCTATAAAAATAAGAAATTTTTGCAAAAATTTCCTATAAAAATAAGAAATTTTTGCAAAAATTTCCTATAAAAATAAGAAATTTTTGCAAAAATTTCCTATAAAAATAAGAAATTTTTGCAAAAATTTCCTATAAAAATAAGAAATTTTTGCAAAAATTTCCTATAAAAATAAGAAATTTTTGCAAAAATTTCCTATAAAAATAAGAAATTTTTGCAAAAATTTCCTATAAAAATAAGAAATTTTTGCAAAAATTTCCTATAAAAATAAGAAATTTTTGCAAAAATTTCCTATAAAAATAAGAAATTTTTGCAAAAATTTCCTATAAAAATAAGAAATTTTTGCAAAAATTTCCTATAAAAATAAGAAATTTTTGCAAAAATTTCCTATAAAAATAAGAAATTTTTGCAAAAATTTCCTATAAAAATAAGAAATTTTTGCAAAAATTTCCTATAAAAATAAGAAATTTTTGCAAAAATTTCCTATAAAAATAAGAAATTTTTGCAAAAATTTCCTATAAAAATAAGAAATTTTTGCAAAAATTTCCTATAAAAATAAGAAATTTTTGCAAAAATTTCCTATAAAAATAAGAAATTTTTGCAAAAATTTCCTATAAAAATAAGAAATTTTTGCAAAAATTTCCTATAAAAATAAGAAATTTTTGCAAAAATTTCCTATAAAAATAAGAAATTTTTGCAAAAATTTCCTATAAAAATAAGAAATTTTTGCAAAAATTTCCTATAAAAATAAGAAATTTTTGCAAAAATTTCCTATAAAAATAAGAAATTTTTGCAAAAATTTCCTATAAAAATAAGAAATTTTTGCAAAAATTTCCTATAAAAATAAGAAATTTTTGCAAAAATTTCCTATAAAAATAAGAAATTTTTGCAAAAATTTCCTATAAAAATAAGAAATTTTTGCAAAAATTTCCTATAAAAATAAGAAATTTTTGCAAAAATTTCCTATAAAAATAAGAAATTTTTGCAAAAATTTCCTATAAAAATAAGAAATTTTTGCAAAAATTTCCTATAAAAATAAGAAATTTTTGCAAAAATTTCCTATAAAAATAAGAAATTTTTGCAAAAATTTCCTATAAAAATAAGAAATTTTTGCAAAAATTTCCTATAAAAATAAGAAATTTTTGCAAAAATTTCCTATAGAAATAAGAAATTTTTGCAAAAATTTCCTATAAAAATAAGAAATTTTTGCAAAAATTTCCTATAAAAATAAGAAATTTTTGCAAAAATTTCCTATAAAAATAAGAAATTTTTGCAAAAATTTCCTATAAAAATAAGAAATTTTTGCAAAAATTTCCTATAAAAATTTCCTATAAAAATAAGAAATTTTTGCAAAAATTTCCTATAAAAATAAGAAATTTTTGCAAAAATTTCCTATAAAAATAAGAAATTTTTGCAAAAATTTCCTATAAAAATAAGAAATTTTTGTAAAAATTTCCTATAAAAATAAGAAATTTTTGCAAAAATTTGCTATAAAAATAAGAAATTTTTGCAAAAATTTCCTATAAAAATAAGAAATTTTTGAAAAACTTCCTATAAAAATAAGAAATTTTTGAAAAATTTCCTATAAAAATAAGAAATTTTTGAAAAATTTCCTATAAAAATAAGAAATTTTTGAAAAATTTCCTATCAAAATAAGAAATTTTTGCAAAAATTTCCTATAAAAATAAGAAATTTTTGCAAAAATTTCCTATAAAAATAAGAAATTTTTGCAAAAATTTCCTTCAAAAATTAGAAATTTTTAAAAAATTTTCTATAAAAATAAGAATATTTTGCAAAAATTCCTACAAAAAATAAGAATTTTTTAAAAATATTCCTAAAAAATAAGATTTTTTTTTTAATTTCCTTTAAAAATAAGAAATTTTTGAAAAACTAGCTATAAAAATAAAAATATGTTTACAAATTTTTCTGAAATATTCGTTTGATATAGAATTACTAATAACTTTATAGTTTGAATTTTATATAAAAACTTTTAATTTTAAGCTTTATGTATTAGGGTAAGAATCTAATATCAAAGTCCAAGATTTTTGTTTTTTTTTTCATTTAAACACTTTCCCTTAAAATGAATTTAATTTATTTTCAAATAAATTTTATTGTTAAAACGTGTTGATTGAAACAATTAACAAATGCCAATATATATTTAGTTTCATAAAAGAACTTTTTTTGTATTGTTTAATGTTTTTCTCGTACGCCAAGTAATTTTAAATGTCTAAAACCCTTAAAAATCATTTTTCTTTTAACACATTTATATATTAAAAAATACGATATCAGTCGAGAGGAGGCCTCTTTTTAAATCCATACAGTAGATTTTTTTATGAATAAGTAGTTCATGTGTCTGGGCATAGGGACGGACATTGTAGAAAACTCCTATGTCTGGAAAGATTTGCTGACGTTTGTGTCAAATGATTTTGTGTTGACTGTTCGGTTTTTCTTAGGTTTTTTTTTCATATTTTATTTTGGTTTGTTCATTTTTAACGTATGACTACATTTATGCGGTAAATAAAAAATAATTTTTTGTCTAATTACTTTTATGCTATGCCTTTCATCAACATGCAACATTTGTCTTCATTATATTTTTCAACAATGTTGAATATAGTTTTTTTTATAATTTTCTTTTTTTTCAGATAATTTTTTAGTGATTATATGATTTAGAGATATAGAATGTATGATTCTGTAATGAAAGCGTTTGAAGGCAGAATGCATTTTTCTTTAAGAACTTTTCTGTTTTTGATTTCTTTCAATATTTTACAATTTCATTCATAACTCTAGTAGTTCATGATTTTTTTTTTAAAACTTGATTTTTGACTTAAATCGAATTTCAGAAAAACCTTTTGCAAATAGTTTCGTGTGATATTGTTTACAGGTGGTCAGTAGAACACTCTTGCACCTTATTTAGCTAAGACAAAAACCATCAAAGCTGTTTTAAAAATAAATTTTTAGAAACTATTTCAACAATTTAGATCTCCTCATGAGGTGCTGCCTGTCGTCTTCATTGTATTTGTGCACTCTAAGTATCAAATCGATTTAATTTTCTCTAAAATCCCAAACTATTTAAATACGTACACATTATTTTCTAGCGATTTGTTTAAGTTGTCAACATCATGTTGCCGTCACCGTCGTCGTCGTACATCATTATTCATTATAAAACAACTCATTCAAAAGTTTTGGCTTTACACTTTAAATTCACAACTCTTTTCTTTTTGTTTAGTTTAAAATTTCAAATCTTTAGCCACGTTAAGGCTCATTTACAAAAATCATAAAAATTTCTTAAGTGTCACCAGAGAATTTGTGTTTTTATTTCCCTGTGGTTTTACAAATATTTTTTTAACAAACTAGATAAAAATTTATTGTTAACTAAAAGTGCAAAAATATCTCAAAAAACATTTATTAAAAAATTTATAGTTTTGGAAAAAAAAATAACACAATGTAAACTATAAAAATTTGACAGAATTGATGTTTTCTAGCTTTTAAACAATGTCTTCTTTATAGTCAAATTAAAATCACAAGTCCCCGTATCGGTAGACATTTTACGACATTACAAGCCCCATAAAACTTGGACATAAATATTTTTCCGAAATTCAAATAAACAAATTTTTTAATTTATGGTTTTTTTATTTTTACTTATTTTTATTTTATTGGTATTTAATATTTTTATAATGTTTTATATCTCACCAATTAAAGTCTCATGTTAACCCATCCAAAAAGATATTAAAGATATGGATTCGATCATTAATTTTGAAATACACATATAAAAAAGTTTTGAATTATGGCGGTTACATTTGGACAACACACCTACGTTATCACTTAAGAGCTTTAAAAAGAAAAGGGTGATGTTTAAATTAATGTCTGAGTGTTAAAACCAATTAAAGCTTTTTAGAAAATGATTGACACTCTTATATCTGTTTTAAGAAATTTTAAGACCACCAAATGTTGGTTTTCAAAATTTTCTTTAATTCTTTTTCTTTAATGTTGTTGTCGAACAACAAAAAACATTGCAGTAATGATGAAAAATCCTTATTTAGACTAAAAACTTAAAATATTATTTATATATTTTGTCTCGAAAATGTTTCTATATACAAATTTTGTCTCGAAAATTTTTCTATATAAAAATTTTGTCTCGAAAATTTTTCTATATAAAAATTTTGTCTCGAAAATTTTTCTATATAAAAATTTTGTCTCGAAAATTTTTCTATATAAAAATTTTGTCTCGAAAATTTCTCTATATAAAAATTTTGTCTCGAAAATTTTTCTATATAAAAATTTTGTCTCGAAAATTTTTCTATATAAAAATTTTGTCTCGAAAATTTTTCTATATAAAAATTTTGTCTCGAAAATTTTTCTATATAAAAATTTTGTCTCGAAAATTTTTCTATATAAAAATTTTGTCTCGAAAATTTTTCTATATAAAAATTTTGTCTCGAAAATTTTTCTATATAAAAATTTTGTCTCGAAAATTTTTCTATATAAAAATTTTGTCTCGAAAATTTTTCTATATAAAAATTTTGTCTCGAAAATTTTTCTATATAAAAATTTTGTCTCGAAAATTTTTCTATATAAAAATTTTGTCTCGAAAATTTTGTCTCGAAAATTTTTCTATATAAAAATTTTGTCTCGAAAATGTTTCTATATACAAATTTTGTCTCGAAAATTTTTCTATATAAAAATTTTGTCTCGAAAATTTTTCTATATAAAAATTTTGTCTCGAAAATGTTTCTATATAAAAATTTTGTCTCGAAAATTTTTCTATATAATAATTTTGTCTCGAAAATTTTTCTATATAAAAATTTTGTCTCGAAAATTTTTCTATATAAAAATTTTGTCTCGAAAATTTTTCTATATAAAAATTTTGTCTCGAAAATTTTTCTATATAAAAATTTTGTCTCGAAAATTCTTCTATATAAAAATTTTGTCTCGAAAATTTTTCTATATAAAAATTTTGTCTCGAAAATTTTTCTATATAAAAATTTTGTCTCGAAAATTTTTCTATATAAAAATTTTGTCTCGAAAATTTTTCTATATAAAAATTTTGTCTCGAAAATTTTTCTATATAAAAATTTTGTCTCGAAAATTTTTCTATATAAAAATTTTGTCTCGAAAATTTTTCTATATAAAAATTTTGTCTCGAAAATTTTTCTAAATAAAAATTTTGTCTCGAAAATTTTTCTATATAAAAATTTTGTCTCGAAAATTTTTCTATATAAAAATTTTGTCTCGAAAATTTTTCTATATAAAAATTTTGTCTCGAAAATTTTTCTATATAAAAATTTTGTCTCGAAAATTTTTCTATATAAAAATTTTGTCTCGAAAATTTTTCTATATAAAAATTTTGTCTCGAAAATTTTTCTATATAAAAATTTTGTCTCGAAAATTTTTCTATATAAAAATTTTGTCTCGAAAATTTTTCTATATAAAAATTTTGTCTCGAAAATTTTTCTATATAAAAATTTTGTCTCGAAAATTTTTCTATATAAAAATTTTGTCTCGAAAATTTTTCTATATAAAAATTTTGTCTCGAAAATTTTTCTATATAAAAATTTTGTCTCGAAAATTTTTCTATATAAAAATTTTGTCTCGAAAATTTTTCTATATAAAAATTTTGTCTCGAAAATTTTTCTATATAAAAATTTTGTCTCGAAAATTTTTCTATATAAAAATTTTGTCTCGAAAATTTTTCTATATAAAAATTTTGTCTCGAAAATTTTTCTATATAAAAATTTTGTCTCGAAAATTTTTCTATAACAAAAATTTTGTCTCGAAAATTTTTCTATATAAAAATTTTGTCTCGAAAATTTTTCTATATAAAAATTTTGTCTCGAAAATTTTTCTATATAAAAATTTTGTCTCGAAAATTTTTCTATATAAAAATTTTGTCTCGAAAATTTTTCTATATAAAAATTTTGTCTCGAAAATTTTTCTATATAAAAATTTTGTCTCGAAAATTTTTCTATATAAAAATTTTGTCTCGAAAATTTTTCTATATAAAAATTTTGTCTCGAAAATTTTTCTATATAAAAATTTTGTCTCGAAAATTTTTCTATATAAAAATTTTGTCTCGAAAATTTTTCTATATAAAAATTTTGTCTCGAAAATTTTTCTTTATAAAAATTTTGTCTCGAAAATTTTTCTTTATAAAAATTTTGTCTCGAAAATTTTTCTTTATAAAAATTTTGTCTCGAAAATTTTTTTTTATAAAAATTTTGTTTCGAAAATTTTTCTATATAAAAATTTTGTCTCGAAAATTTTTCTATATAAAAATTTTGTCTCGAAAATTTTTCTATATAAAAATTGTGTCTTGAAAATTTTTCTATATAAAAATTTTGTCTCGAAAATTTTTCTATATAAAAATTTTGTCTCGAAAATTTTTCTATATAAAAATTTTGTCTCGAAAATTTTTCTATATAAAAATTTTGTCTCGAAAATTTTTCTATATAAAAATTTTGTCTCGAAAATTTTTCTATATAAAAATTTTGTCTCGAAAATTTTTCTATATAAAAATTTTGTCTCGAAAATTTTTCTATATAAAAATTTTGTCTCGAAAATTTTTCTATATAAAAATTTTGTCTCGAAAATTTTTCTATATAAAAATTTTGTCTCGAAAATTTTTCTATATAAAAATTTTGTCTCGAAAATTTTTCTATATAAAAATTTTGTCTCGAAAATTTTTCTATATAAAAATTTTGTCTCGAAAATTTTTCTATATAAAAATTTTGTCTCGAAAATTTTTCTATATAAAAATTTTGTCTCGAAAATTTTTCTATATAAAAATTTTGTCTCGAAAATTTTTCTATATAAAAATTTTGTCTCGAAAATTTTTCTATATAAAAATTTTGTCTCGAAAATTTTTCTATATAAAAATTTTGTCTCGAAAATTTTTCTATATAAAAATTTTGTCTCGAAAATGTTTCTATATAAAAATTTTGTCTCGAAAATTTTTCTATATAAAAATTTTGTCTCGAAAATGTTTCTATATAAAAATTTTGTCTCGAAAATTTTTCTATATAAAAATTATGTCTCGAAAATTTTTCTATATAAAAATTTTGTCTCGAAAATTTTTCTATATAAAAATTTTGTCTCGAAAATGTTTCTGTATAAAAATTTTGTCTCGAAAATGTTTCTATATACAAATTTTGTCTCGAAAATGTTTCTATATAAAAATTTTGTCTCGAAAATTTTTCTATATAAAAATTTTGTCTCGAAAATTTTTCTATATAAAAATATTGTCTCGAAAATTTTTCTATATAAAAATTTTGTCTCGAAAATTTTTCTATATAAAAATTTTGTCTCGAAAATTTTTCTATATAAAAATTTTGTCTCGAAAATTTTTCTATATAAAAATTTTGTCTCGAAAATTTTTCTATATAAAAATTTTGTCTCGAAAATTTTTCTATATAAAAATTTTGTCTCGAAAATTTTTCTATATAAAAATTTTGTCTCGAAAATTTTTCTATATAAAAATTTTGTCTCGAAAATTTTTCTATATAAAAATTTTGTCTCGAAAATTTTTCTATATAAAAATTTTGTCTCGAAAATTTTTCTATATAAAAATTTTGTCTCGAAAATTTTTCTATATAAAAATTTTGTCTCGAAAATTTTTCTATATAAAAATTTTGTCTCGAAAATTTTTCTATATAAAAATTTTGTCTCGAAAATTTTTCTATATAAAAATTTTGTCTCGAAAATTTTTCTATATAAAAATTTTGTCTCGAAAATTTTTCTATATAAAAATTTTGTCTCGAAAATTTTTCTATATAAAAATTTTGTCTCGAAAATTTTTCTATATAAAAATTTTGTCTCGAAAATTTTTCTATATAAAAATTTTGTCTCGAAAATTTTTCTATATAAAAATTTTGTCTCGAAAATTTTTCTATATAAAAATTTTGTCTCGAAAATTTTTCTATATAAAAATTTTGTCTCGAAAATTTTTCTATATAAAAATTTTGTCTCGAAAATGTTTCTATATAAAAATTTTGTCTCGAAAATGTTTCTATATAAAAATTTTGTCTCGAAAATTTTTCTATATAAAAATTTTGTCTCGAAAATTTTTCTATATAAAAATTTTGTCTCGAAAATTTTTCTATATAAAAATTTTGTCTCGAAAATTTTTCTATATAAAAATTTTGTCTCGAAAATTTTTCTATATAAAAATTTTGTCTCGAAAATTTTTCTATATAAAAATTTTGTCTCGAAAATTTTTCTATATAAAAATTTTGTCTCGAAAATTTTTCTATATAAAAATTTTGTCTCGAAAATTTTTCTATATAAAAATTTTGTCTCGAAAATTTTTCTATATAAAAATTTTGTCTCGAAAATTTTTCTATATAAAAATTTTGTCTCGAAAATTTTTCTATATAAAAATTTTGTCTCGAAAATTTTTCTATATAAAAATTTTGTCTCGAAAATTTTTCTATATAAAAATTTTGTCTCGAAAATTTTTCTATATAAAAATTTTGTCTCGAAAATTTTTCTATATAAAAATTTTGTCTCGAAAATTTTTCTATATAAAAATTTTGTCTCGAAAATTTTTCTATATAAAAATTTTGTCTCGAAAATTTTTCTATATAAAAATTTTGTCTCGAAAATTTTTCTAAATAAAAATTTTGTCTCGAAAATTTTTCTATATAAAAATTTTGTCTCGAAAATTTTTCTATATAAAAATTTTTTCTCGAAAATTTTTCTATATAAAAATTTTGTCTCGAAAATTTTTCTATATAAAAATTTTATCTCGAAAATTTTTCTATATAAAAATTTTGTCTCGAAAATTCTTCTATATAAAAATTTTGTCTCGAAAATTTTTCTATATAAAAATTTTGTCTCGAAAATTTTTCTATATAAAAATTTTGTCTCGAAAATTTTTCTATATAAAAATTTTGTCTCGAAAATTTTTCTATATAAAAATTTTGTCTCGAAAATTTTTCTATATAAAAATTTTGTCTCGAAAATTTTTCTATATAAAAATTTTGTCTCGAAAATTTTTCTATATAAAAATTTTGTCTCGAAAATTTTTCTATATAAAAATTTTGTCTCGAAAATTTTTCTATATAAAAATTTTGTCTCGAAAATTTTTCTATATAAAAATTTTGTCTCGAAAATTTTTCTATATAAAAATTTTGTCTCGAAAATTTTTCTATATAAAAATTTTGTCTCGAAAATTTTTCTATATAAAAATTTTGTCTCGAAAATTTTTCTATATAAAAATTTTGTCTCGAAAATTTTTCTATATAAAAATTTTGTCTCGAAAATTTTTCTATCTAAAAATTTTGTCTCGAAAATTTTTCTATATAAAAATTTTGTCTCGAAAATTTTTCTATATAAAAATTTTGTCTCGAAAATTTTTCTATATAAAAATTTTGTCTCGAAAATTTTTCTATATAAAAATTTTGTCTCGAAAATTTTTCTATATAAAAATTTTGTCTCGAAAATTTTTCTATATAAAAATTTTGTCTCGAAAATTTTTCTATATAAAAATTTTGTCTCGAAAATTTTTCTATATAAAAATTTTGTCTCGAAAATTTTTCTATATAAAAATTTTGTCTCGAAAATTTTTCTATATAAAAATTTTGTCTCGAAAATTTTTCTATATAAAAATTTTGTCTCGAAAATTTTTCTATATAAAAATTTTGTCTCGAAAATTTTTCTTTATAAAAATTTTGTCTCGAAAATTTTTCTATATAAAAATTTTGTCTCGAAAATTTTTCTATATAAAAATTTTGTCTCGAAAATTTTTCTTTATAAAAATTTTGTCTCGAAAATTTTTCTATATAAAAATTTTGTCTCTAAAATTTTTCTATATAAAAATTTTGTCTCTAAAATTTTTCTATATAAAAATTTTGTCTCGAAAATTTTTCTATATAAAAATTTTGTCTCGAAAATTTTTCTATATAAAAATTTTGTCTCGAAAATTTTTCTATATAAAAATTTTGTCTCGAAAATTTTTCTATATAAAAATTTTGTCTCGAAAATTTTTCTATATAAAAATTTTGTCTCGAAAATTTTTCTATATAAAAATTTTGTCACGAAAATTTTTCTATATAAAAATTTTGTCTCGAAAATTTTTCTATATAAAAATTTTGTCTCGAAAATTTTTCTATATAAAAATTTTGTCTCGAAAATTTTTCTATATAAAAATTTTGTCTCGAAAATTTTTCTATATAAAAATTTTGTATCGAAAATTTTTCTATATAAAAATTTTGTCTCGAAAATTTTTCTATATAAAAATTTTGTCTCGAAAATTTTTCTATATAAAAATTTTGTCTCGAAAATTTTTCAATATAAAAATTTTGTCTTGAAAATTTTTCTATATAAAAAGTTTGTCTCAAAAATTTTTCTATATAAAAATTTTGTCTCGAAAATTTTTCTATATAAAAATTTTGTCTCGAAAATTTTTCTATATAAAAATTTTGTCTCGAAAATTTTTCTATATAAAAATTTTGTCTCGAAAATTTTTCTATATAAAAATTTTGTCTCGAAAATTTTTCTATATAAAAATTTTGTCTCGAAAATTTTTCTATATAAAAATTTTGTCTCGAAAATTTTTCTATATAAAAATTTTGTCTCGAAAATTTTTCTATATAAAAATTTTGTCTCGAAAATTTTTCTATATAAAAATTTTGTCTCGAAAATTTTTCTATATAAAAATTTTGTCTCGAAAATTTTTCTATATAAAAATTTTGTCTCGAAAATTTTTCTATATAAAAATTTTGTCTCGAAAATTTTTCTATATAAAAATTTTGTCTCGAAAATTTTTCTATATAAAAATTTTGTCTCGAAAATTTTTCTATATAAAAATTTTGTCTCGAAAATTTTTCTATATAAAAATTTTGTCTCGAAAATTTTTCAATATAAAAATTTTGTCTTGAAAATTTTTCTATATAAAAAGTTTGTCTCAAAAATTTTTCTATATAAAAATTTTGTCTCGAAAATTTTTCTATATAAAAATTTTGTCTCGAAAATTTTTCTATATAAAAATTTTGTCTCGAAAATTTTTCTATATAAAAATTTTGTCTCGAAAATTTTTCTATATAAAAATTTTGTCTCGAAAATTTTTCTACATAAAAATTTTGTCTCGAAAATTTTTTTATAAAATTTTTCTATATAAAAATTTTGTCTCGAAAATTTTTCTATATAAAAATTTTGTCTCGAAAATTTTTCTATATAAAAATTTTGTCTCGAAAATTTTTCAATATAAAAATTTTGTCTTGAAAATTTTTCTATATAAAAAGTTTGTCTCAAAAATTTTTCTATATAAAAATTTTGTCTCGAAAATTTTTCTATATAAAAATTTTGTCTCGAAAATTTTTCTATATAAAAATTTTGTCTCGAAAATTTTTCTATATAAAAATTTTGTCTCGAAAATTTTTCTATATAAAAATTTTGTCTCGAAAATTTTTCTATATAAAAATTTTGTCTCGAAAATTTTTCTACATAAAAATTTTTGTCTCGAAAATTTTTCTATAAAATTTTTCTATATAAAAATTTTGTCTCGAAAATTTTTCTATATAAAAATTTTGTCTTGAAAATTTTTCTATATAAAAATTTTGTCCCGAAAATTTTTTATAAATTTTTTTTTTTTTTTTAAATTTTTATAAAAATTTATAAAAATTTTTTGACAAATTTCTTATTTTTATAGGAAATTTTTCAAAAATTTCTTATTTTTATAAGGATTTTTTTTTAATTTCTTCTTTTTATAGAAAATTAAAAAAAATCTTATCTTTATAGGAAATTTTTCAAAAGTTTCTTATAGTTGTAGAAAATTTATGATTTTTTTTACAGAAAATTTTTCAAAAATTTCATATATTTATAAGAAATTTTTCAAAAATTTTATAAGAAATTTTTTAAAAATTTCTTATTTTTATAGGAAATTAAAAAAAAAATTATATGGAATTTTTCAAAAATATTTTTATTGTTATAGGAAAATTTTTAAATTTAAGTTTTATTTTATTTCCATAAATTTTTTATACATGTTTTTCAAAAATATCTTAATTCTATAGGAATATTTTAATAAATTTCTTGTTTTTATAGGAAATTTATAAATATTTTTTATTTGTATAAGAATTTTTCAAAATTTATTATTTTTAAACGAAATTTTTGAAAAATTTCTTTATTTTTAAAGAAATTATTTAGGAATTTTCTATTTTATAATTTTTATGGCAAATATTTCAAAATTTTTTCAACATTTGTAAGGACTGAAATTTTTCTAAAATTTCTTTTAAAATTTCATATCTTTAAAAAAATTCTTCTTTTTATGAAAATTAAAAAAAAAATCTCATCTTTATAGACATTTTCCAAAACATTCTTATTTTTATAGAAAATCTCTCAATTTTTGTTTACTTTTTCAAAAATTTTCTAATTTTTAAAGAAAATTTTTCAAAAATTTCTTATTTTTATAGGAAATTTTTCAAAAATTTATTTTTTTTTTACAGGAAATTTTTTAAAAATAACTTATTTTTATATAAAATTTTTCAAAAATTTCTTATTTTTATAGAAAATTTTTGAAAAATTTCTTTATTTTAAACGGAATTTTTCAAAATTTTTTTTATTTAATATTTTTCATTTTTTTTTTTTATTTTTATTAAAAGTTTTTTAAAATTTTCTTATTTCTATAGAAAATTTGTACAAAAATTTTTATTTTTTATAGAAAATATTTAAAGTTTTTATTTTAACGTTTGTAGGGATTGAAATTTTTCAAAAACTTCTTTTAAATTTTATTATTTTATAAAAAATCTTTCAAATATTTCTTATTTTTATTTTTTTTTTTTTTATAGAAAAATTTTTATTTTATTTTATAGGAAATTTTTCAAAATTTTTAAAAATTTCTCGTATTTTATACAAAATTAAAAAAAAAATCTTAGTTTTGTAGGAAAAATTTCAACAATTTTTTATTTTTATTGCATATTTTTTTAAAAGTTTCCTGTTTTTTTTTTTTGAAAATTTTAGAGAAATTTTTTATTTTTTATAGGAAATTTTTTACGAATTTTCAAAAATAAATTTCTTTTTTTTTTTTGGGAAATATTTCAAAATGTTATTGTTTTTTAGGAAATTCAAAATTTTTCACTTTCTATCTGAAATTTTTTTTAAATTTTGCTTTTTTATAGGAAATTTATAAAAATTTCTCATATATTTAAGAAATTTTTAAAAAAATTCTTGTTTTAATTTATTTATTTTTATTAAAAAATTATAAAAATGTACTTATTTTTATAGGATTTTTTTTAATTTCTTATTTTTTAGGAAATTTTGGAAAAATCTTATATTTGTAGGAAATTTTTTCAAAAATTATTTATTTTTACAAAAAATTTTTTAAAATTTTCGTATTTTTATAATAAATTGTAACAAAAAATTTCTTATTTTTATAGAAACTTACTTAAAATTTCTTTTTGTTGTGGGATGTTTTCCAGTTTTTTTTATTTTTAAAGGAAAATTTTTTAAATTTTTTTTTAGGATTTTTTAAAAAATTTTTTCAAAAATTTCTTTATTTTATTTAATATTTTCAAAAATTTCTTTTCTGAAAAATTTTTGTAGGAATTTTTCAAGAATTTCTGATTTTGTTAAAGAAAATTTTTAAGAGACTTATTTTTATCAAATTTTATCAAAAAATTTTTTTTGTCGGAAATTTTTCAAAAATTTCTTATTTTTTTTAAGCAAATTTTACAAAAATTTCATATTTTTGTATTAAATCTTTCAAAAATATCTTATTTTTATTTGAAAATTTAATGAAGCCTTTTTAACTTTGAATTTCAATGAAATTTTAATCAATTAGATTAATTTTAAATTGAACTACTGAATTTTAATGAACTTTTTTTTAAAGTGTCAATTGTAGAAAAATTGTTCAACCCTAAAATTGCAATATGTATTCCTACGTTTGGCTTCTTAAGGTTTTTTTCGTAATTTAAATAATTTCCATATTGATGTCAAATCAATAAACATTTGTGTATGTATGTAGATTTAAACTCTTTTGTCGGGCCATCAATAAATGCCCAGTAGTTTTAGAAGTACATAAAGTCTCCAGTAAAATTAATGAATATAAACAGATCTAAATCTTATTTTTGTAGTACCGAGATGATCTTTAGTTAAACTCTGGCGAATTAAGAACTGGCTAATATTGCAATTTCGTTGGTACGTTTCTTGTTTTGAACTGCTGGGTTTTAATATTATAGCTTCTGCAGCCGCATGTATCAAGTTACAAGCTTAAATCTAAAAATATTTTTATATATGAACAATTATACATAGAAAATGCATAAATCCAGGTTAAATTTGTCTAAATAACCAATAGTTTTTTTTTTAAATACTTGAAAAAAACTTTTCAATTTTTTCAAGAAAAGTTTTGTGGCAAAAGTACAAACATACTCGTATATCTAGAACAAACACATGATAAGTATGAAAAATTTAAAACTCAAAATATAAACAAAAACAAATTTATCTGTAAGTAAAACCATAAAAAGTTACTTGTACAAAATTAAAGTTTTTCTTGTAATAGTTTGTCCATTCGTCTGACTAAAAATCCGTCTAACCGTCCGTCTGTTTGTTTGCTACTCGTAGCTGAGGTTAAGTTTTAATGGATGTGGGTCATAGATTTTGAGGGACAAAATTAATGTCTAAAAGTTTTAGGGTAATTTTTTTCTGTTTTCTAATTTTCTTTCACTTTTATTTTGATTTAAAGAAAATGTCATTATTATGTTGTTACATGTTACATATTCGTAGTCGATTTTAGAAAATACAAGTAATAAAATATGCATGACCTATTTAATGTCGAACAAAAAAAAAAAATCGGTAAAATAAAACAAAATTTTAAATTTGTAATAAAGAAATATTTTGATATTTATAAATACTAGAATTTATTTATATACAGGCATAAATACATATTTATTGATGAATATTTTAATTCTTTAGTTCTTTAGTTTTTTTGTTTTTCTATTATATTTTTAATTAAAATGCAATAAACTTTTTGATGAAAACCGAAGTCTGTCATAGGGTTTAACATGGTACAAATAAGTTTTTTTTTTTATTTCTAGCATTGATTTATTTCGAGACTTCAAATAAATTAGTTTTCAAAAAAATACAAAACTGTGTAAAGAATTTAATTTACAATATAATGTCTCTTGAAATGAAAGGCTTTTTATAGCAGTTTTGCTCTAGTTCCCAATGAAATTGAAGTTTACGTAAACCTAAAGTTATGACCCTAGAACTAAAAAAAAATTTAAGACTTTAATAGTTTTTATTATTTATGAAATATAGAACTAGAATCTGTCAATTTTTGTGAAACTTTTGAAATCGAAAAAATTCAGCAGCAAAATATTTTAGAAAACCTAACAGCTAATTAGTAATAAAGCTTTTAAACTTAATTTAAAGGAAACTTTTCAAAAGCTTCTTATTTTTATAGGAAATTTTTCAAAAATTTCCTCTTCTATATGAAATTTAAAACAAAAAATTTTTTTATAGATAATTTTTCAAAAATTTCTTGTTTTTATAGAAATTTTTTAAAAAAATTTCTATGAAAAGAAAATTCTTCAAAAATTTTTATTTTCATAGAAATTTTTTGAAAAATGTCTTATAGGAAATGCATTATAGGAAATTTTCCAAAAGAAATTCTTGTTTCAATAGAAATTTTTCGAAAAGGATTTTTTTTTGGAAAATTTCTTATTTTTGTATGAAATTTTTCATGAATTTTCATCTTTTTTTGAAAGTTTTCTAAAATTTCTTATTTTTTTAGAAAATTTTTTAAAAATTTCTTACATTTATAAAAAGTTTTTAAAAATATTCGTATTCTATTAGAAAAATTTTCAATAATATCTTATTTTTTTAAGAAATTTTTCAAAAGTTTTTTTACAAGAAATTTTCAAAACATTTCTCAATTTTATAGGAAATTTAAATAAAATCTATTTTTTATAGAAAATTTTTAAAAAAATTTCTTATTTTTATAGAAAATTTTCAAAAAAATTTCTTATTTTTATAGAAAATTTTTAAAAATGTTCATATCTTTGTAGGAAGTTTCTCAAAATTTCGTATTTTTATTGGAATCTTTTAAAAATATCTTATTTTTATAGGAAATTTAAAAAATATATATTTTTATTGGAAAAATTTCTAAAATTTCTTATTTTTATTTTTTTAAGAAATTTTTGAAAAATTTCTTATTCATGCAGGGTAATTTTACTTTTTAGGAAATTTTACAAAAATTTCTTATTGGAAATTTTTCAAACATTTCTTAATTTTATAGCAAATTTTTCTTAAGTTTCTCATATTAATTATAAATTTATCTAAAATTTCATATTTGTGTGGGAAACCTTACAAAAACTTTTATTTTTATGAGAAATTTTCAAAAAAAAACTTCTTATTTTTATAGCAAATTTTTCAAAAGTTTCTTATCTTTATAGGGAATTTGTAAATTTTTTTTTATTTTTATAGCAAATTTTTCAAAAGTTTATTTTTTTGATTAAGAAATTTATTTTCATAGGAAATTTTTAAAAAATTTATTTTCTTATAGGAAATTTTTCAAAAGTTTCTAATTTTTATAGGAAATTTTTCAAAAACTTCTGATTTTTATGAGAAATTTTTCAAAAATTTCTTATTTTTATAGAAAATTTTTCAAAAATTACTTAATTTTGTAGGACTTTTTTTAAATTTTCTTATTTTTATTAAAATTTTTCAAAAATTTCTTATTTTCATAAGAAATTTTATTAAAAATTTCTTATTTTTAAAAGAAAATTTTTTAAAAATATCTTTTTTTATAGGAAATTTTTCAGAAATTTCTTGTTATTATAGGGAGTTTTTTAAAAATTTATTATTTTTCAAAAATTTGTTATTTTTATAGAAAATTTTTCAAAAATTTCTTTTTTTTATCGGAAATTAAAAAAAAAAAAAAAAAAATTATAGGAAATTTTTCAAAAATTCCTTTTTTATAGGAAATTTTCAAAAATTTCTTTTTTTATATGAATTTTCAAAATTTTCGTGTTTTTATAGGAACATTTAAAAATTTTTTTTATTTTTCTAAGATTTTTTCAAAAATTTCTTATTTTTATATTAAAATTTTTAAAAATTGTTTATTTGTAGCAAAATTTTTCAAAAATTTCTTCTTTTTAAAAGGCTTTTTTAACAAATTTCATATTCTTACAAAATAGTTTTAAAAAATTTCTTATGTTTATAGGACATTTCTTATTTTTATAGGAACATTTTCAAAAATTTCATGTTTGTATTTTTCAAAAATTTCTTATGGATAAAGGAAATTTTTCAAAGATTTATTATTTTCATAAGAAACTTTACAAACATTTTTGATTTTGATAGAAAATTTAAAAAAATATTTCTTATTTCTATCGTATATTCTTCAATAATTTATTATTTTTATAGGAAATTTTTCAAAAATTTTTAGTTTTTATAGGAAACTTTTCAGAAATTTCTAATTTTTATGGAAAATTTTTCAAAAATTGTTCATTTTGATAGGAAATTTTTCAAAAATTTCTTATCTTTAAAGTAAATTTTTCAAAAATTTCTTATTTTTATAGAAAATTTTTCAAAAAATTGGTATAGGAAATTTTTTAAAAATTTCATATTTTTGTAGCAAATTTCTTTTCTGAACTTGAACTTTGTAGGAGATTTTTCAAAAATTTCTTAGTTTAAAGGAAATTTTTCAAAAATTTCTTAGTTTAAAGGGAAATTTTTCAAAATCTCTTCTTTTGGTAGGAAATTTTAAAAAAAATTCTTATTTTTACAGGAAATTAAAAAAAATATTTTTGTACAGAAAATTTTTCAAAAATTTCCTATTTGATTGAAAGAAATTATTTTTAGTTGAACCAGAAATTTATGTTGATGGTCGTGGGTTCGAGTCGGGCTCAGGTTCATGTCATAAATTATTTTTTTTTTTTTTTTTTTTTTTTTTTAATTTATGATTTTTAAATTAGATGAATAAATTTTAGGAATACTGAAAAAACTATGTGACACTTAGCAGTGTGGAATGCTGCATTTTCTGTCCCGCTACGGACTTCATCAGCACACTGTGTCACCAACTGTTAGATGCCAGTAGTTAAGATCATCTATTTAACTGAATTCTTAAGCGAAATTGAAAACGAGAATTATGTTAACACTCATTTCTATTTCACCTATGACCATATGATCGATTCAGTTAGACGAACTTATCCACCATAGTTTTTTCCTTTATGTTTTGTATCCCTATCCTTTATTAATCTACATTTACTTTGTACTTTAACCAACTGTCAGCTGGTAATGAAGACAAAGATTTTTGTTTTGACAAGTTTTGTTTTATTCTTTTACGTTAATGCAAATTTTGAATTTAGTATCAACTTGAAAGAGTTAATGAAAACATGTAAATCGCGGTGCCCATGCAATTTAATTGAAAGAAATTATTTTTAGTTGAACCAGAAATTTATGTTGATGGTCGTGGGTTCGAGTCGGGCTCAGGTTCATGTCATAAATTATTTTTTTTTTTTTTTTTTTTTTTTTTTTTTTTTTTTTAATTTATGATTTTTAAATTAGATGAATAAATTTTAGGAATACTGAAAAAACTATGTGACACTTAGCAGTGTGGAATGCTGCATTTTCTGTCCCGCTACGGACTTCATCAGCAAACTGTGTCACCAACTGTTAGATGCCAGTAGTTAAGATCATCTATTTAACTGAATTCTTAAGCGAAATTGAAAACGAGAATTATGTTAACACTCATTTCTATTTCACCTATGACCATATGATCGATTCAGTTAGACGAACTTATCCACCATAGTTTTTTTCTTTATGTTTTGTATCCCTATCCTTTATTAATCTACATTTACTTTGTACTTTAACCAACTGTCAGCTGGTAATGAAGACAAAGATTTTTGTTTTGACAAGTTTTGTTTTATTCTTTTACGTTAATGCAAATTTTGAATTTAGTATCAACTTGAAAGAGTTAATGAAAACATGTAAATCGCGGTGCCCATGCAATTTAATTGAAAGAAATTATTTTTAGTTGAACCAGAAATTTATGTTGATGGTCGTGGGTTCGAGTCGGGCTCAGGTTCATGTCATAAATTATTTTATGACATGAAGTCCGTAGCGGGACAGAAAATGCAGCATTCCACACTGCTAAGTGTCACATAGTTTTTTCAGTATTCCTAAAATTTATTCATCTAATTTAAAAATCATAAATTAAAAAAAAAAAAAAAAAAAAAAAAAAAAAAAAATAATTTATGACATGAACCTGAGCCCGACTCGAACCCACGACCATCAACATAAATTTCTGGTTCAACTAAAAATAATTTCTTTCAATTAAATTGCATGGGCACCGCGATTTACATGTTTTCATTAACTCTTTCAAGTTGATACTAAATTCAAAATTTGCATTAACGTAAAAGAATAAAACAAAACTTGTCAAAACAAAAATCTTTGTCTTCATTACCAGCTGACAGTTGGTTAAAGTACAAAGTAAATGTAGATTAATAAAGGATAGGGATACAAAACATAAAGGAAAAAACTATGGTGGATAAGTTCGTCTAACTGAATCGATCATATGGTCATAGGTGAAATAGAAATGAGTGTTAACATAATTCTCGTTTTCAATTTCGCTTAAGAATTCAGTTAAATAGATGATCTTAACTACTGGCATCTAACAGTTGGTGACACAGTGTGCTGATGAAGTCCGTAGCGGGACAGAAAATGCAGCATTCCACACTGCTAAGTGTCACATAGTTTTTTCAGTATTCCTAAAATTTATTCATCTAATTTAAAAATCATAAATTAAAAAAAAAAAAAAAAAAAAAAAAAAAAATAATTTATGACATGAACCTGAGCCCGACTCGAACCCACGACCATCAACATAAATTTCTGGTTCAACTAAAAATAATTTCTTTCAATTAAATTGCATGGGCACCGCGATTTACATGTTTTCATTAACTCTTTCAAGTTGATACTAAATTCAAAATTTGCATTAACGTAAAAGAATAAAACAAAACTTGTCAAAACAAAAATCTTTGTCTTCATTACCAGCTGACAGTTGGTTAAAGTACAAAGTAAATGTAGATTAATAAAGGATAGGGATACAAAACATAAAGGAAAAAACTATGGTGGATAAGTTCGTCTAACTGAATCGATCATATGGTCATAGGTGAAATAGAAATGAGTGTTAACATAATTCTCGTTTTCAATTTCGCTTAAGAATTCAGTTAAATAGATGATCTTAACTACTGGCATCTAACAGTTGGTGACACAGTGTGCTGATGAAGTCCGTAGCGGGACAGAAAATGCAGCATTCCACACTGCTAAGTGTCACATAGTTTTTTCAGTATTCCTAAAATTTATTCATCTAATTTAAAAATCATAAATTAAAAAAAAAAAAAAAAAAAAAAAAAAAAAATAATTTATGACATGAACCTGAGCCCGACTCGAACCCACGACCATCAACATAAATTTCTGGTTCAACTAAAAATAATTTCTTTCAATTAAATTGCATGGGCACCGCGATTTACATGTTTTCATTAACTCTTTCAAGTTGATACTAAATTCAAAATTTGCATTAACGTAAAAGAATAAAACAAAACTTGTCAAAACAAAAATCTTTGTCTTCATTACCAGCTGACAGTTGGTTAAAGTACAAAGTAAATGTAGATTAATAAAGGATAGGGATACAAAACATAAAGGAAAAAACTATGGTGGATAAGTTCGTCTAACTGAATCGATCATATGGTCATAGGTGAAATAGAAATGAGTGTTAACATAATTCTCGTTTTCAATTTCGCTTAAGAATTCAGTTAAATAGATGATCTTAACTACTGGCATCTAACAGTTGGTGACACAGTGTGCTGATGAAGTCCGTAGCGGGACAGAAAATGCAGCATTCCACACTGCTAAGTGTCACATAGTTTTTTCAGTATTCCTAAAATTTATTCATCTAATTTAAAAATCATAAATTAAAAAAAAAAAAAAAAAAAAAAAAATAATTTATGACATGAACCTGAGCCCGACTCGAACCCACGACCATCAACATAAATTTCTGGTTCAACTAAAAATAATTTCTTTCAATTAAATTGCATGGGCACCGCGATTTACATGTTTTCATTAACTCTTTCAAGTTGATACTAAATTCAAAATTTGCATTAACGTAAAAGAATAAAACAAAACTTGTCAAAACAAAAATCTTTGTCTTCATTACCAGCTGACAGTTGGTTAAAGTACAAAGTAAATGTAGATTAATAAAGGATAGGGATACAAAACATAAAGGAAAAAACTATGGTGGATAAGTTCGTCTAACTGAATCGATCATATGGTCATAGGTGAAATAGAAATGAGTGTTAACATAATTCTCGTTTTCAATTTCGCTTAAGAATTCAGTTAAATAGATGATCTTAACTACTGGCATCTAACAGTTGGTGACACAGTGTGCTGATGAAGTCCGTAGCGGGACAGAAAATGCAGCATTCCACACTGCTAAGTGTCACATAGTTTTTTCAGTATTCCTAAAATTTATTCATCTAATTTAAAAATCATAAATTAAAAAAAAAAAAAAAAAATAATTTATGACATGAACCTGAGCCCGACTCGAACCCACGACCATCAACATAAATTTCCTATTTGTATGAAACATTTTTAAAAAATATCGTGTTCTTATACACATTTTACTTCTGCTTTTCAAACGTTATTTCTTAAAAATTTCTCTTTTTTGTATTTTTAAGGAAATTTTTCTAAAATTCCTTATTTTTAAGGAAATTTTTCAAAAATTTATAATTTTAGTAGGAAATTTTTTATTTTTTATAGGAATTTTTTCAGAATTGTTCTATTTTTATAAGAAATTTTTCAAAGATTTCTTATATATGTAGGAAATTTTTCGAAATTTTCTTTTTTTTTATAGGACACTTTTAAAAAATTTCTTTATTATTGGAAATTTTTCAAACATTTGTGTTTTAAATCTAGTTTTTTACACTTTTTTCAATTGTTAAATATTTTTCAATTTTCAATTTTTCATCGAACTTTTTGTTTAATTTACTTTAAACGAACAGGTCAATTATATCACAAATTATTTGCATTTCTATTTTAATATTAGAATTTAAAATTTTATTAAATTTTGTTGCAAATTTTTAAACGAATAATATTTGTTTAGTGTCTCTTTATTAATTTTTTATGTGCATTTATTAAATTTATTTTATCGCGACGTGTTTGAATTTAAATATTTCATATTAAATTTTAAAATTGTAAAATCTATTACCAAATAATATATTCATGAATTAATTTAGTGTTTTTTTTTGTATTTATTTTCAGGTAAATGATAAACAGATTTAAATTTATATGTTTATTTAGAACATATTGTTTTAAGGTAAACTATTTAATTACATATAACTTTAACAAACTAATACAAAATTATAAAAATGCCTAAAAGTAGGCAACGTTTTTATACTTATCACTTATGATGCATCATATGTAAATGTGCTTTGCAAAGGGTTTACATAAATTTATTGATTTACAAAACTCTTAAAAATTAGAAACTTATAAAAAGTTTTCTATATAAATAAAACAATTTTAAAAAATTTCTATAAAATTAAATATAGGAAACTTTTGAAAAATTTACTTTGACAATAAAAATTTGTTGAAAAATTTTCTATTAAAATAAGGAATTTTTGAAACATTTCCTATAAAAATCATTTTTTTTTTAAATTACCTATAAAATAAAATTTCAATTTATTTTTACGAAAATTCCTCTAATTATATTTGCACATATTAAAGCTTTCTGCCAAAATATGATAAAATATTTAAATTTTCAATTGTAGTTGAATTTGTTCTATCACAAACTAAATTTCGTTAATCTTCTTTTCATATTTTAGTCATTAACATCTGTTAAATTTCACATTTTTAAATCATATTATTATAGGTAATTAAACTAGTTATTACTATTAAAATATCTAAATATTATTACCCAAAAAATTTCTATAAACCACAAGCATTTAAATTATCTCTTTTAATTTTCAAAAAAAAAAGAATTTCTTTTTTCTGTAAATTTTTAATAACTTGTAAATTTACAATATTTTACATATTCAATTCTATAATATTATACAAAAATCTCTATATGATACACAGAAAAATAGTAATTAGCTTACGATAAATAATTATAGTAAAGCATTAAAAATATCAATATTTGCAAATACTCGTTTATAATATAAAAGAGTTTTTTTTTGTAATTATATACTTGTAGTGGTTTTATTTAAATTATAAAATAATATTAAATATTATATTAAAATATTATATTGTATATTTTCCATCTGAGTTTGAGTTTTACTAGCATTTCCATAAAATAATAGTAAATTTTGTGAATGTTGTTCTATGCGAAAATGTAACGTAAACACTTTGTAATTATGCGAAAGGTGGATAGGGCTGGAGACAAGCTTTATACTTTTTCTGTGTTATGATAGTTTAACCCGTTTATCACCATTGTTGCATACATGCAACATCACACAAGCCGGCAAAAAAAGCAAAATTTCTTTATGTTAAGAACATTTTTGAAAAATTTCTATTACAGAGAATTTTTTTTAAACAATTCATATTTTTATAGAAAATTTTTGAAATTTCTTTTATTTTATAGACAAAGTCAAAAATTTCGTATTTTTATAGGAAATTTTTCAAAAATTTTTTACTTTTCAAAAATTTCCCAATTTTATAGGAAATTTTTTACAAAACTTCTTAATTTTATACGGAATTTTTCACAAAACTTCTTAATTTTATAGGAAATTTTTCACAAAAATTTCTTATTTTTATGGGAAATTTTTCTACAATTTCTTATTTTTTTTAGGAAATTTTTCTAAAATTTCTTATTTTTAAGGAAACTTTTCTAAAATTTCTTATTTTTATAGGAAATTTTTGTAAAATTTTAATTTTTATAGGAAATTTTTCTAAAATTTTATTTTTTATAGAAAAATTTTTTTTATTTTTATAGGAAATTTTTCAAAAATTTTATATTTTTAAAGGAAATTTTTCTAAAATTTAAACAAAAATTTTTCAAAATTTTTTCTTTTTATAAGAAATTTTTCAAAAATCTTTTATTTCATGGTAAATTTTTAAAAAATTTCTTATTTTTATAGGAAAATTTTCAAATATTTCTTTTTTTAAAGGAAATTTTTCAAAAATTTCTTATTCTTATAAGAAATTTTTCAAAACATTTCTTATTTTTATAGGAAAGTTTTCAAACGTTTCTTATTTTTATAAAAAGTTTTTTAAAAATTTCTTATTTTTATAGAAATTCATTCAAAACATTTTTATTTTTATAGAAAATTAAAAAAAAAATGTTATTTTTATAGGAGATTTTTCAAAATTTCTTATTTTTATAGGAAATTTTTTAAATATTTCTTACTTTTATAGGAAATTTTTCAAACATATCTTATTTTTATAAGAATTTTTTTTTTTTAATTTCTTATTTTTATAGGAATTCTTTCAAAAATTTATTATTTTTATATGAAAATTTTAAAAAATTTCTTATTTTTATAGAAAATTTTTAAAAAATTGTTTATTTTTATAGGAAATTTTTAAAAAATTTCTTATTTTTATAGGAAATTTTTCAAAAATTTCTTATTTTTTTTAGGAAAATTTTTCAAAAATTTCTTATTTTTATAGGAACATTTTTAAAAAATTTCTTATTTTTATAGGAAATTTTTCAAAAATTTCTTATTTTTAAAGGAAATTTTTCAAAAATTTCTAATTTTATAGGAAATTTTTCAAAAATTTCTTATTTTTAGAGGAAATTTTTCAAAAATTTCTTATTTTTATAGGAAATTTTTCAAAAATTTCTTATTTTTATAGGAAATTTTTCAAAAATTTCTTATTTTTATAGGAAATTTTTCAAAAATTTCTTACTTTTATTGGAAATTTTTAAAAAATGTCTCATTTTTAAAATATTTTTATAGGAAAAGATTTTAAATATTTCATATTTTTAGAGAAAATTATTCCAAAAATTTCTTATTTTTATAGGACATTTTTAAAAAATTTCATATTATTAAATGAACTTTTTCAAAAATTTCTTATTTTTATAAGAAATATTTAAAAAATTTCTTATTATTTTTATAGAAAATTTTTCAAAAATTTCCTATTTTATAAGAAATGTTTCAAAAATTTCTTTGTTTTTTGGAATTTTTTTTAAAAATTTCTAATTTTTATGGGAAATTTTTAAAAAATTTCTTGTTTTATAAGAAATTTTTTAAAAATTTTTTATTTTTATAGAAAATATTTTAAAAATTTCTTATTTTTATAGGAAGTTTTTTAAAATTTATAGAAAATTAAAAAAAAAAAATTTGTTGCTAAATTTTCAAAAAAAATTTTTTGGAGAAATATCCTAAAATATATTTTTTAGAGCAAATTTTTGAAGAATTTTTCACTTTAGTAGCAAATTTGGCAAAAATTTCTTAACTTTTTTTAGCTATTAAATTTCTATTCATTTCTGCTTTTGCTATTTCAACCCAACAACTGCATTTTACGCAGTAGGTGGTAGCAACATCCCTCCCTTTATGTGAAAATATTTATATAGATCTATTGCTACAAACTGGGGTTAACATAAATCTACATGATTATTTCACGATTTTTATGCAACATAAGGTAATGCAAATATTATTATATGAAACATTTACTCTGGCTGAAATACCACATGCCTGAACTCGTTTTCGTGTTGCCTGCTTTTAGGGAGGTGGAGTCCGTCATGTAAATGTTCGGATCTTTGCATACTTTTGTCTAAAGTTTAGCTCATACATAGCAATTTGTTTACAAACGTTTCAGATTTTTTTAGTTCATTTTTACACGTAACATTATAAAGAAAAAATATTGTTAAATATTTTTTATTAAAACGAAATGATGTAGCATGAAATGATTTTATGGTATGTCGTATGTTAGCTTGGAATTTTTATTTATGAGAAATTAATTTATTTTGTAGAATTTTTTAGGCGCATGCAGATTTCATTTAAAAGAGGTGAGCCCAATCCCATATGTATATAAGAGATTTTTGATAAATTTCCCATAAATATAAGAAGTTTTTGAAAAAAAATTATTTTAATAAGATATTTTTGAAAAATCACTTATAAAAATAAGAAATTAAAAAAAAACTGAAATTTTTTAAATTTTCTTAAAAACTTAAAAATGAGAAATCTTAAAATTTTTTTTTTTTTTTGATAAATTTTCTATAAAAATAAGAAAATTTTCCATAAAAACAAGAAATTTCAAAAAAAAATTTCTTAAAAATGAAGAAGTTTTTGAAAAATTTTACATAAAATTAATTTGAAATCTTTTCAAGGAAAAATTTTTAAATTTTCTATAAAAATAAGAACTTTTTAAAAATTTCCTATAAAAAATTCATATAAAAATATAAAATTTTTGAAAATTTTAAAATAAAAATAAGAAATGTTTGAAAAAATTTCACATAAAACTAAGAAATTTTTGAAAAATTTCTTATGGAAATAAGAAAATTTTGAAAAATTTCCTATAAAAATAAAGAATTTTTTAAAAATTTTCTATAAGAATAAGAAATTTTCGAAAAATTGCCTATAAAAAATAAGAAACTTTTGAAAAATTTCCTAAGAATAAGAGATTTTTAAAAAATTTCCTATAAAAATAAAAAAATTTAGAAAAATTTTCTATAAAAATAAGAAATTTTAGAAAAATTTTCTATAAAAATAAGAAATTTTTTAAAAATTTCCTAAAAAATAAGACACTTTTTATAAATTTTCTACAAAGAAAGACATTTTTTCATAGAACTAAGAATTTCTAAAAAATTTCATTAAAATGAAAAGTTTTTAAAAAAATATCCATTAATTTGAAAACTTAAAAAAAAGTTGAAAATTTTCCTATAAAAATAAGAAATTTTTGAAAAATTTTATATAAAATTAAGAAAATTTTTGAAAAATTTCGTATACAAATCCGAAATTTTTGAAAAGCTTCCTATAAATAAAATAAATTTTTGAAAAATTTCCTGTAAAAATTAGATTTTTTTTTTTTAAATAAGAAACCTTTTTTTTTATAAAAATAATAAATTTTTTTAAAACTTACTATAAAAATAATAAATTTTTGAAAAATTTCCTATAAAAATAAGAAAGTTTTTGAAAAATTTCCTATAAAAATAAGAAAATTTAGAAAAATTTCTTATAAAAATAGGAAATTTTTAAAGAATTTCCAAAAAAAAAGGAATTTTTGAAAAATTTCCTATAAAAGCAACAAATTTATAAAAAGTTTCGTATAAAAATAAGAAATTTTAGAAAAATTGTCTATAAAAATAAGACATTTTTGAAAACTTTCCTATAAAAATATGAAATTTTTGAAAAATTTCCTAAAAAAAAATTTTCAAAATTTTTAAAGAATTTCCTAAAAGAAAAAAAAGGAATTTTTGAAAAATTTCCTATTAAAATAACAAATTTTTAAAAAGTTTCGTATAAAAATAAGAAATTTTAGAAAAATTTCCTATAAAAACAAATTTTTAAAAAATTTGCTATAAAATAAGAAATTTTTAAAAAATTTTCTACAAAAATAAGAAACTTTGAAAATTTTTCTTTAAAGAATAATAAATTTTTTTAAAAACTTCCTATTTAAATAAGAAAGCTTTGAAAATTTCCTATAAAAAGAAGAATTTTTTGAAAAATTTTATTTATTATGGTTTGATGAAAAGGACAAATCTTCATTTGTTTCTTGATCTAGCCGGTCTAAGATATGTAGATAAATTGCATGTGTTTAACTTTTGGTATTTCGATAGATGTTTGTTTTTCATGTACTCAATAGAGTGATTGACATAAAACAAATTTGCAGGAAAATTCTTATCAATATTGTATTATTATAGCTGACACCCTGACATTATAGGGAAAAATTAAATTTCAAATTTATTAATCAATTTATGAGAAATATCCGTCAATGAAGACAAAAGCGTGTACAGTCAAAAATAGGCATGAAAAGCTTTATGTTTAAATAGGTTCATTTACTTGCAATAAAGAATTCCTAAGACTATTTAATTTTTCAGCTATTAAATTAGACTTCCTGCTGCCCAATTAAAAACTCCTTTATTTTAAATACCCTTTTTCCACGAACACCAACAATAGGATTACATTATTTTATGAATTAAAGACTATTTATATTTTAATTAACTCATGTCTAAAAAAAATTTAAACTTTCAACAAAAAGTACTTTTAATTTTTCACCTCCAAAAAAAAAGGTCTCAAACATTGTTGACCTTAAATTGAAATTAAAACAATTAAATACTTCCCCTTTTTATTTATGTTCAAAGCTTAATATTTTAATAATCTCTGGCAGAGAGAACAGCAGCAACGAAAATAATGAAAATAATATGGTTTTAATTTAACACTTTAAACCCTTTAAAAACATTTAATTTAATTTTAATACTTCAAAACTTAAGCAAAACAGAAATATAACCTTTTTTGCCGTATGCTTTTTTAAACACCTTTATGTCCTTTTTTGGCAGAAAGTCCTTCTTTTCCAAAAAACAGTAAAAAGCTAAAAGAAGAAAATGCTTTCATTTTGTTTGTTATTGTTATTTAACCTTTTAAGCAAATTGACCATTTAATAGAGAACGAGACGTAGGGAGTCAAATAAAAAAAGGATCAAATAGAAAATAACAAAATTAAAAAAAAAAGGATTAATGTTGTCCTGGCATTGATGATGGTGTTTCATAGATATTTTAGCAAGCAGAACAAAAATTCATTGATGCATAAAATAACAAATACATAAACTTTTGATGGATAACAACTCGTGGCTCGGACTATAGAAAAAAATAACTAGGGTAATAAAAAAAAACCTATTAAAAGTATAACAAAGTTCACACAAATTTGGGGCAACCAAAATTTCCATCTAAAATTTCTTTATATTACGGGAAATTATTAAATATTTTCACATTATTTAAGGAATTCTTAAGAAACATTTTTAATAAGAAATTTTTCAAAAATTTCTTATTTTTAAGGCAATTTAAAAAAATCTTATTTTTATAGAAATTTTTCAAAAATTTTCCTATTTTTATAGGAAATTATTCAAAAATTTCTTAATTTTATAGGATATTGTTCAAAAATTTCCTATTTTTATAGAAAATTTTTCCAAAAGTTTCTTATTTTTAAAGGCAATTTTTCAAAAGTTTCGTATTCTTATAGGGAATTTTGCAAAAATTTCTTATTTTTATAGGAAATTTTTCAAAAACATCTTATTTTTATAGGAAATTTTTTAAAAATTTATTATTTTTATACGAAAGTTTTCAAATGTTTCTTATTTTTATAGAAACTTTTTGAGAAATTTCTTTTCTTTTTATAAAACAATTTTCAAAAGTTTCTTGTTTTTACTAGGTTTACAATTTTTTTTTTAGGAAATTTTTCAAAATTGTTTTTTTGATAGGAAATTGTTCAAAAATGTCTTATATTTACAAGATTTTTTTCAAAAATTTCTTTTTTTTTATAAAAAAATTTTCAAACAAGTCTCATTTGTATGAGAAATTTTTCTGAAATTCCTTATTTTTATAGCAAATTTTTAAACTTTTTTTATTTTTATAGGAAATTTTGAAAATTTCTTATTCTTATAGGAAATATTCAAAAATTTCTTGTTTTTATATGAAATTTTCAAAAACTTCTTTTTTTATACGAAATTTTTTTTTTTAAATTTCTGATATTAAAATTTATATAAAATTTTTCATTTTTTTTATTTTTATAGAAAATTTTTAAAAATTTCTTATTCTTATAAAAAATTTTTAAAAATTTTATATTTTTATATGAAAAATCAAAAAAAAAAATTCCAAAAGTTTCTTATATTTATAGGAAATTTTTCAAAAATTTCTTATTTTTATAGGATATTTTTCAAAAATTTCTTATTTTTAAAGGAAAATTTTCAAAAGATTCGTGTTCTTATAGGAAATTTTTCCTGAATTTCTTATTTTTATAAATTTTTTTTTCAAAAAATTCTTATTTCTATGGGAAATTTTTTTGAAGTTTCTTTCTTAGGAAATTTTTCACAAATTTTTTATTTTTATAGGAATTTTTCGAAAATTTTTTATTTTTATAGGAAACTTTTCCAAAATTTCTTATTTTTATAGTAAATTTTTCAAAAATTTCGTATTTTTATAGAAAATTTTTCAAAAATTTCTTATTTTTATAGGAAATTTTTCAAAATTTTCTTATTTTCATAGAAATTTTTCAAAAGTTTCTTATTTTCATAGAAATTTTTTCAAAAATTATCCTATTTCTATAGGAAATTTTTCAAAGTTATCCTATTTTTATAGGAAATTTTTCAAAATTTTCTTATTTTTGTAGGAAATTTTTCAAAATTTTTTTATTTTTATAGGAAATTTTTTCAAAGATTTCTTATTTTTATAGGATTTTTTTTAAATGTCTTACTTTTATTGGAAATTTTTCAAAAAATTTTTATTTTTATAGGAAGTTTTTCAAAAATTTCTTATTTTTATAGGAAATTTTTCAAAAAATTCTTATTTTTATAGGAAATTTTTTAAAAATTTCTTATTTTTATAGGAAATTTTTCAAAAATTTCTTATTTTTATAGGAAATTTTTCAAAAATTTCTTATTTTTATAGGAAATTTTTCAAAAATTTCTTATTTTTATAGGAAATTTTTCAAAAATTTCTTATTTTTATAAGAAATTTTTCAAAAATTTCTTATTTTTATAGGAAATTTTTCAAAAATTTCTTATTTTTATAGGAAATTTTTCAAAAATTTCTTTTTTTTTATAAGAAATTTTTCAGAAATTTCTTATCTCTTATTTTTCAAAAATTTCTCATATTTGTATGAAATTTTTTAAAAAATTCTTATTTTTATACGAAATTTTTCAAAAATTTCTTATTTTTATAAGAAATTTTTCAAAAATTTATTATTTTTATGAGAAATTTTTCAAAAATTTATTATTTTTATAAGAAATTTTTCAAAAATTTATTATTTTTATGAGAAATTTTTCAAAAATTTATTATTTTTATAAGAAATTTTTCAAAAATTTCTTATTTAAAAAAAAAATTTCAAAAATTTCTCATTTGTTATGTTAAAACATTTTATAGTATAATTTTGTGTTGTCTACATATGTTTGTATATAAAATAACATATATTAAAAATACGAAACCTTTTTCAAAATTCAATATTCCATAAATTTTTATCAAAATACAGCTGAAATATTATACCTTTATATTACAGGTGCATTTAGCCTCTACCATATTATTCTTGTAAAAATGTATCATTAAATGTATAAGTAAAAGCCAATATATAACATCCACTTTTACAACACTTCAGCTATAAATTTTTGTATTTTTTCGTTTTATACGAATAATAAATTTTAATAAATTTAATTTGTTGTATTTTTACGTGCCTCAATAAGCCATTATCACATAACCATATGTTGATGTTAAAGCCGACTAGCCAAACACACTCTCTTTAACATCCGCTCATGCTCTTACACATTCACATTTACCTCGTCAGTCATATGTTAAAATCATTTAAAGGAAACATAAACTTTAATAGAATTTTTGTTTGTATTTTCAAGTCAGGTAGTAAATATCTGGTTATAATTCATATTTATTTCTTATGTATTTGATAGTCCAGTTCCGTTTATGGTTAATACTCTTGACCATTCGCTTCCTAAGTACATTTTTACATCTAGAGAAGAAGACATATAATGAGAGGTTTAAAAAACGAAATAAAGTCATAAATTGCTTGTTACCTTTTTTGTAAAAGTTGTAAATTATTATTTTTTTACTAAATGTTAGCCAGTATTTAAGTTATATTACAAGAAAATTTAATGTCTTAAATTTATGGCTTTATTAGAAAATTTGGGAAATTAATTTGTGTTAAAAATGTTAAAAACATGGACAATGGCTCTTTTAAATCCCCCAAATAGTTATTTTTTGTGTATCAGACTTCAAATGGGGAAGATATTATAAATTTATGATACTTGAAATGAAATAACCTTTAAACTAAATAAAAAAGACATTTGCGGCTGAATGTTCTCTAAGTATTAGATTTAAGCTGTTGCTGACTTTATCTTTGCCAATAATCTTGTCTAAGTAAGAATTAGGAATTGTGATCCAAATCATTTAAATCAAGAGTGATCAGGCCCAATTTATAGCAACAAAATACATGGTTCGAGAGAACAAAGAAATATAATCTCGAACATTGTTACCACGACTTTGTTATTTGTGTAAACATAGGGAATATTTTTGTAAATATTGGGAATATTTTAAAAACAGAAACAAATTCTAATATTATACAAGTTTAGATTTTTATATTTTTTAGATATTTTCGATCCAAACATTTTTTTTATAGACAAATTTTTACTCAAAATATTTTAATTTGGAAAATTGTTCGATAAAAATTGTATTTTATAGAAAATTTTTCTATAAAAGTATTTTTCTGTAAAAATTTTCAATAAAAATATTTTTATATCAAAAATCTTTGATAGAGACATTTTTGATGAAAAATTTTCGATATAAAAAAATTTTCTATAGAAAAATTTTTGATAAAAAAAAATTATATAGAAACATTTTTGTTAAAAAATTGTCCATAGAAAAATTTTTGATAAAAAAAACTTTCTATAGAAAAATTTTTGATAAAAAAATTTTCTATAAAAAAATTTTAGATAAAAAAAAAATTTCTATAGAAAAATTTTTGATAAAAAAAATTTCTATAAAAAAAAATTTGTAAGAAAATTTTCTATAGAAAAATTTAAAAAATACTAAAAGAAATGGAGTTGAAAACTTTTTCTTTTTAAAACGTTAGAACTACACATTGAAAAAATACCTATTTTAGTCAAAAGTATAAAAAACGGCAGCTCTACCTACTACTTTTTTGTTCTCTTCTCTATGCGCCGACCCGTGAGTTTAATGCTCACAAGACACGATGTCTCATGCTTTTGCCAACATTCACGACAGATCTAATCAGGCCTGCCAGATTTGCTGACTGAAAATAGTTCAATGGGATACATTGGAACTTCCAGAGTCAAAATTTGGGTACAAAAAATTTTAATAAAAAATTGTGCTATATAATTTTTTTTTACAGGTATATATTTTTTCAATAGTTCTAACGTTTTAAAAAGAAAAAGTTTTTACTCCATATTTTTTTAATATTTTAATCAAAACTTTTTCTATAGAAAATGTTTTTATTAAAAATTTTTCAATAGAATTTTTTTTTTTATCAAAAATTTTTTTATAGATTTCTTTTTTTATCAAAAATGTTTCTATAGAAAATTTTTTTATTAAAAATTTTTCTATAGAAAATTTTTTTGTCAAAAATTTTTCTATAGAAAATTCTTTTATCAAAAAATTTGCTATAGAAAATTTTTTTAACAAAAAATTTTTTGTATAGAGAAATTTTCAATTCTTTTTTTCGAAAAATTTTTAATATGAAATTTGATCTATAGAAACATTTTCAATAAAAGTTTGTGCTATAGAAAAATTGTCTATGAACATTTTTTAATATTCCGCTATATTTGTGATATATTTTGAGAATTCCGATTTTTTGCTGATTTTTGAAAATTTACTACCGATAATGCAGATTTCTTTGGAAAGATATGCCGATTTTTCACGAAAAAATTCTAGAAGCCCTGATCGTAATACTTAGTTTCTTTTTATGTGCGGTCTAAACATCTAGAATAAGATAATCTCGATGTACTCATCATGAGAATTCAATGTTGTTGAAAAACAATTTTAAGGCCATAGAATTCTTAAGTAAATGTTTGTATTATTTATTCTAAAGTATTTTTTTGCTGCATATCCTTAGACATGCCTTAAACAACACGAATTTTCGGGAGAAAATTGCAATTACTCCAAAATTGATTCACTGATTCTTTATTTTGATGAAAGCTACCATTCCACGCCTCTTATATTCTATATATTGTTTAAGATTTAGTTTGTGATTGCCCTGGATTTCTATAATGACATGAAAGCTTTAAAAAAAAACACTTTTATTTAATTTAATTTTTTCTTCCAATATTTCAACATTTAGATAACCCTAGTATTTACTACTAAAACGACAACGCATTCTAGGCTATTAGCTTTCTTTTTTTCTCATGTCTATTATTTCAAGATTTATTGGCAACAACTCCGCATAATTAATCCTTTAAACTCACTCTCAGCTACACACTATTTCCTCTAAATAAATCGATTATTCTGTATAAATGCACGTAATAAATTAAAGAATAATAACGACCAACACGAGAACTTGCAACAACAATAAATCTCATATTTCTTAGCCAAGGTAATGAAATAAAATAAAATATATAGATATAAATAAAAAAAAACAAAAAATAGTCTGAAAATGAAATTGGATTTATGGAGGTGTAAACAATAATTCTTTTTATTACTACAAGCATTTGGCGTTAAAAAACTGCTTATAAAACAATAGTAGTTAAATTGTTTATTTTATTATTTTATAAACCATTATTATTAGTATTTATTTTTATTTTTAGTTCACACTCTATCTCCATTTTTTCACTTAAATACTAAACTTGACCCTTTTGTTTTGGGGGAAATTTATTTATTTATTTAAGTATCCAACACCAACAACAAGCCATTTAAAACATTAAATATTATTTTATTGTGTGTGTGAATGCGAAGAGTTTTTTATAATACCCTTCACCACCATAGGTGGAAAGGGTATTATAAGTTTGTGCTGATGTATGTAACCCATAGAAATATTTGTTTTAGACCCACCTTTTAGTATACCAATAGGCTTAGAATCAGGGACCGAAAATAACTGTTATTTTTGAATTTTTGATTAAAAAAAGCAACCGCAAGGAAATGTCGGAGAATAAAACCAAGTATACCATTTTGATAGTCTTGGACAAAATTTTCATAAAATGCGATGATTTTTAAAAATCAGATTTTTATTTTTTATAAAAAAATAACAATTATTTTTTGATTTTTATTTTTTTGAGCAAAAATAAAAGTTATTTTTTAACTTTTATTTTTTCAAGCAAAAATAACAGTTAATTTTCACTTTTATTATTTCGATCATGAATAAGTTATTTTTTGACTTTTATTTTTTCGAGCAAAAATAAAAGTTATTTGTTGACTTTTATTTTTCCGAGCAGAAATAAAAGTTATTTTTTGACTTTTATTTTTTCGAGCAGAAATAAAAGTTATTTTTGTGTTTTCAACCCTAATTATGATTGCGAAACTCAACTCCATTAATTTTTGAGCATATGCAAATTATTTTCACTAAAAAATTATCTTTGTTTGAATTTAAACAAAAGTAACTTATATTTCTGCTCGAAAAAATAAAAATCCAAAAATAAATTTTATTTCTGCTCGAAAAAAATAAAGTCAAAAAATAACTTTTATTCATGCTCGAAATAATAAAAGTCAAAAATAACTATTATTTTTGCTCGAAAAAATAAAAGTTAAAAAACAACTTTAATTTTTGCTTGAAAAAATAAAAGTCAAAAATAACTGTTATTTTTTATCGAAAAAATAAAAGTCAAAAAATAACTTTTATTTCTGCTCGAAAAAATAAAAGTCAAAAAATAACTTTTATTTTCTGACTTTTACGACAAAAGTTATAACAGTTACGGTCCCTGCTTAGAATCACTTTCTGAGTCGATTTAGCTATGTCCGTCCGTCCGTCTGGCTGGCTTGACCTCCATTAGGGTTGCAAGACACAAAACCTGAAAAAGCTGGACATAAGGAAAAAAAGCTTGACAAACCAAGAATTAGCTGGACATTAATAATAAAAAACTGTTTGTCGATGACATTGATATGATGGGAGGCAAATTGCGCGATTTGACTGCCCTCTTTTCAAGTATCGAGAAGGAATATACTAAAATGGGTCATTGAATCAAAACAGAACTGCTGGTTTTTACAAGCAGGCAATCCTCAAGAATTGGACAACATGTGATCGTTGAGAACTATAGCTACGAGGTCTGTAAGAAACTAAGCTCTACAAAATGCTTATACCACCCGTGTTGTTATATAGTGTTGAGTTATGGGCACTTTCACAGGCAGGGGAAGCTATTCTTGGAGTTTTTGAGAGGAAGATTCTACAAAAAATCTTTGGACCAGTTTGCATCAACAATGAATATCGACATTGAATGAACCATGAGCTGCATGCGTTATATCTACATTGACATCGACATAGTAAAACGCATCAAACAGCACCGGCTGCATGGGCTGGGACATGTTGTGCGAATGTATGAAAATACTCCAACAACAAAAGTATTCTAAAACGTTCCCGAATGAACTCGTAAAAGTCAAAGAAAATCTTTCTAAGCTTGACCTACGAATTGGAGAATATGCGCACACGATTGAAGCGCATGGAATTCTAAAAAACTTTTGATATAGGTCATTTAATTTAAGTAAATATAATGAGAAAATTTGATAGAGGGTAATTTTATTACAAAATTAACTTGATCAAGCAATCAATTAAACAACGCATAAATCGCTTATGTAAGAAAGAAAAAAATTCACTTTTACAAAAGTTTTTATTCAAAAAATTAAAATTCTTCAACTTTCAGCTGGACAAATTCATTTTAGCTTGAGACTGGACAAGCACTAAAAAAGCTGGACAATCCAGTCGAAGCCAGCCTGACTGGCAACTTTAACCTTGTATACAAACTAAAGGTCGCAATTTAGCACAGATAATTTTTTTGATAATGAGACCATGGCTATTGAAATTCGTCGAAATCGGTCCATTATTTATGGTACCTCTCATAGGTCCCACGTCCCGGAATTGATATATTGGCCACAAATGTCAATATTTTTTTATGAAATTTAAAAAAAATACTGCTTATATAAACGTTTATCACTTTACCAAATTTCGTTGAAATCGGGCCATATTTGACCATAGCTCCCATACAAATTTTTTTTAGCAAAACGCACTAAATGAGACAAAAATCACTAAAACGCTCGTAAATCCAAAGATAATGAGTATTTTATGTTTATTTTCTGCATACATAATTCTTGTAACAACTGTAATCAATTTGCCAATTTCGAGATAATCGGTCCACATTTGACCCTACCTCTCATATAAGTCCAAATGACGGAAACAGCTTAAATATATAAGTTTTTTGAGAAAATGTTTGTATGATGGCGAAATTTTGCAATATTTTTCTTTATACACGAAAAAGAACACCTTTGACCTTAGTGGTGAAGGGTATCCTATTGTCGGGCTTGACCGACTATATCACTTTCTTACTTGTTTTTGTTATAAATATTTGCCTTTTTTTATTGTAAAACGTACGTGTAATTTCCAAAGTGAAAACAAACTGTTTGTTGCTTGTTTTTATTAATATTATTGTATTTTTCTCATCCTTTCTTTTTCCTTTGCCCTTAAAGGATTCGTTTTTTTTTGTTTGTAGTAGTTGTTGCTATTTTGTCTAGAACTAAGAGCTGCAAAGAATAAGAAAAAAACTCATAAACACGTAAACAGTTAACCAGAGACCCTAAATAACAAAAAAAAGAAAAATATATTAGCAAAAAAATTATGACCAGAATATATATTTCTGGAAACTATTTAAATAGCTATAAATGGTATCCTTAAAATCATACACAGAGAGAATTTTCTTTCTATCAAATTTTTTAAAGGTACGCTCTGTCTCTGGACCAGGGCTGCCACAACATTTGCCTGAAAAATCATCATTATTTTTCCAAAAATATCAGCATTATCGACAGTCAATTATCAGAAATCGTCAAAGATCGTAATTGTCAAAAATATATCATAAATATAGCCAAATATTAAGAAAATGATCATTAAAAACTTTTCTATAGCACAAATTTTCATTGAAAAATTTTCTATAGAACAAATTTCTACAGAAAATTTCTCTATACAAAAAATTTTATATTGAATATTTGTGTATAAAATTATATTTTGGAAATTTTTCTATACAAAAAATTTTATTTTTGGAAATTTTTCTATACAAAAAATTGTATATGGAAAATTTTTCTATACAAAAAAGTTTATATGGGCAAATCCGAAAAATATTAAACCAAGGACAAAATTTGAAAACTGTCAAAATCACGTATTTGTGTTTATGAAAAAATTTAGAATATAGTGATCCTTTAGAATATATAATAGATACAGTTTTTTATTGCTCTCATCGTGAATGGCAGGTCTTTATTTGCACCCAACTCGAATTTTTATACATTTTTAAAAATAATAGGTTTTTTAAAAGTTCATAAAAATCACAAAAACATCCATTTAGGTATCAAGTTTCAGTAGGGGCTCAAAGTCTGCTTAATTTTATTCAATTAGATGTAAAAAACGCCATCAAAAGTAATTGGAGTGATATAAATAACCTCAATTAAAAAAGGGCTGCCATTGTGTAGCGTCCGTCACAGAAATAAAGGTTTTTTTAATTTGACTAGTGCAATTTTTCTTTTTTCTTCAATTGAACTTGGTTCGTAAAGAGAGCTTACAGTATGCCTTACATTAGGCTAAAAATATAAAGATGTTAATATAGCATTTTACAGAATAATATGCATAGGAAAGGGTGTAGCGTCCGTCACAGTATATATATTTTACAAAATGATATTTATTAAATACAAAATTTACGAACACTTATATGTCTTATTCATAAAGCAGTAACACTGTCTATATCCACAGAGAATATTTAAGATTTTAGATATTAAAAAAATATACAGTGGGGCAAATTTGATGCTTTTGAAATTTCATTTTTTTATTTTTGGGACGAAAAATAAGATGTAAAAAGTGTAAAACCTTAAATAAATATATGTATTTAGCCGTTTTGTGAAATACTTAATGGTGCCCAAAAAACGCATTTTAACCGCGAACGTGAAAAGGAAGGAAATAAAAATCGGGAACAAATAAAACCATTATTTTCACTGATTAACGAATCCTTAAAAAAAATATGAAATATGAATTTTTTCCTAATCAAAAACATTCAAGTAAAAACTGTATAGTCCTTCACGTAGTGTCCGCAGCAGTACATTCATGGATTTTTGGTGAAACTGAAAACTTTAAAACATTTTATAAATGCTCTTTTGTAATCCTCTGATTTTCCTCTATCTTTAATGTATTTTCAATTTTGTTATTACTATAACCGATTTGATGAAAATTGCAGAAACAAGTGTTGAAAAAAAATCACTTCCATTTTTTTTTAGCGTCCGTCACAGCACTATAAAAGCGAATATCTTTTTCCTCCAAAAGAAATTTGTAAATTAACAAATGCCTTTCGATAGCACAATCGATGTCCTAATATTCTCTGAAATCTCTGCAAAGATATCTAGTGTATAACGGCAATGGGATACATTTAAGTACTACAAAATTTGGATTTGCCCACATGCAAAACTTTTTTATTGAAAAAATTTTATATGAAAAATTCTTCTTCACAAAAAATTTATAAGGAAATTTTTGGTAAAAAAAATAAATGGACAATTTCACTACAGAGAAAATTTAAAATCTAAAATTTTTCTATACAAAAAAAATTTTAATTGAAAGTTTTTCTACATAAACAATTTGGAATGGAAAAATTTTCCAAAATTATATCAAAAATTTTTCTGTAGAAAAAATTTTATATAGCACAATTTCTTTACTTTTTATTATTTCGTTCTCAAATTTTGTAAATTTTTATAGATATATCGGAATTATTGAAAACTTGTATCGTTTTTAACAACTGATTTGTCATATATATTAAGTTAAGTTAAATTTGTTTTCGATATAATCTCAAAAATCGCCAAATTTCTACACAAAATTAATTCATATTAATTTTTTCTTCGGAATAGGCGTTTTTCTTTCCCCCGTTGTTTTTTTTTTAGAGAAAAGAAGGGAATATAATTGACTACTATTAAATATATTTGACTATTAAAAACTCTAGTTAAGACTAGTTCTGGTCACTTTGACTAATTATATTCAGGTTTTAGTCACAATGGCTAGTTCTACCCACTTTTATAAGTTAGGGTCACTTTGCTAAATTTGTTTTGATTAATATTTTCTCAGAGTGCATTCAATGATTAATATTTTCCCAGTGTCTATTCAAGCCAAAGAACAATAACACCCAGAAGCTGGACAAAAACAAAAAAAAAAAAAAACAACAACAACAATGAACCACAGCCAAGCATAATGGTGTTGGTGCAGATAAGTGTAAGTAGTTTTGAACTGCAAATAATAGATGCAGAACAATAAAAGGAAGGGAGTAGTAGAAATTGTTGCCCGGGTTATTGTTTAAGAAGTTTTAAGAACCACAAATCTTAGATGTTTATGAGCTTATACGATAATAAATTAAGTTTTTATTGCTTTCATTTTGCTCGCCAAACTTTTACCAAATCATTTGGTCTCCTACATATACATACACACACACTCACGCACATGCATAAAACAATTTGCTTTAATTCCTTTAAAGGAGTCAGAAGACCAAATCAAGGCAACATCAAGAGCAATAAAGGAACAGAACAGAGATTTTTTGTTTTTTAATTTTTAAAAGGTGCTTACATAAACAAGTTTTTTCACTTTTTTAATAAAATTACAAAATGCGTGAGTGGGTGTTGGGCAATGTGAGATATAGAGAGAGTGTGTATTTGTGCAGGTGGCAGAGGCCACTAAGAAAGAGAAAGTTTTCTTTATAAGGTTTTAGCAGGGATGGAAAACTGTAGTTCTTTTATTATACATTTTTAACCTGATTGGTACCGTTAAAATTAAATATTTTTATAGAAAATGTTTGATGTTAAAATTTTTTTATAGAAAAATTTTCGATGTTAAAATTTTCTATAGAACAATTTTCGATGTTAAAATTTTTTGTTAAAATACTTTATAGAAAATTTTGATGTTAAAATTTTAAGTAAAAAATTTTCGATGTTAAAATTTTGTATATAAAATTTTCGATGTTAAAATTCTTTGTAGAAAATGTTTGATGTTAAAATTATTTAAAGAAAATTTCGAAAATTTTTGATGTTGAAATTTTTTACTGGAAATTTTCGATGTTAATATTTTTTATAGAAAATTTTATATGTTAAAATTTTTAAAGATAACTCTCGGTGTTAATATTTTTAAAGAAAGCTTTCGAAGTTAAAATTTTTTAAGAAAATTTTTGATGTTGAAATTGTTTATAAAAAATTTTCGTTGTTAAAATTTTTTAATAAAAAATTTTCGAATTTAAAAATCTTTTATGGAAAATTCTCGATGCTAAAATATTTTATAGAAAAATTTTCGATATTTAAATTTTTTATAGAAAATGATGTTAATATTTTTTATAGAAACATTTTCGATGCTAAAATTTTTTTATAGAAAATTTTCTATGTTAAAATTTTTTATAGAAAATTTTCGATGTGAAAATTTTTTATAGAAAATTTTTGTTGTTAAAATTTAAAAAAAAAAATTCGATGTTAAAAATTTTTATAGAAAAATTTTCGATATTAAAATTTTGTATAGAAAAATTTTCGATGTTAAAATTTTTTATAAAAAAATTTTTGATGTTAAAATTTTTTATAGAAAAATTTTTGATGTTAAAATTTGATATAGAAAAATTTTCGATGTTAAAATATTTTTATAGAAAATTTTCGATGTTAGAATTTTTAATAAAAAATGTTCGATGTTAAAATTTTTTATAGAAGAATTTTCGATGTTAAAATACTTTATAGAAAATTTTCGGTTTTACAATTTGAATAAGAAATTTTCGATGTGAGAATTTTTTAAAGAATATTTTCGATGTTAATTTTTTTTTATAGAAAATTTTCGATGTTAAAATTTTTTATAAAAAAATTTTCGATGTTAAAATGTTTTATAGAAAAATTTTCGATGTTAAAATGTTTTATAGAAAAATTTTCGACTTTAATTTGAACATCGAAAATTTTCTATAAAAAATTTTTACATTGAAAATTTTCGATGTTAAATTTTTTATAGAAAATTAAAATTATTTGTTAAAATACTTTATAGAAAATTTTGATGTTAAAATTTTAAGTAAAAAATTTTCAATGTTAAAATTCTTTGTAGAAAATGTTTGATGTTAAAATTATTTAAAGAAAATTTCGAAAATTTTTGATGTTGAAATTTTTTACTGGAAATTTTCGATGTTAATATTTTTTATAGAAAATTTTATATGTTAAAATTTTTAAAGATAACTTTCGATGTTAAAATTTTTAAAGAAAGTTTTCGAAGTTAAAATTTTTTAAGAAAATTTTTGATATTGAAATTGTTTATAAAAAATTTTCGATGTTAAAACTTTTTAATAAAAAATTTTCGAATTTAAAAATTTTTTATGGAAAATTCTCGATGCTAAAATTTTTTATAGAAAAATTTTCGATATTTAAATTTTTTATAGAAAATTATGTTAATATTTTTTATAGAAAAATTTTCGATGTTAAAATTTTTTTATAGAAAATTTTCTATGTTAAAATTTTTTATAGAAAATTTTCGATGTGAAAATTTTTTATAGAAAATTTTCGTTGTTAAAATTTAAAAAAAAAAATTTCGATGTTAAAATCTTTTATAGAAAAATTTTCGATATTAAAATTTTGTATAGAAAAATTTTCGATGTTAAAATTTTTTATAAAAAAATTTTTGATGTTAAAATTTTTTATAGAAAAATTTTCGATGTTAAAATTTGTTATAGAAAAATTTTCGATGTTAAAATATTTTTATAGAAAATTTTCGATGTTAGAATTTTTAATAAAAAATGTTCGATGTTAAAATTTTTTATAGAAGAATTTTCGATGTTAAAATACTTTATAGAAAATTTTCGGTTTTACAATTTGAATAAAAAATTTTCGATGTGAGAATTTTGTAAAGAATATTTTCGATGTTAAATTTTTTTTATAGAAAATTTTCGATGTTAAAATTTTTTATAAAAAAATTTTCGATGTTAAAATGTTTTATAGAAAAATTTTCGATGTTAAAATTTGTTATAGAAAAATTTTCGATCTTAAAATAGTTTTATAGAAAATTTTCGATGTTAGAATTTTTAATAAAAAATTTTCGATGCAAAAATTTTTTAAAGAAGAATTTTCGATGTTAAAATACTTTATAGAATATTTTTGGTTTTACCATTTGAATAAGAAATTTTCGATGTGAGAATTTTTTACAGAACATTTTCGATGTTAAATTTTTTTTTAATAGAAAATTTTCGATGTTAAAATATTTTATAAAAAAATTTTCGATGTTAAAATGTTTTATAGAAAAATTTTCGATGTTAAAATTTTTTATAGAAAAATTTTCGATGTTAAAATTTTTATAGAAAAATTTTCGACGTTAATTTGAACATCGAAAATTTTCTATAAAAAATTTTTACATTGAAAATTTTCGATGTTAAATTTTTTATAGAAAATTCTTGATGTTAAAATTTTTAATAGAAAATTTTGGATGTTAAAATTTTTTATAAACAAATTTTTAATGTTAAATTTTTTTATAGAAAAATTTTTATGTTAAAATTTTTCGATGTATTTTATAGAAATTTTTCGATGTTAGCATTTTCTTTATAGAAAATTTTCTATGTTAAATTTTTTATAGAAAATTTTGGATGTTAAATTTTTTATAGAAAATTTTCGATGTTCAATTTTTTATAGAAAATTTTCTATGTTAAATATTTTATAGAAAATTTTCGATGTTAAATTTTTTATAGAAAATTTTCGATGTTAAATTTTTTATAGAAAATTTTCGATGTTAATTAAATATAAAATTAATTTTTTATTGCAAATTTTCATTGTTATTTTTTATAGAAAATTTTCGATGTTAAATTTTTTATAGAAAATGTTCGATGTGAAAATTTTCTATATGAAAATTTTTTATAGAAAAATTTTCGATGTTACAATTTTTTATAGAAAAATTTTTGATGTTAAAATTTTTTATAGAAAAATTTTCGATGCTAAAATACTTTATAGAAAATTCTCGATGTTACAATTTTAATAGGAAATTTTCGATGTGAAAATTTTTTACAGAAAATTTTCGATGTTAAAATTTTTTTATAGAAAATTTTCGATGTTAAAATTTTTTATAGAAAATTTTTTATAAAAAAATTTTCGATGTTGAAATTTTTAATAGAAAATTTTAGAAGTTAAATTTTTTTATAGAAAATTTTAGAAGTTAAAATTTTTTATAGAAAACTTACGATTTTAAAATTGTTTATAGAAAAATTTCGATATTTAAATTTTTTATTTAAAAAAATAACTTAAGGGCACAATTTTCGATATACTTTCATAACACTCTGCAAAAAATATGTTTTTGCTACAAGGACAAAGCCTGTTAAAAAAAGCACTATCATTCAAAATTCTATCACTATTAAAATTGTCTAAAGTTTGTTCCTTATTTCGGGTACCTCCCATAGGTTTCATTATTTTTTTTAGAAATTTTTATATTTCTTAAAAATTTTGATATGAATTAAAATAACTGTAACAAATTTTGTTGAAATCGGTTTATATTTGACCCTATCTCCCATAAAATATCTTCTGATTAAAGTCACTCCAATGCCTCTAAATTCACAAAACGCTTATAAATCTGAAGATAATGACAATTTAATTTTTCTTTGTTACACACATAATTTTTTTAGCGGTCTGGTTCTTCCTGAGTGATAGGGTTGTTCGGCATTCCCCAATTGCCGGTTTGAATTACAAAAAAACTTCTAAACAAAACAAACAACAAAAAACTATTACCCACATAATTTTTTAATAAACTCTAAATAAGTAAATTTCGATAAAATCGGTCCTCATTTGAACCTAGCTCCCATATAAGTAATGATGACAAAACTGACCATTTAAGATCTTAATTTAAAAATTACTTTAATATCCCGTGACAAGCGGTCCATACTTGACCATACTCGTAGCTGCTCGTACTGCATTATATTTGATACAAAATTAAGAAAGCCATTTCCCATCCCTGGGTCTTAGTTGTTGTTTTACATATTTTTGCTTATTTTGAGGTAAAAGTTATTTGTAAAGCTTTGTTACTAATTTTACAGCGATCTCTTGTTGTTAAGCTTGTGGTAAATATTTTTCTTATTTTTTCATAAAAAAAACTTTTAGTTAGAGGTTATTGTGGTTTTCAAAAGCTATGAACAACTTATTTCTAGATGGTAATGGTGGCGGCAAATAAAATTGCGCTGTTTAACAAGGAAAAAGTTTTGCAACGCAACTTGCAACTCTCAAGTGTATAGTTAAGAATAACCAAAATTATTGTTTATACCAAAAATTCAGCCAAATAAGCAATAAAGGTCAACTGTGCTTAATATTAAAATTATACCGGGAAAAAAGTTTTAATTTAAAATCTCAAAAACTTTTTTTGTTTTGTTTGACTAAATAAAGAAAAATTTACTAAAACATAAAATTTATTATTAAATTTTCTTATAACTTATTTATCTATAGCTAAAACTTAATTTAATAAAATACCACTTTATTTAACTTCCTTCCTTAAGCAAACAAATATCCATTAAGATAAAATAATATTTATATATTTTCAATAATAAAAAAAAAAATATCCAAAGAATACCCAAAGCTCATGAACTATAATAACTCCTTATCAAACTAAAACTTAAAGAATGAAAGAAAAGAGAAACATTTTGCATTATATCACTTTGGAAGAAAAGTTTAGCATTTCTTATTCTTTCGGGGGGTTTTTTTTGTGTGTTAACAAACTTCTTAACTAACTTTTGACAAACTAATTGCTAATGAGAATTTAAGTTAAAGCAAAAACTTTTATTTTTTGCCAGAAGGAATAACTTTAGGTTGAAAAAAAAAGAAATACATAAAATACACATGCACATACACACACATGCTCTATGTAATTAATTGTGGCAAAATACATATTAGAGGTATTCAAGACACTCAGGAAAATTTTTAACAAAAAAAATTTCACAGAAATTACTTTACTGCTTTAAAGACAAATGGATTTTGGGGACATTTTCATCCATTAACTTAACTAAAAACCTCTTCTCCCAAAACAGTTTTCTCTAACTTGAACACCCCTACTTAAAACATATTTACGCATCAACATTCCTTTAGGGATACAAAACAAAATTATATATTCTTTTCAAATGCCAACAATGCCAAAGCAAAGAAAAAAAAAATACCTAAACAAAGACACATGGACTCTTTCATACAACTCGTACATCTTGTATACAATAAGCAACAATTTGTCTCAAGAAAGTATAAAGCTTGAATAACAATTATCCTGTCAGTAGGAAAAAGACAAAGAGTTGGCAAAGCACACAAGAGAAAAACTAATTCAAATAACATCTTATTTGATATGAAAAGTTAACTGATTTACAAGCCAACATTGATATAAAAGATACATGTGTATCCTTAAGCTTTAATATATAAACAAAGATGGGCAGAATACAAAATAAATACATATGTACGTACATACATAAAAATCTTATAAGGATATCACATATAAAACACCGTTTGAAAAAATTAATTAAGTTTTTAAGCAATTTTCAAAATTATTGAAAATATTTTTTTATGACTTTTTCTGAACTTAATATTTAAAATACATCAGTAAATTTTTTGAAAAATTTAAAAAATATTGTTTTCGAAAGCTCTTTTAAGCATTACACAAAAAAGAGTTTTTGTTGCAGCTTTTAAAGATTTGTGAAAAAATTATAAAAAAAATATCTTTTGGAATGAGCTTTAGTATTCGAGAAGTTACCCAAAAAACCAATATTTGGGAATTATGTTTATAAAACTTAAAAATAACTTAAGTTGTACAGAAGCTTTTTTCGCTACTGATTTAGTTATTAAACTATTTATCCAAAATGATTTTTTTTTTTAATTTCGAAAATAGAGAAAAACAATTTTACAAACTCTCACCGAAAAATTACATAAATCGCTATAAAACACAAATGATGAAGCGAGAACACAATTTTCTCTGCTGCTACCAACCGCTGATCTAAAGATTTTGATGACAAAAATTCTTCATATAATCGAGCAAAAAAATAGAATCTGGCAGCACTTGCTTGGAAAAGACGTCTGACTTTGCAAAGACAATTTTCGTAAGTGTGAGCGGGACAAACATAGTTGCGTTTCGCTCATACATAGTGTGCCGGTGTGAAAGTTCAAAAGTTATTTTGTAAAAGTTCGCATATTGTGCTGTAGAGCCGGCTCCTATCTGAAGCTTTCAATGACAAAAATATCATGAAAGCTTCATAAAAGCTTAAAATTTTTTCTTTAAGTTGATTCAGCAGATTTATACTATCAATTGAATATTATAAGTTTTTTCTTTTATCAAAAAAATAAGCTTTTATCAAAAATATTATAGCTGTTAGAAGCTTTGAATATCAAACTTTAATCATCAAAAATGTCTATAAAGTGCCATTAATGCATAAAAAATGTTATTGAAAGCTTAACTTTAAGAATTTGTAACCTATTAAAAAATTGTTTATTTGATTTTTTTAAAAATAACATTGGAAGCTCTGATATGCTCAAAAAATGCAATAAAGTATCTAATGTTTTAATACCATAAACTTTTATATGTCTAACATTTTTCTGATAAGAAAGCTTTTTAGTATAAAATATTTAAAACAATAAATTAATATAATTTTAATTTTTAAAAATACAAAAGATGAAATAGGTTTTTAAACTGTATAAAGATCTCAATCAAAACCTCTTGTTTTAAAAAGCTCTTATAAGGAAATTTTTACATATTAAGTTTTAAGCTATCAAAAGCTTTTTAGATTTCTGAGTATGAGACATGACTTTATTATTTAAAACTTAAATTAAGGGGACTTAAATATCAAAATCTTTATAACATAAGTAATTTATATCAAAGAACTTTTTTATAATCAAAGACTTTATTTTTTTATATAATATATTTCAAAGTGACAGAAGAAGCTTTATTATAGAAAGCTTTACTTTCATTTATTTTTTTTATAGAGTTATCGTGTTTAACATAATAAGCTGTTAAATATCAAAGAGCTTTTTTATAACCAAAGTCTTACAAAAGGCAACTTTCAAAATCTCTGACTTAAAAGCTTTTAAATATCTTTATTTTTGTATATAAAATGTTTCTAAATGACAGAAGAAGCTTTATTGTAGAAAGCTTTACTTTTATTTATTTTTTCTTATAGAGTTATTGTGTTTAACATTATAAGCTTTTAAATATTCAAAAATTTTAGTCTATATTTTTAAATATTGAAAGCTATATTTACTATGTAAAACTTTTAAAAGTGAAAATGTCATTGGTATTTCTAAAGCTTTTTTAGAAACATATTAAAAAAATTATATTTTGGTGCAATTTTGTCATCGAAATCTTTAAAAAAGTTTAATATGTTAGAATTTTTTTAACTAAAAGTTGTCGTTAAAAGCTGTTGGTATTTCTTTATTATAAAAAACTTTACTTTTATATACTTGCAGCAAATTCCATTAAATATTATAAGCTTTAAGTAAAAGCACTTTTAAAACTTTAAAATATTGAAAAGTGTTCACTTTGTAAAAGTGAGCATAGTCATTCATATTCCTTGATTATAAAAAAGCTCTTTGATATTTAAAGAAAGCACATTTAAGTGTAATAAAATCGAAACCCCTAATTTCACGTTAAACGCGTTTTTTTAAGTTTTCAATTTTAAAAGCTTAATATATTAGATTTGTTTTTTAAGAAAAGTTGGCGTTATTAGTCAACATAAGCATAATATTTAAAAGCTCCTTAATTTGAAGTTTTAAATATCACAAAGAACTTAAATATTATAAATTTTTAAATTTTAACAGATTTGATTTTTAAAATCAATTTGTATTCCATGCTAATGTATTATCAAAGTAATTTTTAAAGAGGATTTTCTTAAAAGCTTTTTGTATTTTTTGATAAAATTTTAATTTATGTATTTAAATATTTTCAAAATCGTTGATTCATCTTAGCAGTTATATTAATTATTTAAATAGCTTTTATGATTGAAAAATATTTAGTTTTTTTTTTTAATCTTTCACACAAATATTGTTGTAATAGCGTTTATATGAAATGCATACAAAGTTATGTTTTAAAGCTTTGAAATCTGGTTTTATGCTTTGTTGTTAAAAGTTCTTTTGACTAAAAAATTTTACTTTATTTAGATTGTTGTTAAAAGCTCTCATATTATAAACCTTTTATAGCTATAAAGCTTTATAAAAAGCTACCATTTTTTTGAAAACCTTTTATACAAAAATTATTTTTAACTATTTTTTAAAGCTTTAAAATCTTGTTTAAGACTTTGTTGGTTAAACTTTCCATATTTCATTGTAGTCAAAAGCACACATTTTTGGTTATAAAAGTTTTTAGCTAAACTATTTAATACAAAGCTTGGTTATGGAAAACTTTTTTTTGAAAAAGTTTTTTGTTAAAAAGGATATGGTGTTAATTTGAGTTAAACCATATGAAACCAAAACAAAATAATAAAATGGTTCAATATTGTTTTAACCAACAACAGCAGCAGCAGTAGTAGCAATAATATTCGACAAATTGAGTAATTTAAGAACTTTGCTAATGACTATAATTGAAAACGTGTCAGTTTAATAAATAAGCAAATAACCAAAAAACAATTCATGAACTAAAAACATATAAAATTCGTACTGACGATAAAATTATATGATAGTCCTACATTTGTAGGTGTTAATGATGAATTTAATGGAAAACACACTCTGAAAATTTTCCATCATCATAGAAATAAATAAATATATTCTTTGCTATATGTTGATATATAATTGTATACATAAAAAAATCTTTCTATTGTTAAAAAGTCAATAAAATGTTTTTTGCACAAAAGCAAGGTTATGTTTTATGTTGATCTAAATTATTTCCACACATTTTTATTTAAAACATTTTAAAGCTAATAAATTATTACTAAATAAATATTTATTGTGTCTAATAAAGTGCAGATCTATAAACAGAATTTATATTTATTTTAACATGCTCTTGACATATTGGCTACACACATTTATTTGTATAGCAAACAATTGTATTTATTAAGGATAATGATTTCTATTACTTGTCGTTGTGTGTGTGCGTGTGTGTGTATGAAATAATAATAATAATAATCTAAATTATCTCTACCACGACCTTTCTTTTGTATCTTTAATAACAATAGATTTTCATGTTGACGTTGGTCATGTGAAAGCTTTTAGTTTATTTTCTGTTAAAATAAATAATTTCTAACTATTTATTGTGGTTATTTGTGTGTGTATGTGTGTGTGTGTAGAAAATTTTCTCTAAACTGTTTCATTTAACAAAAGTGCAGACAATTTCTATACATTTAAAAATATATATACCCAGCAAATGTTTTCGTTACACATTAATTGTTAGCATGTTTTAAACTGGATTTGACTACTTACGAAATGACACTTCAAGACATTATTTTAACACAGATACGTTTTGTCTGCTTAAAGTTGCTTATAGATCTCATTTCTTATAACTAGCTGACTCCTATGTGACTCCCAACTATCGAGTTAGATTTACTTCCTAAGCCTGCTTAACGATCTTTGTATGGCTTGCTATCCAAGTGAAGATTGTAGACAAAGTGCAGCTCAAATGTTTAAAGCCTCAATAAAAAAGATAACATTTGGAACAGATTTGGACCTTTATTTTTATACTTAGCCTTTTCGGAAATTGAAACCTAAGCCCTAAAAAAATTATTTTTGTAAACATTGGGAATATTTTTCAAAACAGAAAAAATTATAATACTAAACAATTTTAGATTTTAATATTTTTTAGATATTTTCGATCCAAAAAATTTTCTACAGAAAAATTTTTGATAAAAAAAAAATTTCTATAGAAAAAATTTTTGAAAAAAACTTTTACATAGAAAATTTTTTATTAAATATTTTCCATAGAAAAATTTTTGATAAAAAAATTCTCTACAGAAAAATTAAAAAAAAAAAATTTGATAAAAAATTTTCTAATAAAAAAATTTTGATAAAAAAATGTTTTATAGAAAAATTTTTGATAAAAGAATTTCTATATTTCTTTTATCAAAAATTTTTCTATAAAACATTTTTTTATCGAATTTTTTTTTTAGAAAATTTTTTATCAAAAATTTTTGATAAAAAAATTTTCTATAGAAAAATTTTTGATAACAAAATTTTCTTCAGAAAAATTTTTAATAAAAAAATGTTATACAGAATAATTTTTGATAAAATATTTTCCATAGAAAAATTTTAGAAAAAAAAAATTGCTATAGAAAAATTTTTGATTAAAAAATTTTCTAAAAAAAAAATTTCGATAAAAAATATTCTATAGAAAAATTATTGATAAAAAAATTGTCTATAGTAAATTTTTGACAAAAAATTTTCAATAGAAAAATTTTCGAGAAAAAAATTTTCTATAGAATAATTTTTGATAAAAAAAATTTTCTATAGAAAAATTTTTGATAAAAAAATTTTCTATAGAAAAATTTTTGAAAAAAAAAATTTCTATACAAAAATTTTTGTTAAAAAAAAATTTTCTATAGAACAATTTTTTCATAAAAAAATTTTCCTTAGATAAATTTTTGAAAAAATTTTCCATAGAATAATTTTTGATAAAAAATTGTATATAGAAAAATTTTTGATAAAAAATTTTCCATAGAGAAATTTTGGATAAAAAATATTCTATAGAAAAATTTTTGATAAAAAAATAAAAAATTTTGATAAAAAAATATTTTATAGAAAAATGTTTGATAACTAAAATACAGAAAAATTTTTTGTAGAAATTTTTTTGATAAAAAAAATATTGAAAAATTTTTGATAAAAAAAAATTTTGGTTTAAAAATTTTTCTATAGAAAATTTTTTATAGAAAAATTATTGATAAAAAAAAACATAAAAAAAATTTTATAAAAAATGTTGTATAAAAATTTTTGATAAACAATTTTTCTATAGAAAAATTTTTGACAAAAAAATTTTTTATATAAAAATTTTTGATAAAAAAATTTTCTATACAGAAATTTTTGTTAAAAAAGTTTTTCTTTACAAAAATTTTTTATAGAAAAATTTTCTGATAAAAAAAATTTCTATATTTTTGATAAAAAAAAAATATAGAAAAAGTTTTGATAAAAAAAATTTTAATTAAAAAAAATTTTCCATACAAACATTTTTGATAAAAAAATTTTCTATTGAAAAGTTTTTGATAAAAAAATTTTCTATTGAAAAGTTTTTGATAAAAAAATTTTCTAAAGAAAACGTTTTGTTAAAAAAATGTTTTATAGAAACATTTTTGATAAAAAATGTAGAAAAATTTTGATAAAAAAATTTTTGACAAATAAATTTTCTATAGAAAAATTTCTTATAAAAAAACTTTCTATAGAACAATTTTTGATAAATAAATTTTCTATAGAAAATACCTATAAATTTTCTATAGAAAATACCTATTTTAGTTAAAAGTTCTGTTCTCTTTGCACCGACCCGTGATAATAAGTTATTACTAAAATTTAATTGAAACCATAATTAAAGGACTATTTTTTTTAAGTCATTACTGAACATGATCAATGTTTCGCTGGGTATGTGTATTCACACTATATACAAAAATTAGTATCTATGTATTCTCTAATTCCATGTTCGCATATTAGTCTTACATTTGCTGCAACATAGTTATAACTTAAGACTGACTATACCGTAGACAACACTGACCGAACTGACCATAGCTTAGATAACACTGACCGAACTGTAGCAAAAACCGAATCTATTATAGCCACCACTAAATCTACTATAGCCAGCATCGACTATTCCTTAGACAGTTCAGACTACACTATAGTTAAAATTAATTATAAATATGTTATTAATTTCAGATAATACTATACTTACCTGTGGGATGGCTGTTTATTTTGGCGAATAAAACAATGAAACAGTTTTTTAATTGTAGCATAAAATTATAAAGGTTTTTATTAATTCAATTCAAAAGTTTAAAGTTCTTAAATTCACTTAAGTTGTCTGCGCGTGTGTGCTGCTTGGTGGCTATTCAACGACTGCCTAAACCTAAATTGAGTGCATCTTTTGCAGTTTTGTCGTCCGTTTCGTCTTGTTGTTGTTTTTGGTTTTTGTCTGCTTTCATTGTCCAAATTGTCCGTTAGTTTGTCTAGAATATTCTACGTACGGTATTGTCGACTAGTAGTGTATCCTACAATCGGCCCTCCTGACGGCAAGCCGGCTCGGATTGCCATCGCTTCATGTATTCGGCCACTGTAGTGGTTCTATTGGGACCCTCTTGGTTACCGACTTTCTCAACCTCGTATCTCCCGTGAGGCGATTTCTTTATAACTTTGTAGGGCCCCAGGTATTTAGCTCTCAACTTCATCCCACTGCCAAACTGCGTGCGCTTAATAGCGACAAGCTCGTCTATAACGTACTCTTCCTCCGGTTTCCTTTTACTGTTGTACGACTTACAGTTCTCTTCTTGGATCCGAGCTATGTTCTCTCTAGCTTCGGTCCTCATCTCGCTTCTCTCATCTTCAAAATCTCGAATCAATTCAGCGTCTAATATTTCTCTCAGGTCAGGGTAATCGGGTAATTTCATCTCCACGCCAGTTAGTAACTTGAATGGGGACATTTGGGTACTTCTCGTGGCTGTGGAATTAATCATCATTTGAACGCGTCGTACGTGCTTGTACCAGTTCTGCGGTGTTTCAACACACAACTTTGCTAGCATGGGTACAACAATCTTGTGGATGCGTTCAACCTGGCCGTTCCCGCGCGGTACGCCGGTGGTTATCAGCAAATGCTGAATACTCTCTTCAACGCAATAATCCTTGAAGCTCTGTGAGGTAAATGCCGTACCGCGGTCCGTTATGATTCTTCGGGGATTACCAAAAATGGCAGCTTGCTTTTCTAAACTCTCGATTACAGCTTTGGTATCGGTCGATTTCGTTGGGTGGAGCCAGACGAATTTCGTGAAGCCATCCACTACAACCAGCAAGTGGTTATATGCCTTCTTTGTGACTTCCATTGGGCCAACATGGTCCACATGGTAAGTGTTTAGGGGTCGATCATCCTTATTTATGGGATTCAGATATCCTTCTTTCTTCCCAGCCTTCGCCTCGGTGATAATGCACTCGATGCAGCTTTTCACAACCTTCGGTACTTTTGAAGGTAACTTCGATATGTAATATTGTTTCTCAACTAATTCACGCGTCTTTGTAATGCCGTAGTGGCCCTGGTTATGTGCCAACCTGATAATCTCCTCCTTCAACTGAACCGGTACTACTACTAGGTCCTTCGTTGGATCCTTGTACAGTACTCCATTTTGCATATAATAATTTTCGTACTCTCCATGTTCCAACACTGCTCTGATGGCTTTGGTACACTCGTCGCTCTCTTGGGCACACCTGATTCTATGGGTAAGACCGCCCTCGAGTACCAAGCACGCCATTCGGCTTAACGCGTCTACATGCTTCATTCGGCTCCCTGGTCTATGTTCTATCTCATACGAGAAGTCCTGCAAGAACATAGCCCATCTAGAAATTCTAGCAGGTACTTCGTCTTTATTCATCGTCATCTTAAAGGCATTACAGTCCGTTACGATTTTGAAGGGTATGCCAATCAAATACACTCTCCACTTTTTCAGGGACTCTACGATCGCCAATACTTCCAACTCATACGAATGATACTTTTCCTCATACGGCTTAGTCCGGCGACTCATATACTGTACCGGATGCAATTCTTGTTCGTCCAAACTCTTCTGCAACATCACTGCTCCATAGCCGTACTTGCTAGCATCAGCATGTACTTCCGTAATCGCGTTTGGGTCATATAACTTCAGCACGGGAGCATTCACAAGAGCGTTCTTCAACTGTTGGCAGGCCAGTAAAACCTCTTCGTTAACCACAAACTTAGTATTCTTCCTCAGAAGATCGGTCAAGGGTTTCGCAACTATCGCATAGTTCTCGATGAATCTTCTAAAGTAAGAAGTCAGTCCCAGGAACCGTTGTAGCATTTTCTGATCCGTGGGGATAGGAAAATTCTCCACCGAATTTATCTTATCTTCTGATGGCTTTACGGAGCCGTTCTGAATAACGTACCCCAAGAAATTTACCGTCTTCTGTAGAATCTGGCACTTCTCCCATTTAATCCGTAAACCATTAATTGCGGCTACTCTCAACACCTTCACAAACTTTTCGAGGCCCTCGATCATATCCTTGGCGGGAATAATGATGTCGTCCATGTATACTATCAATACACCATCTCTTATTAAATCTCGAAATACAGCCCATATAAAACGATTAAATACAGCCGGCGAGTTACTTATACCAAATGGTACGAACAAAAACTCAAATTGTCCGTTGTGGGTTACAAACGCCGTGTATTTTCGGGAAAACTCACTCAACGGCACATGGAAAAATCCATTCCGTAAATCTAACGTGGTATAAACGCTTGCACTCTGCAGCTTATCTATCACCTCGTCCATTAGCGGCATCGGGAAATGGTCCCGAACGATCTTCTGGTTTAGCCTCCTGTAGTCGCAGCATAGCCTTTTCGTTCCGTCTTTCTTCGAAACCAAAACAACTGGGGACGCGTATTCTGACGTACTAGGCTGCACTATTTTCTCCTCTAGCCACTCTGCAACTTGCTTTTCTACTATGGCTTGATCGCTAATGGGTAAACGTCGGGGACGATGGAAAACGGGTATATCATCTTTTAATACAATATTCATCTTTACTGGGCTCTGCATATTTCTCTCGGGACGATACTCCACGATGGCTTTTCCCACTTGACGCTTGATGGGGTCAATTAAGTGTTCTAGGTCAACTGGTATATCGGCCTTAAACTCATCCATGTTTAAACAAATGGCCGAAAATTCTTCAACCAACAAATTAGTTTCTACTGGCATCTTAAAAAATACTTCCCCGTTGGCTATGGTTAATTCAGCTCTTCGTATTAAGCTATTGCCTAACATAATCGAGTGATTTATGTCGCGTTCTCCAACAACATAAAAAGTAACGTTAAAATTCAAATCGTCAATTCTAATAATTTCGTCAAAACGACCCATAGTGACTATAGTGCTATCGCTAATTCCAAAAAGAGTGATCCTTTCCGGTACAAAATTTACTTCACCTAGGATGAACAACATATCAAATCTTACTATGCATATGTCACAACCCGTATCTATTAATGCCGTTAAAGTTTTGTCGCGTATTGTTATATCTTTGAACAGCAACCCTGGCCCTTTACGCACCATATTCACCTGATCACCCACTTTTTTCTCCGTCTTAATTGTTGGGCATTCGAAAGAGCGATGGCCAATTTTCTGGCAACGGAAACATTTGTGCTGCTTTTCGGGACAGTCCTTTGCGATATGCGATTTCTCTCCACACTTGAAGCACCTTCTCTCCTTACCACTGGCCCCTTCTTTCGGTGAACTTTCATTTCTCGATGTGGACACGATCTCCTTCCCTTTGTATGACGACTGATGAATGGGACGTGTCTTCTCGTACACCTTAATCTGCTTCTTCAACTCTCTGATATTTTCCGCCTGATAAAGTACAGCCTTGTTGTTTCTTGACTCCGGGATCCCTTCAATAAAATATTCCACCACGCTTTTTTCATCTAAGTCGATCTGAGCCCCAATTTCCATGATGCCGTATAAATACTCCAACAGATTTTCATTTCTATTCAAACGCCGATTCCGAATCTGGCGTATGACTTCGGCTGCCGACAACTTTGCTCCAAATTCTTCTTTTAGGGCCTTTTTTAACGAACGCCAATCGCGTATACCTTTCTGGCTTCTAATGAACATTTTAGCAGCCCCGACCAGCAACTGCTTTCCATACACGAAATACTGTAATGACGACCACTTCAATATGCTCCCCATTTCTTCGAACTCAACTAGCCACTGATTGATGTCAGGAGTACTAGTCCCAGAGAATGGCATCAAGCTATCTTCTACCTCTTTAAGAGTGTAAAGGCTCTTTTGCGGTAAACGATTTCCAGCCTCACCGCCGGCACTTACATCAGGAGAACCGTTTGAACCGGTGCTCACTACTGTCTCATTATCATCGTCTTGTTCGTCGCCTATGTCATCGTCATGTCCAATTCCATATTTCTCAAACAATCTAATTTGTAATTCGTCTTTAAGTCCGTGGGTACTTAGTCCCAATTCAGTCAATTTGGCTTTAAGGGCATTGACGTTCAACCCCAAGATCTCTTCACGATTCATCTCGCTAGACAACAAACAGTGATTACAATTATTATTATAAATCTTACTCTAAATACTTATAATACTTTAAAAATAATAAGTAAAAATAATGTTTAATTCAAATCAAATAACTTTATCTCTACCCTCGTATATTATTAATTGTCAATACTTCAATTTCTATTTATTTACTTTTTCTTCTTTGTTAATTCTCTCTTCTTTAATTTCAAACTACCAAATTTTAATTTCTTTCTTCTCTTCTTTCTTCTTTAACTTCTTTGCTACTTCTCTCTTCTTTAATTCCAAAATACAAAATTTTAATTTCTTTCTCTTTTTTTTTCTTATTTCTTCATTAACTTCTTTCTTCTCAAAATATTTTTACAATATTTTTCATCTTTAACATCTTTAAAAAACTTCTTTAATTTTTATTCTTCTTTAACTTCTTTCTTCTCAAAATATTTTTAAAATATTTTTCATCTTTAACATCTTAGTAAATCTTCTTTAATTTTAATTCTTCTTATTTCTTATTGAAATGATGATCTTGTCGCTCAATCTCTCAAGAGAACTCACCACAACTTCTTAACAGCAACCACCAAACTCACTAGGCAGAATTCTAGCTCAGTCACTGCTCAATCTCTCAAGAGAACTCACCACAACTTTTTAACAGCAACCACCAAACTCACACAAACTTCTTAACAGCAACCACCAAACTCACTAGGCAGAATTCTAGCTCAGTCACTGCTCAATCTCTCCAGAGAACTCACCACAACTTTTTAACAGCAACCACCAAACTCACTAGGCAGAATTCTAGCTCAGTCACTGCTCAATCTCTCCAGAGAACTCACCACAACTTTTTAGCAGCAACCACCAAACTCACCAGGCAGAATTCTAGCTCAGTCACTGCTCAATCTCTTATGAATTCAATTTTCAATTTACTTTTTTTTTATGCTTACACAAATTTTTTTTTGTTTAATACTGTTAATCCGATCTCATCCCGGTTGAGCCCCCATAAATTATTGTGGGATGGCTGTTTATTTTGGCGAATAAAACAATGAAACAGTTTTTTAATTGTAGCATAAAATTATAAAGGTTTTTATTAATTCAATTCAAAAGTTTAAAGTTCTTAAATTCACTTAAGTTGTCTGCGCGTGTGTTCTGCTTGGTGGCTATTCAACGACTGCCTAAACCTAAATTGAGTGCATCTTTTGCAGTTTTGTCGTCCGTTTCGTCTTGTTGTTGTTTTTGGTTTTTGTCTGCTTTCATTGTCCAAATTGTCCGTTAGTTTGTCTAGAATATTCTACGTACGGTATTGTCGACTAGTAGTGTATCCTACATACCTATATAATATAATCATCACAGACTATACTATAGTCATCACAGTCAGCCATCACTGACTATACTATATTCATCACTGACTATACTATAGTCCTCACAGACTACACTATAGCCATCACTGACTATAATGTAGTCATCTATTGTCATCTATTGTCATTACTGACTATACTATAGTCTTTAATGAATTTGTATGTATAGTCATCACTGAATTTACTACAGTCATCACTCACTATACTATAGTCCTCACAGACCACAATAAAGCCATCACTGGCTATACTATAGTCATCACTGAATCACTACTATAGTCCTCACAGACCACACTAAAACCATCACTGACTATACTATAGTCATAACTGAATCACTACTATAGTTATTACAGACAATACTTTAGTCATCACAGACTTTACTGAATATACTGACTCATATACTATAGTCCTCACTTACTTTTCTGAAGTCATCACCAACTATACTAAAGTCATCACAGACTATACTATAGTCTTTAGTGACTATGCTGTAGTCATCACTGACTACACTTTAGTCAATACTAACTATACTATAGTTTTCACTAAATGTATAATAGTCAACACTGATTATACCAAAGTCAACAATGACTATAGTCCACATTGACTATGCTATAGTCAGCACTGACTCTTTACGATTAATACGATATTGCAGAAAATGGATGAGACATGCTTACACAAATATTTTTATATTACTAAACACACACACACATACAAAAAATATACAGATTCACACAAATGTTTATGTATTTATTTTATAGGATAATATATAATATATATAAATGTTTCTGCTTTAAGCATAATAGTTTTCGGTTGTTATAATCTACAATTTATTATATACAGATACTGTTTTCGTATATGAGTATCTATTTTTTAAAAATATTAAGATGCGAGGGTCATCTATAGTATTGAAAAATAATTTTTGGCATATACTGAAGTTAAATTTACTTTCTTACTTAAATGGGCTATATTTACAACCTGTTTAGGTCAAAATGCTAGAATATTTTAGAATTCCATGTGCTTCGACCTTGTGGTCATATTTTCAAATTTCGCAGGCTAAGTTTTAAAAGACTTTCCTTCGAATGGCTAGAAGAATATATTAATATTTTTTTTTTTTTTTGTAATTTCTCAGCCTACCCATGTAATTGTATATAGAAATATGACAACAATTGGAAGAACTCGTGTTGACTATTTTCTATTGTGATAACTATATTAATATTTTATCGTAAAGGAAATTATGTCAACAATTTGTTAAAGCATAGAACATTTTTTTATTTTTTTTTATGAAAATAAAAAAAATTGTTTAAAAAGTTACAAAATTTAATAAACAATTGTTGTATCCGCTAATTGTTGACTCTGACTTTTGTCTGAATATCATCAGTTTAAAGTTTAAACTGAAGGCAACTGTCTGTAGCAGTTCAGACTCTGATTATAATCAATTCAAGCAACAGCCTACACTGACTAAAGTTGATTCTGCTTTAGTCGGTTCTGACTATAATCTATTCCGAATATGGATGATTATGAATATTTTCGATTTTTGTTTCAGTCGATATATGCTATAGACTATAATCGATTTTGACAATAGTACAATACATTCTTAATGTATGTAGTTGATTCTGACTAAAGTCGACTCTGAGTAAAGACGGCACTGACTAAAGTCGGCTCTAACTATAGTTGGTTCTCGATTCAAACTAGATTCAGACTATAATTCTAGCTTAATTTAATTCCCATTATCACTTAAGTCAATTCTAACTATAGTCCATTCCCTCTTTATTCACTTCTTTAAAAAAAAAATGTAACCATATGTAACATATGGTCGATATTAACCAAAGTCACTCCTGACTATAGGAGATTCTAACTAGAATCGATTTTTACAATAGTCTGTTCTAACTATAGTCGGTTCTGACTATACTCGATTTTGACTATAGTCGATTCTTATTAAGCTGGTTTTGACTATAGTCGGTTTTGATTATGGTCAGTTCATAGTCGGTTCTGACTATAGTCCATTCTGACTATAGTCGTTTCTGACTAGTCACTTTATTTTCGCTATATTCGATTCTAACTAAAATCGGTTCTGACTATAGTCGGTTTTGACTATAAGTATAGTCGGTTTTGACTACCGTCTATTCTGTCTATAGTCGGTTCTGACTATAGTCAATTCCGACTATATTCGATTCTGACTATAGTCGATTCTCACTATAGTCGGTTTTGACTACTCGTATAGTCGATTCTCACTATAGTCGGTTTTGACTACTCGTATAGTCGATTCTCACTATAGTCGATTCTGACTATAGTCAGTTCTGACTATTGTCGGCTCTGACTATAGTCGGTTCTGACTATAGCCGATTTTAAATATTGTCAATTCTCAGCATAATCGGTTCTCACTGTAGTCGATTCTGACTATAGTCGGTTCTGACTAAAGTCGATCCTGACTATAGTCGGTTCTAACTATAGTCAGTTCTGACTAAAGTCGATCCTGACTCGATTCTGACTATAGTGGGTTCTGACTGAGCCCGTTAAGACTATAGTCATTTCTGACTATAGTCGATTCTGACTATAGTCGACTTTGACTATAGTCGACTTTGACTATATCCGATTCTGACTATAGTCGATTCAATTTTGACTATAGTAGGAACTGACTATAGTAGGTTCTGACAATAGTCGGTTCTGACTATAGTCGGTTCTGACTATAGTCAATGCTGACTATAGTCGGGTCTGACTATTGTTGATTCTGACTGTAGTTGGTCCTGAATATAGTAGGTTCTGACTATAGTCGGTTCTGACTATAGTTGGTTCTGACTATAGTCAGTTCTGACTATAGTCGGTTTTGACTATAGTCGGTTCTGACTATAGTTAGTTCTGACTATAGTCGGTTCTGACTATAGTCAATGCTGACTATTGTCGACTCCGACTGTAGTTGGTCTTGAATATAGTCGGTTCGGACTATTGTCAATTCTGACTATAGTCAGCTTTGACTATAGTCAATTCTGACTATAGTAGGTTCTGACTTTAGTCGACATTGACCATAGCCGGTTCTGACTATAGTCGAGTCTTACTATAGTAGACTCTGAATAGTTTCACTGATTATAGTTGATTCTGACTAAAATCGATTCTGTCGCTGTTGTTTGTAGACGACTCTAACAATTGTCGACTCCGATCATATATTAATCTGAACTAATCCATGCTGACTACTGATAAGTGACTCTGAGTATGGTCTGAGTGACATAGTCGAATTTAACATTAGCCGATTTTGACTATAATCGACCTTCGCTACTATTGACTCTGAATGTAGTATTCTCTGACTATAGTCATTTGCTTTATGCTAATGTATGGAAATTTTCTTAATATTGTCTTCAACTTAAATAGTTCCTGAAAATACTTTTAGAAATTAAGATTTTTCTTTTCCAAACATTAATTGATCTAATAAAAATCATCTTAAAGTGATACACGATTTTGATAAGCAAAACCCATAAATTCAAATAATTTTTTTTATTTTCTTTGAACAATTTTCTTAAATGAAACAACTTTTTTTTCAACCAAAACACCAAAATTTCAGTATGAATAAATTTGTTTTCAATTTTCAAATTTTTTCATTGATAAATCTTTTGGGTTAATTTTATGTTGTTTTCGGTGTTTGTGTAAAAAATGTTAAAGTTGTTCCCTTCGCTTATTCACACACAGACACACACAGGCATACACAATAATGTTTATTGAAAAATGATTACTCTCTTAGGGACTGTTAAGAGCATTTTTCTTCTTTTTTTACATAAACGCAAAAGAATATTTAAGACTTTTTCAATTCAATTCAGTTTTCGGTTTTTATTTTTGGAAAAATGTAAAAAAGTGTGTGAGTGTGTAAAATAATCTTTTATGTATGAATCTAAAGTGAGTGTAAGTTTGGGTATTGTGGGTATCACAGATGTAATATTAATGATAACCTTTTCTTGATTCGATTTTTCTTATTTTTTTTTTCGAACTGCCAACCCAAAATTGTAAGAAATACTTTAAAGTTATATCAAATTTTTCTTAACTTCAAATCTATTTTTTTTGTTTTTTTTTTCTAGAGTTATAAGAGATGAAGAGCAAAACAACATTTTTATATTTTGTATATTTTATATTACCAAAAATATATTTTAGGATCTTTACAATACCCAGTAGTAAAGTGGTCTTTTACAGTACATATTGATATTATTGTTATGGGTTGGATGGATGGTTGAATGAATAAATATTGTTGAATTGTTGGTTGGATGGTTGGCAGGCTGGCTGGTTAGTTTTGTTGGATTCAGTTTGGTTATGGCTGGCAATATAATCTGTATAAACATTTACATTATCCCCAATTGCTTTATAAACTACACAAAAGTATCTTTAAGTAGGAGACAGAATGTTTTTGAAATATTGGGGTTTTGAAGACCAGTAAACAATTAAGTGAGGAAAAAATGAAATAAAACTATAGTAAGTGGTAGAGAAGAAACTATATTCAAATCGACTGTACATATAGTGCACTATATTGTACTATTAGAAAGTCTAGTCGATTCTGACTGTAGTTAATTTGGACTATAGTCACTACTGACTATAGTCATTTCTGACCAAAGTCAACTCTGACTATAATCAATTCTAGCTTTAGCCGATTCTGAAAACAGTCGATTCTGATTGTAGTCGATTCTGACTAAAGTCGATTCTGGCATTAGTCGAATTTGGCTATAGCCTGACTATAGTCGATTCTGAGCATAATCGATTCTGACTATAAACGATTCTGACTGTAATCGATTCTGATTTTAGTCGATTCTGACTATAGTCGATTCTGACTATAGTCGATTCTAACTATAGTCGATTCTGACTATAGTTAATTCTGACTATAGTCGCTTCTGACTATAGTCGATTCTGACTATAATCGATTCTGACTATAGTCGATTCTGACTATAGTCGATTCTGACTATAGTCAATTCTAACAATAGTCGATTCTGACTATAGTCGATTCTGACTATAGTTAATTCTGACTATAGTTTGTCTGTCTATAGTCGGTTTTGACTATAGTCGATTCTGACTATTGCCGATTCTGATTTTAGTCGATTCTGACTATAGTTGATTGTTGAGGCCCTATGCTCCACTGGGAGTCAAGGGTAACAGAAGAAGAATAGTCGATTCTTGCTTTAGTCGATCTGACTATAGTCGATTCTGACTATAGTCGATTATGACTATAGTCGATTTTGACTATAGTCGATTATGACTATAGTCGATTTTGACTATAGTCGATTCCGACTATAGTCGATTCTGACTGTAGTCGATTCTGACTATAGTTAATTCTGACTATAGTCATGTCTGTTTATATTTATAGTTTGTCTATCTATAGTCGGTTCTGACTATAGTCGATTCTGACTATAGTCGATTCTGACTATAGTTAATTCTGACTATAGTCAAGTCTGTTTATAGTTTGTCTGTCTATAGTCGGTTCTGACTATAGTCGATTCTGACTATAGCCGATTCTGATTTTAGTCGATTCTGACTATTGTCGATTTCAAACTATAGTTGATTCTGACCATAGTCGATTCTGACTGTAGTTGATTCTGACTATAGTCGATTATTGAGGCCCTATGCTCCTCTGAAAGTCAAGGGTAACAGAAGAAGAATAGTCGATTCTAGCTTTAGTCGATCTGACTATAGTCTATTCTGACTATAGTCGATTATGACTATAGTCGATTTTGACTATAGTCGACTTTGACTATAGTCGCTTCTGACTATAGTCGACTTTGACTATAGTCGATTCTGACTATAGTCGATTCCAACTTTAGTCGATTCTGACTATAGTCGATTCTGAATATAGTCGATTATGACTACTGTCAATTCTGACTACTGTCGATTCTGACTGTAGTCAGTTCTGACTATAGTCGATTATGACTGTAGTTGATTCTGACTATAGTCCGTTCTGACTATAGTCGACTTTGGCTATAGTAGATTCTGATTATAGTCGATTTTGACTTAAGTCGATTTCGACTATATTGTATCTGACTATAGTCTATTATGAATATAGTCAATTCTGGCTATAGTCGATTCTCACTATAGTCGATTCTGACTATATAATCCACACGGATTATACTATAATCAATTCTGGCTATAATTTTGTCAACTATGACTATATTATGCAGACAACTTTGACTATACTGCAATCAACTTTGTCTATAGTATAGTCAAAGTTAACTATATTCAACTCTGAGTATAAATTTCTTATAAAATTGTTCTTTGGGTATTTAATCGTGTTTTCATTTTTGTTATTTATCTAAGTCTGTGAACATATCAATTTCTGAATCTATATACATAAATATGTGTAAAGTAGCTTTTGTTATTTTCTTAAAAAGAAGACAGATGTTTTTTATACGATTTTCTTGTTCATTTCTATAGTTTGATGGGTTATGGTTTACTACTACAGACTGCTGTTGTTTGTTGCCTAATATTTTCCTTTCCAAAATTTTTCATGTATTTCCTTTTGATTTTTTGCATATTATTGATATCAATCTGTTAACAATACTTTTGAGAGGGTTTATTTTTCATTGATTTTTCTCCCATAATAAATGTCTTTGGAAATATGAGTAAATTTTTCCATTTCTTGAGAGTGAATCAAAGATAATGCCTGTATATAAGTTTGAAATATTAACAATTTATTTAAAAAGAAAAATCTCACAGTGATTTGTAGTTTCATAAAATGTTTTGAATTTAATATGGCTGTTGAATGTATCTGTTGCTATTTTGAAGTTTCTTATTTTTCCTCATTCGACACGGCTTATCTTGTAGGCTATTAATTTTATTTGTTGTCATTTTACACTTAATACATTTTTGAGTTGTATTGTTCTGTAACTGAAAAAAACATTTGTTAAAAAATGGTATGAAGCGTTAAAGAAGTGATTATATTGATGATTCTAAGTAGCAAGACCAAAATCCGAAATTTAAACATTTTTTCTACAATAAATTTTTTTTTTAATTTTTTATACTGAAAAAATTTCTAAATAAATTTTTTATAACAAAAAATTTTCTATAAAAATTAAAAAAAAAATCTTATACCGAAAAATTGTTTATAGAAATTTTTTATACCGAAAATTTGTTTGTAACATTTTTTTTTATGCAGAAATATTCTATACAAATTTTTTATACCAAAAAGTTTTCCATATAAAGTTTTTATGTCAAAAAATTTTATATAAAAATTTTTTTATACTGAAAAATTTCCAATAGAAATCTTTCATACGAATCATTTTTTATACCGAAAAATTTTCTATAGAAATTTTTTATACCAAAAAATTATCTACAGAAAATTTTTATACCAAAAAATATTATATAGAAATTTTTTATATCGAAAAATTTTCTATAAAAAATTTATTACACCGAAAAATTTCTATAAAAAATTTGTTACACTGAAAATGTTCTATAAAAAATTTGTTACACCGAAAAATTTTTATAAAAAATTTGTTACGCCGAAAATTTTTCTATAAAAAATTTGTTACACCAAAAAATTTTCTATAAAAAATTTTTATACCGAAAAATTTTCTATAAAAAAATTGTATACCGAAAAATTTTTTATAGAAAATTAAAAAAATTTTCTATAAAAATTTCTCAGTATAAAAATTTTTTTAGAAAATTTTTCGGTATAAAAAATTTTTATAGAAAATTTTTCGGTATAATAAATTGTATAGAAAATTTTTCGGTAAAATAAGTTTACAAAAATTTTCGGTATAAAAAATTTCTGTAGAAATTTTGCGGTACAAAAATTTTCTATAAAAAAATTTTAGGGATAAAAAAATTTTAAAGAATAGGTTTTGGTATTAAAAATTTATTGAAAATTTTTAGGCATAAACAAATTTTCGGTAAAAAAAAATTTTATAAAAAATTTCTATAGAAAATTTTTCGGTATCAAAATTTCCATAGAAGATTTTTCAGTACCAAAATTTCTATCGAAAGTTTCGGTATAAAAAATTTTCTATAAAAAATTTTTATACCGAAAAATTTTCTATAAAAATTTTCTAAAAATTTTTTATACCGAAAAATTTTCAAAAAAAAAATTTAAATCGAAAAATTTTCAATAAAAATTTTTTATACCAAAAAATTTTTTATAAAAATTTTTTATAACGAAAAATTTTCTATAGAAATTTTTTGAAACGCAAATTTTTCTATAGAACTTTTTTATACCGAAAAATTTTCGATAGAAATGTTGGTAATGAAAAATTTTCTATGGAAATTTTGATACCGAAAAATTTTCTATAGAAATTGTTTATAAAAATTTTTTTTACCGAAAATTTGTTTATGCCTAAAAATTTTCAATAAACTTTTAATAGCAAAACCTATTCTTTAAAATTTTTTTATAACGAAAAATTTTCAATAGTAATTTTTTATATCGCAAAATTTTCTATAAAATTTTTTATCAAATTTTTTATACCTAATATTTTTTTATAGAAAATTTCTGTACCGCAAAATTTTCTACAGAAATTTTTTATACCGAAAAATTTTCTACAGAAATTTTTTATACCGAAAAATTTTGTAAATTTATTTAACCGAAAAATTTTCTTTACAATTTATTATACCGAAAAATTTTCTATAAAAATTTTTTATACCGAAAAATTGTCTAAAAAAATTTTTATACCGAAAAATTTTGTAAATTTATTTAACCGAAAAATTTTCTATACAATTTATTATACCGAAAAATTTTCTATAAAAATTTTTTATAACGAAAAATTTTCTATAGAAATTTTTTTAACCTCAAATTTTTCTATAGAAATTTTTTATACCAAAAAGCTTTCGATAGAAATTTTGACACGGAAAAGTTTTCTATGGAAATTTTGATGACGAAAAATTTTCTATAAAAATTTTCTAATAAAACCTATTCTTTAAAAACTTTTTATAACGAAAAAATTTCAATAGTAATTTTTCATGCAGCAGAATCTTCTATAAAAGTTTATTATACCAAAAAATTTTCTATACAATTTTTTTTTATCTCGAAAATTTTTTTATAGAAAATGTTTGTTCCGCAAAATTTTCTACAGAAATTTTCTATAAAAATTTATTATACCGAAAAATTTTCTATAAAAATTTTTTATACCGAAAAATTTTCTATAGAAATTTTTTAAACCAAAAAATTTTCTATATAATTTTCTATAAAATTTTCTATAAAAATTTTGTATACAAAAAAATTTTCTTTAGAAATTTTTTGAACCGCAAATTTTTCTATAGAAATTTTTTATACTGAAAAATTTTTGATACCGAAACATTTTCTATAGAAATTTTTATACCGAAAAATTTTCAATAAAAATTTTTATACCGGAATATTTTATATAAAAATTTGAACCGCAAATTTTTCTATAGAAATTTTTTATACCGAAAAATTTTTGATAGAAATATTTTATACCGAAAAATTTTTGATTGAAATTTTTTATACCAAAAAATTTTTGATACAAATAGAAATACCGAAAAATTTTCTATACATTTTTTTTGATAGAAATTTTGATACCTAAAAATTTTCTATAATTTTTTTTTTTACCTTATACCAAAAAATTTTCTATACAAATTTTTGTTATCCCGAAAAATTTTTTATAGAAAATTTTTGTACTTTTGTTACAAATTTTTTATACCGAAAAATTTTCTATAAAAATTGTTTATACCGAAAAATTTTCTATAAAAATTGTTTATTCAAAAAAAATTTTCTACAAAAAATTTTTATACAAAAAAATTTTGTATAAACATTTTTTATACCGAAAAATTTTTCATTCTGAAAAATTTTGTGAAAAAACTTTTTTATAGAAATTTTTTGTACCGAAAAATTTTTAAATAAATTTTTTATAAACATTTTATATTAAAGTTTTAAATTGAATTTTTTTATAGCGAAAAATTTTCAATAGAAATTTTTTAGACCCAAAAATTTTTGTAAAAGGTTATTAAATCAAGATTCTTGTAGAAAACTTTTTCATATAAATTTTGTATACCTTAAAACATTGTTTCCAAAAAATTATTTTATCCATCTTTAATTGGAATTTAAATTTTCCTAAACATAATTCAAATTAAATAACCTTTAAAATGTCAAGTCTTCTACGTTTCTAACTAATTAGATTCGCTTCTAAATAATTTTCATTAAACCCTTAAGAAAATTGTTACGATTTCGGTTAAACAATTCCTTCTGACAAAAGATTTTTCAATTTAATTGGGTAAAAGATTCACAAACAGAAAAAAAGATGTCAAACAATATTTTTTTCCTTTGTTCCTAAATGTTACAATAAATAGATATGAATCTTTGTTTAAAGCTTTTGTAAAAGCTCTTTTGTTAAGCGGAAACGTTTTAATTTTCGTTTGTATGGCAATGTATACAAAAGTGTGTGCAAACAATTATATGTTTTTGTGTCTGTGAGGTTTTTTGTGTGAAAAGGGCAAAGTTATTTTAAATGTCAAAGGTTTTCGTTAACTTCATTGTGATTATCTGATTTAACAAATTAAATTATTAAATATTTGTTAACATTTAAATCAACAACATAAATAAATGTTAACAAAGGTTTAAAGATAATTAAAAATTTTTAGAAATTTCTTAATTTAAGAAAGAAAACACCCAAGTTGAAATTTTCTAATTAGTTCTTTATCAAGTTTTTCCCATTTCCTTAACTCCATACATTTTCATTATACCACTAACAATCTTTAAAATTAGTAGTTTAAATTGGTTCATTTATCTGGATTAGTTTCATGTGTTATTTTTATTAAAATCCTTAGAACAAAGTTAGATTTCAATACTTTCCTTTTTTTTCTCCTACTCTTTTTCATTATTTCCCAAACTGTTGCTGCTATTTTTATTTCTATTTAACTTGTCTTTCTTTACAATTGACAAGTGTAAAATTACAAATGTTAAGAAATAGCTAGAAATATTTTACTTGGATTTCAAAAACAAAACATTTTCACAAGTAAGAGTTCCTTAACTTGTATTAACACATTACAATTCTGCTGCTGCTGCTGCCAACAACAACAAACATATGAAAAACTTCAAAGTGAAAAGAAAATTGCAAAATAAGAAAAAGTCATTTACAGCTACACCAACACAATTTTCACACCAGAAGAGGATGCATTGTTTGTAGTCATATTTCACAGGAAATGTTTTAAGGAAATTCTAGTTATACAAAATTCTTAAACGAAAAAAAGAAAAACATTAAAATCTCTTGCCAAAATCCCCTGTTTGCCGTTAACAGAAATTCCATACAAAATAAGGAGCCAACCAGAACAAGATATGTATATACCATAAATGGAAAACTTGGCAGGCTCTCTTAACATACTTGAGAAAAATCAAGGCAACAAATACTTTTACATTCCTACACAAATAAGCGAACACATACACATTCATGATATTTAAGTGCCGGGAAATGAAAGAACAAACATATGTATGAAGTAACAACTACTAACAAGGATATGAACAGTCAACAGTTTCTTTTTATGTCACTCACACTCTCCCTCTTTAAACTTGTTTGGAGTACTAATAAAGCTGAGTCATGTTACTTTACTACTACATTTAAAAAAAGTAGTTAGTTACACTGTGATACAAATGAAAATTTAAATATTAACATATTTCACTATAGTATAGTTAGAAATACCTATAGTATAGTCAGAAGTGACTATAATGTAGTCAGAGTTAACTATATAGTATACGTTGAGTGTTGTATAGCCAGTGTTGACTGTATTATAGTCAGATTTGACTAAAGTATAGTAAGAGTTAACTAGAAAGAGTTAAAAGTCAGAATTGACAACAAAAAAGTCAGAGTTGACTGCAGAGTTAACTATGTCATAATCAGAGTTGACAAAAGCATTGTCAAAATTAATAATAATATAGTCATAGCATAGTCATAAAGAAAAATAGAAAAATACAATAATATAGACTTAGGCACTATGCTCCACCGTAAGTCGAGGATAACAAAAAGTCATAGACTTAGACATAGAATGAGACATAGACTGAGACATAGACTAAGACATAGACTAAGACATAGACTAAGACATAGACTAAGACATAGACTAAGACATAGACTAAGACATAGACTAAGACATAGACTAAGACATAGACTAAGACATAGACTAAGACATAGACTAAGACATAGACTAAGACATAGACTAAGACATAGACTAAGACATAGACTAAGACATAGACTAAGACATAGACTAAGACATAGACTAAGACATAGACTAAGACATAGACTAAGACATAGACTAAGACATAGACTAAGACATAGACTAAGACATAGACTAAGACATAGACTAAGACATAGACTAAGACATAGACTAAGACATAGACTAAGACATAGACTAAGACATAGACTAAGACATAGACTAAGACATAGACTAAGACACAGACTAAGACATAGACTAAGACATAGACTAAGACATAGACTAAGATATAGACTAAGACATAGACTAAGACATAGACTAAGACATAGAGTAAGACATAGACTAAGACATAGATTAAGATATAGACTAAGACATAGACTAAGACATAGACTAAGACATAGACTAAGACATAGACTAAGATATAGATTAAGACATAGACTAAGACATAGACTAAGACATAGACTAGACATAGACTAAGATATAGTCTTAGACATAGACTAAGACATAGACTAAGACATAGACTAAGACATAGACTAAGACATAGACTAAGACGTAGACTAAGACATAGACTAAGACATAGACTAAGACATAGACTAAGACATAGACTAAGACATAGACTAAGACATAGACTAAGACATAGACTAAGACATAGACTAAGACATAGACTAAGACATAGACTAAGACATAGACTAAGACATAGACTAAGACATAGACTAAGACATAGACTAAGACATAGACTAAGACATAGACTAAGACATAGACTAAGACATAGACTAAGACATAGACTAAGACATAGACTAAGACATAGACTAAGACATAGACTAAGACATAGACTAAGACATAGACTAAGACATAGACTAAGACATAGACTAAGACATAGACTAAGACATAGACTAAGACATAGACTAAGACATAGACTAAGACATAGACTAAGACATAGACTTACACATAGACTAAGACATAGACTAAGACATAGACTAAGACATAGACTAAGACATAGACTAAGACATAGACTAAGACATAGACTAAGACATAGACTAAGACATAGACTAAGACATAGACTAAGACATAGACTAAGACATAGACTAAGACATAGACTAAGACATAGACTAAGACATAGACTAAGACATAGACTAAGACATAGACTAAGACATAGACTAAGACATAGACTAAGACATAGACTAAGACATAGACTAAGACATAGACTAAGACATAGACTAAGACATAGACTAAGACATAGACTAAGACATAGACTAAGACATAGACTAAGACATAGACTAAGACATAGACTAAGACATAGACTAAGACATAGACTAAGACATAGACTAAGACATAGACTAAGACATAGACTAAGACATAGACTAAGACATAGACTAAGACATAGACTAAGACATAGACTAAGACATAGACTAAGACATAGACTAAGACATAGACTAAGACATAGACTAAGACATAGACTAAGACATAGACTAAGACATAGACTAAGACATAGACTGAGACATAGACTAAGACATAGACTTAGATATAGACTAAGATATAGTCTTACAGACATAGATTAGGACATGGTCATTGATATTGACTAAGACATAGACATAGACTAAGATATATTCTTACAGACATAAAGTAGGACATGGTCATTGATATTGACTAAGACATAGACTAAGACATAAACCAAAACATAGACTAATATTAATAATAATAATTAATTAAGTCTATGTCTTGACTAAGACATAGACTAAGACATAGACTAAGACATAGACTAAGACATAGACTAAGACATAGACTAAGACATAGATTAAGACATAGACTAAGACATAGACTAAGACATAGACTAGACATAGACTAAGACATAGTCTTAGACATAGACTAAGACATAGACTAAGACATAGACTAAGACATAGACTAAGACATAGACTGAGACATAGACTAAGACATAGACTAAGACATAGACTAAGACATAGACTAAGATATAGACTAAGACATAGACTAAGACATAGACTGAGACATAGACTAAGACATAGACTTAGATATAGACTAAGATATAGTCTTACAGACATAGATTAGGACATGGTCATTGATATTGACTAAGACATAGACTAAGACATAAACCAAAACATAGACTAAGATATAGACTAATATTAATAATAATAATTAATAATATTAATATTAATACTATCGTATAATTCTTGCTTTATTCGAATTTTAGAAATTTACTTTTGAGACAGACAAAAATTTGAAAATTGTTTGTTTATTTTTTAATACTTAAATGAAAATCTAAAGAAAAACAAACAAAATCTGCTTAAAAAAGTAGAAAAAACTAAAGCTATGCATGTATGTATCTGTGCAGCTTTAAAAAAAATTTAAGATTGAAGACATATACATACAAAAAAGAACAACATCAACAAAAAATTTGAAATGGTATTAAGGAAAAAAATGTTTACAGGATTTAAGTAGAATAATTTATGAGTTAAATACTCAAACTAATGAAAAACAAAAAAAAATTGGAGTTAAAAAGAAAAAAAGCTTTTGTAGGGTTCAATATAAGAGTTCAGAAAGAAGGCTGTTTGGTTAAACTGAAAGATTTTTTTTCACAGAAGATGTTAATAAGACTTGATGTTCAATATTTACCTATATTTAAAATTATGTGTATTTAAGTGCTACCTATACTACTTTGTTAAACATACGTACAACTTATTAAACCTTTAGTTAAATTTGTAATTAAATTTTAATAAGCAAATTATCTGCATGCTGATTTGTTGTATAGCCCAGTAAGAAAAAAGGTTTATTCTCAAATTGAGGATGATTTGAAAATAAATCTTTTTTCAAAGGTCAAACGTTTGATACTGATTTGATACTGATTTAAGAATAATAGCGTTCTCAACAAAAATGTGACTTTATTATCAAATTGAGAAATGCCTTTTTTCTCAAATCATTATCAAACCTCATTCTCAAAGGTTTTTCAAATGTGGATATCATCTACATGTGGAACATAAATAAAATGGCGTTGTATTTTCGATATTTTTGAGTTTGTTTATTTTGTTTTTGAAAACGGTGCATCATATTTGAATTCTTTTTTTTTATTGTTAGGTAAAAAAATGTTAAGAAACAAAGAAAATTTACTTATGCATATGAATATTATTGAATTTTTAATCTTGACATTTTTTAAGCAAGGTTTTATGGTCAAATATGGACCAATTTTAAAAAATCCGAAAGAAATAACGAATTTCTTTGAAATGCAATGCCATTCCATTAAAATATCTTAAACATTAATTTTTTTGACATTATTTTTTTTAATGTTTGAAAAAATTTTGAAATAAGGTTTGATATCAAATTTATATAACACCATTTTTCAAATTATTCTCAAATCATCTTAGGGTTTGATAATGATTTGAGAATAACCTTTATTCTCAATTTGAGAAACTATCATTTTTCAAGCGTTTATTCTCAAATGAACCCTCATTTGAAAATGAATGTGAATTTCAAACATCTGTTCAGGTTTGAAAAAAGTTTGAAAAAAACGTTTGTTATCAAATGTAAAAGTCATCATATTTCAAACGTTTGACACTGTTCTTACTGGGAGGGTATTGGTGAAATTTTCTACTTTTAAATACTTCCATAACTAAAGTAGAAACTTCAGAAGCTTTAGAGAAAGAAGACACATCTACATACAATATATTAAAAAATTATATGAACATAACAAAAATATTAGAAGATATTTCCAAAAACAAAGGAAATATAGTAAAAGTTAAGAATACATACAAATTGCACATTATTCTACTTGGCAAAGATAAATGCTAAATTGAAAGATTTTTGTTTTTGTACATTTTACATTATTAATTAATTTTACTCTACATATGAGTAAAGAAAATGCTTTAAAAAAAATTAGGTCTTAAGAAATTTTCAAAGATATTATTGTTGAAGTGAATTAACAGAAATTGGAATTTTTGGCAAATTACAGAGATTAAAAAAAATATATAAATGGAAGGAAAACAAGTAAGAGTTTTATATTCGATTGTGCCGAAACTTATATACCCTTCATCAAGATGTGTTAAAGTAAGAAACATATCTCATGTATCTAGGAGGATGCAGCTAATTCAGAATGTGGACCAAATTCTAAAAAATTTGTTACGCTAGTTGGTATTTTTGGTAAAATATTTGAACTAAATTCGATTGCAGCTTTTAAAGTTTACCATTAAAAGATATCCGAGTGGTTTCCCTAGTATTTACTTTGCACAAAATTTAGTCACATAACCGGGTATAGTTTTAAATTAATAAGCTATTAAATACTTTTCGTTGCGCTTAGTATGTAGTTAGGATAAATATGTTGATAGTAATAAATACGGCAGATCCATATATTTTGTTGGGAGTTACTAATGTCTCTAACGTATATAAAGTCTGGACTTAACATTGATTGATAGCTATCGAATTTCATAGGTACAATCTTAATATACTGGTACATCCAAATCCTTTTGATTACAGATATAAAGAGTTGATGTTATATATATAAGAACTATAGCCAAATGTTGACCGACTGTCACAATATTTTATACACTAGGTGGTATCTATATAGAGTTTACTTATGTAAAATTTAGTGGCTATAGCTGTCATAGCTTATAACTTTATAGATTTTAACAGGCGTTCGTGGCATTTTAAAGGCTTCCGGTAATGGTTTTTATATGAAATTTATGGTTAAATATTGACCGATTCCTATAAAATTTGATATACTAACCACTAGTTTCATAAAACTTTTTTATTCTAAATTTAGTTGTCAAAGCTATTACAATTATATTCAATTTATCAGCATTTATGTGATTCCCGGAACGTTGTTACATGGGAGGTCAATCTAAATGTGAACTGATTTTGCCTATTTTCAGTACACAACTTCTTCAAGTTATCGAAAATACTTTTGTTAAATATTGTCCCTTTTGCCGTTTTCATTAAGGCGCTATCGCTCTTTCATTTGACGGACATACTGACACAAACCCCCTATCTTTTTGGTATTTTTGTGTTTCAGTTTTTATGTGAAAATGATGGTCAAATGGTAACCGATTGTGACAAAATACCATTGACATAAGACTTCCTTGTACTAAAGTAGACATAGCTAGTACAGTTTATCATTTATTCGCATTAAGGTATATTTTAGGTGCAATTTTGGCTGTTTTCGTAAGTGTTTCGTATGGGAGCTATGGTTAAATGTTAACCGATTTTGATGAAATTTTATTCGCTGAATAACGATCATATAAAACTTATCTGTACTAAATTTTTTCTATATCTGTTATAATTTTTCATTTATTAGCAAATAATAGATTGGCCTTTGGTCAAATATAAGCTCACATATCCCAATTTCAATACCAACATTTTTCAAGAAATGCAGAATATTTTTGCCAAATTTGAATGACCCAAATCCTTTCGTTCAGGCCCTATCGTGGCGACAACAAACAGACAGCATACAGACAGATAGGAAAGACAGACAGCATACAGACAGACAGAAAGACAGAAAGACAGACAGACAGAAAGACAGACAGACAGACAGACAGACAGATAGACAGACAGACAGACAGACAGACAGACAGACAGACAGACAGACAGACAGACAGACAGACAGACAGACAGACAGACAGACAGACAGACAGACAGACAGACAGACAGACAGACGGACAGAAAGACAGACAGACAGACAGACAGACAGACAGAAAGGCAGACCGACAGACAGACAGACAGACCGACAGACAGACAAATTTTTTTTTAGAAAATTCGACTAAAAATTTTTTTTTGTTAAAAATTTTTTATACAAAATTTTTTTGTAAAAAAAAAATTGATATAAATTTTTCATAGACAAATTTTGCTACAAATTTTTTTATACAAAATTTTCTAAACAAAATTTTTTTGTACAAAAAATTGGATATGAATTTTTTGTAAAAAAAAATCCTTATATTAACTTTTTAATATAAAGTTTTTGATACAAATGCTTTATAGAAAATTTTTTATACAAAATTTGATGAATAGATTATAAAATCGTATAAAATTTTATTATTGAAAACTTTGTATACAAATTTTTTTAAAGGAAATTTTCTATACAAATTTTTTTTTAGAAAATTTTATATCAAAATGTTTCTATAGAAATTTTTGAGATAAAATTTTTTGATCAAGCTTCCTTCGTTCAGGGCCTATCGTGCCGACAGACATCGCTAGTCTTAGAATTTTGTAAATATTGAGAATATACATCAATTTTGGTTTTAAAGCTAATATTAAAGAAATTTCAAACTTAATAACAATCTCAATTCTTCAATTCTTTTTGATGATGGGTATAACAAGGCATAAAATAAGACTTTCCTACAAAATTTGCCAAAATATGAAAAATACTTTAAATTTGTTTGTTATTGGACTACATATGGGGAATGTATGGTATCAGAGGGCTTTACTTTTACACTTATGTTTTTTTTTCAAATTTCTTTATACTACATATTAATTTTTGACTAATTTTCTAACATATATTTTCCTTTATTTCATTTCAGGTATGTTCCAACTCATTTATTCAAGTAAAAATTCAAGTTGGAGGTAAATTTTTTTACATAAAAATACAAACAATTTATTTCAAAAACAATGTTAGTAAATTCTTACTTTAATATATACAAGCCAAAATGTTACCCCTTCAACTGAAATATTTTCTAATGAGCTTAAATTATCCAAATAACAAATATTTTACCTTAAATCTAAAAAATATGTTTTAACATTTAGTTTAACCTTAATGACCCTAATTAACCAGAACTGTAAAGTTCAAAAGTATGTATATCAAAACCCTTGCATTGGCCCCTAAAATACTTTGTGCAATTACACTTTATATTGTACATATTTTGCATTTTTTGTAATAAATAGAAAAAAAATATAAATGAAATTATTTAAGCAAATTAAACTGGCATTTATTTGTGCATCGTTTAAGAAATATAAAAGTAAAATTGTGAAAACAGCAGAAAGTTAAATAAAAACTAACATTAAATTACACCTAAATGCGATATGTATGTATATACAAGTATGTGCGTATGTATTTAACTACAACGTATAGTTAATGTTAAGGATTTTTTTCTTTCTATTTTACATTCTCTGTTCAGTTTCCTTTAGCTGCTTTTGCTGTACGAAAAAAAAAAATAGAAAAACAAATTACATTTTATGTAAATTACAGTTTAAACCCCGACTATATAATACCCAAAAGACAAAAGCTTATTTTGTGCTCTATATATATTTTTTTCTCTACTCTACTATTTCTATTTTTATTATTATTAGTATTTTCTTTTACTTTTTTTACTGTGAGTTTCCTTTTAAACGTTAGTCAGGATTAGGTGAAAGGTAAAAAAGGAAAATAAAAATAAAAATTAAGGATATTTTATTTTATAAATAATAAATTAAAGAAAATAACAGCCGGAGTAAGACTGAGAGACAGAGTTGATATAAAAACATAAAAAATCTAAAGCAATTCCACAATGACGTCCAGGTATTTGTTTCAACATCAAAAATATAGCAAATGAACATGATAAAAATAGTGAAGCAAGAAGTGCTTCTGAAGTACTCTTTTTTATGCTCCCCAGTTGATTGTTAATAAAATGGTTTATTAAAGAAATGGTCTTTTTATGTTTTCAAATGAGGGGCCAGATCTTTATTACGCATTTTATGTATTTTATTAAAATGATGTAATCATGTATGACAATAGCCTTGAAAACACTTGACCCAAAGGATATCAAAAATCTTATTACTGTAATATTTTTAAATATTTAAAGTTGAGTCTTTTGAGGATGCTTCAAAATACATACATACAATACATATTAGATGAATCGGCAATTGTTTTACAACAGATGGTCGAAAGACCATCAGTCAGGCAAAGACTGAAAAAATAGTAAGTCTACATTATACAAGTACATTTTTTGATAAAATTAAAACTATGTATTACAAATATTTATTACACCGTGGTACACACGTTTGGACACAAGAGCAAGACCTATATATTCTGAATCTACGTTGAAAAATAAAGTACCCGTATCTCCCAGTTTTTCCAGATCAATTAGTTTTTTTAAGAAAACCTTGAATATATCTTTCGTTAAAATTCACTTATACTACTAAATAGTACTTTTTTTGTCGCGAAACATATACGGTTCCTTTGTCGCGAAACATATACGGACTCATGTAAACGCCACAATAAGAGACTATAAATGAAAAAACATTTACTCAAAAAAATAAATTTTTATTTTTAAGAAAATTTGAATTATGACGATAGTTTTTAGAATGAAAAAATTTAATATTTTTAAATTTAAATTTATGAAAATTTTTAACAATATAAAAAATGAAATATTGATTTAAAATATTTTTGAAATACAAAGTAATAATTTGCAAAGTAGTACCTACAAGTACTCCCCCCTCAATGAACGCGGAAGCGTTCAGGAAGTCTTACAGTTCTGCCGGATCTTGACTTTAACCTTTGTTCTTTTTCTTGTGTATTGAAAATATTCTCTTCCAAATTCTTATTTACAAAAAACGCAGGCTTTAGACGGTCTATGGATACTGTTTCCTTTTTATTATTGACATAAACTTTGAAGGTTTTTGAATTCCTTTCTAAAACTGGGAAGGGTCCAACATATTTTGGTTGTAGAGGTTTTGTATAACAATCGCGACGTATCCAAACGTGAGAGCATTTATGTAGATCTTGATGTACAAAAAACTTTTTTGAATCGCTGTGGTGATAGAAGGTTTCTGTAGGTCTGAGATTGTTAATTACATTTCTTATTATTGTTAAATGAGATGCGACATCATTTTTTTCAATAGGCTTGAAAAATTCGCCTGGAAGATGTATAGGTTCTCCGTATAACATTTCCGCGGCTGAGGTTTTTAGGTTATCTTTTAGACTTGCTCTTAAACCAAGTAAGACTGAATTTAATGATACTGTCCATTGATTATTATCTGCACATATAAGGCCAGCTTTTAACGTTCGATGAAATCGTTCCACCAGTCCGTTGGCTTGTGGATGATACGATGTAGTAAAATTGTGAGAAATTCCCAAATTTTTTGTTATTTCGCTGAACATATGAGAGGTAAATTGGCTGCCTCGATCAGTTACTACAGTATTTGGGACACCAAAACGACATACCCAACCATCATAGAAAGTTCGAAATACAGTTTCAGCTCTTATATCCTTCAGCGGAAAAGCTTCTGGCCATCGACTAAAACGATCAACACATGTTAACAGGTATGTATATCCTTCGGATTGAGGTAATGGCCCAACAATGTCCAAATGAACCATTGAAAAACGATTGCTAACTATAGGAAAACTTGCAAGTTCGCTCTTTGTGTGTCTTGTGATTTTGGAACGTTGACAATCTTGACATCCTCTTGACCAATCATTGACATTTTTATTCATCGATGGCCAAAAAAACTTTGATGTAATTAATTTTCGAGTGGCTCTTATGCCAGGATGAGAAAGTGTATGAATATTCTTGAATATAAGCATCCTAAACTCTTTTGGAATATATGGACGAGCAACGCCAGTTGACATCTCACAATAAATTTGTTTGTCTGTATTTGGTATTATGACGAGAACAAATTTAGTCTTACCTTCGGACTGCAGTAAACCATTTAGTTCGGCGTCATTTTTCTGAGCTTGACTTATTTCATCATAATTTATGGCATGAATTTGGATTTCTTCAATACGTGATAGAGCATCTGCTATAATATTATTTGTACCCGATAAGTGTCTTATTTCCGTGGAAAATTGTGCAATAAAGTCCAAGTGATTTCTCTGCCGAGGTGAAGCTTTATCTAATTTCTGTTTAAACGCAAATGTCAACGGGCGATGATCCGTGTAAATGGTGAATTGTCTTGCCTCCAACAAGTGACGGAAATGATGAATGGATTTGTATATTGCTAGAAGTTCGCGGTCATATGTACTGTACTTCCCTTGAGTGGCATTTAACCGTTTACTGAAGAAACCAAGTGGTTGCCAAGAGTCATCAACGAATTGCTCTAATACAGCACCAATAGCAAAATTCGATGCATCAACCTTTAAAGCCATCTTTGCATTGGGAGCTGGGTGTGACAATAATGTTGCGTCAGCCAATGCTTTCTTACAATTGTTAAATGCATTGATAGATTCTTCTGACCAAGGAATTTCACGGTTATCATTCTTTTTGTTTGTCCCTTTTAAAAAATCATTGAGTATTGATTGAGAAGTTGCACCATGTGGGAGGAATTTGCGATAGAAGTTCAGCATAGCCAGAAATCTTCTCAGTTCCTTGATGGTTTTCGGTAGGGGATATTCATTCAAAGTTTTAACTTTTTCTGGAAGTGGGCTAATTCCATTTGGTGTAATGTGATGTCCTAGGAAATCAATTTCAGAAGCACCAAAAACGCATTTTGCGGGATTAACCTTAACTCCAAACTCTTTAAATCGTTCAAAAAGAAGTTTTAGGTGTTCCAGATGTTCTTCTTCAGATCTTGAGTAAACGCAAACATCGTCAATATAGACGAATACGAAATCAAGTCCTCTGCAAACCCCATCGATAAACCGCTGGAAGGTTTGTGCAGCATTGCACAATCCAAAGGGCATTCTCAAAAATTCAAATAACCCAAAGGGTGTGGCGACAGCAGTTTTTGGAATATCATCTGGGTGCACTGGAATCTGATAGAAAGCTTTAATTAAATCTAATTTAGAAAAAATTACCGCTCCATGAAGGTTCATTTGAAAATCTGCTAAATATGGCACAGGATATTTGTCTGCAACTGTGATCTTGTTTAAGGCCCTGTAATCACCACATGGTCTCCATTCACCATTAGGCTTTGCTACCATATGAAGAGGATTTGCCCAACTACTGTTGGAAGGTCTAACAATTCCCTTATCCAACATATACTGGAATTCATTTTTAGCTGCTTTCAATTTAGAAGGATCTAAGCGCCTTGGCCTACATGAAATACTTGGTCCACGAGTGACAATGTGATGATAAGTACCATGGTTGGAATCAAATGTGTCAGTTGTTGTAAAAATTTCGGGATACATTTTCAATAAATTATGATATGAACTTTCACCAGAAACCATTTTGATACCAGCAAAATTTTCAGCAACAATACTGCCACTTGCTTTAAGGTTGGTTGTACCATCAACTAACACTTTCTGCTTTAAGTCAGGAAGAAGATGGTAGTGACGAAGGAAATCAGCTCCAATGATTGGGCGGGATACGTCTGCAAAAATGAACTTCCATTGAAAATTTCTGCGTAGACCTAAATCTAAGTGGAGAACAATGTGGCCAAAGGTTTTAATTTCTGTACCATTCGCAGCATATAGTGAAAGCTTTTGAGGTGATTTAAGGTTTTTGCAAGGGTATACTGAAATTTCAGCCCCTGTGTCGACAAGAAATTGTACTTTGGAGTGCTTTTCAGTTACGAATAAACGACCATTATATAATTCATCAATACAAGCGGTCGAAGAACTTGTATGACAAGAAATTAGTTTTTTGGTGTTTCGAATTTGCAAGGTTGAATGCATTTTCGTGCATTTTCAGCAAAACGCCAATAGTACCAACATAATCCGGACTCTTTTCTATTTCTCGAAGTTCCTCTTGAACGGGATCGGGCACTAGATGTAGAGTTTGTGCGTTGTAAGGTTCTAGAGCGTGTTTCCAGGGCATCAATGCGATTAATAATGCCATCCAACTTACGTGAAAAATCTTCTAAGTTTGAAAGCGGGGAAACTTCTGATACAAACATTGATGTAGTATTGGAAAAAGTTTCGACAATTTTGTCGGCTTGAAAAGCTAATTTCTCAATATCATGTGTGTCACAAACAGCCAAAATGCTTCTTACTTTATCTGGCAAACGTTCCAAAAATAAAGTCTTTAATATGTCGTTACTAACCTTGCCGCTAGAAAGAGACTTCATACGCTGGAGATAATGGGAAGGCTTCTGATCACCCATATCCATCCCAACTAACAAACGTTTAAGTTGATTCTCAGCAGATTCAGCAAATGATTTAATGATTCTATTTTTAAGAGCTTCATATTTATCAGACGGGGGTGGGGAAATAATGATATCCTTTACCAAATATAAGACCGACTGATCCAAATTCATCACCAAATATTCAAACTTTGTAGCATCTTGAGTGATTCCACACATACGGAAACTTGCTTCAACTTGAAGGAACCAAACCTCTGGTTCATCTTTCCAAAATGCTGGAAGCTTTGGTGTCTTAGCCGATGAAATTTCAGGAATATTTACGGGCTCTGCTGGAGGTTGTGTTCTATTTTGTGGTGGAACACACCAGCTCCTGCTGGTGTTTCTCCAAATACTGGCATATTGATTGATGATATTTATTCAAATCTTCTTGTAAAGGGGTCACCAATTATAAATGAAAAAACATTTACTCAAAAAAATAGATTTTTATTTTTAAGAAAATTTGAATTATGACGATAGTTTTTAGAATGAAAAAATTTAATATTTTTAAATTTAAATTTATGAAAATTTTTAACAATATAAAAAATGAAATATTGATTTAAAATATTTTTGAAATACAAAGTAATAATTTGCAAAGTAGTACCTACAAGACCAACATTTCCTAATACTTAAACTCTTTCTTAATAATTTAATGAATTTAAATATTTTTTTTAATAAAAATTCAGTTTATGATATAATTAAATACTAAATATGTATGTGTAAAGGCATTTTCTAATACCTAGAAGGAGGGTATAAACTTTTGTATTCTTCCTACAGCAATCCCGTAATATATTAACGTTTGTAGAATAAGGATGTGAACCGCCGTGGTACAGCAGGTTAGTCATCGCCTAGCATATCAGAGTTCCCAAGTTCGATCCCCGGTCAGACCCACTTAATAAATTTTCACCTCACAACTCAGATTGCCACTGGTTATTGAGTATTAGGCTATGTAAAACTTCTCTAAGTTATGCCTTTGCCATTCGGAGTAGGAGTTAAAATGTAGGTCCCTTTCAATGAGTTTAAAAATAGAATCGGATGCAGCTCATTGTCTGAGAGATGTACTCCTGGTTCCAATTGGAATGTTGTCGGGGAATTATATATACACGTGTATACCAGTTTTTCTAGATTAACACGTTCACGCCGGCGTGTACCACCGGTGGCTCGCACATGTCTGCCTGATCGGGCGGCGCGTACCACCGGTGGCTCGCACAGAATTGTCTCATCGGGCGGCGCGTACCACCGGTGGCTCGTATATGATTGTACTACCAATCAGTGTGTATCACCAAATAACATAACCAATAACATAACCACAATAGCATCGAAAGAAAAATGCAGATCCATGGAGACTGTTTTCCCGTGCGATAATCTTTCGTTGAAACATTTAGTTCGGCCCCGTCCGGTGGAAAAAAGTAGCTTTCAGCGCAACCGCCTGTGGGCGCGAAACATGAATTGCAGTGCCGGCAATTCATGTTAATTAACCTTAACTTATTAGATTTAGGTTACCTTAAAATCGTTTTTTGGCTGGACACAGAAAAAAATTCGTATATCTATATATATCTATATATATATATATATATATATATATATATCTATATATATATCTATATATATATATATATATATATATATATATATATATATATATATATTCGTATATCTATATATATCTATATATATATCTATATATATATATATATAAATATATATATATATATATATATATATATATATATATATATATAGATATATATAGATATACGAATTTTTTTCTGTGTCCAGCCAAAAAACGATTTTAAGGTAACCTAAATCTTCCAAAAATAGGTTCGTAAATTAAACAATAGATTTCCAACTATTAGTTTGTCACATATAATATCGAGCCCTTAGATTTAAATAATCGTAAACGACATGACGTTAAATATCTCTTAAGCTATTAGAGACATCGTTACTATACAACGCATATTTTTTATTTATTCTTAAGTAGTTTCCGAATGAATAGAAATCTTTTCGATGGATTTATAATTAGGAAAGTTATACGGACAATAGGTTTTACATAAAACGGTACTCAACTTTAGCCCATCTACCCATTGGCCTATTTCTGCATATTGCGCCATAATCCGCTCAGTAGTTTAAAAGTTATTGAAGTAAAACTTAAGAACAATACTTTGCACCATAACTTCTTAACAATTTGGAAAAAACTCAATTAGTTTGTCGAAAGTAACAAACTAATATAAAACAAAAATGTTATGCACTAAAACGTTTCCCGTTTTCGTTTAATTAAGATTTCTTGTCGCTTACCATCTATGTCTTAGTCTATGTCTTAGTCTATGTCTTAGTCTATGTCTTAGTCTATGTCTTAGTCTATGTCTTAGTCTATGTCTTAGTCTATGTCTTAGTCTATGTCTTAGTCTATGTCTTAGTCTATGTCTTAGTCTATGTCTTAGTCTATGTCTTAGTCTATGTCTTAGTCTATGTCTTAGTCTATGTCTTAGTCTATGTCTTAGACTATGTCTTAGACTATGTCTTAGTCTATGTCTTAGTCTATGTCTTAGTCTATGTCTTAGTCTATGTCTTAGTCTATGTCTTAGTCTATGTCTTAGTCTATGTCTTAGTCTATGTCTTAGTCTATGTCTTAGAATATGTCTTAGTCTATGTCTTAGTCTATGTCTTAGTCTATGTCTTAGTCTATGTCTTAGTCTATGTCTTCGTCTATGTCTTAGTCTATGTCTTAGTCTATGTCTTAGTCTATGTTTTTTATAAAGAACATTTTTTATTGAAAATTTTTGTAGAAAATTTCAATAAGAAATTTTCGATATTAAATTTTTTGGTTAAAAATTTTCAATACAAAAATTTTTTTTGAAAAATTTTGATATTAAATTTTTTTTAAATATTTCGAGATAAAATTTTTTTATAGAAAAATTTTGATACAAATTTTTTTATAGAAAATTTTCTATACAAGATTTTTTCATAGAAAATTTGAATTTTTTGTAAAAAATTTGGTATACCAAATTTATAAAAAATTTTCTATACCAAATTTTTTATAGAAAATTTTCTATATACATTTTTTTTTCTATACAAAATTGTTTTGTAGAAAAATTATTGTAAAAATTTTCGATATAAAATTTTTTTAATAAAAAAATTTTTCTATAAAAAAATTTTGGTAGAAAATCGATATACATTTTTTTTTTAATTTATATCGAAAATTTTATTACAAATATTTTTTATTGTAATAAATAGTTTTTTGATAAAACCAAAAAAATATTGGTGGGGAAACTTTTCCTCGACGCGTTTCGGTGGTTGGTTAGGCCATCTCTTCAGGAGGATTATTCTAGACAGAGCGAAAACCACACATTATATCTTAGTTGCGGGACAGAATAAATAAGAATTAACGTATCCAACAATAATCAACATATACCTTTTTTTCCCACACATATTTATAATAAATTGGGATCTTAGTGCAATACACAACAGGAAAACTTCTTAATAAAATTTTAGATGTCCCAAGATTTTTTATAAAACTTTTGCATAAAATTTTTTTAATAGAAAATTTTCGATACTAAATTTTTCTGTTAAATATTTTCTATACAAATTTTTTTTGTAGAAGAATTTTATACAAATTTTCAAGAATAAAATGTTTTTCATTGAAAATTTTTGATATAAATTTTTTTTTTTATAAAAAATCTTGTAGAAAAATTTGGTTTTAAATTTTTTGTAAAAAATTTCGATATAAAGAAATTTTTTAATAGAAAGTTTTAGATACAAATGTTTTTTTTGTAGAAAATTTCATACAAATTTTTTTTTGTAGAAAATTTTTGATAAAAATTTTTTTTAGAAAATTTCGTTATAAAATTAGTTTTTTTAGACAACATTTCTATAGATAAAGTTGGTCTGATTCAGACGACTTTTCGATAGAAATAGTTTGTTGCAAGCAACTTTTCATAGATAATTTTTTATACAAATATTTTTGTTTTAGAAAAATTTTGATGTAAAATTTTTGTAGAAATTTTCAAGATAAAAGTTTTTTAATAAAAAAATTTTTGAAACAATTTTTTTTTTAATTTCTATACAAAATTTTTTGTAGAAAATTTCGATATAAAATCTTTTTAGCAGAAAATTTTCGATACAAAATTATTTTGTTAAAAATTTTCTATGCAAATTTTGTTTGTGGATAAATTTTGATATAATTTTTTTTTATGCAATTTTTGAATTTTTCTATATAATTTTTTTTTCAAAGAAAATTTTTTAGTTTATGTCTTAGTCTATTTGCTTAACATAGTGCAAATTATAATTTTAAAAGTGTAAACTATATTTTACATAGTGCAAACAAAATACTTTAAATATTTTTTATGTAATAAAAACAACTGACCCTCTTCGCAGCCCCTCAATCATTTAACCTTAGGCTTTTATATGTATAACGACGAAAAGCTCAATCCTACTTTAGTCCCCTAATCCTTTATATATCATTTCAAAATATACTTGAGGTGTTGCAAGTACCATTACAAAAACTAATTAAATCAACCCATTTTCCTGTGTTTTTTTTTTCCTGATTCTGCTCATGCCATAACTAATGCCACTACCACTACATTTACACAAGTCACCTTTTAAACAGTCGTATACATTGACAAAATAAAAGTAAAAGGATAAAAAGCAAAATAACAAACGAGTCAAAGAAATACTCGTACAACATTACTGAAAACAGAAAATTAATTAAATAAAAAAGGTAACGCTATAAGCATAATAAAAAATAAAAACACATACACAGACAAACAAAATAGGAGCTAAAGGATATTTAGTTGTTATTGAAATAGCAAAAAGGAGGAAAGAAACAATGACACAACAACAGTGTAAAAGAGACAGGCTACAGAAAAAAAAATTGCTGGCAAGAAGAAAATTAAAAGAGACAGCTACAAAAAGAAGAATCAAAAATAACAAAAAAAAGTTAACAAACAAGACAATAACAGCTGAACTACATAACGAGAAGAAACAAAAGGAATATAATAAAAACCACCTCCACCCATTCCTCAGAGGATAATAGGTGAATGCACTGAAATATAGATTCACAGAAACGGAAAACACACCTTGGTTTACTAAAGCTCAGATTAACTAAACAATAACATCTAGCATAGACTTGACACATGTATGTAAAAATTCTATGCTTGAAAGAATCTACAAATACACACAAATTTTCATATAATATAAAGGAAACTTTTAGCATTAGTATTGTTTTTAGAGAAATAAACTTAAGGTTTAATGAAAAATGACAACATTTTGGTGTAAGTATATTAGGAACAAAAAACTATATATCTACTTTGTTTTACATATCCCCTTATACACATACATATATTTTACCAAAATTTAATGAAATTTTCTTTCTTTATTGAGGAAGTAAAATTTCATTTATCCATGTATGTAAATAAATTTCCATTTGTTTGTGTTTCTGTTTTTATTTTATACCTTCAAGTAGAATACAATTTCGTTGGTTACCCAACTCAAAATGTAAGTTGAGCTTGTATGTATTAAATTTACTTTATAAAATGCACTTTCACCTTTTTTATTTTGATTTTTATTTGTGAGAGTTCATTTTTGTATTTTTATTATTTTTGGTGTTCTGGGGTTTTTTATATTGTCATTCTGTTGTTATGTCACAGATACCACAAGTACTTGTGTAAAAAAGAGGAAAGCAAATAGTTTAATAATGGAAATAATACCTTTGAGTGAAGAAAAAGTGGGACAAAGTGGAAGGTTTTTTAGTTAAATTTAAAGTTTAAATATTATAAACAATAGAAAATATGGTCTCAGCTATGTAAAAATATAATTTACACAGAGTAAAGTAATTTTTTTAGAGCTAAAAAACAGTGTAAGATATTGTTATGATAGTGCAAACTATTGTTTAGTGCAAACTGTTGTTTACATAATGTAAACTGTTGTTTACATAGCGTAAACTATTGTTAACATAGTAAAAACCATTGTTTACATAGTGTAAACTATAGTTTACATAGTGTAAACAATTGTTTACATAGTGTAAAGTATTGTTTACAAAGTGTAAACTATTGTTTACATAGTATAAGGTATTGTTTACATAGTGTAAATTATTGTTTACATAGAGTAAAGTATTGTTTACATAGTGTAAACTATTGTTTACAAAGTGTAAACTATTGTTTGCATAGTGTAAACTATTGTTTACATAGTGTAAACTATTGTTTACGTAGTGTAAACAATTGTTTACATAGTGTAAACTATTGTTTACATAGTGTAAACTATTGTTTACATAGTGTAAACTATTGTTTACATAGTGTAAACAATTGTTTACATAGTGTAAACTATTGTTTATAAAGTGTAAAATATTGTTTACATATGTAAATTAAACTGTTGTTTACATAGTGTAAACTATTATCTACAAAGTAGAAACCATTGGTTACACAGTTAAACCTATAGATTACATATGTTTATATAGTGTAAACCATTGTTAACATAGTGTAAACTATAGCTTACATTGTGTAAACTATAGTTTATAAAGTGTAAACTATAGTTTACATAGTGTAAACTATACTTTACATAGTGTAAACTATAGTTTACATAGTGTAAACTTTAGTTTACAAAGTGTAAACAATAGTTTACATCTGCAATAAGTTTACATAAACTATTGTTTACATAGTATAAACTATAGTTTACATAGTGTAAACTATAGTTTTCATAGTGTAAACTATAGTTTTCATAATTTACATATTGTAAACTATAGTTTAACTTTTATATTGTGCAGACCATAGTTTATAAAGTGTAAACAATATTTTTCATAGTGTAAACCATAGTTTACATGGTGTAAGCTTTATTTTACATTGTGCAGACTATAGTTTACAAAGTGTAAACTACAGTGTAACTGTATAAACAATAGCCAACATAGTGTAAACTATAGCTTACATAATGTAAACTATAGCTTACATAATGTAAACTATAGCTTACATAATGTAAACTGTAGTTTACATAGTGTAAACAATAGTTTACATAGTGTAAAAAATAGTTAACAAAGTGTAAAATATAGTTTAAATAGTGTAAACTATAGTTTACGTAGTTTATCTATAGTAAAAACGGTGTAAACTATAGTTTACATTGTGTAAAATGTAGTTTACAAAGTTAAACTATAGTTTACATGGTGTAAACTTTACTTAATATTGTTTATACAGTATTTTACATTATGAAAACTATAGTTTACGTAGTGTAAACTATTATTTACGTGGTGTAAACTATATTTTACATAGTGTAAACTATAGTTTATATAGTGTTAACTTTAGTTTACATAGTAAATTTTATAAAATTTTTTTAAAATTTAATAAAAACTCGTCCCACTATATTCTGTGCTAAAAAATTTAAAAAAAAAGAATTTATTGTTCACTTTACTCGTATTTCCCTAACACATTTTTTTTCTTGCCACTCTAACACAAAAACTGTCACTCCATTGTTTCTAACAACAACCAAAAAAGGAAGAATATTGGTGTAGAATATTCTTATAGTACCTTTTTCAGGTTTCTCTTTTAATTTTGGGCAATACCAAATACTTTAGGATGACATTACAAGCTACAACATTTTGATAGCTTCAACATGAAGATGAAATATTAGACAATTTAACTTTTCGAACAGCAAAAAAAAAAACAAACCTATTTACATATACAGAGACATTTGAGGAAGGAACATTCATAGATATGTAAATTTTAACAAACAGCAAATAAAACTGGAAAATATAATAATATTTTATTCAAGGTAATTTTAAACCTCTACAAACAACCAAAAAGACATAGAGACAGTAAAAACCAAATGACGATTGTGTCAAGAGCCCTTCTAAGGAAAATGTTTAAAATTCTAACAACAACAAAAAACTCGTTGTAGACATTTTTAATTATTATAATAAGGTTTCAAACAACAAAAATAAATTTATTTAAATATCTTTTGTTGTTTTATGTAAGGTAGTAAGTAAGTAAGTAAAGTAGAATTGTATGTCTTCTATTTTTTTCGATTTAAGTACATCATTTTTGCTTATGTCTTCATTTTTAATGTTGAATGACCTATAAAAATGGCAAAACGAGAATCATAATTATATTTTAGCCAAAGGCTGATGATGGCTGTTAAGTTACACAGCCCTTTTTATGCTTTTGGTCTTTCATTTCTGGTGTTGTTCTTTAATTTTTTTTCCTTGTATTCCGGAGTCATTTAGTGTTTTTATTTCATGGCACATGGTGTTGGTGTTAAAGAATGACTGTATAAACAATATAAACTTCCGCTTTTGGTTTGAGTTGAATTTTTGCTAAATAATCTGGCTTTTGGTATAATTCGAATAAAGTGTATAAAAAAAAAAATAAAATGTGATGAGTGAGTCTGGTGGGGAAAAGCTTAAGGGGACCTTAAGTAAAGTAGGGTGTAAAGGATAAAATATTTTGAAGCGAGTGAAAAAGGTTTAAAGAATACTTTACACAGTGTAAAGTACAATCTACAGAGTTTAAAGAGGATTTTACTTGATATAAACTATAGTCTACATAATTTTTTTAGTGTAAATTTAAAATGATGTAACCCACAAATTTACTTACTCTATGTAATCTAGATTGAGTTATATTTTTAAAAACTATTAGTTGCACCTTAAAGTAAAGTTTAAATAAGAACTTACATTGTCTTATTAAGTGTTTACATAATTTAAACAAAAGGATATAACGTAAACATAGTGTTAATACAGTATTAAGTATTATTTACATCGTGTAAACAATTGTTTACATACTGAAAACAATTGTTTACACAGTGAAAACAATTGTTTAAATAGCTTAAACAGTTGTTTACATGGTGTAAATTATTGTTTACATGGTGAAAACAATTGTTTACATAATTTAAACAATTGTTTACATAATTTAAACAACTGTATACATAGCGAAAACCAATGTTTACATTGTGTATACCATTCTTTAAATAGTGTATACAATTATTTATATAGTGTAAACAACAGTTTACATAGTTTTTATAATTGTTTACAAAGTGTAAATAATTGTTTATGCAGTTTAAACAATTGCTTACAGAGTGAATATAATTGTTTATGTAGATTAAACAATTGTTTACATAGTGTAAACCATAGTGTAAAACATAGTGAAAACAACTGTAAACATAGTGAAAACAACTGTAAACATAGCGAAAACAATTGTTTACATAATGTATACAGTTATTTACAAAGTGTAAACCATTGTTTACATAGTTTTAAAATTTGTAAATTGCTCCTTACAATCTACATATGTACATAAGTATTGCTGTTTACTCCATCGCCTACATCGCGAACAATCTTGTATAGAATTATATAAAAAATATATAAAACAATTTTCGATAGAAATATTTTCGATATAAAAATTTTCTGTAGACAATTTTTTGATATAATAATTTACTTACATTTTTCGATATAAAAATTTTTATATAGAAAATTTTTCGATATAAAAATTTTTCTATAGAAAATTTTTCGACATACAAATTTATCTATAGAAATTTTTCGATATAAAAATTTTCTATAGAAAATTTTTCGATACAAAAAATTTTTCTTTAGAAAATTTTTCGATATAAAAATTTTATTTAGAAAATTTTTCGATATAAATTTTTTTTTAGAAAATTTTTCTATATAAAAATTTTATTTCGAAAATTTTTCGATATAAAATTTTTATTTAGAAAATTTTTCAATATAAAAATTTTTCTACAGAAAATTTTTTAATACAAAAATTTTTTATAGAAAATTTTTTGATATAAAATTTTTTTTATAGAAATTTTTCGATATAAGAATTTTTTTATAGAAAACATTTTGATATAAAAATTTTTCTATAGAAAATTTTTCGAAATAAAAAATTTTCTATCGAAAATTTTTCGATAAAAAAATTTTTTTTTTAAATTTTCTATGAAAATTTTTCTATAGAAATTTTTCGACAAACAAATTTTTTTATAGAAAGTTTTTCTATGGAAAATTTTTCTAGATAAAAATTTTTCTATGGAAAATTTTTCGAGATAAAAATTTTTCTATTGAAAATTTTTCGAAATAAATATTTTTCTTTAGAAAATTTTTCGATATAAAAATGTTTCTATAAAAAAATTTTTGATATACAAATGTTTCTATCAAAAATTTTTTGTAGAATTTGTAATTCTACAGAAAATTTTTCAATATAAAAATTTTTCTAAAAAACATTTTACCGATATAAAAATTTTTGTATAGAAAATTTTTCGACATAAAAATTTTTGTATAGAAAATTTTTCAATATTAAGTTTTTTTATAGAAAGTGTTTTGTTATAAAAAATTTTCTATTGAAAAATTTTTTATACAAAATTTTTCGAAATAAAAATTTTCTATAGAAAATTTTTCTATAAAAAATTTTTCGATATAAAAATTTTTCTTTAGGAAATTTTCATATATTTTAAACCATTGTGTACAGAGTTTAAAAGTTTTTAAATTTGAACTTACAATATACATATGTATGTATTGTATAAGTTTTGTTTTTTACTTCATTGCCTACATCGCGAACAAACTTATGTAGAATTTAGAGTATATTATACTCTTGCATTACAATAATATATATTATTGTAATGCAAGTAGTATTATTTTAAACTTCAAAAAGGCAACTTACGCATATAAATAAAAAAACTACTTAAACTACAAAAATAAATAAAACTTAACATCAACTCAACGTTGTAAAGCACTTGAAAAATGCACATCATATAAAACAAATACAGACATAGGCACTAACACCTACACAAACGAAAGCCCTTAAAGTCACACACATTAAAACTAACACCTTTAGCTGCAGAAAAAAAAGAAAATAATGAAAAAATCTTTTAACACATTTTCTTTTTTTTTTTTTTTGTGCAAACTTTTACACTTTCCCATCTATAGAAAAGCAGTAAGAAGAAACTTTTTTTTTTTTGATGTTTTTGTTAAACAAGTTAACACGCATACGCTTACATGCTAACACATAAACACACACGCAAACAAAAGAGGGTGAAAAATAAAATATAAAGCAAATATAACAATAAAATACTGTTGAGTACAACATTTTAACACTTTATGTAAAATATGTAAAAAAAAAAAGAACTTTACATGTAGTGTAAATATGTGAAAAGGCGAATGATGTGTATGTGAGATTTAAAGAGGGCTTTATGTTTATATTTGTGCGATTGTACGTGGGTATATGAATTTTGGTATGAAAATTTTGAAAAATATGAACAATATTAAAGAATATGAGCCAACAGAAAAATATGTTAAAATGTGTTTTTTTTATGAAGAGGCTAAAAAAAATTTGCCCTTAAGTATCATTTTCACACTTTGAAAAAAAAAAAAAATAAATGTATGTGTATAAATGTTTTTAAATGCGACCATTACTGTCATAAGGGAAGTATACTGTAAAGGATGACTCAGTGTTATATGTTTTTGAAGATTTTAAATATTATTAAATTAGGCAACATCATTTTTAATTATAAAAAGTATTCCGAATAAAATGTGGCTCGTCTAAAATTCAAATGAAAAAAGTCGTTAAATTTATCAAATACTGAATAATTTGACAATATTTTAATGTCAGATGAATTTGTACAATATATTAAAAAATTTTCTTTAATTTTTTAAGAAATTTTTATATTTAACGTTAAAAGTTTTGTTTAAACTAAACAACAACCAATTTCATTCTGAACAAAAATTATCCTAAAAGTAGGCAACGTTTTTTATAACTTGGAAAATTTCCTTATAAGAATTTTTTCAAAATTAAACTTTCGGGCTGTTAAATTAAAAAAATATACCCTACACCACCATCCTTCCCCTAATTCTTCAGCAGCTTGACAAAAGAATAGTTAATAACATTTTTCAAACTCTAAACCTTTAACTGCCAGAAGAACAACTAGTTCTTTTCTTATTCGACTTCTTTGTTCACTTTGTCAAAAGGTGATTTTGTGATATTTTAACAAATTGCCTTAAGACACCAAATCCATGTTTCTCTTTCATTTTATATTCATTTGAACATTTTTTACCCAAAACAAGAAAATCACAAAAGATAACTACACAAAAAACTACTTGACATCTTAACTATTTCACTACTCATAGTTTCCAAATAGTGAAGAAGTAAAATATCTCCAACATTTTGGACACAAATGAACTCTCGTCTCTATTAATCTAAGACTAAGACTCAAATTGTTTTGTCTTTTATTATTTAGATTTCATTTGAGCAGCTTGAAGAAGACGAAAAGGCTAATAAATGTTTTTTTGAAATGAATGTAAAAGATTGAAGGAAAAGGCAAAAGAAAGAAAGAACGAACGAATGAATGAAGTGTTGATTTCAAAGGGTTAGACCCAATTGACTAAACGAAAAGTTTTTCTGTGATAAAGCTTTAGCAATCAAAGAAAGATACAGCAAACATATTTTTTTAAGTTTTAAACACAACACAATTTTGCTGTCGAGTTTGAGATGGTTGCGGGGGGTTTGATGATGTTGCTGGAGATGGCTTAATGTTTAAATGTTGTTGAGTTGATTGTTAAGAGATTTGCTGTGTAAAATGACAAAGAAATTTGGTTTCAGGTAACAATTTGTTGAAATATGATGAATAGATATTATTATGCCATGGGAAAAGTTTAAAGTTTGTCTTTATGAAATTAAGAATAATAAGATCTAAGGGGTTAAGGAATGGCTAAAGTTTAAAATTACAAAATTTTAGGTGTCTTTTGAAGCCAAGGCTAATATAGAATTAATGGCAGACATTAATAACTCTATAAATAAAAACTTTATAATTTTGAAAAATTTGTATATAATATTTTTTTTTTTTTAAAGATGAACATGTATATAACAGTTTTATAAAGCAGTTAATAAATTTATAAAAGTTTGTGTATAACAAATGATTTTTTACTTAGAGTAAATATCTTCGAATCCATTTAATATATAAAAAAACTTGCTATAAACAATTTTTTGCTATAATTTTTCTTTTTTAATTTTCGATACAAAAGTTTTCTATAAACAATTTCAATAAAAAAATTTTTTGATTAAAAAATTTTTTTATAAAAAATTTTTAAACATCAAAATTTTCTTATAGAAAATTTTTCAATTTAAAATATTTTCTGTAGGAAATTTTTTGATTTTAAAAATTTTTTGTAAAAATTTTTCGATTTAGAATTTATCTATAGAAAATTTTTTTTTCTACAGAAAGCTTTTCTATCTTACAATTTTTCTATAGAAAATTTTCGATCTAAAAATGTTTCTATAGAACATTTTTCGATCCAAGAATTTGTGTATAAAAATTTTTCGATCTAAAAATTGTTTATAGAAAATTTTTCGATATAAAAATTTTTCTATACAAAAATTTTCGATATAAAAATTTTTCTATTGAAAAATTTTCGATATAAAAATTTTTCTATTGAAAAATTTTCGATATAAAAATTTTTCTATAGAAAAATTTTTGATATAAAAATTTTTGAATAAAAATTTTTTCTATAGAAATATTTTGATAAAAATTTTTCTATAGAAAAATTTTCGATATAAAAATTTTTCTATTGAAAAATTTTCGATATAAAAATGTTTCTATAGAAAAATTTTCGATATAGAAATGTTCTATAAAAAAATGTTCGATATAAAAAATTTTTTATAGACAATTTTTTGATATAAAAATTTTCTATAGACAACTTTTCGATATCGATAATTTTTCTATAGAAAATTTTTTAATATAATAAATTTTCTATAGAAAATTTTTCGATACAAAAATTTTTCTATAAAAAATTTTTCGTTATAAAAAAATTTTTCAATTTAAAAAATTCTCTATAGAAAATTTTTCGATATAAAAAATTTTCTATAAAAAATTTTTCGATATAAAAAATTTTCTATAAAAAATTTTTCGATATAAAAAATTTTCTATAGAAAATTTTTCGATATAAAAAATTTTCTATAGAAAATTTTTCGATATAAAAAATTTGCTATAGAAAATTTTTCGACATAAAAAATTTTCTATAGAAAATTTTTCGATATAAAAAATTTTCTATAAAAAATTGTTCGATATAAAAAATTTTCTATATATAAAAAATATAAAAAATTTTTTATAGAAAATTGTTCGATATTTTTCGATATAAAAAATTTTCTATAGAAAATTTTTCGATATAAAAAATTTTTTATAGAAAATTTTTCGATATAAAAAATTTTCTATAGAAAATTTTTCGATATAAAAAATTTTCTATAGAAAATTTTTCGATATAAAAAATTTTCTATAGAAAATTTTTCGATATAAAAAATTTTCTATAGAAAATTTTTCGATATAAAAAATTTTCTATAAAAAATTTTTTATATCGAAAGAAAATTTTTCGATATAAAGAATTTTCTATAGAAAATTGTTCGATATAAAAAATTTTCTAAAAAAAATTTTCAGATATAAAAAATTTTCTAAAAAAAATTTTTCGATATAAAAAATTTTCCATAAAAAACTTTTCGATATAAAAAGTTTTCTATAGAAAATTTTTCGATATAAAAAATTTTCTATAGAAAATTTTTCGATACAAAAAATTTTTCTGTAGAAAATTTTTCTATATAAAAATTGTTTTACAGAAAATTTTTCAATATAAAAATTTTTCTATAAAAAATTTTTCGATTTAAAAATTTTACTATAGAAAATTCTTCTATATATAAATTTTTATATAGAAAATCTTTCGATATCAAAATTTTTCTATAGAAAATTTTCCGATATCAAAAATTTTCTATAGAAAATTTTACGATATAAAAATTTTTCTTTAGAAAAATTTTTCATATAACATTTTTTTTATTAAAGATTTTTCCATATTAAACAATTTTTTACAAAATATTTTTCGATTTAAAAATTTTTTTAAAGAAAATTTTTCGATTTAAAAATTTTTTTATTGAAAATATTTCAATTTAAAAATTTTTTTATAGAAAATTTTTCGATTGAAAGAATTTCCTATAGAAAACTTTTCGATTTAAAAATGTTCTATGGTAAACTTTTCGATTTAAAAAATTTTCTACAGAAAATTTTTCGATTTAGAAAATTTTATATAGAAAATTTTTCGATTTAAAAAATTTTTTTCGATATGAGTTTTTCTGTATAGAATTTTTCAATATAAAAATTTTTCTATAGAAATTTTTTATATAAAAACTTGTCTATAGAAAATTTTTAGATATACAAATTTTTCTATAGATTCGATGTCAAAAGTTATAGGAAATTTTTCGATACAAAAATTTTTCTTTAGAAAATTTTTTGACAGAAAAATTTTATATAGAAAATTTTTCGATATAAAAATTTTTTTTAAAGAAAGCTTTTCAATAGAAAAATTTTCTTATAAAAAATTTTTCGATATAAAATTTTATGTAGAAAATTTATTAATATTTCAATTTAAACATATTTCAATGAAAATTTATTTTATAAAAATTTTTTGATATAAAAATTTGTCTATAGAAAATTTTCCTATACACAAATTTTTCTATAGAAATTTTTTTGAAATAAAAATTTTTCTATAAAAAATTTTTTGATATAATTCATTTTATGGAACATTTTTCTAGACAAACACTTTGCTATAGAAGTTTTTCAATATAAAAATTTTCGATAGAAAATTTTATTATATAAAAATTTTGGATATAATTTTCCTATAGAAAAAATTTTTTGAGATTTAAAAATTTATCTATAAAAAATTTTTCGATGAAAAATATAACTACATATTAACAATTTTCCGCTATTAACATTTTCTTTGTAAAATTAAATTAAATTTGTATTTATTTGGAACATGTGTATGTATTTTAAAGTCTTTTTTGAATAAAAACAAAAATTGGGAATTTTAATTTGTTTCAATTACAAGCACTTAGTCACACATTCTTCAATCCATTGCAAACTTTTAATTATTTTTACACAAATTTGTAGTTCTTCTTCATACATAAAATTTTGCATACGCTTGCAATTTTTTCGAATACCTCGTACACATACAGACATACATAAATGACATTTCTTTGCTATTTAACACGCCTTGATTGACAGTTTTCATGTTGCGAAATTTTTACCACATGTCTTTTACTTTTACTCTACCAACAATTGTCAATAAAACTGTATATGGCTTTAACTCCTTCTGCCAATTGTTAATACTATAGAACGAAGAAAAAAAAAATGAATGAATGAATTGAAGAAAATTTGAGGAAAAGTGAGCAGAGTCAGGAAGAGTAAAAACAACATGAGCGAGTAAAAAGTCAAAATGTTAAAAGTGTTGGTAATAAGTGTAAATGGTACTTGCCTTAAATAACAGACAATTTTAATGCTTATACAAACACGTTTAAATATACATACACATACACGTTGAGGGACCACAATGATGCTCCTCTGACTCTCTAAAGACTGACTGACATGTGTGTGACATTAAACGACTTTTAAATATACATTCATTTCGTTATAAAAAATTACAATATAAAAAAAATATTTTGAAAAAATAAAATTGAAAAGCAAAAAATAAACATATATTTAGCATATGAGCAAAAAAAGAAAAGAAATTTATTACACAATATTTTCTTATATAAAAGAAATATTAAGAGAAATAAAATAAAACTGATAAAAAGGAAACAGTGATGTAACATATTGTCCATGCATCCTTTGCCAAAATTTATCGCATTTAATATTCTTTTCTTGAGCTTTTTCTTTTTACTTGTTTTGCATATTTTTGCGTAAATTTCGAAACAAATTTGATGATTTGATTTTATTTGCTCTTCTTTTTTTATAAATTTGATACTTTTAAAGGGATACTCCAAGAAAATACTTAAATTGTATGGTGTTTTATTTTACCCTACACTATATTAGATAGGATGACTATAATAAGTTTGTGCTGATGCTTGTGACTCAGATTCAATTTGATCGGCTTATCAATCGCCTGCCATGTGAATGTTTGGCTGAAACCTTGTTGATGAAACTTGATCGTAGCATTTGTTTTGAACTCATATAACCAGGTCCATCAGAAGCCGAATCCTTTTTTCAACTTTCGTAAATTGGGAATATTTTTCGAAACAGCACTAAATTCGTATACTCAACCATTTTAGATTTTTATATTTTTTAGATAAAAAAAATATTTTTTAGGTACAGACATTTTTAAATCGCAATTTTATATTTTAATCGAAAGTTCTATTGAAATTTCTCTATAGAAATATTTTTATATCAAAAAATTTTCTATAGAAAAATTTGTATATCATAAAATTTCCTATAAAAAGTTTTATATATATAAGAATTTTGTAAAGAAAAACTTTTGAAAATCCCTTTTTAAAACAAATTTAATATCGAAAAATTTTTATTTGTAAAAATTTTCTATAGAAAAAATTTTGTATCGGAAAATTTTCTATAGAAAAAATGAAATATCGAAAAATTTTTTATAGAAAAATTTTTATATGAAAAAATTTTCTATAGAAAAATATTAATATCACAACATTTTTAATAGAAAAATTTTCATATCGAAAAGTTTTTTATAAAAAAATATTTATATCCCAAAAATTTTCTATGGAAAAATTTTAATATCGAAAAATTTTGATATTGAAACATTTTCATAGAAAAATGTTGATATCGAAAAATTTCCTACAGAAAAATTTTTATATCGAAAAATATTCTATAGAAAAATTTTTATATCGAAAAATTTTCTATAGAAAAATTTTTAAATCGAAAAATTTTCTATAGAAAAATGTTTATATCAAAAAATTTTCTATAGAAAAATTTTTATATCGAAAAATTTTCTATAGAAAAATTTTTATATCGAAAAATTTTCTATAGAAAAATTTTTATATCGAAAAATTTTCTATAGAAAAATTTTTATGTCGAAAAGTTTTCTATAGAAAAATTTTTATATCGAAAAATTTTCTATAGAAAAATTTTTATATCGAAAAATTTTCTATAGAAAAATTTTTATGTCGAAAAATTTTCTATAGAAAAATTTTTATATCGAAAACTTTTCTATAGAAAAATTTTTATATCGATAAGTTTTCTATAGAAAAATTTTTATATCGAAAAATTTTCTATAGAAAAATTTTTATATCGAAAAATTTTCTATAGAAAAATTTTTATATCGAAAAATTTTCTACAGAAAAATTTTTATATCGAAAAATTTTCTACAGAAAAATTTTTTTATCAAAAAATTTTCTATAGAAAAATTTTTATATCGAAAAATTTTCTATAGAAGAAATTTGATATCGAAACATTTTCTATAAAAAAATTTTTATATCAAAAAATTTTCTATAGAAAAATTTTTATGTTGAAAAATTTTCCATAGAAAAATTTTTATGTCGAAAAATGTTCTATTGAAAAATTTCGATATCGTAAAAAAATATTAATATCAAAAAATTTTCTATAGACAAATTTTCTGTAGGAAAATTTTGATATCACAAAATTTTCTATAGAAAAATTTTTATATCCAAAAATTTTCTATAGAAAAATTTTTATACCGAAAAATTTTCTATAGAAAATTGAATATAGTAAAATTTTCTCTCGAAAAATTTATATATCGTTAAATTTTCTCTAAAAAAATTTGTATATCGAAAAATTTTCTATAGAAAAATTTCCATATCGAAAAATTTTTTATAGAAAAATTTGTATATCAAAAAATTTTTATATCGAAAAATTTTCTATAGAAAATTGAATATAGTAAAATTTTCTCTCGAAAAATGTATATATCGTTAAATTTTCTCAAAAAAAATTTGTGTATCGAAAAATTTTCTACAGAAAAATTTTTATATTGAAAAATTTTCCATAGAAAAATTTTGATGTCGAAAAATTTTTTATTGAAAAATTTCGATATCGTAAACAAATGTTATTATCAGAAAATTTGTATATCAAACAATTTTTATATCGAAAAATTTTGTACAAATAAATTTTGTATCGAAAAATTTTCTATAGAAAAATTTTAATATCGAAAAATTTTCTATAGAAAAATTTTTATATCGAAAAATTTTCTATAAAAAAATGTTTATGTCGAAAAACTTTCTATAGAAAAATATTAATATGAAAACATTTTTAATAGAAAAATTTTTGATATCGAAAAGTTTTTTATAAAAAAATATTTATATCCCAAAAATTTTCTATGGAAAAAATTTAATATTGAAAAATTTTGATATTGAAACATTTTCAAAGAAAAATGTTGATATCGAAAAATTTCCTACAGAAAAATTTTTATATCGAAAAATTTTCTATAAAAAAATTTTTGTATCGAAAAATTTTCTATAGAAAAACTTTATATCGAAAAATTTTCTATAGAAAAACTTTTATATCGAAAAATTTTCTATAAAAAAATTTTTATATCAAAAAATTTTTTATAGAATAAATTTTCTCTAAAAAAATTTGTATATCGAAAAATTTTCTATAGAAAAATTTTTATACCGAAAATTTTCTATAGAAAATTGAATATAGTAAAATTTTCTTTCGAAAAATTTCCTCTAAAAAAATTTGTATATCGACAAATTTTCTATAGAAAAATTTTGTATATCAAAAAATTTTTATATCGAAAAATTTTCTATAGAAAAATTTTTATATCGAAAATTTTTCTATAGAAAATTGAATATAGTAAAATTTTCTCTCGAAAAATCGTTATATTTTCTCTAAAAAAATTTGTATATCGAAAAATTTTCTATAGAACAATATTCTATGGAAAAATTTTCATATGAAAAAATTTTTATATCGAACATTTTCTATAAAAAAAAAAATTTATATCGAAAAATTTTCTATAGAAAAATTTTTATATCGAAAAATTGTCTATAGAAAAATTTTCTATAGAAAAATTTTTATATCGAAAAATTTTTGATAATAAAATTTTCTTTAGAAAAATTTTTAATAAAAAAAAAATTTGTATAAACAAATTTTTGATAAAAAATGTTTCTGTAGAAAAATATTTTTGATAAAAAATATTTCTGTAGAAAAATATTTGATAACAAAAATTTTCTATTTTTGATAAAAAAATTTTCTATAGAAAAATTTTAGATAAAAAAATTTTCTATAGAAAAATTTTTGATAAAAAATTTTCTATAGAAAAATTTTTGATAAAAAATTTTCCATAAAAAAATTTTTGATAAAAAATTTTCTATGGAAAAATTTTTGATAAAAAATTTTCCATAAAAAAATTTTCTATGGAAAAATTTTTGATAAAACAATTTTCTATGGTAAAATTTTTGAAAAAAAAAATATCAAAAATGGAGTAGACAATTTTTTCTTTTTAAAACAACCAAATTTTTGAACAATTGATCCACATTTACCTTCGCTATTAAAGGGTAATATATGTTCGTTTTTGACCAATTTTAATACTTTTATACTTATTTATTATTATTTTTACCAACACGAGGCTCTTCTCTTTTAACATTTAATATATTTAAAAGTTTTTTAGCTTTTTTAAATATAGTTGGCATATTTTTTAATGTTTGTTTTATTGAAAGCTATAAATTTTATATTGTACATTTAAGACATGTCCTTAAGGATTTTCTGTTGCTACTTTTCCTGTTGTTGCTCCTTTTTTGTTTGTGTGTGTATGTATTTGTGATGAGTGTTTTCTTAAGGTGTTTGAAAATATGTCTATCTGTCCTAAGGGAATGTTGGCAAAATGCTGTTAAATTGAAATGGTTTGAACAAAAGGGGTTGCTGTTTTTTGTATTTAATATATTCCTATTTGTTTTAAACTTTTATGGCCAAGTAGCCAGGCAAAAAGATTCATAAATGCCTTAGAATCTGTTTTGTTTTATAAGATTTAACTTTTTTTTGCCAAAAGTTTTTCTTCTATTTTAAATAGAATTCATAAAGAAAATCTTTTTTCGACTTATAAATTCATAAGAGTTATAACTGGAATATTAAATAAGTTGAAGATTAAAAAAATATTAATGATTAAATACTATAAAGGACAAATAAATAATAGGGTCTAAAAAGTTCTGATTAAACTAATATTTGAACATTAAGTTAAATTTTGCTTTATTAATCCAATTATGTTGTTTTTAAAGATATTTTCTTCTTATCAATCTTTAACAGTCGACTAAAACGAAGTATATCTCTAAATACAACTTTTTAGAATAAAACGATATTTACCATATCTTAGAACATACTTTCGGCCTAACATAACTCTAGCAAAGTTAAAGTTTAAGACATAAATTATACATAGATATACCTAATAGATTTTGGAATTGTGAGAACTATATTTCGTCTGTCTCAGAGTGTTAATCAGTATTATATTATCATCTACCCACAAATTATAACCAAACTTGTTTGAACACCCATTATTTTGTATGTCCTTTCGAATATCTAATCCCATTTTTTAGTTTTCTAATCCTCTAAACTAATTCCTAACTTTTAATATTTCTCAAGCAAAAATTTTATGAAAGTTTTTCAACAGAAATTTCATTTCATTAGCAAAAAAAAACTTTATTATCTATCAATCCCTAAAACTTAAGAAAAAAAAAGTATCTAATTGTTATGTTCACAATTATTAAATTTCAATTAGCTTTTGTAAACTTTAATTGTTATTATTTGTTTTCTTAAGTATTTAATATCTGATAATATTGTTTTCGATTACTTTTTCCAATTTCAATTACGTTAAAGTTCAACTAACACTCGTGTATCTACTTATAATACTTATTAAATTCTAAAGAAATGAAAATGTATTGTATTTTTCTCGATTTCTGTTTCATACAACTAAGAAGATTTTTAGTTTTATCAATAGTTTAGTAGGGGGTTCATAGCAACTGAGATGTAAGCCATTTAAATTTAAAGAGGTTTAAAAGTCTTTAATCCTTAAAAAGTTTAAAAATCTTCAAGAAGTTGAAATACTAAGAACCACTTGTATTAACTTTAAGCTTTTTGAAATTTTATTTTCCAAAAAAAGTGAATCTCCCTAATATACAAGCTTACGTTTTAATACTAAGGTATAACAATATCGAAAAGAAAATTGATTAGAAGCTGTAATAAACATTTAATGTATTTTCTTTTTAAAAGTAAATCTAAAGTAAGACGACTATGAATGTACTATACTAGTCCATCCCAATCTTATAATATGCCACCGAGTTCAAATTTGTAACGATTGTCAACCAATTTACAATACTAGGAATCAAGTGAAGCGAATTATGTCGTCAGCCACCTGTATAACCACCTGGATTGCTGCTTTTGATCTTATTATCTCATTTTGAAATGCGGAATAGTTAATATATATCCCGTAGTGTATCTAGTATGGGCTATTAGGTCAAATGTGGATCAATTAATGTTTACAAACCAAATATATCTCATATGTTTTAGACAAAAGTTAATATTCCACATAACAACATATACCACACTACTACCACTTACTCAGCAGTTCAGACAAACAAATTTATATAAAAAACTAATTGTGAATTGATCATCATAATAAAATATGAATGTCCGAAATACATTTCCATGCGTAAGAAACATCAGCATAAACGTATAATACTTTTCTAAATAACTATAGTAGTATCAAACACATGCAGTTTAAAGTCGTTATATCCGATGCCATGTGTAAGCCTTCAGTCTATACAATGTCAAGTGTAAACAAAAATTACAAACATACAAAACAAGTTTTTTCCTCTAAACAGAATAAGTTCGTATAATTCTTATTTAGTTTATATGCAAATACATTAAATGGTTAAGGTTGAGTTACCATAAATGCAACTAGACTATGACTAGATTATGACTATACTATGACTAGACTATGACTAGACTATGACTAGACTATGACTAGACTATGACTAGACTATGACTAGACTATGACTAGACTATGACTATACTATGACTATACTATGACTAGACTATGACTAGACTATGACTAGACTATGACTAGACTATGACTAGACTATGACTAGACTATGACTAGACTATGACTAGACTATGACTAGACTATGACTAGACTATGACTAGACTATGACTAGACTATGACTAGACTATGACTAGACTATGACTAGACTATGACTAGACTATGACTAGACTATGACTAGACTATGACTAGACTATGACTAGACTATGACTAGACTATGACTAGACTATGACTAGACTATGACTAGACTATGACTAGACTATGACTAGACTATGACTAGACTATGACTAGACTATGACTAGACTATGACTAGACTATGACTAGACTATGACTAGACTATGACTAGACTATGACTAGACTATGACTAGACTATGACTAGACTATGACTAGACTATGACTAGACTATGACTAGACTATGACTAGACTATGACTAGACTATGACTAGACTATGACTAGACTATGACTAGACTATGACTAGACTATGACTAGACTATGACTAGACTATGACTAGACTATGACTAGACTATGACTAGACTATGACTAGACTATGACTAGACTATGACTAGACTATGACTAGACTATGACTAGACTATGACTAGACTATGACTAGACTATGACTAGACTATGACTAGACTATGACTAGACTATGACTAGACTATGACTAGACTATGACTAGACTATGACTAGACTATGACTAGACTATGACTAGACTATGACTAGACTATGACTAGACTATGACTAGACTATGACTAGACTATGACTAGACTATGACTAGACTATGACTAGACTATGACTAGACTATGACTAGACTATGACTAGACTATGACTAGACTATGACTAGACTATGACTAGACTATGACTAGACTATGACTAGACTATGACTAGACTATGACTAGACTATGACTAGACTATGACTAGACTATGACTAGACTATGACTAGACTATGACTAGACTATGACTAGACTATGACTAGACTATGACTAGACTATGACTAGACTATGACTAGACTATGACTAGACTATGACTAGACTATGACTAGACTATGACTAGACTATGACTAGACTATGACTAGACTATGACTAGACTATGACTAGACTATGACTAGACTATGACTAGACTATGACTAGACTATGACTAGACTATGACTAGACTATGACTAGACTATGACTAGACTATGACTAGACTATGACTAGACTATGACTAGACTATGACTAGACTATGACTAGACTATGACTAGACTATGACTAGACTATGACTAGACTATGACTAGACTATGACTAGACTATGACTAGACTATGACTAGACTATGACTAGACTATGACTAGACTATGACTAGACTATGACTAGACTATGACTAGACTATGACTAGACTATGACTAGACTATGACTAGACTATGACTAGACTATGACTAGACTATGACTAGACTATGACTAGACTATGACTAGACTATGACTAGACTATGACTAGACTATGACTAGACTATGACTAGACTATGACTAGACTATGACTAGACTATGACTAGACTATGACTAGACTATGACTAGACTATGACTAGACTATGACTAGACTATGACTAGACTATGACTAGACTATGACTAGACTATGACTAGACTATGACTAGACTATGACTAGACTATGACTAGACTATGACTAGACTATGACTAGACTATGACTAGACTATGACTAGACTATGACTAGACTATGACTAGACTATGACTAGACTATGACTAGACTATGACTAGACTATGACTAGACTATGACTAGACTATGACTAGACTATGACTAGACTATGACTAGACTATGACTAGACTATGACTAGACTATGACTAGACTATGACTAGACTATGACTAGACTATGACTAGACTATGACTAGACTATGACTAGACTATGACTAGACTATGACTAGACTATGACTAGACTATGACTAGACTATGACTAGACTATGACTAGACTATGACTAGACTATGACTAGACTATGACTAGACTATGACTAGACTATGACTAGACTATGACTAGACTATGACTAGACTATGACTAGACTATGACTAGACTATGACAAGACTGTGACTAGACTATGACATAATTTTAGCATTTACGATTTTGCTTTTTCCTGATTGTTTGAGTTTTTCTTTTCCTTTTAATCAGCTTCTTTTCCTGTTGTATTACTGGACTGTCTTTAAGACTTAATGATATACTCCACTCAATTTGTATTGTCTTAAATTGTATCTTATTTTTTGTATTTTATATTTTACTTATTTTATATACAATTTTTTTTTCGCTGTTATTGTTTCCTTCAACCATCATCAATTTTAGTTATTGGAATTGCAATTTTTCTTAATTGACGCATATTTTTTCGTGTTTGCTGACTTGCTTGCTGCAGTCGTCATGATCATCATCCTTGTCTTTATTTGTATTGTGGACTACAATATGAAATGAAACTGAAATGAAAAGTAAAGAAAATGCTATAAAACCAAAACAAACTAAAGTGACATTCGATACAATTGTACATAAAAACAAGTCAGAAAGTAATGAAATCGGTCTGGTCCGACTAGGTGATACCCTAGCACTAGCTATGAGGTCAAATTTGGAGAAAAGAAAATATTTATTATTGTCAACATACAAAATTTACTAGAGATTGGTGCATATTTAAGTCTACTAGGATAGTAGGTCTATTATGGAAGCTAAAACACTCTGAAAGTTTTAACTCAAAAAGTCAATTGAATGCTTTATAATGTGTTTTTGAAAATATTTTTATGATTTACGAACATCAGCACTGTCCCAACATACCCTCCTGCTCTGGTAGGTTATTAAAATGGAAGGGTTGACAAAAATCGAGACTTTACATCAAGAGTAAAATAAAGACAAATTTAAGCTGAAAATAAATTGTATATATTGACATAAAGTAAAATATATGTTAGTGTGTGTGTGTAAATTTCTTTATGGTAAATGGTAAATGATAAAAATTCGAGATATGGACACATTCAGGAAAAGAATAAAAAACAAACAAAAATGTAGAAAAAAACATACAGATGCGGTTTTAAGATCCATGTTTTGCAACCAATCTATCTATAAAGAAAAACGCACTTTAAAAAATGAAATGTTCAAAAACAAAAAAATCTAAAAGATAGACGGACATATCATGTGTAATTGGAAATGTCTTACGGCTGTCGAACCACAAGTGAACTGACTGACACCAGAATATGCCACCATCACCAATACTACCATCACTATCATCATCATCGTCAGTACTGTGCATTTTCCCTAGGATGGTTCGATGGCTGGTTCTTTAGCTGTCTTGTCTTTTTGTTTTTGTGCTTTTTGAAACACTCGTTTTTTTCCTTCTAGGGTTAGTTTATTTGTTTTATAGTTCCAAGTAAGGAGACATACTAGTTCCTCCTTTAGTTTGATTGTTTTTGTTGGTCTCTTTAGTGGCACCGTGTGTCAACTAAATAAAGTGACATGTTGTACTCGATAGTGCCTTTTTTCGAGGGTCGTTGTGGGAAATATTCGCAAAAAAAAAATCTCAAAATAAACGTATATTTTTTTGCGCAACTTTGTTCAGAACAAATTGCCTAGGTGTAGAGGAATGTAGTTTTAGGTCACGTAAGGATTGATAACATTTTTAAAATAACAAATTTTTACAATAACCAACACCACCCTCGAGATGGTGTATCAATAGGTATCAATACATCGATACCCTATACTTTACATATACTACATAAATGCTTATAGGTAAAGATTTCTTTTAAAAGTTCCGGAAAAAGAAATTTTCAACAGAAAAGTTGTCGCTATTACTAGTTTTTTACAGAAACGTAGTCTTTGGGACTAGTTTTCTATAAAAAAAAGTTGTCGCTGCGACTAGTTTTCTATAGAATAGGTGTCGCTGGGACTAGTTTTCTACAGAAAAATTGTCGCTTTGACTAATTTTCTACCGAAAAATTGTAGAAAAATTGTGTTCTACAGAAAAAATGGCCGCTTTGACTAGTTTTCTATAGAAAAGTTGTCGCTTTGACTAGTTTTCTATAGAAAAGTTATCGCTGGGATAAGTATTCTATAGAAAAGTTATGGCTGGGTTAAGTTTTCTATAGAAAAGTTGTTGCTGGGACTAGTTTTTTATAGAAAAGTTGTCGAAGGGATAAGTTTTCTATAGAAAAGTTATCGCTGGGTTAAGTTTTCTGTAGAAAAGTTGTTGCCGGGACTAGTTTTTTATAGAAAAGTTGTCGAAGGGATAAGTTTTCTATAGAAAAGTTATCGCTGGGATAAGTTTTCTATAGAAAAGTTATCGCTGTGATAAGTTTTCTATAGAAAAGTTATCGCTGGGATAAGTTTTCTATAGAAAAGTTATCGCTGGGATAAGTTTTCTAAAGAAAAGTTATCGCTGGGATAAGTTTTCTAAAGAAAAGTTATCGCTGGGAAAAGTTTTCTATAGAAAAGTTATCGCTGGGATAAGTTTTCTATAGAAAATTTATCGCTGGGATAAGTTTTCTATAGGAAAGTTATCGCTGGGATAAGTTTTCTATAGAAAAGTTATCGCTGGGAGAACTTTTCTTAAGAAAAGTTATCGCTAGGATAAGTTTTCTATAGAAAAGTTATCACTAGGAAGAATTTTCTATAGAAAAGTTATCACTGGGATAAATTTTCTATAGAAAAGTTATCACTGGGATAAGTTTTTTTTTAGAAAAGTTATCTCTGGAATAAGTTTTTCATAGAAGAGATATCGCTGGGACTAGTTTTCTATAAAAAGTTACCGCTGGTTCTAGTTGCTGCTGGCACTAATTTGTTATAGAAAGGATGTAGCTGAGATAAGTTTTCTTTAGAAAAGTTGTCGCTGGGACTAGTTTCCTATACATCATGATTGCATTCCTTTTTGTACTTTAACAAATATTGATATTTGCTACAGTTTTTGCAAGTCTAGCAAAATAATGCAACTAAGTGCGTTTTGTTTTCCATTATTGCTTTTTTCCATTTAATTTTGATAGTGATTGCAGTTACTTTAAATGTAGCTTGTAATTGAATTGATACACCACCAAGGAATTCATATCTAATACAAATAAACCTAAAACATGTAAGCGAAGTGATAGTCAAAACCCCCGCAAAATATGATGGTCCCCAATGACAATAAAATTATATATAAACGCTGTCACAGATAACATCTCCCTTCAACTACAGCAAAACCTTAAATGGAGAAATATATAAAATTTTTCTATTTGTTTTGTTATTCTTAAGAAGTAAATGTAAACGAGTAAATTTGAAATAAAGACCCAACTGTCATTGAGTTATCTTTGAAAACCAATTGAAAGAATACTTGGTTCATAATAAAATTGAATAGAAGTGCCATCGAAGAGATGAACTAACATCTTCTTCTGCTACATGTTAGAACAACTTAAGATTACAAATGCGTTTTGGAACAAAACGACAAGAAAATCAAAAAAAAAAAAAAAAAAAACTCACAGATAAATGGCAACAAACTAAACTTAACTAAATAGTACAAGTGGAAGTAGCTATAACATCAAGTACAACATAAATTGTAGATTTAAGATGAAATGAATTGAAATAGCAACAAAACATTCAATTGTATGTGACATGTTGACTTATTAGATAATGTCTCTGAATGCGAAGAATAGAGAAAATACTTAATTGAAGAAATGCGTTTGTACAATAAACGTACATGTACATCAATTGTACATATGTACTCGTGTATATGTTCTTCTATTTAACAATTGTCAACGTTGACATTTTGTCATAAAAACACTTTACTGAAAGACATTTGAGTTCATTTAAATTGTAACATTGATTAGTTGATGGCTTGTTAGTGAAAGTGTTGGCTGGATTGAATGATATCGTTTAAGGCTAAAGAAAAGGTTAAATTTTAAATTGTTAGATGTAGCAATTAGCTTGAAGCAATTGATGATTAGCAGGAAAAGAATTTTTTCTTTTACAAATTTTAATTGTAGAATATTTAAACGAATCTCATGTTTGAGGCTATAGAACTAAAAAACGGATTTGAAATGTAATTCGAAAAATATTTTAGTGTACATTTTCTAATGTTTTAATATTTACATCAAAAATGTTTAACTAAAATATAAAAAATGTTAATACTAAAAATTTTTTGTATCACAACTTTTGTTTCAAATATGTATTTATATTTTTAATCAAAAATTTTTTGAAAATTATTTTCATTTAAAACAGAAATAAATATTAAAAACATTTTTATAGAAAATGTTTACAATAAAAAAATTTAAAAATTTTTCCTTAAAAGTTTTCTATAAAAATTTTTACATTAAAAATTTTCGATAAAAAGTTTTACATTAAAAATTGTCAATAAAAATTTTATATAAAAATTTTTAAATTAAAATTTTTTTATAAAAATGTTTACATTTAAAATTGTTATAAAAAATTTAACATTGAAAATTTCCTTCAAAAAAAATTTCCTATAAATTTTTTTAAAAATTTTCTGCATTCAAAATTTCAAACATTAAAATTTTTATAAAATTTTTTACATTAAAAAATTTTTAAAAATTTTCATAAAAATTTTTGCATAAAAAATTTTCTATGAACATTATTATATTCAAAATTTTAAATGTAAAACTTTTCTATAAAAATTTTTACATTTAGAATTTGATATAAAAATGTTTATATTAAAAATTTTCTATAAAAATTTTAACATTAAAACTTTTCTATAAAAATTTTAACATTAAAAATTTTCTATAAAAATGTTTACATTAAAAATTTTCTCTAAAAATTTTTACAATAAACATTTTCGATAAACGTTTTGATATTATAAATTTTCTATAGAAATTTTGACACTAAAACTTTTGTACGAAAAGTTTCAATTTTGTATACAAATTTTAAAATTAAAAATTTTCTATGAAAATTTTTTATTAAAAATTTTCTATGAAAATTTTTTAATTAAAATTTTTCTATAAAAATTTTTTATATTGAAAATTGTCTACAAAAATATTTACAATGAAAATTTTTCTATAAAAATTTTTCTATAAAAATTTTTCATTAAAAAACTTTTTTATAAAAATTTTGCTTTCAAAGTCTTTTTACAAAAATTTTACTTTGAAATTCTTTTTACAAAAATTTTACTTTGAAAATTTTTCTATAAAAATTTTACTTTGAAAATTTTTCTATCAAAATTTTACATTAAAATTTTTACATAAAAAATTTTCTATAAAAATTTCCTCGTTAGAAATTTTTTATAAAATTTTTTACATTAAAAATTTTCTATGAAAATTTTTCATTAAAAATTTTCTATGAAAATTTTTCATTAAAAATTTTCTATGAAAATTTCTACATTAAAAATATTCTATGAAAACTTTTACAATAAGAATTTTCTATGAAAATTTTACATAAAGAATTTTCTATAAAAATTTTTTATAAAAATTTTCCTATTAACATTTTATATTAAAAATTTTTCTATAAAAAATTTTACTTTAAAAATGTTTCTATAAAAAATTTACTTTGAAAGTCTTTCTACAAAAATTTTACTTTGAAAATTTATGTAGAAAAATTTTACATTGAAAATTTTTCTATCAAAATTTTACATCAAAATTTTTCGTTAATTCTTCGTTAAAAATTTTCTATAAAAATTTAATATTAAAAAATTTCTATAAAAATTTTACATTAAAAATTTTCTATGAAAATTTTACATAAAGAATTTTCTATAAAAATTTTTTATAAATATTTTCCTATTAACATTTTATATTAAAAATTTTTCTATAAAAAGTTTTACTTTAAAAATGTTTCTATAAAAAATTTACTTTGAAAGTCTTTCCAAAAATTTTACTTTGAAAATGTATCTAGAAAAACTTTACATTGAAAATTTTTCTATCAAAATTTTACATCAAAATTTTTCGTTAATTCTTCGTTAAAAATTTAATATTAAAAATTTTCTATAAAAATTTAATATTAAAAATTTTCGATAAAAATTTTCTATGAAAATTTTTACTTTAAAAATTTTCTATGAAAATTTTTACATTAAAAATTTTTACATTAAAAATTATCTATAAAAATTTTTACATTAAAATTTTTTTTATAAAAATTTTTACATTAAAAATTTTCTATGAAAATTTTTACATTAAAAATTTTCTATGAAAAATTTTACATTAAAAATTTTCTATGAAAATTTTTACATTAAAAATTTTCTATGAAAATTTTTACATTAGAAATTTTCTATGAAAATTTTTACATTAAAAATTTTCTATAAAAATTTTTGCATTAAAAAGTTTACTTGAAAATTTTTGCATTAAAAGTTTTTTATAAAAATGTTTAAAATAAAAATATTTTTTAAAAGTTTTTTCATTTAAAATTTTACCTTAAAAATTATCTATAAAAATTTTTACATTAAAAATTTTCTATAGACATTTTTACATTAAAATTTTTTTCTGAAAATTTTGACATAAAAAATTTTCTATGAAAATTTTTACACTAAGAATTTTCTATGAAAATTTTTACACTAAAAATTTTTTCTGAAAATTTTGACATAAAAAATTTTCTATGAAAATTTTTACAAAATTTTACATCAAAATTTTTCGTTAATTCTTCGTTAAAAATTTTCTATAAAAATTTAATATTAAAAATTTTCTATAAAAATTTTACATTAAAAACTTTCTATGAAAATTTTACATAAAGAATTTTCTATAAAAATTTTTTATAAATATTTTCCTATTAACATCTTATATTAAAAATTTTTCTATAAAAAATTTTACTTTAAAAATGTTTCTATAAAAAATTTACTTTGAAAGTCTTTCTACAAAAATTTTACTTTGAAAATGTATCTAGAAAAATTTTACATTGAAAAATTTTCTATAAAAATTTTTGCATTAAAAGTTTTTTATAAAAATGTTTACAATAAAAATATTTTTTAAAAGTTTTTTCATTTAAAATTTTACCTTAAAAATTATCTATAAAAATTTTTACATTAAAGATTTTCTATAGACATTTTTACATTAAAATTTTTTTCTGAAAATTTTGACATAAAAAATTTTCTATGAAAATTTTTACACTAAGAATTTTCTATAAAAATTTTTACACTAAAAATTTTTTCTGAAAATTTTGACATAAAAAATTTTCTATGAAAATTTTTACACTAAAAAATTTCTATGAAAATTTTTACACTAAAAATTTTCTATGAAAATTTTTACATTAAAAATTTTCTATGAAAATTTTTGTATTAAAAAGTTTCCTTGAAAATTTTTACATTAAACATTTTCTAGGAATTTTTTTATATTAAAAATTTTCCGTTAAATATTTTCTATTAAAATTTTTACATAAAGAATTTTCAATGAAAATTTTTGCATTAAAAATTTTCGATAAAAATTTTTACATTAAAAATTTTCTATTAAAATTTTTACATTAATAATTTTTTTTATAAAAATTTTCTTACAAAATTTTTACATTAAACATTTAAAAAAATAATATTTACATTGAAAATTTTCTACAAAAATTTTTACATCTTTACATTTTCTCTAAAAATTTTGCATAAAAACTTTTCTATACAAATTTTTTATAAAAATTTTATTTTCAAAACTTTTCTGTAAAAATTTTACTTTAAAAATTTTTCTATGAAAATTTTTCTATAAAAATTTTATTTCAAAAATTTTTCTATAAAAATTTTTGTTTAAAAATTTTACTTTGAAAATAAAATAAAACTTAAATTTGAAAATTTTTCTATAAAAATTTTTTATTTAATAAATTTTTATTGAAAAATTTTTCTATAAAAATTTTACCTTGAAAATTTTTTTATAAAAGCTTTATTTTGAAAAATTTTGCTATAAAAACGTTACTTTAAAAATTTTTCGATAAAAATTTTATTTTAGAATTTTTTCTATAAAAATTTTAATTTGAAAATTTTTCTATAAAAATTTTATTTTGAAAAATTTTCTTTAAATTTTTATCTTGAAAATTTGTTTATAAAACTTTATTTTAAAACTTTTTCAATAAAAATTTTACTTTGTAAATTTTTCTATAAAAATTTTACTTTGCGAATTTTTCCATAAAAAATTTACTTTAAAAATTTTACTATAAACATTTTACCTTTTAAAATTTTACATCGAAAATTTTTCCATAAATATTTTACTTTGAATAGTTTCTACAAAAATTTTTATATAACAATTTTTCTAATAAAAATTTTACCTTAAAATTTTTTTTTTAAATTTTATCTCGAAAATTTTGAAAATTTTATCTTAAAAATTTTTCCAAAAAAATTTTAGATTATAGATAGCAATTAAATATTTAAAATCTTAAATTAAAAATTTTACATTGTAAAATTTCCTTTACTTATTTTGCACATTTTTAAGATTTACAAAATCATTTAACTAATTTTACAATATGCAAAAGCTTTAATAATAATTAAATAAAACTTAATTTAAATTTAATTTTCAAATCTCTTTCTACAATTTTCCTAATTTATCATAGTTAAAATACAAAATTTTAGTTTCGCACTTCAGCTCTAAAGTCCATTCAAGTTTGCCAATGACCATTGTAAAACTTTTAATGTATTGTACAAGGAATATATAGAATAGGAAAAAAGTTTAAACCAATTTTCATATTCTGGACTTAATTTATTTGAATTTAAATGCTTTAACTTTTGACAGCCTAAAGTCATTAATTTAAATTCGAGTGTGCTGTTGTAAAAACGACTGTGGCAATTGTTCGAAAGTAGTTGAAACTAAAACAACAACTACTAAAACAACTGCTACTACTACTACTAATACAGCAACAACAATAATAATGACAATACTAACAACTTGTAGAATAGTTAGTTGTAGTTTAAGTAGTAGACAACGAATATCTATCTAGTAGTTTTTGCACATACAAATTCAAACTACAATAACAAATACATATACATAAATACCTTCATTTGGTTAAGGATATGTCTGTATGTTAGTTTTCAAACACACACATTCAGTCATATGTATATTAACATGGGGATATTGTGGATAGATGGACATTTATACCAATTGTTTGAACAATTTGGGTGGTCTAACCACACTGACACTTAGAATCTATTTAAGAGGGATAATTTAACCAAAAGACAGGCAAACAGCCATAGAGAAAAGGCAGCGAGTTAGACGGACATACATACGAATGACAACATAGAATAGATGGAAGTACAGATGAACGGTCTTTTACAGAGGCCCCACAAATGAACGAACATTGTCTTTCTGTCTATACAAAAAAAAAAAAAAAACACCATAATCATCTATTATTAAGAGAACAAATTGTACAAAAAAAATCTAACTCTGAAACATTTACAAATTATGTGGCAGAATTTTTAGGTTCATTTTCAGTTTTTATCAGTGTAAGTTGCCTTTTTTTATATTTTGCACTAAAAAACTAAGTGTTTTTAAAATACTCTGGGTTTATTGTCCTTGTGGGTGGCCTCTTTTACTAAATAATACATCATTATCGATATGGTTAGATTTGTTGCTAGAGTCCGTTAGAGCTCTTGGTTAGGAATTGAATGTTCCAAATAAAGGAAAAGTTAATAAAGATTAATGTTTTACTTTGGGGAAACTGCTCCTTTTTTTGGAAGCAAATTATCTAAAGAAAATTATCACAAAAGGGAGTAAGTAATGAAGCTTTTTAAATAAATAATTCCTTTTTAAGTTGTTTTAGAGGAATTTTAAAAGCTTTTGCTCTGGAATTTGTTTGCTGAATAGTGAAATGATTTTTTGAAATTAAATTACTATATCTCTAACACTGACTTCACACATATGTTAGTACAGTGGGTCAATAAGTGCTAAATATTCTAAGAAATTTTTTGGATGTAAATATGTTATTCGTTATAAAAATTTATTTAATTAAAAAAATGTTCATAGAAAAAATTTTGATATAAAAATTTTCATAGAAAAGTTTTTTATTCAAAATTTTAATAGAACATTTTTGAGAACAAATTTGTATATTCAAAGATAAACTTTGTATAATTCTAAAGATAATATTTTGATGCAGAATTTTGGAATCCTAAAATGTCAAGGCAAGATTTTTAAGCGGAAATTTTATAGGATTTTTTTTATATATAGTTTGTATAGAAACTTTTTTAATCTAATAAATTTCTATATGCAGAAAATTTATAAAACATCAAAAAATTTTAAATAACAATTTTTACATCAAAAAATTTTCTATAAAAATTTGTACAACAAAAAATTTTCTAGAAAAATGTTAACATCAAAAATTTGTCTTTAAAAAATTTAACATCAAAAATTTGTCTATAAAAATTTTAACATCAAAAATTTTTCTATAAAAATTTTAACATCAAAAAATTTTCTAGAAAATTTTTAATATCAAAAATTTTTCTATAAAAATTTTTACTTCAAACATTTTTATATTAAAATTTTTAAATAAAAAAATTACATCAAAAAATTTTCTATAAAAATTTTAACATCAAAAATTTTTCTATAAAAATTTTAACATCAACAATTTTTCTATAAAAATTTTGGCATCAAAAAATTTTCTACAAAAATTTGAACATCAAAAATTTTTCCATAAAAATTTTTACTTCAAACATTTTAATAATTTTTTCTAAAAAAATTTTAACATAAAAAATTTTTCTATAAAAATTTTTCTGCAAAAATTTTAACATCAAAAATTTTTCTGTAAAAATTTTGGCATCAAAAAATTTTCTATAAAATTTTTAACATCAAAACTTTTTCCACAAAAATTTTTACATCAAAAATTTTTCTATAAAAATTTTTACTTCAAACATTTTAATATTAAAATTTTTACATTAAAAAATTACATCAAAAAACTTTCTATAAAAATTTTAACATGAAAAATTTTTCTAAAAAAAATTTAATATCAAAAATTTTTCTATAAAAATTTTAACATCAAAAATTTTTCTACAAGTATTTTAACATCAAAAATTTTTTCTGTAAAAATTTTGGCATCAACAAATTTTCTATAACATTTTTTACATCAAAAAATTTTCTACAAAAATTTTTACATTAAAAATTTTTCTATAAAAATGTTAACATTAAAAAATTTTCTATAACATTTTTAGCATCAAAACATTTTCTATAAAAAATTTTCAATCAAGAATATTCTATGAAAAATTTTACATCAACAAATTTTCTATAAATTTTTTAACATCAAAAAATTTTCTAGAAACATTTTTACTTCAAAAATGTTTCTAAAAAAATTTTTACATCAAAAAATTTCAATAAAAATTTTAACATCAAAAAATTTTCTATAAAAATTTTAAAATCAATAATTTTTCTAAAAAAAATTTTAATTTTCCATTAGGTTTTTATTTTGAAGCAACAAATTTTAAATTTTAAAAGAAATTATTTTGTTATAAAAATTTTTTTATATAAAAATTTTCGTAACAAATTTTTTATGTAAAAATTTTAATTTTAAATTTTTTATGTTAAAATTTGCACATCAAATTTTTTATGCAAAAATTTTCATATCAAATTTTTCTTGCAAAAAATTTGCATATGAAATTTTTTATATAAAAATATCCATATAAAATTTTTGATGTAAAAATTTTCATATACAAGTTTTGATGTAAAAATCGTCATATCAAATTTTTAATGTAAAAATTTCCATATGAAATTTTTAAAAAATAAAAATTTTTATATAATTTTTACATTAAAAATTTTCTTATAAAATTTATACATCAAAAAATTTTCTATAAAAATTTTTGCATCAAAAAATGTTCTTTAAAAATGTTTACATCAAAAAATTTTCTAAAAAATTTTAATAGAAAGTTTTTACATTTAGATTTTTATTTTTAAGCAAAAAATTTCAAATGTTAAAAGAAATTATTTTGTTATAAAAACTTTTAGTGTAAAAATTTTTTATATATCAAATTTTTTAGGTAAAACATTTTATATCAAATTTTTTATGAACAATTTGTTTATCAAGTTTTTTGTGTAAAAATTTTCATATCAAATTTTTTTATTTAAAAATTTTTCTATCAATTTTTTATGTACAAAATTTTTACATAAAATTTTTTATGTAGAAATTTTTATATCAAATTTTTTATGTAAAAATTTGGATGTAAAATTTTTTACTCTAAAATTTGTTATGTAAAAATTTGAATATGACATTTTTTAGGTAAACATTTCCGTATGAAAAAATTTGTATATCAAATTTTTTATGTAAAAATGGTCATGCTTAATTTTTATGAATTTTGAATATGATATTTTTTATGTAAAAAATAAAATATAAAATATACATTTTTTGGATAATATTTTTAAGTCAATTTTTTGTGTAAAAACTATCAAATTATTTTATGTAAATATTTTCATGTCAAATTTTTTATGTAAAAATTTTCATATCAAATTTTTTATGAACAAATTTTCAGTGAAATTTTTTGTGTATAAATTTTCATAGAAAAATTTTCGTATCAAAATTTTCATAGAAAAATTTTCGTATCAAAATTTTTATGTAAAAATTTTCATACCAAATTTTTTAGGCAAAAATTTTCATTTAATAATTTGCATGTAAAAATTTATATATATATTTTTTTTTGATTTCGAGTTTTTATAGAAAATGCCTTTATTTAAAAATTTTATAGAAAAGTTTGAAATGAAAAAATTTTCATAGAAAATTTTGTTGAGCAAATGATTATCAAATAAAATTGTAAGCATCAAATTTCAAAATGATTTTATTATGTTTTTCAAATCTTCATAGGAAATTATTTTGATAAAAAAATTATTCACATTCAAATTTATATATGACCAATTTTTTTAAAAACTTTTCATTATTAATTTTCAGATTTAAACATTTCTAAACAAATTTTGTCTTATAAAAATTTTGGTAATAAACTTTTAAATGTATTTTTTAATTTTTTAATTTATTGATAAAATTTTTTAATTTATTGATAAAATCCAAAAAATTTTAGTTGGGATAACCAATGTATTTTTTTTTTCGAATATTTTGTGATATACAGGTATGTGATGGACATTTTTCGTTTTCAAATCGATCAATTTCAGACATATTTTTTAGCTAATTTTCGGTTATTTCCCCAAAAAAAATAAAATTTTGGCTTTAATCCTTTTGACTGATATTTTATCTTTCATTTGGTTTGAATTTTTTGGGAAAATAAGCGAAAATTATCTCAAAAATATATCTGAAATCGATCGATTTGAAAACGATCGTTTTCCATCACATACCTGATAAACTGGTTCTAAACAGGTTTACACTAGCGCCATCTATCAAATATATTCTCATAAGAAAACCTGTTACTGCCATTTTAGAACATGTGTTAAGCATTTCATTTTAAATGGACCGTTAAGTAATTCGCAATAAATCTTCCTGAAGTTATACTTATCTAAGACTTTATAAGTACTATTTAATTCTCAATAGAACAAATTAATATTAATTTCTTTAATTTCAAGGATCTTTATTTCTTTCACTTTCATTGATTTCGATTTAAAATTTCTTCAAGAATAAAAGTAAAATTTTCCCTAAATCAATACTTTTTCAATTCAAGAAAATTGACTACATCAAACCAATACTTAATACCAAAATATTTAGTCCATTAATTAAATTTTCCTTTTCATACAATGTGTCAGTAATTTCTAATAGAATTAAGAAATACAATTTCCAGAATTCCCCCTTAACTATTTTTTACTACCCACTATTCGATTAAAAATTTAGTCTCAAGGGTTCATATATCACCCTCTGTCTCAAACTACCAAAAAGGAAAACTACAAGCGCCCACTAAATTACAACGGGGGTGGGAGGTGGTATGATTTGAGCATAAACAAAATGACCATAAAACCACCAAAATATAGCAAATATTTATTATACCGTTTGGCACAATAAAGTCCTGTCATTCAAACACATTGACACTCTTATGAACTCACAGGACACCACAGGAAAAAATAGAAATAAAACTAAATTATAACATCACAAAATAACAATGGAAAATGGTAAATGGGACTAAACAAATACATTGAGCGTAAAATAAAATAATTACTATTGCGATAAAATTTAAAACAAAATAATTTTCAACTAAAACGCACTAAAACAAATAACATTTTGGTCGAGGAAAACCCTCAAGAGTAATGTTCAAACTCATTTCGAAAAAAAAACAACAACATCTAAAATAAAATAAAACAGAAATTTAAATTTTAAACTTAAATAAAAGTTTTATTCCACATAATTAAAGGAAATTAAATAGGCAACAAATTTTATTTTTACTTAGTTGTGGTTTGGTTATTTACACAAGTTCTTTTCTTTACTTTTACTTTACATTCAGGATTTCCTAACTGTTGGTGTTATTTAACTGTTTTGCCTTTGGTATCTGTATGTATGTCTGTCTGTCCGCCTGTTTGTCTATGTATCTGTCAACTTTTTGGTTCATGTTTGTTTTTTAGATTTAGATGGATGTCTTCGTTAGATGGACGTATTTGTTATGTGTGATATGTAATGCCTTGAAGAATTATTGTCAAATGTATTGTGTTCCCATTACTCAAACAGACTAAGTAAATGTGTAACCAAAATTATACATTAATTTAGTTGGTCAAGCATAATAAAGGTCACCCCAACTGTAACTAAGTAACCCATAGGTCATCAGACATTTGTTAAAAGGAATTCTAAAGGGAGATTTCTTTTTACCAACTTTAAGAGGATTTGCTAAGAATATTATAGGAAATTTATCAGGATAATATTTAGATATATTCGTAAAGTTGTTTTTTGGTTTTGGTAAGTAAGCAAACAAAAATTACACAGACGAATTTTTAGATACTTTACACTTTGATATACATTTTTTATACAAATATTTTTGATGTTAATTTTTTAATAGAGAAATTTTTGATATAAAAATTTTTAAAGAGAAATTTTCGGGGTAAAATTTTTTAAAGACAAATTTTCGATGTAAAATTTTTGGATAGAAAAATTTTCGATGTAAAACTTTTTATAGAAAAATTTTTGATGTAAAATTTTTTAAAGAAAGATTTTCGTTATAAAATTTTTTAAAGAAAAATTTTCGATATAAAATTTCTATAGAAAAAGTTTTCGATATACAAATCTATGAAACATTTTTGATGAGCATTTTTTTTGCCGTAAAATTTTCACAATAAAATTATTTTATAGAAAAATGTTCTATGCAAAATTTTTTTAGAAAAATTTTTGATGTAAATATTTTTCTACATAAATTTTTGATGAAAATATTTTTCTACATAAATTTTTGATGTAAATTTTTTAATAGAGAAATTTTTGGTATAAACTTTTTTATAGAAAAATTTTCATTGAAAAATTTTTTATAAAAAATTTTTTTATAAAAAAAATTTTTTTGTAAAAAAACCTTTTATAGAACATTTTCGATGTAACATTTTTTATAGAGAAATTTTCGTTGTAAAATTTTTTATAAAAAATTTTAAATGCAACATTTTTTTTAAAAAATTTTAAATACAAAATTTTTTATAGAAAATTTTTGATATAAAATCTTTAATAGACAAATTTCTTGAAAAAAATGTTCGATATAAAATTTTTTTAGAAAAATGTTTCGACTAAAAAGAAATATTTTTGATGAACATTTTTGATAAAAAAATTTTTGATAGAAAATTATTTTATAGAAAAGTTTTCAATGCAAAATTTATTATTGAAAATTTTTGATGCAAAATTTTTTATAGAAAAATTTTTGATGTAAACATTATTCTAAATACATTTTTGATGTAAATTTTTTTGTAGAGAAATTTTCGAGGTTAAATTTTTTATAAAGAAATTTTTGATCTAAAATTTTTTATACAGAAATTTTTGATAAAAACTTTTTTCTAGAGAAATTTTCGTTGTAAAATTTTGTATAAAAAAATTTTCGATTCAAAATTTTTTTGTAGAAAACTTTTGATGTACAATTTTTTGTTGACAAATTTTGGATGAAAAATTTTTTATAGAAAAATTTTTGATAAAAATTTATATAAAAATAATGTTCGATATAAAATTTCCATAAAAAAATTTTCGATACCAAGTTTTTATAAAAAAGTTTTTGGTATAAAATTTCTAAGAAAATTTTTTGTAGAAGAATTTCCGATATAGAAAAATTTTTGATATACAATTTTTATCTAAAAATTTTTTGTAGAAAAATGTTCGATGCAAATTTCTATAGAAAAACTCTCGATGCAAAATTTTTATAGAAACATTTTTGATATAAAATTTTTTATAGCAAAGTTTTTGATATAAAGTTCTATCGAAAAATTTTTAATGCAAATTTTCAGTAAAAAATTTTGTATAGGAAAATTTTAGATAAAAATATTTTTTTATAGAAAAATATTCGACGTAAAACTTTTTTTAAAAAAAATTTTTACGTTATATTTTTTTTAGGTAATAGAAAATTTGTTTATGTAATTTTGTTATATACAAATTTTCGATGTAATTTTTTTTATATAAAAATTTTCGATGTAAAATTTTTTATAGAAAAATTTTCGATATAACATTTTTTACATGAAAATTGTTTATAAAATAATGTATATTGGCAGGTTTTTTTTTATAAAATCCTAATATTGAAATATTTTTTACAAAAATTTTTAACTGCAAACCTTTTTGATTCAAAATTTTACTTTGAGAAATATTTCAATTAAATTTTTATAAAAAATATTTTTTTCTGAAAGTTTTTAATCGAAAAATGTAAAAGAAAAAATTGCCTATAAAATGTTTAAATTGAAAAATTTTTCGCAAAATTTCTATACTGTAAAATTGTCATTAAATTTTAACATTAAAAAATTTTCTAAAAATTTTAACATTAAAAAAATTTACTTTAGAATATTTGGACTAAATAATGTTTCTTAAAATTTTTAAAACGAAAACTTTTTGAGTTAATTTTTTCATTGAAGAAATTTCTAAAAAAAATTACTATAAAATTTTTATACTGAAAAAATTTCTGTAAATTATTTACATTAAAAAATCTTATTTAAAATTGTTACATTAAAAATTTTTTATAAAATTTAAGCATCGAAAAATTGTCTATAAAATTTCTACATAAAAAAATTTTCTACAAAATTTTTATATTGAAAACTTTTTACATAGCAAATTTTTTATGGAAAATTTTTACACATAAAAAATTTTTTTATAAAATTTAAAATTTTTATATTGAACAATTCAAAATTTTTAATCAAAAATATTTCTTAAAAGGTTTTTTCCATTGAAAAATTTTCCATAAAATTTTTATATTAAAATTATATTAAAAAATTTTCTATAAAATTTTTATATTGAAAAATTTTCTACAAAATTTTTACATAGAAAAATTTAATATTAAAAAATTTTTACATAGAGAATTTTTAAATAAAATATTCAAATTATAAATTTTCCAATACAAATTTTCTACTGAAAAATTGTTCCATTAAAAATTTTTCTATAAAATTTTTCCACTAAAAATGTTTCTATAAAATTTTTACATTAAAAAATTTTCTATAAAATTTTTTTATTGAAAAATATATATTTTCTTGTTAAAAAATTTCTATTTTTACATTGAAAAATTTTATAAAAATTTTTTATATTGAACAATTCAAAATGTGTCCATTGAAATTTTTTTTTATAAAATTTTTCTATTGAAAATTTTTTCATAAAATTTTTACATCAAAAAATTTTCTAAATAATTTTTATATAGAAAAATTTTTACATTGACAAATTTTCTTTCAAATTTTTATGTTGAAAATTTTTTATTAAAAAAGTTTTCTATAAAATTTTAACATTATAAACTTTCATATAAAATTTTTTAATGAAAACTTATCTTATTGATTTTTTTTTTAATTTTAACTTTAGAAAATTTTCCATAAAGTTTTTTTATTGAAAAATTTTCTGCAAAATTTTTACATAGAAAATTTTTCTAAAAAAATTTTATATTGAACAATTTAAAATTTTTCCATTAAAAAATTTTTTGTAAAATTTTTAAGTTGAAAGCTTTTCTATATAGTTTTTACATTGAAAAATTTTCTATATAATTTTTACATAAAAAAAATTTCTGTAACATTTTTATATTGAATAATTAAAAATTTTTACATTGAAAAGTTTTTATAAAATTTTTGGATTAAGGTAATCAATAAAATTTTAATAGTAAAATATTTGATACATTGAACATTTTTTTATTAAAAAACTTTCTATGAAAGTTGTTACTTTGGAAAACTTTCAGTCAAAAATTTAAACTTAAAATTTTTTTATCAAAATTTTTCAATTTTAAGGCCACTGTTGCTAAATATAACTTTATTTAAAAATATGACCTCAAAAACAACAATACTTGTATATTTCAGACCATTAAATATATTTAATTATTTTAACCAAATTCCAATTAAAAATGCACTATCAGAGAATTCACAAAATGTGCTGTCATATCATATTGTTGTAAAGTTGCAATACCACAAAACTTGTAATGTTGCTTGTATGACAATAAATGGAAATGTAAATCATAAAGCTGTTTAAAATATTAAAACAATATGACTTTATAACAATAGCACACCTTGTGACTACCCCAAATATTTAATGTTTGTCATTTCTATTTATATCCGTTTCCTTCCTCTCCCTCTCTCTCAATTGCAAATGTCTGCATCCTCCTGAATCCCTACATCATCAACCTTGACAACATGTTTAAATTAAAATTTTATTATCTACACTTCAATAACTTGATTATAAAGCAATTTTTTTCTTTATGTTTGTTTGTGTAGGTGGTAGGTGCAACACATACTCCTTTTCGCTTTTATTTGCAAATTTTAATTTTATGTTTTTGTATGGCTTTATTTTTATTGTTGCCGAGGATAATATATTTTTCTGAACAATTCTAAACTGTGAAATTGTCAACGTTTTTATTTGTCATTTTGGAGAGCAAAAAAGACAATAGTAAAAAAAAGAAATTATTTTACATAATATTAGTGGAATGGTATGGAGTGTTTATTTTAATTTTTCTAGGACTTTGCTAAGGTTTATTCACAGGCGTAAAGTTTTGAAACAATCACAGATGAAATAAATCATTGAAGACATATGAAAGTCCTTTACAAGGAGCATTGATCTCAAATAACATGCGAATATAAACATTTAGAATTGACACTTTTTTGAGTATTTTCTTATTTTGCTTTCTGAAAATATGTTTAAATTTTTTAAATTTTTTGCTAATAAAAAAACTGTCTTACCTTTTGTAAGGTATCACATTTTTCGTGTGTAAGTTAGGGTAAAATGATAAGTCTCAAATTAAAGTCTTAGCTCTTGTCTTTATTTTAATATAAGAATTATTTGCATATTTTTGCAAAATTCCCAAAAAATCTAAAATTAATGTCAAAAATAAATGTTTTTAAAATTAGTTTTTGGAAATTAGTTAGTCTTTTATGATTTTTTATATTGTTTTTTTTTGCGAATTGAAAAATATCCTAAATTTTTATATGATATAACATTTTTCGTGTGAAAGTTGGAGTTAAATGATTAGTCTCAAATTAAAGTCTTAGCTCTTGGCTTAATGTTGATATAAGAATTATTTGCATTTTTTTGCAAAATTAATGACAAAACTAAATATTTTTTAAAATTAGTTTTTGGAAATTAGTTAGTCTTTTCTAATTCCATCTTTCCTTTAAATATCATACCAGAGTATTTATACGATTTTTATATCGTTTTTTTTCGAATTAAAAAAAAATCCTAAATCTTCATATGATATAACATTTTTCGTGAGCAAGCAAGGATTAAATAATTCGCCTCACACTATATACTAAACTCTTGGCTTTATTCAAGTATAAGAATTATGTGCATATTTTTGCATAATCCCCAAAAAGTTTAAAATTAATGACATGATTTTTTTCTAATTTGCCTTTTGAATTTTCTATTAGGCCATATCTAAGACTATCTTTAAGTCCATACTTTACTCTTTTTGCATAGATATCTGAAGAATTGAAAAAATCATAAAATATTATATGATATTACACTTTTCGTGTGAAAGTTAGGATAAAATAATTGGCCTCAAATTAAAGGACAAACCTATGGCTTTATATTAGTGTAAGAATTATTTGCATATTTTTACATAATATGTAATTATCAGAAATTAATGATATTATTGCATTTTGAATTTTTTTTATTAGACCATATCTAAGGCTGCCTTTACGCCCATACTTTACTCCTTTTGTATAGATATCTGAAGAATTGAAAAAAATCCTAAAATATTACATGATATTACACTTTTCGTGTGCAAGTTAGGCTAAAATAATTGGCCTCAATTTAAAGGACAAACATTTGGCTTTATATTAGTGTAAGAATTATTTGCATATTTTTGGATAATATGTAATTATCAGATATTAATGATATTATTGCATTTTTAATCTTTTCTATAAGGCCATATCTAAGGCTGTCTTTAAGTCCATACTTCACTCTTTTTGTATAGATATCTGAAGAATTGAAAAATTTCCTAAAATTTTATATGATATTACACTTTTTGTGAGCAAGTTAGGCTAAAATAATTGGCCTCAATTTAAAGGACAAACATTTGGCTTTATACTAATGTAAGAATTATTTGCATATTTTTGCATAATATGTAATTATCAGAAATCAATGATATTATTGCCTTTTGAATTTTCTACAAGGCCTTTTCTAAGGCCATCTTTGAGTCCATACTACTCGCTTTTGGTATGGATAACTGAAGACTGCATTTCATACCAGAGTATTTATATATACATAAATATATTTTTATGTGTCCCCTATTAATTCACTCACTCATTTTAACAATATATAAAACTCTTACCCAAATTCCCAGCTCAATTATTGTAATTTTCTTCCAAAAAAAAAAGAAAATACAAAAAACTAAAATAAACAAAAATATAACAAAACACAAATATATTCTTGCATATAAAAATTGCTGCTGTTTTCTACACAATACGTATCTGTTTTGTTAAATTTTCAGTTTTTCTCCCTTCAGTTTTTGTTAAACAAATTGTTATTTTCATACTCTTGACTACTAAGTTCTTAAACAAAATTTGCACAATGGTTACGTTTTTGTGATGCGATGGCTGCTGCTGTTGTTTGGCTGTGATATCTCCCACATGACAGTAAAAAGTCCACAAAAATATGTTGTATGAACAAATGAATGTTCATGGTAGAACAAAAAAGTCATGCATCCAAAAACTGTTACTCATTGAAGTTCAAAAAACCACAGACACATTAACAATGTGTTATTATTTTTGTAAGCTTGTATGTTGTTGGATTTCGGTGTCCTTGCACGGGATATATTTATACTATTTCGCATGTGTATGACTGAAAAGTTTTTCAAAAATATTTACTTTAGTTTTAAATTTTAGATACCATAGCTTAATTTAACTTTTAATATTTTTTAGTTTTCCGCCTGGTGCACAAGTTTTCAAATAAACAGAGGTGTCTATACAAATAAGTACAGCCATACACTCATTTGACTATGTATCTCGCAAAACTTTTAATCATATTCATATATCAAGTTTAAATGATGTATAAAACTCATTTAAACATGTTATTTTAACAATAAAACCTTTCAGTTTAAATATTTATTTGTACTTATTTATGATCATTTAACATCCTGTTTAGCTGCTTTTTACCTCACTCTAGAACCTAATAATTTTATGCTATTGATTTAAAATTTTTGGCATTACAGTATTTTAACAACTTTTTTGTTTATATTTTGTTAGTATCTGTTATTGAAAGTAATAAATATTTATTGTTATTTTATTTCTTTAGCAATAAATATTTATTTTGAATAGAGTTCCGATGAAATCTATAAAATCTGTAAATCGAAAAATATCGTTTTTAAAAAGCTTGTAATAACAATAGAAATATTTTAGAAAGGGGAATTGCATATAATATTATACGATGACAGAGATTTTTACACATTTACATTTTTTTGCTAAACATTTATTTATACTAATACACATAATATTATTATCAGTATTAGTATCAGTATTATTATCAGTATTAGTATCAGTATTAGTATCAGTATTAGTATTAGTATCAGTATTGGTATCAGTATTAGTATCAGTATTAGTATCAGTATTATCATCAGTATTAGTACCAGTATTAGTACCTATCAGTATTAGCATCAGTATTAGTATCAGTATTAGTATCAGTGTTAGTATAAGTATTAGTATCACTATTAGTATCAGTATTAGTATCAGTATTAGCATCAGTATTAGTATCAGTATTAGTATCAGTATTAGTATCATTATTAGTATCAGTATTAGTATCAGTATAAGTATCAGTATTAGTATCAGTATTAGTATCAGTATTAGTATCAGTATTAGTATCAGTATTAGTATCAGTATTAGTATCAGTATTAGTATCAGTATTAGTATCAGTATTAGTATCAGTATTAGTATCAGTATTAGTATCAGTATTACTAATACCGATATTTATACTTATATTGACACTAGTACTGATACTAATACTGATACTAATACTGATACTAATACTGATACTAATACTGATACTAATACTGATACTAATACTGATACTAATACTGATACTAATACTGATACTAATACTGATACTAATACTGATACTAATACTGATACTAATACTGATACTAATACTGATACTAATACTGATACTAATACTGATACTAATACTAATACTAATACTGATACTAATACTGATACTGATACTAATACTAATACAGATACTAATACTGATACTAATACTGATACCAATACTGATACTAATACCGATTCCAATACTGATACTTATAATGACACTAATACTAATACCGACGATAATACTGATAATACTGATAGAATACTGATACTAATACTGATACCAGTACTGATACTAATACTGCTACTGATACTAATACTGATACTTATCTGATACTAATACTGATACTAATACTGATACTAATACTGATACTAATGCTGATACTAATACTGATACTAATGCTGATACTAATACTGATACTAATACTGATACTAATACTGATACTAATACTGATACTAATACTGACACTAATGCTGATACTAATACTAATACTGATATTAATACTGATAATAATACTGATACCAATAATAATACTGATACTAATACTGATGCTAATACTGATATTAATACTGATACTAATACTGATACCAATACTAATACTGATATTAATACTGATAATAATACTGATACTAATACTGATACTAATACTGATACTATTACCGATACTAATACTGATGCTAATACTGATACTAATACTGATAATAATGCTGATACTAATACTGATACTGATGCTAATACTTTTAATAATAATTATACTAATACCAAGGTACTAATTTTTCATCTTAGGAAAATGTTTCTATAAAACATTTGTCGTCTTAGGAAAATTTTTCTATTAAAAATTTTTCGTCATAGAAGAATGTGTTTGTAGTAAATGATTGTATGCAAGAATTGTGCAGCAAGAATGTGGGAAGTGAAGGTAGATGAAAACTGAAAAATGTTTGTTTTTGTTCAGTCGATGATCTACGCTTTTACTTATGGTTTATGAACATAATTCTGAAAAGTTGTGTTTGTAAATATAGTAATAATGCGAGGTTTTCGATCTGCCTAAATTGGGGATAATCCTCCTGAAGAGATGGCTTAACCAACCATCGAAACGCGTCGAGGACTTTGGTTTCTCCGCAAACATTTTTTGGCTTTTTATCAATAAATTGGTCTGTTACATTAATAAATAAATGTAACAGATTAGGGATCAAATGCGAATACTCTTCTTTTTGGAAAATAACTCACTTAAAAAAATTTTCTAATAAAAATTTTTGTTCTATAAACAATTTGTTCGTTTTAGAAAAATGTTTCCTTAGAAAATTTTTCTTCTAAGTAAAATACTTATGTAAAAAATGGTTTGTCTTCAAAATTGTTTCTATAGAAAATTTTTCGCTAATGATAATATTTCTGTAGAAAATTTTTTGTCAGTAGAAAATATTTTGTTTTAGGAAAATGTTTTTATAGAAAATTTTTAGTCTTGGAAAAATGATTCTATACAAAAATTTTGTTTTAAAAAAGATGTCCTATGTTTTGTTTTGAAAATTTCGTCTTATTAAAATGGACAAAAATATTTTAATATAAAAACATCCAAAAATTTTTTATATATAAATTTCCAAAAAAAAAATTTTATATAAAAACATTTCAAAAATGTTCTTATAAAAAATTATTTTTCGAAAGATTTTGTTTAGAAAAAAAAAGAAATTTCTTCAGAAAAAAATCTTGAAAGCTTATTTTTAAGACAATTTTATCATTATAAAAATATTTTTGGGGAAAAAAATTTTTATTTAAAAAAATCTCTACATATTTTTTTTATTTGTCATCTTAGGAGTGACGATAAAATTTTGAATTTAAAGTTTTTAGATTTTTCGTTTTTATAAAAAAAAAATTCAATTATATTTTACAGAAATTTTGTAGCATATAAACAATTTGTTTTATAAAATTTTAATTGAAACTTTTTCTCGAGAAATTTTTCTTTAAAAAAATATTCGGTTTTTAAAGAAGATTTCTGTATAAAATTGGTCGTTTTAGAAAAATTCTCTAAAAAAAATTTTTTCGTCTTAGAAAAATTTTTTCGTTGTAAAATAAATTTTATGAAAAGTTTATGTGTTAAGAAAATTCTATAGATAATTTTTGTTTTACAAAAAAATTATATATAAAAAAAATTTATAGAAAATTTCGTCTTTAAAACAGTTTAGACAATTTTTAGTTTTATTAAAAAATTCATAAAATTTTTTTTCGCTTTTTAACTATTTGTTATTTTATAAAAATTTTTCTATTAAAATTTTTTTTTTCAAAAATGTTTTTTTTTTTTTGGAAAATGGCTTTTGAAAAAAATTTCATAAACAAGTTTTTGAACAAATTCTCTAAAACAAATTTTAAGTTTTAGAGCAATTTTTTCGTTATAAAAATTTTAAATTATAAAAATTTTAATAAAAAATTTTTTTCCTACAAAAAATTTTCTATAGACAATTTTTGTTGTACAAAATATTTTCTGTAGAAAATTGTCTGTTTTGCTAAAATTCCTCCTGAAAATTTTTTGTTGTGCTAAGATTTCTGTATTTTTCGTTTTACAAAAATTTTTTAATAGAAAATTTGTTGTTTCACACTTTTAGTCAGTTCCACCCCATATTTTGTTGTTACACATGTTTTTTGTTAAAGTAAAATGAATTAAATTTTCTTTATTAATCTTCGTAAACCATTAAAATGTCCTTTAAGATGTGTCCCGGATATTTGAATGGCTTATAGCTGAGTTACATAATTATAAATTAAAGAAGTTCCTGCCTGGAAACTCTAGGAAATTGCAGATTTTAATGTTTCCTGTTACTTGCGTATGTGGTCGATTCGCACTTAAGCAACAGGAATGTGTGACAAATTAGATATTAAATTTTTCAACTTTAATGGCATATTTTTATATCATTATGTCATTTGAAAATAAAATATGCGTTTCATAAGGATAAAGATATTCTTGTTATTTTTGCTACTTTGTACTAGAGTAGATCAATAAACATTTTAATTTTCAAAATCTTAAAAACACAAAAAAGAAACATGTTTTTAGTTTTTTGTCTTATTAAGATTTTTAATATTTTGGGTTTGTTATTTGAATATCCTTTTGGTAATATAAGGCTTAAATAATCTCCCTTTCATTTTATTTTGTGAAAAAAAGTTTTATTTAAAGACGTATTATTATCAATTCTCTTGAGACTTTGGCATAATTTATCATAGTAAATAATCTCTAGACGCTTTGGGAAATATGTTTTATTAAAATTGATATTTTTTAAATATCTATGAAAAACCTTTTCTTTATCTTTACGTAGCTATTGTTGGGAGTTCGAAAAAATTTGTATTAAACTTATATTGTGGGTAGATGTCTATAAATCTTTCGTAATAAAAGTTAGATCAGGCTATAATATAGCTGGGGCAAAATTACGCCATTCGATACCGATTGAAATCTTAGATATTTTCAAAACATTTGTATAGCATACTTTAGGGATAATCAAAATTATTTGAAAGATGCACAGTTTACTATATTTTTTTTAAGCTATTTGCCAAAAGATGAACAAAAGTAAAAGAGTATTAATTGAACTATATTTTTTGAAAAACGAATCCAAATGGATACCAAATTTCAATAAACGTTTTGCATCGAAGTAACTTTGAACATCCCTAAAGTATGCTTCGCAATATTCCCTCAAAAGTCTGAGTTTTCGATCGGTATCGAATGCGGTAATTTGGCCCCTGGTTTATTAGAGGATAGTGTAAGGTAGTTTTTTAGATTTTTTTTTTATAAAAATCGAATTACTTAGTGAAAACTTATTTGAACAATGAATTTAATATTTTCCTCATATCTTGATTCTTTGTTATCTTAGCGAAGATGTACGAGATTTTTAGTTTCTGCTTTCAATCGAAAACGGCAAAATGTATTCGATCAATAAGTAAAATATCTGGGGCCAAATTACGGCATTCGATATCGATCGAAATCTTACCTATTTTCAAAACATTTGTATAGCATACCTTAAGGATAATCAAAATTATTTAAAAGATGGACAGTTTAATATATTTTTTAGAAGTTATTTGCCAAAAGATTAACAATAGTCAAAGAGTTTTTATTGAACTATATATTTTTAAAACATAGTCAAAATAGATGTCAAATTCCAATAAACTTTTTGCATCGAAGTAATTTTGAACATCCCTAAAGTATACTTCACAATATTCGCTTAAATATCAGAGTTTTCGATCGATATCGAATGCGGTAATTTGGCCCCTGGTTTAAAACAAGTAAGAAAGTGCTATAGTCAGTCAAGCCCGACCATACGATACCCTTCACCACTGAGGTCAAAGGTGGTATTTTTACTAAATAAAGACAAATATTTGCAAAATTTTGCCATCATACATACGTTTGCTCAAAACTTATATATTTAAGCTGTTTCCGCTATTTGGACTTATATGAGAGATAGAGTCAAATATGGACCGATTATCTCGAAATTTAGCAAATTAATTACAGTTGTTACAGAAATTATGTATGCAAAAAATAAACTTAAAATTCTCACTATCTTTAGATTTACGAGCGTTTTAATGATTTTTGTCTCATTTAACGAGTTTTTAAAGAAGAGTTTGTATAGTAGCTATAGTCAAATGTGGACCAATTTCAACGGAATTTGGTACAGTGATTTTAGTTTACATTAGCAGTATTTATTTTAATCATAGATAATGAACCGATTTTGGCGAATTATCAAAAAAATGATCAGTGCCAAATTTCATCAAATTATCTTTAGAATTGCGACCTGTAGTTCGATTACAAGGTTTACATGGGTGTCCAGTCAGCCAGCCGTCCAGCCGTCCAGCCAGACGGACGGACTAACATCGGTAAATCGACTCAGAAAGTGATTCTAAGCCTATTGATATACTAAAAGGTGGGTCTAAAACAAATAATTCTATGCGTTACATACATCAGCACAAGCTTAAAATACCCTTTTCACCTCTGGTGGTGAAGGGTATAAAAAGTTCCTTATATTTTACAAAAATTTTTAATTTTTGTCTAAATCTGTAACCGAACTTTTTCATTTACCCAATCTAAAATTTTAGATTTAACTTTAAAATTTTTAGTTTTTCTTATTGTTGAAATGAAAATCATTTTTAAGATTATAGATATTTTCAATATTAATATTGATATATTCGTAATTTAAAAATGGCTTTACTATCTTTGTTTATATTTTATTAATATACATATGTACATTAGGGATATAACTTTTTAACAATTTTTTTAAATATCAAAATTGGCATAGCACAGTCCGATAGAGCATAAAAAACTACAAGGAAACGTATATTTATTTTTTCGCTAAGGTAAAAAAAGTTCACGCACCAACCGCGATGAAGTTTTGAAAATTTTAATTTTTTTTTTTTGGGTTAAGAAAAATTATTAACATGTTTGTTCAAAGTAAAAAAATAGCTCAAAAAAAATTTCCACATATAAATTTCAAACCCATACCCCCAATAAGTAACGCTCGTTGGAACTCAAGAGCCATTTTAGCGATTTTAGCTTATATATTAATGCCAAAATATCGGAATGAGTTGTATCCAATATGCGAGTTTATCTGCGGAAAATGGTTTGACATATGGTTTTCAGATCAAAGATTCCGCGACGATAACTTTGAAATTTTATATCAATCACTTTCAAGATTTGAAGCTGCTAAAAAATGCTTTATTAAGCATTGGCAAAAAGATGATTCAATAATCCGAAACCAACAAAGAAGCAATATCAGTGCGGAGCGCGCCATTAAAGTTGTTCAGGATATTTATCCTTTCTGTAAATCTCCTCGAACTTTAAATCTTCAATTTTTATCGTTCAATAACTAACTCATATTTTTTCCTGTTTTTGCTGTACATATCGTCGCCCCGAAGTTATCTTCACGTATATCACAAAATCGAAAAAATTGAGATAAGACCATTTTCTTGTATCTTTTATTTAGATCTATCGATCTACTTGATCGCCATGTGCCTACCTTTTATAGTTACGGAGATATTATGAATGCACTTTGTTGTATATCCACCTTTCGTAAAAAGTTATTGCGTTATCTTAACGTATGTAACATTTTTGTGGATATACAATAAAAAACATATGAAATTTGACAAGTACAACATTTTTGCGTTATCTTCACGTAAGTACAATAATTATTGGTATTTGAAGGCGATACAACACAAAATATATGAACAAATGCAATTTAGAAATCTTGAGTTATCTTCACGTATTCGCAAGCAAAATATATATTGAAAAGTAGATTTGTAAAATATATAATTTTGAATTTATTTCATTTATGACTGTTCTGGAAATGGGTTTCTATTGTTTATATAATTAGATAGAAATTAATGACTTTTTTTAGGAATTCACTTTATTACAAAAGAAATTAAAATTAAAAGTTTAAGAGACTGATAAACAATAAAAGAATAGGAAGGTTTCTTAAGAGTAAAATTAAAAGGTATCCTAAGAGTAAAATTTCTGATGTAAGTACTTAGAACTAAGTACGTAATTTAAGAGTTTTTAATTTATATTATTAATTCTGCATAATTTTAAAACTCTTACTTCTTTATCTTAGCATTTATCCAATCATTATTGAAATGATAAGGTACGTATTTCGTGTGAAAATTCGATTTATATGGATAGAGCAGTCATAGTATTTTTTTATATATTTAAATCTCACTGCAAAGTTTTTGTATAACAGGAGAAATTTTAAGTATATTTCCTCTCAGAAAAACTATGAATTGATATTTAGTATAATAGATTTTAGATTTTTTTTCTTAAAAAATCATAATATTATGTGGGTACATACGTGAAGATAACTTAAAAAAAAAATTGTTTGTACTAACATTTTCACGTATATGACATATATTAATAAATGTTTAATAAAATGTGTCCTTTACGGCAAATTGTGAAAATTTCTTTAGAGACAAAAATGCCAATAACTCGGAAATATTCTTCCATGGCCTTGAATATTTTTAACCGATTTGATTAAGAACTTCATGGACTACAACTGATAAAAATATTGGAACACATTTTTCGAGTAAATTCTTCTGCAACTAATGTCAAATCTTTAAGTTCAATTTCCCAAAAAAAAAATTTTTGCACTTACGTGAAGATAACTCCGGGGCGACGATATATATGTATCTATGTATTTACATACTTTGTAATTTTTTGTAATTTAAAATATAATAAATAAATTTTAAAATAATTTTTTATACACCTGTTTAGAAAAACCAATTGGTGCGTGAACTTTTTTGAGAAAAATTACAAAAGATTATGATTTTCGTGGTTACTAGGACATGATTGACCCCATGGTACTATGCCAAAAAATTGGTTATACCCCTAATGTACATATGTTTTTCTATAGAGAATTTGAATATTAAATAAAAAGGACTTAAGCTAAACTATACCCTTGCTTAGACAAACATATGTATATATATTTGTTCATGTATCTGTGTCTTATATTATAGAAATGGTCTGGATTTTTTAAATAAATTTGCTTGGTTACCAGTATGTTCTTAGCTTTGGTTATATTCTTCTTTGTGCACTGGATTTTTATATTTAGTTCAGCCATGGGCACGAAATTTATTTGCTATAACTAGTTATAGGCAAATAAATTCTGCTGACACACATACACGACACACAACAATTGTAAAGATCATAAAAATACTTTTACGCTCGAGATTTTTTACAAACTCTCACAAAAAACATCAACCAATCGCTATGAAACACAAATGATGAAGCGAGAACGCAATACGGAGCTTTTTAAATTTTCTCTGCTGCTACTAATACAATCGCAAATTTTCATATGTGTTGGTGCCCTTCGCTGATTTAGTTAGACAAGATAGAGATCTGCATTGGAGCATTTTTAAGTCCAATAGACATGGACAATAACAAAGTATTGGTATTACTTGCATAAATATTTTCAAAAAAGAATTCTGTTTTTGAAAAATTCTTATAACGGTAGTAGGTAAATTTTTGAAAAATTTGTTATAAAAATAACAAATTTTTGAAAATTTTTTTTTATAGTAAATTAAAAAAAATCCTAAAACAGATAGTAAAATTTTGAAAAATTTTCTATAAAAATAGAAAATTTCATATAAAAATAGCAAATGTTTAAAAAATTTCATATAAATATAGTAAATTTTTCAAAAATTTTCAATAAAAAAAAATTATATAAAAATAGTATATTTTTGTAAAACTCATATAAAAATAGCAAAATTTTGAAAAATTTTATATAAAAATAGTATATTTTTAAAAAATTTTCTATAAAAAAAAAATAAATTAAAACAAAAAACCTATAAAACTATTAAGTTTTCAAAAAATTTCCTGTGAAAATAGTAAATTTTTAAAAAAAAATCCTATAAAAATTGTATATTTTTAAAAAATTTCCTATAAAAATAGTAAATTTTTAAAAAATTTCCTATAAAAATAGTAAATTTTTAAAAAATTTCCCATAAAAATAGTAAATTTTTTAAAAATTTACTATACTATATTTTGAAAAATGTATGTCTTATTTGGCTTCTCTATGAAAATATATTTCACTTAAGATCCCTTTTGCTATACATTGTACCTATTCTTATTAAATCGGTTGTAAAATAAATTTCTAAAAAATTTCCTTTTTTATTGGAAAAAGTCATTTATTTTGTATAATTCTTTTATTTAGTGCTACAAATTTTTCTTTTATGATATAGAAAATTGTTTTCACTTAAAAAGTTTTTAAAAATCCGAGTTCTTTTAAAAAAATGACAATTTTATAAAAAATGTTCACCACGTTTTTGAGGTTTATAATATTTTTGACACTTTTATGAAAATATCTTTCGTTTAAGACCCATTTTGATATATTTTAAAAGTATATTTTCATATTCTTATTAAATCGGTCGAAAAATATTTTTTTCAAAACTATTTTTCAAATGCGAAAAATAGTTTTCTTATACATAATGAATATGCTTAATTGTTTAGAAATCGAAATTTGGTTGAAATTAGTTGTTTTTATATAATTTTTCGAAATTTTTTATGGATTTTTTAAAGTTGCTATGGCCTATTTAAATAACTTTTACTTGTTTTTTGCCTGCACTTTATAATTCACTTATTTTCTCTAAAATCTCTCTTTCTTCAATCAGTTAAATAATTTTTGTTATTGTAAACATTTTAAAATTTAAAAAAAAATTTTATACACAATTTCCAATAAACATATCCTTACAAAATTTCTTCGATGGACTTTAAACCCCATAAACTATATATATAAAAATAATAAATTTTTAAAAAAATCCTATAAAAATAGTAAATTTTTAAAAATTTTCCTATAAAAATAGTAAATTTTTAAAAAATTTCCTATAAAAATAGTAAATTTTTAAAAAATTTCCTATAAAAATAGTAAATTTTTAAAAAATTTCCTATAAAAATAGTAAATTTTTAAGACATTTCCTATAAAAATAGTAAATTTTAAAAAAATTTCCTATAAAAATAGTAAATTTTTAAAAAATTTCCTATAAAAATAGTAAATTTTTAAAAAATTTCCTATAAAAAATGTAAATTTTTAAAAAATTTCCTATAAAAATAGTAAATTTTTAACAAATTTCCTATAAAAATAGTAAATTTTTAGAAAAATTCCTATAAAAATAATAAAATTTTAAAAAATTTCCTATAAAAATAGTAAATTTTTAAAAAATTTCCTATAAAAATAGTAAATTTTTAAAAAATTTCCTATAAAAATAGTTTGCTTGTTTGCTCAAAAAACTGTTTTGAAAATCACGTTTCTTGGTTTACGTCGAACTTCTCCAAAGATCTCACTATAAAGAATTGCTATAGATGTCCAACGAGTTCAAAATTAATTCAAAGGTACCTCGGGCTCCATCCTAAACAAATATTTTTATTATTCTAAGATCTATATACTTCCAGCTCTAAGTGTTATTTTGTAGATAATAGCAAAATTTGCCCTTTAGTAATATGAAAAACCTGTTGGTCACCACTTGGACCAAATTTCAATCTGTGTATGGAGTGAAGCGAATTTGAAATGCTTGAAAAGTGATGAGATCAGCCGAGCGAAGGTCTCCATATTTACTTTCATGAGTGCAGGAGATGCGTTTGTTCCTCCATACCTGACAACACTACATTACCAGGCGTAAACAGTCCATACCACCAGAAGCCGATGACTTCTTGTAATTTCCGTAAATATCACGATCATTAATGAAACTCGTGAAAATGAGTATTAAAAGAATTAAGTTAGGACTGGGATGTAAGCAAAGTCGGTTGGCGCCCCTTTGTTAAAGAAAATACAAAAACAAAATATACAAGTAACAAAATTTAAAATCCAATTTTTAGCAACAAAACACATGGTTCGAGAGGTCACGAAAAATGAAATAAATATAACCAAATTGAAAACATTTTCCGAAGCAGAAATAAATAATGATATTAAACAATTTTAGATTTTTAGATATTTTCGATACAAACATTTTTAATAAAATTTTTTTTTTTTAAATAATGACTATTCGCATTTGATCCCAAATCTGTTACATTTATTTATTAATGTAACAGACCAATTTATTGCTAAAAAGCCAAAAATTGTTTGCGGAGAAACCATGGTTGGTTAGACCGTCTCTTCAGAAGGATTATCCCCAATTTAGACAGATCGAAAACCTCGCAATATTACTTAATTTACAAACAAAACCTTTCAGAATTATGTTCATAAACCATAAGTAAAAGCGTAGATCATCGACTGAACAAAACACAAACAATTTTCAGTTTTCATCTTCCTTCACTTCCCACATTTTTGATAAAAAAAATATTTTTTTGTGAAAAATAATTTTTCCAAAAAAATATTTTTCTACCAAAAAATTTTCTATTGAAAAATTTTTAATAAAAATTTTTTTAATGAAAAATTTTCGATGAAAATATTTTCCTATAGAAAAATTTTCGATACAAATATTTTTCTGTAGAAAAATTTTGAATAGAAATAATTTTCTGTAGACAATTTTTTGATAGCAAAATTCTCTAGTTTTTGATAAAAAAAAATTTCTATAGAAACATTTTTGATAAAAAAATTTCTATAGAAAAATTTTTGATAAAAAATTTTCTATAGAAAAATTTTTGATAAAAAATTTTCTATAGAAAAATTTTTGATAAAAAATTTTCTATAGAAAAATTTTTGATAGAAAATTTTCTATAGAAAATTTTTGATAAAAAATTTTCCATCGAAAAATTTTTGATAAAAAATTTTCTATAGAAAAAATTTCGATAAAAACTATTCTATCTTCTGAAAACATTAAGAAATCAGAGACTTATTTTTCAGGTTTTGAAAGAAATATTTAAGTGCATTTTCTGTAGAGAAAATTGGTTTGCAACTTTTTTTCTAGTTTCATCACTACACAATTTATACATATGTGTCATCACCTAAACCCTTTAATTTAGAACATTTAGTGTAAAATTCATTCATAACCTCAAATACACTTGAATTTCCAAGTAATTTTAAGCAGCCCTTTAATACAGAAGTATAATAATGAATACTCTTATACATTTACGTTTTGTGTAAATAAATACACGTACACTTTCTTTATGGTCAACACATACAGACAAAGAATTTTATAACATTTATTGGTCAATATTATGCAAATAATAATCTTGTCAATGACATGTACATGATATTAGTATCATTAGACAAAATTACATACATACAATACATATATATGTATGTATTTAAAACAAATATCTGTGTAAATACAAATACATATGTTATATGTAAACTCTTATCCTGGAACAAATTTAGTTGCATATAAATGTTGCTACTTAATAAAACAAGAACACAAACAATACATTCATAGCGACGTTTAGCCTGTGAAATATCCCTAATAATTTTTATAGATTTTGAAAAGTATAAAATAGTAGTAGAATTTTTATATAAAATTACTAGGTTTTAATTATTATAACTTTTAAACTAAAAGAGATCTTGAAGAAAATCTTAAATTTTGACTATGCGATACAACAGGGTTTTCAAAGCTTTCAAGGTTATTTTTTTTTTTAAATGCACTTAAGTCAAATTCTACACCCAGGGTTTTACATATAATATCTACAAATCTCTATGACTTTTAGATGCGTGTGCTTAGGTATAAAATTAAGTTTTAGTTGGATTTAACTACTTACCCATTTCATTCACTAAAGAATGTTCAACATAATCAGAACCAGTACACAATATAGTCATGGTAATCAACAGAATCTGCTAGTATATATACATACGATTTTACCTACATACTGAATTTTACACGCAATTAAATACCCAGCAGTTTCAGTTTAAAGTATAATATTTCTATCGAAAAATTTATCTATAGCAAAATATTTCTATCGAAAATTTGTCTTTAAAAAAATTTTTTTATCGAAAATTTTTCTATAGAAAATTTTTTTTATGGAAAACTTTTTTTTATCGAAAATTTTTCTATAGAAAAATTTTTTTATCGAAAATTTTTCTATAGAAAAATTTTTTTATCGAAAATTTTTCTATAGAAAAATTTTTTTATCGAAAATTTTTCTATAGAAAAATTTTGTTATCGAAAATTTTTCTATAGTAAAATTTTTTTATCGAAAATTTTTCTATAGAAAAATCTTTTATCGAAAATTTTTTTATAGAACAATTTTTTATTGAAAATTTTTCTATAGAAAAATTTAAAACTAGAAAAATTTGTTTAACCAAAATTTTTTCTATCGAAAATTTTTCTATAGAAAAATTTTTTTATCGAAAATTTTTCTATAGAAAAATTTTTTATCGAAAATATTTCTATAGAAAAATTTTTTTATCGAAAATTTTTCTATAGATAAATTTTTTTATCGAAAATTTTTCTATAGAAACATTTTTTTATCGAAAATTTTTCTATAGAAACATTTTTTTATCGAAAATTTTTCTATAGAAACATTTTTTTATCGAAAATTTTTCTATAGAAACATTTTTTTATCGAAAATTTTTCTATAGAAACATTTTTTTATCGAAAATTTTTCTATAGAAACATTTTTTTATCGAAAATTTTTCTATAGAAAAATTTTTTTATTGAAAATTTTTCTATAGAAAAATTTTTTTATCGAAAATTTTTCTATAGAAAAATTTTTTTATCGAAAATTTTTCTATAGAAAAATTTTTTTATCGAAAATTTTTCTATAGAAATTTTACACGTAAATAAATACCCAGCAGTTTCAGTTTAAAGTATAATATTTCTATCGAAAAATTTATCTATAGCAAAATATTTCTATCGAAAATTTTTCTACAGCAAAAAATTTTTTTAAAAAAAATTTTTTATCGAAAATTTTTCTATAGAAAAATTATTTTATCGAAAATTTTTCTATAGAAAAATTATTTTATCGAAAATTTTTCTATAGAAAAATTTGTTAATCGAAAATTTTTCTATGGAAAAATTTTTTTATTGAAAATTTTTCTATAGAAAAATTTTTTTATCGAAAATTTTTCTATAGAAAAATTTTTTTATCGAAAATTTTTCTATAGAAAAATTTTTTTATCGAAAATTTTTCTATAGAAAAATTTTTTTATCGAAAATTTTTCTATAGAAAAATTTTTTTATCGAAAATTTTTCTATAGAAAAATATTTCTATCGAACATTTTTCTGTAGAAATTTTTTTATTGAAAATATTTCTATCAAAAATTTTTCTATAGAAAAAAAATTTTGTTTTAGAAAGATTTTTTATCGAAAGTTTTCTTTTAGAAAGATTTTTTTATCAAATATTTTTCTTTGGAAAAATTTTTTTATCGAATATTTTTCTTTGGAAAAATTTTTTTATCGAAAATTTTTCTATACAAAAATATTTCTTTCGAAACTTTCTGTTATAGAAAAAAATTTTTATACAAACATTTTTTTATACAAAAAAATTCTTATCGAAAAATATCGAGTTTTTGTATAGCAAAATTTTTTTTATCGAAAATTTTTTTATAAAAAATTATTTTTAACGAAAAGTTTTCCAGAGAAAAATATTTTTATAGAAAATATTTCTATAGAAAAATATTTTTACCTTAAATAGTTTTCTATCATCCAAATCGCAACTAAATGATTATAATACTCATTTTCACGAGTTTCATTAATGATCGTCATATTTACGAAAATTACAAAAAGTGTTCGGCTTCTGGTGGTATGGGTTGCCTATGCCTAGTTGTGATATATTCAAGTAGTTTCTATAGCTAGGCCTCTATTACTCCACTATGTAAAAAAAATTTACGTAAGAATTTTGGTTTAGAATATCTTACTACCACTTTTGGAAAAGGAGCACTTGGGTGATCGGAGAAGGTCATTCAATTTGTAACTACTGGGTACATACGAACATAAATACACAGACAGATATTTGCATATGTTTAGCTTAATTTTATACATGTATATATTTATGTTATCCTTTTATATGTTTTTATTAGATGATGTTTTACATACACACATGCACATGAAAACCTATTTATGTAAAATGTCCTTATATGTCCTTTTGTATATTTTAACATTTATGTTGTTGTTAAATATTTATTTTGTTTCATAGAGCATAAACTGTACACAAAAAGGCAAACAAATGCCAAAAAAAAAAATAATATCCCAAAAATTAAGAAGCCAAACCAGAACAAAAAAATAATGAATATGGAAAATACATATTAAACTACTCGTACGATATGTCTGGCTAGTGTTTCTTGAAGATATCAAAATTTTTGCTAAAGCAAAAACCATATTGTCATTCTTACTTATGTATGTAAATCATAAGAAAAGAACATTTTACGGTATATGAATTTAAATTTGCTTTAACCAAAAAGGAAAAGAGGCATTTTTTTTGGGGAAATATGTAAAGTAGAGAACTATTAGGAATAAGGTACTGAAATAATACCAATAAAGATACCAGTCATAGCTAACATACTGAAGATTATAAACAACACTCACAGAAAAATATTAATAGGAAACCTGTATCAAGCATTAAAATGGAGAAAATTTGTTTAGGTCTTATAGAAATTGTATATACCTTTACTATACTCTGTCCCATATTATGTGAAGTAATTAAAGTTTTGTTGGTTTTACTCAAATTTTTCCTCGAGTCTTCTTTTTGTCCTATTAAATAACCAAATTACACATATGTCGTCTTGTAATAATAACATGAATGATGACACTAGTCAGGTCATTTGTTTATGTGTTACAAAATAGGTTTTGTCCTTTTAAAGGCTGGTGTGAAAATGCACATGTTTCCGAAATAAATAAAAATACTAAAGTTCTGATTATGATTAGAATGTCTGTTATAAAGGACAAACATTTATGTATACATATGTATTTATATACAAAATAGTATCCAATTTGTACATTTAAAATAGAATTATTTTTTTTATCTGTTTCTTTTCGATAAAAATATTTACATAACAAATACTTTTAAATTTACTTAAATAAATAAAAATATAAATTCTTGAAATTTATTTAAAGAAAAATTTATAAAGCTTTTTGTACTTAAATTAATGAATTAAAGTACAAAATATAAAATTTTGTAATTTAAGTAAAATTTTAGAACTGTAAACAAAATTTAAAAATTTCATTAAAATTAAAAAATTAAAGTAAAATTTAAGAATTTCGGTAAAATTTAAGAATTTCGGTAAAATTTAAGAATTTTCGTAAAATTTAAGAATTCTAGTAAAATTTAAGAAATTTTTGTAAAATTTAAGAATTTTGTTAAAATTTAAGAATTCTAGTAAAATTTAAGCATTTTAGCAGAATTTTGGTAGAATTTAAGAATTATAGTCAGGTTCAAGAATTTTTATTAAATATAAAATTTTCAATATTTCTAAAAAAAAACAAGTAGGAAAGTGCTATAGTCGGTCAATCCCAACCATACGATACCCTTCACCACTAAGGTCAAAGGTGTTCTTTTTCCTGTAAAAAGAAAAATATTTGCTAAATTTTGCCATCATACAAACATTTTCTCAAAACTTATACTTTTAAACTGTTTAAGCCATTTGGATTTATATGAGAGCTAGGGTCAAATGTGAACCGATTGTCTCGAAATTTGGCATTTTGATTACAGTTGTTACAGAAATTATATATGCAAAAAATAAACTTACAATTCTTATTATTTTTTGGACTTACGAGCATTTTAGTGAATTTTGTCTCATTTAGTGCGATTTGAGAAAAGAGTTTGTATGGGAGCCATGGTTAAATGTTGACCGATTTCAATGAAATTCGATACAGTGATTTTAGTTTACATAAGCAGTATTTGTTTTAAATTTCATGAAAAAATATAGATTTTTGTGGCCAATATATCAATTACGGGAAGTGGGACCTATGGGAGGTACCATAAATAATGGACCGATTTTGACGAATTTCAATAGCCATGGTCCCACTATCAAACAAATTATCTTTAGAATTGCGACCTGTAGTTTGATTAGAAGGTTTACATGGGGCTCCAGTCAGCCAGCCAGACCGACGGACATCGCTAAATCGACTCAGAAAGTGATTCTAAGCCTATTGATATACTAAAAGATGGGTCTAAGACAAATATTTATATGCGTTACATATATTAGCACAAACTTATAATACCCTTTCCACCTATGGTGGTGAAGGGTATAAAAATTGTTAAATTTAAGAAGTTTAAAAAATTCTATGTATTTCGCAATAGCTAAATTACAAATTTTAGTGAAATTTTGGAAAGCCAAGTACAAGTTACAAATCTTAGCAAAATTTACAAATATAAACAAAATTTAGGAATATTAAGAAAATTTTATAAAATTAAGGAAATTCAGTGAAATGATAATTCTTAAGAAAATTTCGTAAAATTTCGAAATTTTACAAACATATTATACAATTTAGAAAATCATTAAAACTTTAGATTTTTGATTAAATTCAAGAATTTTGAATAAAATGTAATAAGCTTTAAGAATTAACTGTATCTCTATAAAATTTAAAAATTTGAGTAAAATTTCAAATATCAATAATTTAAGATCAATTTCCAAATTTTGAAAAAGTTTGGAAAAACTAAAAAAAATTGCAAAATAAGGGAAATTTTATTAAATTTTTGATTTCTTAACTTAATAGGAAATTTTTTAAAACTTTCTTATTTTTATATGAAATTTTTCAAAATTTCATATTTTTATAGAAAAATTTTCAATAATTTATTATTTTTATACAAAATTTTCAAAAATTTCTTATTTTTATACAAATTTTTTCAAAAATTTTTTTTAAGAAAATTTTTCAAAAATTTCTAATTTTTACAGGAAAGTTTAAAAATTTGTTTCATTTTTATAGGATATTAAAAAAAACTTAATTTTATAGTAAAATTTTAAAAATTTCTTAATTTTATAAAAAAAATTTCTTAATTTTGAAAAATATTTTATATGAATCGAAAATTTTTTATATCATTTTTCAAAAATTTCTTATTTTTATAAGAAAATTTTTTAAAACTTATTTTTATGGGAAATTTTTGAAAAGAAATCTTATTTTTATAGGAAATTTATCAAAAATTTTTTATCTTCATATTAAATTTTTCAAAAATTTCTAATTTTTATAAAAGTTTTTTAAAAAAATCTTATTTTTATGGGAAGTTTTTGAAAAAATATCTTATTTCTAAAGGAAATTTATCAAAAATTTCTTATATTTATATTAAATTTTTTCAAAAATTTCTTATTTTTATATGAAATTTTCCAAAAATTTCTTATTTGTATAGAAAATTTTTAAAAAATTTCTTATTTTTATAGGAAATTTTTCAAAAATTACTTATTTTTATAAGAAAATTTTCAAAAACCTCCTTTTTTTAGGAAATTTTTCAAAAATGTCATATTTTTATAGGAATTTTTTCAAAAATTTCTTATGTTTATAGGATATTTTTTAAACATTTTTTATTTTTATAAGAAATTTTTCAAAAATTTTTCTATTTTTATAGGAAAGTTTATTATTGTTTTAGGAAATTGTTAAGAAATTTTTTATCTTTAAAGAACATTTTTTTAAAAATTTCTTAATTTCATAGTAAATTTTTCATAAAATTTCATAGTTTTATTGAAATTTTTTAAAAGATTCTTAATTTTATAGGAAATTTTTCAAAAATGTCATAAATTCTTAGGAATTTGTTTTAAAATGTTTTTTTTTATAGGAAATTATTCAAATATAATTATTCTAATAGGAAATTGTAAAATAATTTTTTTTTATTTTTATTAGAATTTTTATAAAATTTTCTTATTTTTATGGGAAATTTTTCAAAAATTTCTTAGTTTTAATGGAAATTTATTATTTATATTTTTAGGAAATTTTTAAAAATTTGTTTTTGTTATAGGAAATTTTTCAAATGTCTTAATTTTTATAGGAAAATTGATTTTAATAGTAGTTTTTTTAATTTTTTTATAGGAAAATTTTTAAAAATTTCTTATTTTTATAGGAAATTTTTCGCAAATTTTTTATTTTATAGGAAATTTTTGAATATTTGTTATATTAAATGTTTTAGAAAAAATTATAAAAGAAATATTTATATTAATCATTTTTATAGCAAATTTTTCAATTTTCTTTTTTTTTTAATAGGAAATTTAAAAAAAATTCTTATTCAAAAATTCTAAATTTTTTTTTTGGAAATTTTCCAAAAATTTCTTATTTTCATAGGAAATTTTTCAAAAACTACTTAGTTTTATAGAAAAATTTTTACAAATTTCTTATGTTTATAAAAAATTATTAAATATTTTTTTATTTTTATGAGAAATTTTTTAAAAATTTCTTATTTCTATAAGAAATTAAAAAAAAAATTCTCATTTTTATAGGAAATTTTTTAAAAATTTATTTTTTATAAGAAAATTTAAAAAAATTCCTAATTTTTGTCGGAAATTTTTTAAAAATTTCTTAGTTTTACAGGTCTTTATTTTAATAGGAAAATTTTTAAAAATTTCTTATTATATAAAAAATTGTTTAAAAATTTCTCATTTTTATGTGGAAAACTTTTCTTATAGGAAATTTTTGATGATTTCTTGTTTTTATATGAAGCTTTTGGATAATTTATCATTCTTATAGGAAATTGTTTAAAAATTTTCCTTATAGAAAATTTTCAATAATTTCGTATTTTTATTAAAATCACGTTTTAAACATTTCTTATTTTTGTAGGAAATTTTTTTACAAATTTCTTATTTTTGTTGGATATTTTTCAAAAAAAATGTTATTTTTATAGGAAATTTCTAAAAATTTTTTTTTATTTTTATATTGAATTTTTCAAAAATTTCTTATTTTAATTAGAAATTCATCAAAAATTTCTTATTTTTATATGAAATTTTTTAAAAGTTCCCTATTTTAATAGGAAATTAAAAGAAAAAATTATTTTTATAGGAAAGTTAAAAAAATTTCTTATTAATATAAAAAATTTAAAAAAATTTATAGGATATTTTTATAGGATTTTTTTTACAAATTTATTATTTTCATATTTTTTTAAATCTTCCCAGCAAAACTTTTCATTACCAAATAATGAGTTAAACAGCTAAACTATTGAACACGAACTACTTACTCATTCACTGTTTAAGTCATTACATTAACATGGAGATGTCATTGGAGGCAAGTACTTACCAATTGCAGAAAAGTAATGACTTGGGTAAGCAATTGGAAAACAACAACAAAAAAACGTTTTTGTTGTTGTTTTATTTAAAAAAACGAAATACAAAATTTTTTTTATGACCCCATGGGGGCATGAACCCAGACCCTTACGACTGCTAGGCGGAGACTCTACCACTGAGCTACTTCATATGTTGAAAACTGAACAGCTTATAATTAATATATACAATTTTTATTTTTAGATCCAAAATCATGTGACAATAACTTTGTTTTTCCCTGCTTTTTTTGCTTTGTTGTATTTTTTGGAAAAATATTTCTATACGATTTTTTGTAAGTAATTGTAGATTTAAAGAAGATTTAAATTGTTTTAAGACTTAAACAATTTAAATCTTCCTTTTTGTATAAGTTTTTATATAACATTGACTCTTACTTACTTAAATGGCCTATAGTTACAACCTGTTAAGGTGAAAGTCCGAACATATTTTAGAATTCTATGGACTTCGATCTTGTGCGAATATTCCCATTTATAGGCCAAGCTTTGAAAAAGTTTCCTCTACTTGGTCTTTCCATCGATGTTTCGGACGTCCTCTTCTAACATTAGGTGGTGGGACATTTTTTTTCTAATTTTATCCTCTTCATAGTAATTGTTTTTTTTTTCAAGAGAGGGTTACTAGCCCGTCGTCCGAACCCATTTTTTATCGATTTTATGGGACAACTCTTGGTACATGTTAGCTTACTGCATTAAGAAGTATTAAACTAGTTCCCCGGGTGATACCACGAGGAGGTTAGTATCCACAGCAAATAAGTTGGGCTTACCAAGTTAAGATCAATCAGAACCGTGTTTGGTATCCAACATCTACTACATAATCAAAATTGACTCATGATGGTATTTTTTCATTACCGTGAGTTAGTTTTCCAAATTTTATTTACAGAAGGTAATATTTAAGTTCTTAAAATTCAAAAATTATTTAAAACTACTCTTAATAAAAAAAAAAATGAAAAAAAAAAAAAAAAATTGTTGGTCTTGGTGGGATTTGAACCTGGGCCATTCAGTTTAAATTACCATCTTAATTACAAATAAGTACTTCTGTAATAACTTATTAGTTATTCGGAGGGTATGTTGTAGTCATTACAAGGTAACCAGTTACCAGAGTACTTGCCACTACCAAAAGGGATTATATGCCAAAACTAAGTATTTCCTTAAACCAAAAGCTATTTAAGTAAATGTGTATATCAGCTTGTTTATACCACTTAGTATAAGCCAAAACCAACATTTTCACTTGAAATCAAACTACAACATTTACGCACTAAATGGAAGGCCATTGAAAGCCAAGTACCCAAGTTTCACAACCATCTCCCATTTGTAACCCTATCCTTTCTCCTCGAAAACTTACACAACGTATTAATAGTTAAGCCACTTTATAATCATTGATGCTAATTAAATTAAATGATTCTCTTAACAACTGAAAATGTGCGAAATAAACCAACAAAAACTGTTGAAAGAAAATAACTAAAGTAAAGTAAATTAAAATCTAGCCGATAGATAGTAGAGCAGCAAAAATCATGTAAGTAAATGAGCAACATGCAACGATGAAAAGCAGCCACTTTAAACTTTGGACCGCCAAAAAAGAGTAAAACTGAAACCAAATACTGACCACTACTTATCTAATGTGGCTATTAGGGACAAAAAACTCTTACAAAGTAACTACATAAAAAAGATACATTACCTTTTTTTAACTACTTCCAATTTTTTTCGTTCGCTTTTTTTCAAACTCCAAAAAAAGAATTTTAGTTAAAAACAAATTTATCTCCTCTTATCCACAAAACCCCTATTTATCTTTATCGTTTTAATGTTGTAAATGTTAACTAAAAAAAAATCTATTTTTCTTTTCTTTTTCAATTTCATTTACAGATTTTTCTCAGAGTCTGCGTTTGGTCGAAGTTCGTATACCAAATTACGTTATTAAGGGTTCAACAGCACAATTGGAATGCCTTTACGATTTGGATGGCGAAGCATTGTATTCGGTGAAATGGTACAAGGATGGCAATGAATTTTATCGATATGTACCCAGGGATATGCCGCCAGCACAGACCTTTCTCCTACCAGGTGTTTCAGTTGATGTAAGTAGAAGCGATTTCCTATTTTTCACACATTCTCTTATTCGCACACTTGAGTTCAAGCTCATGGCTCGGATGTATGTTAAAATAAAAAAATAGCTCAAATGCAATAGAATTTCAAAGGCGCAGAAATATAAATGGGAAACAGTGGCGCACAAATGATATAAGATAGAGGTGAAAAATTTCTAAGTTTTTATATAAAAATAAAAAAAAATTAAATATTTCCCATAAAAATAAAAAAATTTCCTTTCATAAAAATCAGAAATTTTTCAAAAATTCAAAAAAATTATAAGAATTTTTTGGAAATTTTTCTTTAAAAAAATTGAGAAATTTTTTAAAAATTTCTTTTAAAAATTTTCCTAAAAAATATCAATTTTTTTTTTAAATTTCCTGTAAAAAATACTATTTTTGAAAAATTTCCTGTAACAATTAGAATTTTTAACAATTCCTATAAAAATAACATGTTTTTGAACGACTTGCAATAAAAAAAGGAAAATTTTCGAAAATTTTATATAAATAAAAAAATTTTCAAAAATAAATATAATAAATTTTTTGAAAAATTTCTTAATTTAATAAATAAATTTTTGAAAATAATAATAAAAATTTTTAAAATAATAATACATTTTTGAAAAAATTCCTATAAAAATAAAAAATTTTTCAAATATTTTCTATGAAAATAAAAACCTTCAATAAATTTTTTTAGAGAAATAAGACATTTTCGAAAAATTTCCTATAAAAATAAAAAAATTTTTAAAAATTATCCATAAAAATAAGAATATTTTGAAAAATTTCCTATAAAATAAGAATTGTTTTTAAAACTTCCTATAAAAAGAAGAAATTAAAACAAATTCCTATAAACACATGAAATTTAAAAAAAAAATTACCAACAAATTTTTATAAAAATAGGAAATTTTTCAAAAATTTCTTATAAAAGTGAGAAATATTTGAAAAATTTCATATAAAAACAATAAATTTTTGAAAAATTTCCTATACAATTAATAAAATTTTGAAAATTTTCCCAGAAAAATAAGAAATCCTATACAAATAAGTAATTTTTGTGAAATTTCCTATCAAAATGAGACATTTTAAAAAAATCCTATAATAATAAGAAATTTTTGAAAAATTTCCTATCAAAATAAGAATTTTTCGAAAAATTTCCTATAAAAAGAAGAAATTTTAGAAAAATTTCGTATAGAAATATAAAATTAAAAAAATAATCAAATATTTTTGAAAAATTTCCTATTAAAATAAGAAACTTTGAAAATTTTTTTACAAAAAGAAAAATTAAAAAAAATATCGTACAAAAATTTTAAATTTAAAAAAATGTAAGACATTTTTGAAAAATTTCCTATAAAATAAGAAATTTTTGAAAAGTTTCCTATAAAAATAAGAAATTTTGAAAACATTCCTATAAAAAAAAAGAAATTTTTGGAAAATTTTCTATAAAAATAAAAAAATTTTGAAAAATTTCCTATAAAGTAAGAAATTTTTGAAAAGTTTGCTATAAAAATAAGAAATTTTTTAAAAATTTCCTGTAAAAATAAGAAATTTTTGAAAAGTTTCTTATAAAAATAAGAAATTTTTGAAAAATTTCTTATAAGAATAAGAAATTTTTTAAAAATTTCTTATAAGAATAAGAAATTTTTGAAAAATTTCTTATAAGAATAAGAAATTTTTGAAAAATTTCTTATAAGAATAAGAAATTTTTGAAAAATTTCCTATAAAAATACGAAATTTTTGAAAAATTTCCTGTTAAAAATAGGAAATTTTTGAAAAGTTTCCTATAATAATAAGAAAATTTTGAAAAATTTCCTGTAAAACTAATAAATTTTTAAAAAGTTTCTTATAAAAATAAGAAATTTAAAAAAAAAATTCCTATAAAAATAAGAAAATTTTGAAAAATTTTCTATAAAAGGAAAAAAAATAAAAAAAATTCCCTATAAAATATGAAATTTTAAAAAAATTTTCTTATAAAAATATGAAGTTTTTGAAAAATTTTCTATAAAAAAAAAAGAAATTTTGCAAAAATTTCCTATAAAAATAACAAATTTTGTTAAATTAAAAAAAAAAAATCTTATAAAAATAAGAAATTTTTGAAAAATTTCCTATAAAAATAAGAAATTTTTGAAAAATTTCCTATAAAAATAAGAAATTTTTGAAAAATTTCCTATAAAAATAAGAAATTTTTGAAAAATTTCCTATAAAAATAAGAAATTTTTGAAAAATTTCCTATAAAAATAAGAAATTTTTGAAAAATTTTCTGTTAAAAAATAGGAAGTTTTAGAAAAAATTTCTTATAAAAAAATAGGAAATTTTTCAAAAATTTCCTATTAAAAAATAGGAAATTTTTCAAAAATTACCCATTAAAAAATAGAAAATTTTTCAAAAATTTCCTATTAAAAAATAAGACAGTTTGAAAAAAATTAAAAATAAGATATTTTTGAAAAATTTCCTATTAAAAAAAAAGAAATTTTTAAAAAATTTCCTATTAAAAAGTAGGAAATTTTTGACAAGTTTTTTATTATAAAAAAATACTTTTTGAAAAATTTCCTATTTAAAAAGAGGAAATTATTGAAAAATTTCCTATTTAAAAATAGGAAATTTTTAAAAAATTTCCTATATAAAAATAGGAAATTTTTGAAAAATTTCCTATTAAAAAATAGGAAATTTTTGAAAAATTTAGAAATTTTTTGAAAAAATTTCTATTAAAATATAAGAAATTTTTGAAAAATTTCCTATTAAAAAATAAGAAATTTTTTCAGAAATTTTCTACCAAAAACTAAGAAATTTTTTTAAAATTTTCTATTAAAAAATAAGAAATTTTTGAAAAATTTCTAAAGAAAAAATATGAAATTTTTAAAAAATTTCTTATTGAAACATAAGAAACTTTTAAAAAATTTCCTGTAAAAAAGTAAGAAATTCTTAAAAAATTTCTTGTAAAAAAAATAACAAATTTTTAAAAAACTTCTTATTAAATAAATAACATTAAAAAAAAAACTTGAGCTTTAAAAAAATTTTCTGTTTTAAAATATGAAATTTTTGAAAAATTTCCTATTTGAGAAATTTTTGAAAAATTTCCAAAATTTTTGTTAAAAAATTAGTATGGAGATGAATTTATAGATATTTCTTTATAATTAATTTTTGATTTTTCTATTTTTCTTTTATTCATTTCTTTATTTTCCTTTTATTCATTTCCACTGTCCTCCTGTCAAAAGACCAAACGTATGTACTTTTTAATGCAATACAATTTTAGTACTTGGGTAAATAGTTTGCTATGGATGGTTTTGAAGTAAAAGGCTTGACTTGAATTTGTCTATTTTTTTACCTTTTCCATTTATCCCTACTCTTCCTAAAACTCTTTTAGAATACGTGTTTCTAAAGTAAAATATTGCAGAAAACTGGCAGCCAAATTCAGTTCTCAAAGTAAATTTTAGTATATTTAGAAAACATGAGCCAAAGTCCTTCCGTAGCAAAGTTCACTGCTATATTTCAAAGACAAGCAGCCGTTTTTTTACATTTCATTTCACTCGTCCGCACTAACAGGATATAGCCATGGTAATATTCAGTTAAAATACACACACTCTTGGCAATATTGGAAAAAATGTTTAACTTGTTTAACTGCCAAAGTGCTAAAGTAGTTTCGCTATCCATAAGTAATACTTAGAAACATAACAGGAGCTGAGAAGAGGAAGCGTGGATATGTGTTAGTCATACCAAAAAAAAAAAAAATATATATATATGCTTATGTGTTTGTCGGCATATGTGTTGGGTATATTTGACTAGGTAATCTGGATATATCGGCTCTATCACCTCTTGTTGGCTAAAGGAAGGCAAAAAATAAAAAGTTTAAAGCAATAAATTTAAATTTTTTGCGATATTACTGCTGCTGGAGCTAGTAATATTGCAGAGTGGGAATTAACCCAGTATGGAAGGAGACTAAAGGCTTTTCAAAATAAGTCAATGTTTGGCGAAATAAATCTTAATTCATGTAAATTGAAAAATATTTGTTTAGTCAAAACAAAACTAATGGAACAAATTACTTTTGAAGGAATGAAAAATCTAAAGTTAACTCAAATAGAGTTGAGAAACTGAAGATTGGTCACGGTAATAGAATTTCTTTTATTGCGATTTATTTTACCCTTCTCTAGTGGGTTAATTTCTCATGTTTTCAAAACTTCTGCTGCTCTTTTCTATTTCCCATAGTCGAAACCTTTAGCCGTGTTCATTTTTTTTCTACATTGTATCATGATGTTTAACTTTAGATAAAACATTATCGTTTAAAATAGTTGGCTACTAGTTTAACAGCCAACATATTTGAATGGTTCGTTGGTTGGCTGGTTGGTTGGTTGGTTCAAGTGCAACCTTTCTTGCTCCTAAAACATCATGTTCCTTGTTTATATTCAGTAAGTACCTCCTGGTACAATTGGCTGCATAAAATAGAGCTTTTTGTACCCTACACCACCATAGGTAAAATTGGTATTATAAATTCATGCTAATGTTTGTAACATCAATAAATATTGGCATCTAGCTCCAAAATGTATCTATACAATTAAAATCAATAGTTGATCTATTTGCTGGTTAGTGGTCCTTCCTAAGATAGTTCACAAGGTAAATGTTTAAATTTTGAAGATATAGCAAAACATATAGCAAATTTGAAGATACATTGCTTAAATTATTAACATATATTTTAGTACCATTTTAAACACTTATCTTAAAGTAAGTCTAAATCGCTTTGTAACCACCAGATGTACCTATTTCCCGGAATTGAGATTATTAAATGCCCTCATAGTCTTAGTGTTGTAGGATATCATATAGTCCATATTGCCCTGCCATAGTACTTTCTTACTACATTTAAAAAATATCTATGTATCTATTCTAGTAGTCTAGTAGTTACCTGTATTTAAGTACAAACATACTTTTCAGTTTAGCTGCTCATTTTTTCATTTTTTTGCTTCAAAACCAAAAGGGTCCTATAAGAATTTTCTAGCAGTAAAAGTGCTTCTAATGTTTGTTCCGTGTATTTTTTGTTAACTACCGGATATTGTTTAAACTTAATCGATTTGATGTGAAATTGTTAAGCAAATATTGAAAAAGATTTATGGACATAAAGAATAAAGAAAGTAAACAGGAATTCATTTTTCCAGGTAAATCCTTTTCAATAGTAAACTTAATAAAAACTACATTAAAGGGTAGTTACTAGTGATGGGAAACTATCGATAGTCTACGCCATCGATATTAATCGATAGTCTAAAAAAAAATATCGATACTATCGATACTATCGGCTTAAATCAAAAGTAAACAAAAAGTTTATCATAGGAGCTGAATTACGATTTTATTATGAAATATACATTGACTAAACGTTTGACAATTCATTAAATAACTTAAGATGTGTATTCATGTATAAATAAAAAAATAAATAATAAAATTAAATAGGAAATCCCATACAAAAAAAGTCCTAATCAAGAAGGAATTGATTTTTTTGGAGGAACACAAGCATATCAACTTTATTGGGCTTAAGACGACTGCGTCTATCGTTGAGTATTTCACCGGCAGCTGAAAAACTTCTTTCGGAAGGTACGGAAGTGGCAGGAACAATGAGGTATTTTAGTGCAACATTTGACAAAGATTTAAAAATAGTTTTATTTTCAACCCAAAAAGAAATTGGGTTACAAGACCGGTTTTTTATCGGCATCTCAATGTATTGCCGTACAATTGTAGAAACATCAGTGGAAGTTTTAGGCGCTTGTTGGTTTTGTACAAAAGAAAGCAAACGGCTACTTCGACAACGTTTTTGCACTTCTAGTGTCTCATTTTGTAAATCTCCGAAATCTGACTCCGAAACAGAACGATCGATTTCATGCTCGATTTCATTAATTAAATATTTTTGTGCGTTATTGAAAATTTCCGATGTTCTGAAAGCTTTTTTAAAACGAGGGTCAACAATTGTAGCTACAATAGCAGCTGTTCGCTTCTCATAGGGAAATAGCCTTTTAGTAATGGATTCTTGTATTTCTGCTAATACTTGTTTTCCAATAAGTGTTTTAATTGTACCAGTCAAATTTTGTAGTTTTAAAAAGATACCATGAATTAATGGTATAACCAAAGACACAGTTACATATTGGTCCCCAGAAACTTCTGTTGTTACATCTTCAAAGGGCTCCAATATATCAACAATTTCAGATAAAATATCGGATTCATTTGATGTGATAACAATTGCAGGAGACGGTCCGTTCTTTAATGATATAATAATAATTGTAAGCATCTCTCTTAGTGTTAAAAATCTTCTTATCATTGCCATTTCACTATTCCATCTTGTACTTACTGACTGAATAAGCCGCAATTCTGGTTCGTTTTTTTCACTTTGCAAACTTCGTAATTTGTCACTTGCGATTGTACTGGATTTGAAAAAAGTTACTATATCTTTGACACGTTTTATCAAAGCCTTTAACTCATTATTTGTTGACAAAGCATCTTTTACAACCAAATTGATTGTATGGGCAAAGCACGGCATATGGTCTATTTTGAGTAAATTTACAGCTGCAACAATATTTGCAGCATTGTCTGTGACAATAATGGATACTTTGTTTTGTAAATCCCATCTTGTAATAATCTCGTTTAGTGTATTTTTCAAATTTTCAGCAGTGTGCCTACCCTCAATCTTTTCTGTGGAAATAACTGCAGCTTCAAGTTTATCAGTGTAGTAATTTCTAAAATGACATGTTACAGTAATATATCCTTCTGTGTTAGATGATGTCCACGTATCTGTAGTTAACGCACATTCGTCTACATTTTTCAATATATTTATTAACTTCTTTTTGGCATCTTCATACAAATTTGGCAAAAGAACATCATTTATTTGTCTACGAGATGGAATTATAAATTTGCTGTCCAATGCATTCACAAATTCCTTAAATCCAGCATCTTCTACAACACTAAAAGGCTGGAAGTCCCTTGCAATGAATGATGTTAGTTTTCGCAAAAGTAATTTCTGTCTGGAGCTATTTATGTCGTAAGACGTTTCTTCCGCTATGAAATATGTTTCCAATTGTTTTTGACCTGACGTTGAAGATTGTGGAACTTCTCTATCCCACTCGGACTTGTGTTTTCTTTGCATATGATCCATAAGATTAGAAGTATTTCCAGATGTCTTGTATTCTTTTTTACAAATATTGCATTTTGCAATTGGTTTTCCATCAGCACTTCTTGTAAAAAAACTCCAGACCTTAGATTTTGAAGATATTGTTGTCATTTTTCACTTTATATAAGGGCCGCAAACAAAATTTATATTCATAATTTAATTAAGAGTTGATTTTATTTGGGAAGTCCCGAATTAAGCAGCTAAAAAAGGTTGCCATACATTGAAAAGAAAAAGTGTTGTCGAGCAATTATTTTTTTTAACTATCGCAATCGATAGTTTATTTAGCTATCGATATTTCCGATAGTTGGTGAACCATCGATAATATCGATAATACCATCGATAGTATCCCATCACTAGTAGTTACTGTTGGCCATAAAATAATAAGGGGCAAGCTAAAAATGATCTATTGAGAAGACTATACAAATTAAGTCGATAAATTGGTAAACAAAACCAAATGTCCTATATTAAATATTTTTGTGTCCTATTTTTACAGGAAATTTTTCAAAAATTTCTTTTTTTTACAGGAAATTTTTCAAAAATTCCTTATTTTTTAAGCAAATTTTTCAAAATTTTATTATTTTGAGAAGTAATTTCTCCAAAATTTCTTATTTGTTTTAGAAAATTTTTCAAAAATTTCTTAATTTCTAAATTTTTCTATTTTTTTTTTTATAATAACATTTTTTAGGTAAGTTTTCAAAAATTGCATAGAAAATTTTTTAAAAATTTCTTATTTTTTATAGAAATTTTCAAAAAGTTTCTTACATTTTAATAGGAAATTTTTCAAAAATTTCTTTTCTATAGGAAACTTTTCAAAAATTTCTAGTTTTTATAGGAAATTTCTCAAAAATTTACTATTTTAATGAAAAAATAGTCAATAGTATTTAATAGAAATTTTTAAAAAATTTCGTACTTTTATAGGAAATTTTTTAAAATTTTTTTATTTTTGTATGAAAATTTTTCAAAAATTTCCAATTTTTATAGGAAATTTTTCAAAACTTTCCTATTTTTCAAAATTTTTCAAAAATATCCTATTTTTGTAGGAAATTTTTAAAAAATTTCTTATTTTTACATGAAATTTTTCAAAAATTACTTAATTTTTTAGGAAAATTTTCAAAAATATTTTAATCGAAAATTTTTCAAAAATTTCACATTTTTTTTAGGAATTTTTTCAAAAATTTTTTATTTTTATAAGGAAATTTTTCAAAAATTTCCTATTCTATAGGAAATTTTTTAAAAATTTTCTATTTTTATATTGGAATTTTTTCAAATTTTCTACTTTTAAAAATTTTTCATTTTTATAGAAAATTTTCTTAGTTTTTTAAAAATTTTTTAAAAAATTTCATATTTTTATAGAAAATTTTTCAAATGGTTTTTAATTGTATAAGATATTTTTCAAAATTTTCTAATTTTTATAGGAAATTTTTTAAAAAGATACATTTTTTTTTTGTAATTTTTCAAAAATATCTTAATTTTATAGGAAATTTTTGAAAAATTCTTAATTTTAGAGAAAATTTAAAAAAAAAAAATATTTTATAGGAAATTTTTCAAAAATTTCTTTTTATTTATTTATTTATTTTTTAAAGATTTATTATTTTTATAGGAAATTTTTCCAGAATTTCTTTTTTTATAGGAAATTTTTCCAAAATTTTTTTCCATGAAAATGGAAAAAAAATCTTAATTTTGGAGAAAATTTTTAAAAATTTTTTATTTTATAGGAAATTTAAAAAAAAATTCTTATTTTTTATTTATTTTTTAAAAATTTATTATTTTTGTAGGAAATTTTTCAAGAATTTCTTTTTTTCCAAAATTTTTTATTTTTATTGTATTTTTATAGGTACTTTTTCAATATTTTTATAAGTACTTTTTCAAACATCTTTTTTTTCATAGGAAATTTTTTAAAAATTTCTAATTTTTATAAGAAATTCTTCAAAACTTTCTTATTTTAAAGGAAATTATTCAAAAATTTCTGATTATTATAGAAAAAATTTTAAATTTTCTTATTTCAATAGGAATTTTTTCAAAAATTTCTTATATTTAAAGGATTTTTTTTTCAAAAATTTCCTTTCTTTATAGCAAATTTTTAAAAAATTTCTTATTTTTATAAGAAATTTTTTAAAAATTTCTTATTTTTACAAAAAAATTTCCGTTTTTTTTATTCTTATAGGAAATATTTCAAAAAAAGTTTATTTTTATAGAAAATTTTTAAAAATTTATAATTTTTATAAGAAATACGAAAGTATTTTTATAGGAAATTTTTAAAACATGTCCATATTTTTACAAGAAATTATTAAAAAATTATTTTTTTTACAGGAAATTTTTCAAAAATTTCTTATTTTTACAGGAAATTTTTCAAAAATTCCTTATATGTAAAGCAAATTTTTCAAAATTTTCTTAATTTGTGAAGAAATTTTTCAAAAATTTCTTATTTTTATAGGAAACTTTTCAAAAATTTCTTATTTTTAAAGAAAGTTTTTAAGTTTTCTTATTTTTATAGGAAACTTTTTAAAATTCCTTATTTTTAGAGTAAATTTTTCGAAAATTTCTTATTTTTATAAAAAAAAATTTTTAAATTTTTTTATTTTTATTGGAAATTTTTCAAAAATTTCTTATTTTTTAGGAACATTTTCAAAAGTTTCTTATTTTTATAGGAAACTTTGTTGAAATTTCTTATTTTTATAGAAAATTTCTTATTTTAATAAAAAATTTTTGAAAAATTTCTTATTTTTGTAGAAAGTTTGAAAATTTTCTTAATTTTATTAGAAAATTTTCAAAAATTTCTCTTTTATAGAAATTTTTCAAAAATTTCTTATTTTGATAAAAAATTTGTCAAAAGATATTTTTTTATAAGAAATCTTTTTTTAGTTTCTTATTTATAAGGGAATTTTCCAAAAATCTCTTGTTCTTAGGAAATTTTTCAAAAATTTCTTATTTTTATAGAAATTTTTTCAAAAATTTCTTATTTTATTGGGATTTTTCAAAAATGTCTTATTTTTATAAAAAAAAAATTTAAATAGTTTTTATTTTTAGGAGAAAGTTCTCAATAAATTCTTATTTTAATTTTTCAAAAATTTTTTTATTTTTATAGAAAATTTTTCAAAAACTTCTTATTTTAATAGCAAATTTTTCCAAAATATCTATTTTTTATAGGAAGTATTTAAAAAAATTTCTCAAAAATTTTTCAAAAATTTCAAATTTTTATATGAAATTTTTTAAAAATTTGTTATTTTGAAAGGATTTTTTTTAAATTGCTTATTTTTATAGAAAAATTTTAAAAACTTTCTAGTTTTTATAGAACATTTAAAAAAAACCTTTGGTTTTTTTAAGATTTTAAAAAATGTCTAGTTTTTATAAGTCGCTTTTTTTAATTTTATTCACCCCAAACCATTTTAAAATATTCTTCAACGCACTTTATAAAACCCACTCTAACTCCTGGTTTCGAAACAATTTTCCATAAATAACTCATAAATTATTGAAACGACAAAAAAATTGCAAATCCATTTTATTTTTTGCCATATTTATTTAAACCCCTTTTTCTATTTTCTTTGAATTTTTAGGTTCATAATTCAAGTGATGCCATTGTAACGTTACGTGAAGTCAATTTACAATCTGCTGGGCGTTTTCGTTGTGAAGTATCGGGTGAAGCGCCATCATTTCAAACTGTTACCGAACACGGTGACATGGTGGTTGTATGTAAGTATTGACAATTTCTGTTACATTTTATTAAATTTAAAAACTACACAGAAAAACAAAAATAACAACAAATTGTTTAGCTGTGAAGTAAAATTAAGATGAAAAAAGGAAAAATTCATATTCAAACATAAATCCAAACTAAATTTGATTGATATTTATTGGGTGTCAGCTGAATGAACACTGACGGGAAAAGAGCTATAAACTATAAAAAACTGAGTTTTTATGAAAATTTTATAAAACTCAAATTTTACTGAAAAACAAAATTGTTAAAAATACAATTTTTAGATTTAATCCAATACAAACTTTCAAGCGCATAGAGTAGACTCGGGCTCCAACTAGAGTACACAATTTGTTAAAAATTTTGCCAGTTTTAATAATTGTTAATGCATCACATATTGTTCACGAAAAAAAAACTTAAATGCTCCACAGCCTGAAAAATCTATTCATTTGTGTATAAACTGAAAAAAAAACTGCATTGAACAAATGTTTGTTATTTTTTTGGTCTAAAACTTTTTAAGGATTTTCATTTTATTTTTTCTAGGGTTTTATTAGTTTAGCACTAACGTCTGTCTATTTTACAAAGTTTGTTGGCCAAAATAGAACAAAAAAAAAAAAAAAAAGTGAAGCAAAATGAAAATGTAATAAAACTAAAAAGTTGGGTAAATTCGTTTGTGTCAAAGTGAATTTTAGTCAAAAAATTCGGGGGATTATTGTTTTTGAAAACAGTACAGGGTAAAAAAATAATAAAAAACTTTTTACGGAAAAGGAAATTTTTCTATTTCTATTAAATTTCGTATTTTCTAAAAATTTCCTAACAAATAAAATATTTCTGAAAAATTTCGAAAAAAAATTAATTTTTGAAAAAATTTTTATATAAATAAGATCATATTAAATAAGAAATTTTTTAAACATAATAAAGATAAAAAAATTTTGAAAAATTTCCTACAATAATATGAAATTTCTTCAAAAAAAAGAAATTTTTGAAAAATTTTCTATAAAATAAGAAATTTTAAAAAAATTTCTGATAAAATAAGAAATTTTTGAAAAATTTCTAATAAAATAAAATTTTTTTGAAAAATTTTCTACAATAATCAGAAATTTATTCAAAAAAAAAAGAAATTTTTGAAAAATTTTCTAAAAAATAAGAAATTTAAAAAAAATATGATAAAATAAGAAATTTTTGAAAAATTTCTAATAAAACAAAAATTTTTTGAAAAATTTCCTATAAAATAAAAAAAATATATTGGAAAATTTCATAAAAAAAATAAGAATTTTTAAAAAAAATTCCTAAAATATAAGAATTTTTTAAAAATTCCTAAAAAAATAAGAATTTTTTAAAAATTTTCTATACAATAAGAAATTTCTGAAAAATTTCCCATAAAAATAAGAAATTTTTGAAAAATTTCCTATAAATATAAAACATTTTTAAAAAATTTTCTATAAAAATAAGAAATATTTGAAAAATTTTCTATAAAAATAAGATATTTTGAAAAATGTTCCTATAAAAATAAAAAAAAATTTAAGTTTTCAATAAAAATAAGAAATTTTTAAAAAAATGAAGTTTTTTAAAAATTTTCTATAAAAATGAGAAACTTTGAAAAATTTTTTATAAAACAAAATTTTTGCATATTTTTTTTTTAAATGAGAAGTCTTTGAAAATTTCCTAAAAAAAAATAAGAAATTTTCAAAAATGTCCAATAGAAATAGAAAAAAAAAATTAAAGAAATTTTTTAAAAATGTTATGTAAAATTGAGAACTTTTTGAAAATTTTCCTATAAAAATAAGAAATTTTAGAAAAATTTCCTATAAAAATAAGAAATTTTAGAAAAATTTCCTATAAAACTAAGAAATTTTTGAAAAATTTCCTATAAAAATAAGAAATTTTTGAAAAATTTCCTATAAAAATAAGAAATTTTTGAAAAATTTCCTATAAAAATAAGAAATTTTTGAAAAATTTCCTATAAAAATAAGAAATTTTTGAAAAATTTCCTCTAAAAAAAAGAAATTTTTGAAAAATTTCCTATAAAGATAAGAAATTTTTGAAAAATTTCCTATAAAAATAAGAAATTTTTGAAAAATTTCCTATAAAAATAAGAAATTTTTGAAAAATTTCCTATAAAAATAAGAAATTTTTGAAAAATTTCCTATAAAAATAAGAAATTTTTGAAAAATTTCCTATAAAAATAAGAAATTTTTTAAAAACTTCCTATAAAAATAAGAAATTTTTGAAAAATTTCCTATAAAAATAAGAAATTTTTGAAAAATTTCCTATAAAAATAAGAAATTTTTGAAAAATTTCCTATAAAAATAAGAAATTTTTGAAAAATTTCCTATAAAAATAAGAAATTTTTAAAAAATTTCCTATAAAAATAAGAAATTTTTGAAAAATTTCCTATAAAAATAAGAAATTTTTGAAAAATTTCCTATAAAAATAAGAAATTTTTGAAAAATTTCCTATAAAAATAAGAAATTTTTGAAAAATTTCCTACAAAAATAAGAAATTTTTGAAAAATTTCCTATAAAAATAAGAAATTTTTGAAAAATTTCCTACAAAAATAAGAAATTTTTGAAAAATTTCCTATAAAAATAAGAAATTTTTGAAAAATTTCCTATAAAAAAAAGAAATTTTTGAAAAATTTTCTATAAAAATAAGAAATTTTTGAAAAATTTCCTATAAAAATAAGAAATTTTTGAAAAATTTCCTATAAAAATAAGAAATTTTTGAAAAATTTCCTATAAAAATAAGAAATTTTTTAAAAATTTCCTATAAAAATAAGAAAGTTTTGAACAATTTCCTGCAAAAACATGAAATTTTTGAAAAATTTACTGTAAAAATAAGAAATTTTTAAAAAAATTCCTATAAAAATAAAAAATTTTTGAAAAATTTCCAAAATAAGAAACTTTTGAAATTTTTCTGAGTTAAAAAAGAAATAAGCAGTTTTTGAAAAACTTCATATAAAAATATAAAAATTTTGAAAAATTTTCTATAAAAAATAATAAGTTTTTGAAAAATTTGCAATAAAATAAGGCATTTTTAAAAAATTTCCTATAAAAATTAGAAATTTTTTAAAAATGTTCTATAAAAATAAGAAATTTTTTAAAATTTTGCTATAAAAATTGGAAATTTCTATAAAAATATAAAATTTTTGAAAAATTTTTTATAAAAATAAGAAATTTTTCAAAAAAGAAGAAAAATTTGAAAAAATTCTATCAAAAAGAATTTTTTGAAAATTTTTTATAAAAATAAGAAATTTTTGAAATTTTTCAGGTAAAAAAAAAAATTTTTAAAATTTCCTATAAAAATTTAAAATTTTTGAAAGATTGCCTGTAAAGATAACTTTTGAAAAATTTCCTATAAAAAGAAATTTTTAAAAAAAAAGTTCTTTAAAAATAGTAAAATTTTGTACTGTTTAATATATTGATAATAGTTCCTAACAGGTGTAAATGGTCTATTTACTTTTTTACTTTTAACAAAAAAAAAAAATGAATCACCAGTTGAAAATTTTAGCAATGAATAGAAATTTTTTAACAAAAATATAGAAAATTTATTCTTTAAAAGACCGCATGTAATTTGGTTTAGCTTTTTCGAACCAGATCGTGAAATTTAGATCTGGTTCGAAAAAGCTAAAGCAGATTTATTTAGAAGACGAAACAACAGAATTTCACTTGCATTTAGTTCCTACAGGGCTTTTGCCAAAGCTAAAGAGTTTTACATATAAAAATTGTTTACTCACCGTAAACCATTTCAAAACTTGTCTTTGTAAATCAATCAGACCAAAAGCAATTACGAATCTGTATAGAAAAATCTATTTAAATTTGAAGTGTTGATATATGAAGTAAATTTTGTTCCATCGATGGCTTTAGTTAATACCTAAACAAACTTTGTTTGCAATCGAACAAATATTACAAATTTTGAATATGTATGCAAAGCTTTAAAATAAAAACATCAAAACTTTTACATAAAATATCAAGTGGCTTAAAAAGATATTAAAACAAATAAAAAATTTATATTGTATTTCGGTTTTACCATTTTCGTTATTCTATTTTTAGCACTTCCCGATCAAGGGCCTCCTAAGATCAGTGGTGGTCGTCCACGTTATCAAATTGGTGATTGGGTACGTATCAACTGCACCGCTGGACGATCAAAACCTGCCGTCCAGTTGTCATGGTTCGTAAATGGCGAAGCAGCCGAGCCCCATACACTCAGAAAATATGACACAGTTATATCGGGCCGTGAAGGTCTGGAGACATCAGTCCTGGGTTTACAGTTTCGTGTCGAACAACATCATTTTCGTAATGGTGATATGAAATTGAAGGTAAGTTAGATATTTTATAATTTTTTCAAAAGTTCCTTATTTTTATAGGAAATTTTTAAAAAATTTTTAATTTATATAGGAAATTTTTCAAAAGTTTTTTATTTTTATAGGAAATTTTTAAATAATTCTTATATTTATAGGAAATGTTTCAAAAATTTCTTATTTCAATAGGAAAATTTTTCAAAAATTTATTTATTTAAAGGAACATTTTCAAAAGTTTCTTATTTTTATAGGACATTTTTCAAAAATTTCTTACTTTTTATGGGAAATTTTTCAAAAAATTCGCATCTTTATAGGAAAATTTCTTATTTTTATAGGAAATTTTTAAAAAATTTCTTATTTTTATAGGAAATTAAAAAAAATGTTTTATTTTTATAGGAAATTTAAAAAAAAATGTCTTATTTTTATAGGATTTTTTTCAAAAATTTCTAATTTTTATAGGAAATTTTTCAAAAATTTCTTTTTTTTTATAAGAAATTTTTCAAAATTTCTTATTTTTATAGAAAATTTTTCAAAAATTTCTTATTTTTATAGAAAATTTTTCAAAAATTTCTTATTTTTAAAGGAAATTTTTCAAAAAATTCTTATTTTTATAGGAAATTTTAAAAAAAAAATTTATTTTTACGAAAATTTTCAAAAATTTCTTATTTTTATAACAAAATTTTTAAAAGTTTCTTAATTTTATACGAACATTATCAAAAATTTCTTATTTGTATAGGATATTTTTCAAAAATTTCTAATTTTAAAGGAAAATGTTCAAAGATTTCTATTTTATACGAAATTTTTCAAAGATTTCTTACTTTTATAGGAACTGTTTTGAAAATTTGTCAAAAATTTATTATTTTTATAAGATATTTTTCAATTATTTCTTATTTTTATAGGAAATTTTTCAAAAAATTCTAATTTCTCTAGGATTTTTTTAAAAAATTTCTTATTTTTGTATGAATTTTTTTAAATATTTATTTTTTATAGAAATTTTTAAAAATTTTCAAAAATTTTTTAAACATTTCTTATTTTTTTTAGGAAATTTTTCAAAAATATCTTATTTTAATTTAAGTTTTGAAAATTTTCGTATTTTCATAAGAAATTTTTCAAAAATTTCTTATTTTTATAGGAAATTTTTCAAAAATGTATTTTTTTAAAGTAAATTTTTTAAAAATTTCTTTTTTTATAGGATATTTTTCAAAAATTTCTAATTTTAAAGGAAACTGTTCAAACATTTCTTTTTTATATGAAAATTTTCAAAGATTTCTTACTTTTATAGGAAATTTGTCAAAAATTTCTTATTTTTATAGGAAATTGTTCAAAATTTTCTTATTTTTATAGGAAATTTTTCAAACATTTCTTATTTTTATAGGAATTTTTTCAAAAAATTCTTATTTTAATAGGATTTTTTTCAAAAATTTTTTATTTTTGTAGGAATTTTTTTAAATATTTATTTTTTATAGAAAATTTTTCAAAAATTTTTTAATTTTGTAGAAAATTTTTCAAAAATTTCATATTTTTGTAGAAAATTTTTCAAAAATTTCTTACTTTAATAGGAAATTTTTCAAAAATTTTTCATTTTTATAGGAAATTTTTGATAAATTTTCAAAAATTTTTTAAACATTTCTTATTTTTTTTAGGAAATTTTTCAAAAATATCTTATTTTTATCTAAGTGTTGAAAATTGTCTTATTTTCATAGGAAATTTTTAAAAAATTTCTTATTTTTATAGGAAATTTTTCAAAAATGTATTTTTTTTAAGTAAATTTTTAAAAATTTATTTTTTTTATAAAAAATTTTTCAAAAATGTCTTATTTTTATAGGAAATTTTTTAAAAATTTCTTATTTTTATAGGTATTTCTTCAAAAATTTCTCCTTGTTAAAGGAAATTTTTAAAAAACTTTTTTTTTTAAATTTCATTTCTTATTTTTATAGAAAAATTTTCAAAAATTTCTTATGTTTATAGAAAATTTTTAAAAAATATCTTATTTTTAAAGAAAAATTTTCTAAAATTTCTTATTTTTATAGGAAACTTTTCAAAAGTTTCAAAAAGTTCCTGTTTTTATAGGAAATTTTAAAGAAAATTTCTTATGTTTATAGGAAATTTTATAGAAGTTTTTCAAAATTTTTTTTTATTTAATTAAATTTTGATTGATTTTGTTTTTTTTTTATTGCTCTTATACTTCTAGTGTGTCGCCTCTTTGTCCACTTTCTACTGGCGCAGCAATGAAGAATCCGTCGAAGGCGATCGGCCACAAAAGGCACCCGTCCTAGAGTCACGTGAGACTGTCTATGCCAGTAATTCGCGTGCTGATCCCGTTCAAGGTATGTCATTGCGGGAAAGTTTTGTTACAAAAATTTTATCGTTTTTCATTGAACCAAATGCAGCCAATAAAACGGATACATCGGTCAGTATAAAGCCCATCACAATCATATTATTGATAGCAATGGCTTTTCTAACAACAACAGGTTGTTTAGAGCAATTTTTCCTAAGCAATATATTAGCAATTGCCAAAGAACAATCATCAACGACTTCATCATTTAACAAACGGACAATGGAAGAAAAAATGTTAAGACCAAAGAAATGCAATCAAAATGATAGAACGACTCAGATTAAAAGCAAAGATGGTGAAAATAGAAAATCTGTAAATGAAAAGAGTTTATCGGACAAACAACATGAAGATAAGGAATGCCAAAGGAGTCATCATCATGATAAAAGTATGAAGTTTTGTAATAAGGAAATGACAAGTCTGCCAATAGAAATACAAATTCCGTCAATATGTGTACAAACACAAACTTCCGTTTCCTTTAAAGCATCATCAGTAACAACAACACCAGTAGCATCAGCAGCAAATTCGTCCTTAACATTATTATCTTGTTCGTCTTCGTTGTTATCCTGCTCCTCCTCTTCCTTGTCGCTGTCGTCGTCATCGACAAAGCCCAGCATAAAGAGTTTAAAATCAAGGTAGCTATTTAATTAAATAGATTTTCTTGGTTCTATCATTCTTTCCATTTATTATACAGCTATAATTTTTTTATGAAAGAAAAGAAAGATTTTTTTCCATAAAAAGTAAATACTTTAGTTTTTTAGTTCCTTATAAAAATCTTATTTAAGTTTCAAAGAAAAAAATCAAAAAATACCAAAAAAAAATTAAAAAAAAACAACAAAACTAATTTTTAAATTTAATTTTAAAGTTTTTTTACTCCAAAATTCGTTTTAAAAATATTGAAAAAACAAAACAAATGTACATAGTCCTTGTTAAATCTTAAGAGTTTTAAATATTATTAACGAAAAAGCCATATTAATTAATAAATTTAACACAAATAAGAGAAATAAAAGAAAACTATTGTTTCTTTTTTTTAATAAAATATGTTGTAATTTTAAGCGTAATTGAATGTGTGTGAATCAAAAATCATCAAACATAAGAAACATAAGAAAATATGCTCGTAAAATGGTCGATTTTGTCTCTACATCTTATTAGTCTTTTAGGTAAAGTCAAAATCTATTAGTAATGTAATTAAATTTTAGGTAGTCTGATAAATAAATATGGATTTTTAAAATTAAAAAAAAAATTAGGCAGGGGTTATAAGGAAATTTGAAGAGATTTTGGGAAAGCTTTTATATAATATGTATAACTTTAAAGAATATGGCAATTTAAGAGTTAAAGGCTTTATTTTTATGTATGTCTTTGTTTACTAAGTTTTAAACAAAAAGGAGGGTATAGAGATCCCATACAATGATAATATATCTCTGTTACCTGTTAAAGTTTAGATCAGTTATGTGGTATTGGTTAGCCTAAAAAGAGCTCTTATAAGTATAAACAGTTGCACGACTTTAAAATATTTAAAAAAATAAAGCTTTTATACAATAGGAGCATTACAAAACGACACTTAAGGCAGAGGATGAAGCTATTTCTGGTGTTTTTGAAATTAATATTCTACGAACAAAATTTTGGGATAATTTGCTTCAATAATGAATATCGATATCTAATGAACCATAGGATGAAATCGTTATAGTAAAAAGCATTAAACATGTTGTTCGAAAATGATCCAGAGGGAACTCGTAGATGAGGTATCCGAAACAACGGAAGGACCAAGAAGAAGAAAATCTTCAAAAGCTTGGCCTTTGAAATTTAAGAATATGCTCACAGGATCGAAGGAGCATGAAATTCTAAAAATGTTCGGTCATGACCTTTAAAGGTTCAAGTTCAACTTTTTATTTCCATAAATTTATTTTTTATACATCTTTTTCTAATACTATTTTAATACTAATTATATTTCCCTGCATACATTTGTATTTTTCTAGGACTAAGACATTTTTACAGTTACATGGCACAATAACTAATTAAGTTACGTGTAATACAAAATTTATTTGAATATTATATTATTTAAAGTTCCTCAAATATGGAAAAAAGGATACTATTAAAATTAAATTATATCTATACTTATAATTACTTAAAAATAGCTTAAGATTAAATTAAAAATATATACAATAGAGAAAGGATAGAAGGAAAAGTATTTACAAAAGATGAAGAGGGGAGAATAAGTTACAAAAATACCCTATTGAGTAGTGTTGTATACTGTGTTCGTGATGTTTAATGTTCTGATCCTAGGGTGATAGAACATCAGGTTCGCACCCTGGTATAGAAGATTAGCATCTCTTAGCGTTAGAAGGTCTATCGGAGACATATACTGAATTAGATGGATGGAATCAACATCAACAGAAGGGCCAAAACATTCCTGGACAAGACCGTTCTCGAGAGAACATGCCTTGTCAAGAAATTCCAAGCCCGATCTAATCATGTAACCATCGATACGATCAAAATTGATCCCCGCATAAACTGACCTATTAGATGGTCTACGGTATATTTCGTCAGGTCCTTGTTTGCGTTTTAATTACAAACAAGCTACCAAGATTTTCCTCTCCCATATCCTAAGTCTTTCCATCTGAGCAGAAGAGATTCTGAACCAAACTGAAAAGGCATAAGACATGAGGGGACTGATAACCTGTCTATAGAGTAGCAGACCTACTTTCCTATCCAAGCAACCTTGTCTACCAAGAATGCCTCGATAGATGGCAAAAGTGCGTTTTGTGCGCTGTAATACATAATTGATATGGCCGAAAAATTCAAAATTTTCATGGAAGATTACGCCCAAATATTTTATCCTATCCGAAACAGTAATAAGTTCATTACCAACCCTGACGAATGGAATGAACTTCCTACTATTTGGATAAAGATATTTTCTCCTGCCCTTAATAATAATGGCAGTCGATTTTTTAATATTTAGGCCTAACTTCCACTTATTAAAGAATTCCGCCAATTTCGAAAGATTCGTATTAACTTTTGAATTAATGTTTCTTGCCCGTTTACCTGAGGAAGCAATAAGTATATCATCCGCATAAGTTAAAAGAAGATCACCCTCTGGTGGCTTTGGAATATCATGTACCAGAATATTGTGTAAAACAGGACCGAGAAGAGACCCCTGAGGAACTCCAGCAGATACCAATTTTTCATCAGAGCGACAGTCACCCACCCTAACACTGAACTTTCTTTCACTCAAAAAGTTCGACACAAACATGCAAAGACGTCTATCAAATCCAAGATTTATCATCTTGTATATGATTCCATTTTGCCAGGCTGTTTCAAAAGCTTTGGCAAAGTCTAAGCTCACTGCGATAGTAGGGTATCTCTTATTGAGACCCCTAGCTACATAATCAGCAAAGACTGTCAGTGCATGTGAGGTTGAGTGACGCTTGAATCCAAATTGAGATTCAGCAAGAACATTCCCCTCATCGATCCTGTCATTTATTTGACTAAGAATAAAGAATTCTAAAAGTTTCCCAAAGGAAGATAAAAGTGAAATTGGCCTGTAATTACTACATAACTTGGGGTCAGTTTTTGGCTTTGGAATTGGCACTATGATAGCTTTTTTCCAATTACGTGGAAAGTAGCCGATATTAATGCAGTGATTGAACTGCCATAAAACGCCAAGTTTATTTTCGAGTTTTTTTAAGAACTACGTCCGGGATACCGTCAATCCCACTCGACTTTTTGTTTGGTCTCCGTTTTATGGCAGCACCCATCATCTCTGCTTGAATAAAGCCAAAACTACCCCCATACCTTAAAAGCTTGTAATCATAGGCCATTATTAAGTTATTTCATACGGTGTGTTTTTATTTTAAAATTTTGAGGAATTTTTCATACAAAAATTTTATTACAAAAAGCTTTTCTGCTTGTTAAAAAAGCTCCAATTTTGTATATGCGTAATTCATTCTAATAAATACTTAATTTAAATAAATCAACTAAAACTAGCAGAAAATGTAAAAAGCGGGTGTTTTCAAAACTTTAAGTCATAATAATAAAATAGACAAATATTTTCTGTAACCCACAATAAATTTTTAGTAATTCAAATTTTAGTAACTTTCTAAAAGACAAATATATTATCGATATTAAGGCTTAACAGCATTTCTTCTCATATAAAGCTTTAATTTTTAACAGATTACAAGAGAGATTTAAAGCAATGGAGGAAAAAATAATTATAAACAAATTAATTTTCATAAAATAAGCTTCATTTTTATAAATTTACATTTTTTCAGTAAAAATTTTTTAAATAAAGTCACTCCGTATATTAGCTTTTACGAAAAAATAAAGATTGTTTGATAACTTATATAATCAAAAAACTTTTGAAGCTTTTGAAACAAAAAAAAATATTTCTTTGTTAAAAAGCTATTTCTTTAAAAACACTGAATCTTCAGGGAGATAAGCTTTTTGTACAGATTAGATAAGTTAGGAAAATTAAAAAGTATATAAACCTTAAAAAAGGCTTTATATACAACTTAATAAGGAAGAGTTTCCGTGGAAACAAAATTCATGTTTTTGTAACAATTTGTTTTAATAAAAACTTTTTAGGTAAAAATGTTGCTCACAAAAAGGATAACCTTTAAAATACTCTTCACTTCTGATGTTTGTAACGCATAGAAATATTTGTCTTAGACCCACCTTTTAGTATACCAATTGACTTAGAATCACTTTCTGTATCGATTTAGCGATGTCCGTCCGTCCGTCCGTCTGGCTGGACCCCCATGTAAACCTTGTAATCAAACTACAGGTCGCAATTCTAAAGATAATTTGATGATAATGGGACCATGGCTATTGAAATTGGTCAAAATCGGTCCATTATTTATGGTACCTCCCATAGGTCCTACTTCCCGGAATTGCTGAAGGGTATCGTATGGTCGGCTTGACCGACTATAGCGCTTTCTTACTTGTTTTTATTAAGCTTTCGCTTAAATTTTTTATTTTCAAAACAATATAATAAAAAATTTGTGGTCAGACTTGCACATTTATTTGACGATTTTTATTTTATAAAATACAGAAAAAATACGTTCAAAGTATAAACAAAAACAGGTTTTATTTATGGTCACACTGAAGATTAAATATTTTCCCAAAAAATATTTGATCAAATTTTTTCAAAACAAAATTGTGTAACTAGCAATTTGTTTCTCATATTTGATGTTGTTGTTTCTCAAATTTGATGTTGTTGTTTCTCAAATTTGATGTTGTTGTTTCTCATATTTGATGTTGTTGTTTCTGTTTGAATAGTGAACAATACACATGCTCAGCTGTTATTTGCCCCTGTTTGATGTTACAAAAATTTTGTAAGATTAACCTTCATCTGCTCCTAAGAAAAAATCACGTTGTCTACCTTTGCGTAGTTTTCTACTCATGCAATATTATTAATAGTTTTTGGTACAACATTTTAAAAACTCTAGGAGAAAACAGTTAGAAAAAGTAATGTATGTTTATTTGGTATACGAAAAAACTTTTTTTTTGCATTTCGAAGTCTTAAATTAGCTTTCCTCCGAGAAAGACTATATGAGGAAAAACCATTACCCATTGTCATGAACTTAGTTCAAAACAATACGTTGGTATTGATTTTGTTAGCATAAGCTTATACTGGGATATAGTAGTGGTCAGCGATGGACAGCACCCTATAATAAAGCCTCGAATTTCGGGAAAAAACGACAGAAGTAAAGTTGGAAACCTAATATTTTGAAGGTTTGAAGGGTAAAAAGGTAGCAAGAACCTTTTATATAACCAACAGATATATCACTTTACTAGATTAAGAAGATTCTGGCTCTAATTCTTCTTCATTTTCTTTTTATTTTTGCTTGTAAATGGTGTAAAAATAATAACCAAAAAGAACTTTTCCATGTGTTAAAATCACAATTATTGACAAAAAAGAACCATGACAGCAAAAATTCCCACCAAAAACGTATGTTTTTTCCCATATGCGTAGAAAACTACGCAAGGGTAGACAACGTAACTTTTTTGATCCAGTCCATAAAATAGAAAATTTTGGAGTAAAAAATGCCTTAAATTATGCAAAGTCTTGTTAGTTACAAAGTCAATAAATTTTGTTAACATAAAGCTAGCACTTCCAAAAAAAAACAGAGAAATTGTGTAGCGTTTGAGTAGTTTTCTACGCAAAGAGCAGATGAAGGTTAAATAATTATTTGATCAAAATTTAATCAAATATTTGCTCTTGCATGGTCACATTAGGAAAATTTTTATTTGCTGGCAAATGATTTTGTTTTCTTCAAATCAACATGTTTCTAGTTTGAACCTCAAAAATATTTTGTGGTCAGACTACGAGTATCAAATATTTGATAATTGCGATTAAATGTTTAATCTATGTGACCGTACCTTAAGGTAGCTTTATTTCAGAATAAATATATTAATGAAATTCTACTGGTAAATTTCTTTAGGATCTTTTTTAAAATTTTTGGTATACATTTCTATTATCGCAAATCAAACTTTTATCTCGAATTATAATATGTAGTAAAAACATATATAATAACTTAAAGCTTTCAAAAGCTCTTAATTCGCCACTTGCTTTTTCTTTTAAAAATTTTAGAAATATCAAAATTTCTTATCTCAATTCTCAACAAATTTCCTTTACAAATGATGTATTATAGTATTTTCTTAACATAAATTAAAAACACAAAGAAAAATATGTATAACAATTAAAAAATCAAAAACTAAACACTTCTAAAAATGTTTTGTCTCTATTGTGTTATAAATCTTCATACTTTTTAAAGTAACAAAAAATATTAATACTAAAACTAGGTTAGACAAATCACAAAAAAAATGAAAAGAAAAAAATTAAAAATAAATTACATAAAAAAAGAAAAGTCTTAAATTATTAACAAAAACATATCGTAAAATTTAATAGATTTGCCAAAGTTTTTTTATTTTAATTTAAGGAAACAAAAATAAAATAAATTAAATTTACATAAAAAAAACAAAACTTTATATTGCAAAACAATTAAAAAAATAAAATAACAAAAAAGGTTAAATAAAACTATTTTGCATTTAGCTTAAAAATGATTAAACAAATTTTATATTTAAAAACATTTTAACAAAAAACACAAAATTTTTAATTTCTTAAGGCCATTTTAAAAATAAATAAAACAAAACATAAATTGTTTATAATAAAAATACTTTTAAATTCTTTTTTTATAAAAAGTCTCCATTTTTTGTTAAATAATTTTACAGTCCGGTTCACTTCAATATACCCAACCAAACAACTAAATCATATGACATAATTAGAAAATTTTCTGGAGTGTTTAAATTCTTCTATAGAAAATTTTCTAGTTTTTGTTAAGTAATTTTACAGTCCGGTTCACTTCAATATACCCAACCAAAAAAATTTTTTCTATTGAAAACTTTTTTTCAAAAATTTTTCTATAGAACATTAATCAAAAATCTTTCTATAAATTTTTTTAAAAAATTTTTCTATAGAAAATTTTTTTTATCAAAAATGTTTCTATAGAAAATTTTTTTATAAAAATTTTTTTTATAGAAAATTTTCTTACAAAAATTTTTCTATAGAGAATTTTCTATGGAAAATTTTTATCAAAAAGTTTTCTATAGAAAATTTTTTTATCAAAATTTTTCTATAAAACATTTTTTTATCAAAATTTTTTCTATAGGAAATTTTTTGATTAAAAATTTTTCTATAGAAAAGTTTTTTATCAAAAATTTTCCTATAGAAAATTTTTTTTCAAAAATTTGTGTATAAAAAATTTTTTATCAAAAACTTTTCTATAGGAAATTTTTTATCAAAAATTTTTCTATAAAAACATTTTTAATCTAAATTTTTTTTATAGGAAATTTTTTTATCAAAAATTTTTCTATAGGAATTTTTTTTTTCACTAATTTTTCTATAGAAATTTTTTTATCTACAATTTTTCTATAGAAAATTTTTTTATCAAAAATTTTTCTATAGAAAATTTTTTTATCAAATATTTTTTCAATTGGAAATTTTTTCATCAAAAATTTTTCTATATTAAATTTTTTATCCAATATGTTTTTATAGGAAATATTTTTATCAAAATTTTTTTCTATTGAAAATTTTTCATCAAAAATTTTTTCTATGGGAAATTTTTTATCAAAAAATTTTCTATAAACAAGTTTTTATCAAAAATTTTTCTATAGAAAATTTTTTATCAAAAATTTTTTCTATGCAAAATTTTTATCAAAAATTTTTCTATAGAAAATTTTTTTAACAACAATTTTTCTATATGTTTTTTTATCAAAAATTCTATAAAAAAATTTTTATCAACATTTTTTCTAGAGGAAATTTTTTTATCTATAAAAAATTTTTCTATACAAAATTTTTCAATAGAAAATTTTTAATCAAAAAAATTTTTTTATTAAAAAATTTTTCTATAGAAAATTCTTACAAAAGTTTTTTATAGAAAAAATTCTATGGAAAATTTTTTATAAAAAATTTTTCTATAGAAAATTTTTTTATCAAAAATTTTTCTATAAAATTTTTTTATCAAAAATTTTTCTATTGGAATTTTTTTATAGAAAATTTTTCTATAGAAAATTTTTTGATAAAAAAATTTTCTGTAGAAAAATTTTGAATAGAAAATTTTTTATTAAAAATTTTTCTATAGAAAATTTTTTTTATGAAAAATCTTTCAAAAATTTTTCTGCAGAAAATTTTTTATCAAAAATTTTTCTACAGAAAATTTTTTTATAGAAATTTTTTTTATCACAAATTTTTCAAAGATTTTTCTATAACATTTTTTTTTTATTAAATATTTTTTTATCAAAAATCTTTCAAAAATTTTTCTGTAGAAAATTTTTTTATCAAAAATTTTTTTATAAAAAATTTGTATAAATTTTTCCTACAAAATTTTTTTATAGAAAATTTTTTACAGAAAATTTTAAAATTTTTCTACAAAAAATTTTTTTATCAAATATTTTTTCAATAAGAAATTTTTTCATCAAAAATTATTCTATATTAAATTTTTTATCAAATATTTTGTATAGAAAATTTTTTTACAAACATTTTTCTATAGAAAATTTTCTTACAAAATTTTTTCTATAGACAATTTTTTATCGAAAATTTTTCTCTGGAAAATTTTTTTATCAAAAATTATTATATATTTTCTTTATCCAAAATGTTGATATATTTTCTTTATTCAAAATTGTTCTATATAGTTTTTATTAAAAATTTTTTTATAGAAAATTTTTTTATCAAAAATTTTTCTATAGGAAATTTTTTATAAAAATTTTCTATAGAAAAATTATTGATAAAAAAATTTTTCTAGAAAAAATTTTTGATAAAAAATTATGAATAGAAAAATTCTTGATAAAAAATTTTCAATAGAAAAATTTTTGAAAAAAAAGTTTCAATAGAATAATTTTTTATAAAAAAAATTCCAATTTTGTAAGAAAATTTTTTATTTGTTTGATCGAAAATATCTTAAAAATATAAAAATCTAAAATTATTTTTTTGTTATTAGAAGTTACTTCTATTTTGAAAAATATTCCTAATATTTACAAATATATTCCCTGTGTTTACAAAAATAAAAGTGTCATGGCAACAATGTTCGGGATTTTACTTCTTTGTTCTCTCGAACCATGTATTTTGTTGCTATAAATTTGATTTTGATTTGTTTTTTGCCTATTTTGTTATTGCCTTTTCTTTAACAAAGTGGCACCAACCAACTCTGTTAGCATCCAAACTCCAACTGAATGATTTTAATACTCATTTTCACGAGTTTTATTAATGATCGTAGTATTTAGGAAAATTAAAAAAAATCATCGGCTTTTGGTGGTATGGGCTGCCTACCCCTGGCCCTAAGCCTTTTTGGCTGGGTATATCTAAGTGAATCGAACTGCTTTACAAGCCCTAATTTTTTGTAAAATAATTTTATTTTCTATTTTTTATAAATTTTTATTCAGCTACTAAAACATTCCATATATTTTGCTATAAAACAAAATACAAAAAAAGTAACAGCAAATTTAATAATTAAACATCAATAGATGTTTTTGCCTACATTTTTGTTTATTTAAATTTCATTCTGCAATAAAATATTTAAATTTTTATTTTACTTTTTTTCTCCCTTAACTCTTATAGCAAAATATGTGATTTTTTTCAAACTATTTATTAAAACATTGTATAAACAATACTTGTAATTTATACAAAAATATTAAGTTTTTTCTATATAAGTTTTATTTTGTAACTTTTTTTTCTATTATCATAACATAAAATATTTATAATTAAGCTTTTGTATATTAAAAATTATCACTCACGAAAAAAAAAGAAACAAAGAAATTCAAGGATTTTTGGAAGCTTTTAAATTAATGTAGTAATTTGAGGAAAGTTTAATAAAAAATATACGATTACATACATAAATAATGTTTAAAAAAATTTAATTTTTTTTCTAGATTTAAATTTAATAATACTATATTTAAATTTTAAGTCATTAGCGAATAAGCTGTGTAAATTTTCGAAAACAATTATAATAAAAAAAAAATATTCAAAATATCAAATTTGAAAAGTTTTTTTCTTTTTGGGCGTTCTACGGGAGAATTACTTGCCTTCAAATCGAAAAATGGTGATGTTAAATGTTGTATTAAAAAAATTTTGTTTGAAGAATTTGATTTGTAAACTCGTTATAAATTTATTTTCGGTTTATGAGTTACGGGTAAGAACTTAGTAACTTTAGATCTGCAGTCGGCAGTCCATACCACCGAGTTCCGACTATTTATTGCATAATATCACGATTATTGAAATGATGTCAACAAAACAGAAAATAAAAGACAAAAACAATATATGCAGCAACCAAAATCCAACTCATAACAACAAAACATACGATTCGAGAGAACAAAGGAATATACTCTCCAACAGTGTTGCCATGAACATGTTTTTAGTTACCATAGTCTGATATATATGTAACTAAATTGGGAATATTTTTAAAACAACAAAAAATAATATAAGGAATATTTATTTTGCAAAATTAGCTGATAAAAAAATTTTCGATAAAAATTTTCTGCTGAAAATTTTTCGTTAAAAAAATTATTATATTGAAAAATTTTCAGTAAAAATGTTTTTCATTGAAAATAATTTCGATAGAAATGTTTTTCGATATGAAAAATAAAAATTTTTGAATTAATTTTTTTTAATACAATTTTATTTATATTTTTCTGTAAAAAAAATTCCTAAAAAGATTTTCGATTAAAAAAATTATTTAACATTTTTAAATAAAAAAAATTAAGACTTTTCTATATAAATTTTTATTAAAAAAAAATTATAATACCAAAAAAATCAAATGTCAGAAATAGACATCTGCACATTAAAAAAATACCAATTTTAGTTAAAAATATTAAAAGCGACAACACTATATACGATTTCATTAAACGATTTCATTAACGATATTTCGTTAAAAAAATTGTTATATTGAAAAATTTTCAGTAAAAATTTTTTTCATTGGAAATAATTTCGATAGAAATGTTTTTTTACATGAAAAATAAAAATTTTTGAATTAATTTTTTTAATACAATTTTTTTATATATTTTCCTGTAAAAAATATTGCTAAAAAGATTTTAGATTAAAAAAATTATTTAAGATTTAAAAAAAAATTAAGATTTTTCTATATAAATTTTTATTTAAAACAAAATTTTTGATACCAAAAAAATCAAATAGAAAATTTTTTCAAATGTCAGAAATAGCCATCTGCAAATTAAAAAAATACCAATTTTAGTTAAAAATATTAAAAGCGACAACACTATATACGATTTCATTACTCTTTTCCTTTTGTGACTATCGTGGCTCTAGATGAGGGGTACTCAACGGGAGAACATTTGAAAATAATTATGTGTTTGTGGTTTTACATGTGTTAGTGCAAAAATAATCTTATGCAGCGTTACCGATAAAATGTAAATCGAACAAAAAATGCTTTAAAAGTAATACAATGATATGAATACACATAAATTTTAGCATTGGCAATGCAGGCCAATAATTTCATGTGTGTTTGTTGTTGGTTTTAAGAAATCTGAGCGACATTAACCTGCTTCGTTGAAAGCAGCAAAGAGACTAAGTAAAATATTTTTGTTTTCTTTCTCACTTATTAGAATTTGGTTACAGTTCGTGCTGTGTCTGTGAAAGCCGAATGGTATTCGGCTCCTAAATGCAATGGTTGAGTAAGGCTGCTATAGATCAGGCCTGCAGATTTGCTAATGGCGAAGAAATTTAACTTTTTAACAAAAATTAATTTCTATTTCTAGTGACTTTTGAAAGTTCTATCTACATAATAGGTACGATCAACTATGAACTAGTTTCAGTATGTAATATTTCGAGTACTGATTTTAACTACTATAATTAATACTTCTGGTGAACTTCATTCAAATACAAATAAATTTAATCCGGTTTAGAATCGTCCAAGAAGAAAAATTTTGCGCTTTAAGTAAATAATTTTTAGTTTTTGTGTGATCTAAAATATTGTTGTAGGGTAACATTTCTATACAAATGTCAACTCAAACATATGGTGGTGAAGGAAATAAAAAATCTATTACTTTTGTTGATTACCGATACTTCTCTCGATATATTTCAAGTTTTATTATAGACAGTATTTGCCTGAGTAAGGATTCGTTCTTAAGTCAAACTATCTGTCTAGCTCTACTCATTTAATAATAGGTCACGACTTTTAAATAAAATGTAAAAGCATTATCTTTAAAAAATCTCCCAATAAGATCGGTCATAACTTTTTAAAAGCCGATTCGTACTCGATTCGATAATGGTGGATACGAATGGGGTTTTATATGATAACTGGAAATTGACGTGGTAGTAAAAACTATCAAAGAGAGAAAGAAAGTTATGTTATGATCGAACAAAATACTAAAACTGCGGTATTTGTAGGCGTGGCAAAATAATAATAAAAAATTGTTAAAATTGGTTTTATATTATCTTTAATCATTGGGGACACAACTTTTTCTTTGAACCCTAGAGTGGTACCGTGGTACACCATTGTGTTATCACAAGCACAATGGAAAGTATCGTGAAATGATTAGCATAATAATTCCGAAATTTGGGATACACAAATTTTTCTTCAAGATCACCTAACGCCTAAAGTATTTTGGAAATACTTCGTTCTTTAGCTGCACTGTGGGGGATTTTTGTTTACCCGCCTTAAAAATAGACCTTGCACCTTCTGACAAATATTTGTTTTAATCAATGCAAAATGCCATTACTGGATTATGTTTTGCTTCTAAACATCAAAATTCATTCCTTATTTTGAATTGGGGCAGTTATTTTAGCGCGGAATTGATATGCCAACAGAAATATGGGAAACAATGGACAATACTTTGAATAAGATATGACAGCAAAGACTTGTTCTATTCAGTTTAGTCCATCATATAATTAGGCATAAAACAAAAATGGTATATGAAATCAAAATTTATCACATCTAAAACGATCATTTTTCATCACATACCTGAATATTTTATATAACTAAATAGGCTATGTATTTATAATTATTTTGTTTAAATTAGACTAAATACTCAAGAAATCTTTGAAATTCTTTCGAATTTTATCAAAATATCAGTAATCAAAATTTTCTAATAGAAAATTCTTTATGAAGCTGTTCACAAACTACGTAACGCTATTTTCGCGGATTTTTACCTCTCACTTCCCCTGTGTAACACATTTTAATACAAAATTCCACCACCGTAACAAAAGTCATCCCCCCACCCAAAGAGCGTTACGCAATTTGTGAACAGCCCCTATGGATGCTTTCGTCAAATTGTCGCCTCAGCTATTGTTTTCTGCTTTCAGACTTCAAGAGAATACTATTTTTAAGAAATTTAGTCGCAATGACAGTTGTGTTTCACTATTCTATCGCTGATATATACTAAGTTATTTAAATGATCTATATTTAAGATCAAGGGCCGATCATATTTTAGAATTCCATGCCATCTTTTGTGTATATTTTCCAATTTCGTAGGTCAAGCTTTGAAAGACTTTCCTCGACATGGCCTTTTCATCGAATTTTTGGACATTCTTTTTGAACAATAAGGGGAGGGGGCCATTTTAACTCTAATTTTAGGTTTTTTATGGTGCACCTGTACCTTGGTTTACGCGGTAGATACGTCCTGACAAAAGCGCGTAAATCAAATCAAACCGCTCAAATCGAATCCGACTTTACATAAGCTTCTTTAAATAGTTATTGAACACAAAATATAGCTTTATATTCTTTATAAAATATAAAAGTATCATTTAAGTAATAAAAAAAAACGTAATAAGGCAAAATCTGCATTCGGCATTCTTCGAGCTATTTGGAAATCTCGGCAAATATCAACAACAACTAAGTTACAAACATACAACTCGAATGTCAAGTCCATCCTGTATTACGGCTGCGAAACATAGAAACGCACAAATGGCATCGATAAACGACTGCAAACAACTTTACAAACAAATGCTTAAGACAAATTCTTAATATATGGTGGCCGAAACGCATAAGAAATGAAGATCTACTTAATTCAACAAACCAAATCCCTACTTCCACAGAGGTATGTCCACGGAAATTGCGATAGATAGGCCACACACTTCGAAGGCCAAATACCAACATTGCTCGACAAGCGCTTCGTTGGAATCCACAAGGAAGCGGCCGTCGTGTTGCTGCACCTGCTAGAACGTGGAGAAGATCAATTGATGCGGAGTTACAAGCAGCAAACTATTCATAGAAGGATGTATGCCTAACATCTCGCAATAGAGTCCGATATAAAAAGATGGTTGAGGCCCTATGCTCCACTGGGAGTCAAGGATAACAGAATAAAAAAATCGTATAGGTAAAACAAAAAAATTTTTGTACCGACAATTTTCTATAAAAAACTTTTATACCAAAAATTTTGTATAAACAATTTTTATACCGAAAATTTTCTATAAAAAATTTTTATACCGAAAATTTTCTATAAAAAATTTTTATACCGAAAATTTTCTATAAAAAATTTTTATACCGAAAATTTTCTATAAAAAATTTTTATACCGAAAATTTTCTATAAAAAATATTTATACCAAAAATTTTCTATAAAAAATTTTTATACCGAAAATTTTCTATAAAAAATTTTTATACCGAAAATTTTCTATAAAAAATTTTTATACCGAAAATTTTCTATAAAAAATTTTTATACCGAAAATTTTCTATAAAAAATTTTTATACCGAAAATTTTCTATAAAAAATTGTTAAACCGAAAATTTTCTATAAAAAATTTTTATACCGAAAATTTTCTATAAAAAATTTTTTACCGAAAATTTTCTATAAAAAATTTTTTTACCGAAAATTTTCTATAAAAAATTTTTATACCGAAAATTTTCTATAAAAAATTTTTATACCGAAAATTTTCTATAAAAAATGCTTATAAGGAAAATTTTCTATAAAAAAATTTATACTGAAAATTTTCTATAAAAAATTTTATACCCAAAATCTTCGATATTTAGATAAATTGTATACAGAAATTTTTCATACGGAAAATTTTCTAAAAAAAATGTGTACCAAAAATTTTCTACAAAATATTTTAAACCGAAAATTTTCTGTAAAAAATGTTTATATCGAAAATTTTGTTTGAAAAAATTGTTATACCAAAAATTGTATATAAAATATGTTTAAGCTGAAAATTTTCTATAAAGATTTTTATAACGAATATTTTCTATAAAAATTTTTATACATAAAATTTTCTATAAAAATTTTTATACCGTAAATTTTCTATGAAAATTTTTATAAAGAAAATTTTTATACCAAAAATTTTCTACAAAAATTTGTATATGTAAATTGTCTATAAAAATTTTTATACCGAAAATTTGATGGAAATTTTATAAAAATTTTTATAAAGAAATTTTTTATACAAAAAATTTTCTGCAAAAATTTGTATATGTAAATTGTGTATAAAAATTTTATGGAAATTCCGAAAATTTAATGGAAATTCTATGAAAATTTTTATAAAGAAATTTTTTATACCAAAAATTTTCTAGAAAAATTTGTATATCGAAAATTTTTTACAAAATAGTTATACCGCAAATTTGATGGAAATTGGGGATGGTGTGGTTCAGAACGTGTTCGAAAATTTTAGATTCGACTCGAATATCAATAGTTTTTTTATTTTCAAAAACCCCGTAAATTCAAAATCGCGTTAACCGAGTACCACGTAAACCGAGGTACAGATGTATTTGTTTTTTACCGACTAGCCCGACGTCCTTAGCTACTATATAATAATATTTATTTAAACGAAACTAGGTATCTTATTTCTAAAACCCGTAAGTTCCAACGTAGGGCCCGCAATTCTATGACAGCTCATCGATAGACGATTTATCAGTGGATCCCATGACTCACTATAGAGGATTTTTAGCCGCTCATCACGAATGCGAAATAAAACTTCCTATAAAGAATCCCAGTTTATAATGGATGGTATAACTCAAGACAATTAAATGCAATTGTTGAATCGATTAAGAGCAACATCCTTAAAAAAGTTCAGGACAAAATCATCGATCCTCCTTCTGAAGACAAAAGCCTCAAAAAACTTCTAACGGCAGTCAATCTGTCTAATAGAAAGTCGTCCTATTTTTTAATAAAAACTTAAATCTTTTATTTTAAAACATGTCAAATAAAATGTACATTATTTATGAATTGAAATATAAATTAAATTGTAAAAATTTAAAAACTTCCAAGAATCAATCATGCGTGTACAGATACAATTAAGTTAAAAATTAAAGAAATTTTTTTTTAAAGAAAAAATTTCAAATGTTCTTTAATGTCTTAAAGTTTTAAGAAACAATTTGCTATTGTTTTATAAAAATAAACAGAAAAAAACATATTTTTTTACATAAGTATACATAGATTTTCTTATTATTTAACAAACAAATTCTAAAAAAAAATCTAAAATCCAATTAAATCCTTAAAACAATTCATAAATATTGTTGTAGTGCAGAAAGTCAATAGAAAAAAACACAGCAATAAATGAAAAGTTTAAATAAACAAAAAAATGTAAAATATTATAAAGGAAAAAATTAAAAGTAAATAAATTTAAATAATAAACTTAAAAATAAAGAAAATCTTTAAGAAAATTTCCAGAAAAACATTACCTGTATTTAGAAAAGTAAGTGTATATTTGTTAAATACCTTGAAGAAAATAGAGGAAAGAAAATATGATGAAAAATGCTATGGAAACCATAAGAAAACTCTTAACTTAGAAACCAAACGTCTTTCATTAAAATCTATCAATAATAAAATTTTAAATAAAAATAAACAAACAAATCTTTTTTTATTTATTCATAATATTTATGCAAACAAAAACTACAAAACCCCAACCACATTAAAAGTAATTTAAACAATAAGTATGTAAATATTTACCTTAAACAAATTAATTAATATGATACATAATAAAAATAAATAAAATGAATAATTAAAACAAGAATTATAAACAAAAAACCAAAACAAATGAAAACAAATCAATAAAATTAAAATAAATTGAGCATTTAAAGCTTAATTTCTATTAAAAAAAAAACTAAATAATTTAAAACTTAAATTAAAGCGATTAAAAAAATTTTATGTAAAACATCAAAAACGAAATATTAATAAAATAAAAACAAAAAAAAAATCAAAAACAAAAATTTACTAAATAAATATTTGTTTCACGGAAAATCAAGGAAATACTTTTGTTTTTAATTTTGTTAATTGAAAAAAGATAATGTTGGTAAGTAACCTAAAAAACTGTGGATGAATAGCTTACATATCTGATATAACCTAATTTAGAGAGCAGTTCCATCATAAAAATCAACCCAAAAAGATTTCGCCCCAACATCTTGTTTATATATGGACAAATCCGAAAAACGTTAAACCAAGGACAAAATTTAAAAACTGTCAAAATCACGTATTTGTGTTTATGGAAAAATTTACCATATATTGATCCTTTAGAATATATAATGGATACAATTTTTGATTGCTCTCTTCGTGAATGGCAGCTCTTTTTTTGCACCCATTTCGAACTTTTATAAATTTCTTAAAATAATAGTTTTTTTAAAAGTCCATAAAAATCACAAAAACATACATTTAGGTATCAAATTTCAGTGTGGGCTCAAAGTCTGCTTAATTTTATACAATTAGATGTAAAAGACCCCATCAAAAGTAATTGGAGTGATATAAATAACGTCAAGTAAAAATAGGGCTTACAGTGTGTAGCATCCGTCACAGAAATAAAGGTTTTTTTTTGTTTCACTAGTGCAATTTTTCTTTTTCTCCAATTAAACTTGGTTCGTGAAGAGAACTTATAGTTTACATAAAGCTAAAAATATTTAGATGTCAATATACCATTTTACAGAATAATATGTATAGCAAAGTGTGTAACGTCCGTCACAGTATATATTTTTTACAAAATTATATTTATTGAATACAATATTTACGAACTCATATATGTATTATTCAAAAAGCAATAACACTGTCTATATCGACAGATTAAATTTAAGATATCAGTGTAAAAAAATATACAGTGGGGCAAATTTGATGCCTTTGAAATTTGATTTTTTTTATTTTTGGGACACTCTAACAGCGAGCCGCAGCATTCTTGGGACGAAAAATAAGATATAAAAGGTGTAAAACTTTGAATAAATATATGTATTTAGCCGTTTTGTGAAATATTAAATTGTACCCACAAATCGCATTTAACCGCGAATATGAAAAGGAAGGAGATTAAATTCGGGAACAAATAAAACCATTATATTCACTGATTACCGAATCCTTAAAAAAGATATGAAATATGAATTTTCTTGTGATCAAAAACATTCCAGTAAAAACTATATCATCCGCCACGTAGCGTCCGCAACAATTCATTTATGGATTTTTGGTGAACCTGGAAACTTTAAAATATTTTATAAAAACTGTTTTGTAATCCTCGGATTTTCCTCTATCTTTAATGTATTTACAATTTTTTTATTACTATGACCGATTTGATGAAAATTACGGAAACAAGTGTCTTTTTCCTTCAGAAGAAATATGTAAATTAACAAATGCCATTCGATAGTACAATTGATGGGCTAAAATTCTCAGAAATCTTTGCAAAGATATCTAGTGTAGAACGGCAATGGGATACATTTAAGCACAACAAAATCCGTACAAATGTATCGTCCGTCACCCAGAATCTGCCCATATGCAAACAAATATTATGGATTTTCTATGTTAAAATTTTTTAGAGAAAATTTTCGATGTTAAAATTTTTTATAGAATATTTTCGATGCTAAAATTTTTTATAGAAAATTTTCAATGTTAACATTTTTCATAGAATATTTTCGATGGTAAAATTTATTATAGAAAATTTTCAATGTTAAAATTTTTTATAGAAAAGTTTTGGTGTTAAATTTTCAGTGTTAAATTTTCTATAGAAAATTTTCGGTGTTAAATTTTTATAGAAAATTTTCGGTGCTAATAGAATAGAATAGCTCTATAGAAAATTTTCGATGTTAAAATTTTTTTATAGAAAATTTTCGATGTTAAAATTTTTTAAAGAAAATTTTCGATGTAAAAATTGTTTATAGAAAATTTTTGATCGAACATCACTATGTTCAATTGATTGTGTATTCTCCTATTACTTGTTTTGCTCGATCTTTTCACTAGTAATAGGAGAATACACAATCAATTAAACGTAGTGATGTTCGATCAAACTCAATGAGTTAAATTGATGATTATCTCTGCAATTTGACAACTCGACTGTGGTCGAGGGCTCTAAGTGCTGATGACGTCCTGTGGCGGGACAGAAATTGCAATCCACTAGCCGCGTTCAAAAATAATTATTTCAGTTTTTCTCCACATTATTACTTCCAAATTTTCAAATTAATAATTTGAAAATTAAAAATGAACTCAAGCCTGATAAATCATAATTTTTCAATTAATTTAAATTTAAAGTTCGAATAATTAATTCCCAGAAAATTTTCGATTTAAAAATTTGTTTTTATTTTTTAAAGAAAATTTTCGATGTAAAAATGTTTTATAGAAAGTTTTCGATGTTAAAATGTTTAATTATAATTTTTCGGTGTTAAAATTTTATATATAAAATTTGCGATTTTAAAATATTTAATAGAAAATTTTCAGAGTTAAAATTTGGATTAAAAATTTTCGATGTAAAAATTTTTGTAGTATATTTTCAATCGTAAAGTTTTTTGTAAAAATTTTTGAATGTTAAAATTTTCGATGTTAAAATTTTTATAGAAAATTTTCGATGTTGAAATTTTTTATAGAAAATTTTCGATGTTAAAATTTTTTATAGAAAATTTTCAATGTTAAAATTTTTTAAAAATGTTTATCAATAATTTTTTATAAATAACTTTCGATGTTTTGCTACATGAGCAAAGCCTATTAAAAATAAAAACTTCCATTCTAATACTATTAAAATTGGCTAAAGTCTGTTCATTTTTCGAGTGCCTCTCATAGGTTTCACATTTCAGTGTTTTTTTTAGAAATTAAGAAAAAAAATATTTTTTATGTCAACAAAAATAATTGTAACAATTTTTTTTAGAATCGGTTTTTATTTGGCCTTATCTCCCATACAATTTCGTCTGATTAAAGTCACTTCAATGCGTCGAAATACACAAAATTTATGTGTCTTTATTGCAGACATAATTTTAGTATAAACTCGAATTAAATTACTAAATTTCGAGAAAATCGTTATCTAGGGTCAAGCTCCCATATAGGACCTGATGACAGAAATGGCTTATATATAAAATTGGGTATTTTCTCTTCAAAACTTATTTTGTTAAGAATATTTGAGAACCTAGGATTATGTAATAAATTTTAATGCTTTTTTGAAATAATAAAAACATGGGCCTTTTTTAAATAACGTTTTTTTTTTGCATTGAAGTTCATAGAACTTCGAAATTGTTAATAAAATGTTTAATATACCTAAGTAAAAAAAATATAAAAATAGTTTTGAAAATTTAAACACTTTAAGACAGAAATTGAATGTAGTATCTCATTTAATTTTTTTCAAAAAATATTCCTCCTACTATATATCCAGTATTATTTTTCATATTTTTCTTTAAATAACATCATATGCATATGCACTAGTAACTGCACTTTATACCCATTTCCAATTTTATTTTAAACTGAAAATTATAATAAAAACCTCATTTAAAACAAAATCAATACTCTCAAATCACAATCACATTTTTGAACCAAAAACGAACAAAAAACAAAATACGCAGAAACATGACCATTATTCATTAAATAACTCTCAGATTCCACCACCAATTGACAAATTTCATTGTGACATTTGATTACAAACTATTTATTTGGTAAAATTATATTTCGAAACCGAACAAATTTTATTTCTATTTTTTTTTTGCCAATAATTCAAGTACATTTAAATTAATTACACACAAAAACTATGATAATATTATGTAATTTCAATTACAATTAAAATTGCATCGTTTCAAATAAATTACATTTTAACACCGCAGCAATAATGCAAAGCACGCAATAACTAAATTGATAGAAGCGATGAAACAAAAAAAAATTATTTAAAAACATATTGTATTTAAGTAGATATATAGCTGTTGTACATACATACATATGTATGTTTGTTGTATATAGAAAAAGTACATGTAATAAATTTCTATTCATGCAAAAACATTTTTATAAAGGGAAATTATCTAATGAATTATATTGGGGGGTTTTAATAAGGATAAACATATGTATGTGTTTGTAAACTAAATTCTACATGAATAAAAAGGAGTAAAAACTAGGGTCATAACAAAAACATATTTTTGAGCTTGAGGGTTCAAAAAAGATATAAGTAGAGCTCAATACGCAGCATTTCTCATTATTGTAATATACATACAAACAACATTTTTAACTCATAGAGATTTTATTGTCATTAAAAGCAGTTTAGCAGGTTATTTTTTTGGGAAGGGCTTAATTTACGTAACTTTTTATAAGAAACAATTAAGGAAGTTCTATAGTCGGTTAATCTCGATTAATCTCTAAACTGCCCTATATTGCAGAGAGATTGCAGTCAATAGACAAAGCATGAATGAATAGGCTCTATTAAATAGGGTAGATTTCAATGTTATTCAAAACCAATGTTAAATGTTAACACATAAATGTACAACTGACAATGTTGCATTATCTGCAACAATGGGTATTCAAATATCGAGCAATCAGAAGCTCTTGATGTCCTGAGCATTAAAATACTCAACACATCGTTCATGTGTCGATAGAAGCATGCAAGTGCCTTGGTTACTTACATTTGGCCCAAAATGGAAAACATCTCTCATGTATGTGCCAAAGCTGCAAAATCTATTTTAAGGTAGAAGGCCAATGCATGCGGCAAGCGGCTGCGGGTGGCAATCACCTGTTTTTTGATTTGTCAAATTTCAAGCGGCAATGGAAAAAAGTAGAACTTTGATCTACTTTTCCGAGCGGCAGATTTTTTCAGTGCTGCCAGATTTAATTATATCCTACTCAAATATTTTTTTATATGAACATTTTTGTAAACAAGCGCACATTTGATGTACTGGCAATACTACGACCGCCCGCAGGCGCATGCCGCGTGTATTGGCCCTGTACCTTTAGAGCTTCTTGAACGCGTACAGGAACGGGCGAAGGTGCTTATCGGTGGCAGTAAGGGATAAAATTTTATTGATTTACTAGATCATCGTCGCAATGTGGGATCCGTCTCTCAGTTCTATCGCTATTACAATGGCAAAAAGTATAATAAATTTAGAAAACTTGTTCCCAAAACACTCGTATTTTTTAGAAATACTCGCACTTTAGCTAGAGCTCATCCATTTGTGATTAAATGGCCAGTGGATCGCACAACATACTACTGGAAAAAATAATTTTTTAATCGAACACTTCATATATCGCTGGCTTAACATGCAAAGGCACTAAGTCCATATTTTAAAAATTTTCAGGGGAGACAAAAAACAATCAAACTTTTTTGGTATAAAAATTTGTAATTTTTTTTTTTTGAAATGCACTTTTAATAGGGACTTATATCTTTTTTTTATAAAAAATTGGACTTAGCGCTTTGCTCATCACTACAAAACAACAACACAAAAATCTAGATAGTGCAATTTTATCATTATAATGTATGTATTTTTAATGATTGTACATTTCTACGTCAAAATGTATACTTTAAGAAAAAGTGGACGTGCGTTTGCATGTTCAGCCAGCGATATGGAATAAACTTCCCTCACAGACCACAGTCGGATTTCTTCATACATTCTTTGGCAAAAAATTTTAATAGGGTGGGCTCATAGAGCATTAAAATTTGATACAGATGCTTCTATCAACTTAGTTATGAAAATTTTAAAGTTTAATCAAAATTCACCACGCCCCTCGCCCCTCTTATGAGCTGAAAATATTTTTCGCCCCACATGTTTGTTTCTTAATCGATCATAATGAAACTCGTCACAGACTATCAGTATTACGAAGTTGAATTATTTGGAGAGTTTAATTGAAATCTGCCACGCCCATCGCTCCCTCCCATATAGCCCGAAAGTATTTTTCCCCCAAATGTTTTTCTAATGATCGCAAAAAAAGATGATTAGTACAAGGTTGAAATATAAAGAAAGTTTCATGATAATCTGCCACGCCTAACGCCCACCGCACATATAAGCCGACAATATCTTTTCTTTCAAAATTTTTACTAATTCACCAAAAGTCATAAGACTTAGCACACATTATAAGTGTCATAAAATTGAAATACATATAAAGTTTTTAGAAAATTTGCCACGCCCACCGTAAAATAATCTTTAACAAATTGCTCTTATTATTTGTAATACGAAAATAATTAAGCCTAAAAGTATACTACACTTTTTACATATGATGTTTCTTTAAAATATTCAGGTGAAATTTCATGTGACTCTCTTTATAAAATGTATAACTTTGTTCAACACTACGGAATTAATGGGACCTTTATTTTCAAAAACTTAAAACTCTGCATTTTTAAGTGCCATTATTAAAACCTGAATATCTTGTAAACTATAATCGTTTTCCGTCCGTCCGTCTGGCTGGCTGTCTGTACCCCCATGTTAAATTTGTAATCAAACTACAGGTCGCAATTATAAAGATAATTTAATGAAATTTGGCACAGATCATTTTTTTGCTAACGGGACCATGTCTATTATTTATGGTACCTCCCATAGGTCCCACTTTCCGGAGTTGATATATTAGCCACAAATATCATTATTTTTTTTATTCAATTTAAAACAAATACTGCTTATGTGAACTAAAATCACTGTACCAAATTTCGTTGAAATCGGTCCACATTTGACCATAGCTTCCATACAAAATCTTCTGTCAAAACGCACTAAATGAGACAAAAATCACTAAAATGCTCATAAATCTGAAGATAATGCAAAATTTAAGTTTATTTTTAGCAAACATAATTTTTGTAATAACTGTAATCAATTTGCAAATTTCGAGATAATCGGTAAGCACTTGATCCTAGCTCTCATATAAGTCCAAACGATGAAAACAGCTTAAATATATAAGTTTTGAGAAATGCCAAATGGCAAAATTTTGCAAAAATTTGTCTTTAGACAGAAAAAAGAACACCTTTGACCTTAGTGGTGAAGAGTATCGTGCGGTCGGTCTTGACCGACTATAGCACTTTCATACTTGTTTTTTTTATGAAATTTGAAATAAGCGCTGCTTATGCGGACCAAGATTACCGAACCAAATTTCGTTGAAATCGGTCCACATTTTACCATAGCTTCCATATAAACTCTTCTGTCAAAAAGCACCGAATCAGACAAAAAACACTTAAAGGCTTGTAAGTCTGAAGATTATGAGAATTTTTGAGTTTTTTTTTTTTGCATAAATAACACAGGGCAACAGCAAAAATGTGCTCGAGTAACCACTATATACATTTGATATATCATGGCTACCTTAGTACAAAAATGGTAAAATTTTTAAATTCTATGGCGAGATTTTTTTTAATTTTTTTTTTTTTAATTGCAATTTAGACGTTTCTTCAAATATTATTAAAATAAATATATTAAAATAAAATCAGAAAAATTAAGATTTACATAGGCTTTGATTCGTCTATATATTGCGTTTCAATCGGATGAATAGTATCAGAGTTATAATAAAAAATTTACTAAAAAAAATATATTTTTTACTTAAAAATGGCAAAAAATTTGTTTTAAAAAAATCATGAAAAATAGAAAACGGCAAAAAATGTTCAGATTCATTCTTTTGCCGCAAAGCCACAAATAATAGCAACAAAACGAGATATCGACCATAAAAATCGATTGATTATTTTCGAATTTATTCACAATTAGGTGAATTCACTCATTTTCACAAAATTTTAGTTTTTTGCTTGATATACGCATTATAGCGGGTTTTCAAATGTATGAAAAAAATAAATTTTCCAATTTCAAGGGGTGCATGTCGGATTATTGTGAGATTTGGTGAGAAACTTCCACCCACAAAATTTTAGTCGAATTGGACAACGTTAACACGTAGCGCATAGGCCCCAAATCTGAAAAATAGCGTTTATGTCGCTATGCGATAAAATAATAAATCTGGAAGTTTTTTGCCGTTTTCGATTTTTCATGATTTTTTTAAAACGAAAATTTTTGCCATTTTTACGTAAAAAATATATTTTTTTCTTAAGTTTTTTATTATAACTCCGACACTATTGATCCGATTGAAACGCGATATATAGACGAATTAAAGGCTATGTAAATCTTAATTTTCTGATTTTATTTTAATAATATCGGACTAGTTATTGAGTTATCATTAATTATTTGAAGAAACGTCTAACAAGAAATTGCAATTTAAAAAAAAAATTTCTTAAAATCTTGCCATAGAATTTAAAAATTTTACCATTTTTGTACAAAGGTAGTCATGAACATCAAAATTGTATAGTGGTTTTAAGAGCACATGAAATTTTTTTTATTTTGTTGTGCTGTGTAATTTTTGTGGAAACTGTAATCAATTTGCCAAATTTCAAGATAATCGATCGACGTTTGACCCTATCCCTTATGTAAGTCGAAACAGCTTAAATATTTAAGTCTTGAGAAAATGTTTGTATGATAACAAAATTTAACAAATATTTGTCTTAATACACGAAAAAGAACATCTTTGATCTTAGTGTTGAAGGGTATCGTATGGTCGGGCTTGAGAGAATATAGCACTTTCTTACTTGTTTTTTCAAATAATTGCCATAAATTAAAGTTTATGTAGGTTCATGTCATTTCCGGCTAAGTGCCTGACAAGGGAGATAGGATCAATTTGTGGGTATTTGAACGAGTTTTGAGAATGTATCTTGTTTGTGAGGTATGGTAAAGTATGGGCCGATTTCTACAAATTCGGGTACGGTGAATTCAGTTACCATAAGCAATATTTATGCTGAATATAATTAAAATAAAACTAAAATTGAGTCAATAATGGGCCCTAAACTCTATTCCGGGAAGATATTGATACGGGAGATACCAGAAATAGTGATCCGATTTTGCCCAAAAAGTACGAATACTAAGCCAGTCAGCCGGACAGACATCATTAAAACAACTTAGGGAGTGATTCAGACTCACTAGAAAGTGGGTCTCAGACCAATATTTTAAGCGTTACAAACATCAGCACAAACCCACTTATGGTGGTGAAGGATCAGGTCCAAATATCTTCTTCAAACATTATTATTTATGGGGTATTATTTACTAGCTTTTAACATCCCAATAAATATGTTCAGAAAAATGTAAGATCCGTGTATACATACATATATCCCTAATAGTGTGTCAAACAATTGTCATAAATTAAAAATTACCCTTTCCCTCCAGTGACACATACCCATAAACCAAAATAGGCGATTGGCATAGATGGTTGAATAATTACAATATGTCTGTCTGTTTATATGAGTGTATTTTATGCAAATAGTGTAAACGTACAAAGAAAATCAAACTAAACTGAATAAATGACCACCATCTACTTCCAAAAAATCAACATTACAACGAATAATTCTGCATATTAGTCATACCCTGATACAAACCTCAACCTAAAATTTTACTACTTTAAATGTCCTATATTTACATATAACGGAAATATACATATGTAAAATTTGACATAACGTTGACGCTTGACATTGTCCCTGTCGCGGTCATTACTGCAGTCTGATTATGTTGCTGGCATTTAAATTCTAATTCCGAAATAGCATGCGTTCATATTTGTATGAAGAATTAGTTAGTATTCCTGAAAACTGTTGGAGGATATTTGTGGCTGTAACAATTGACAATTTCTAAATGCATGTTAAACAAACATAAAAATATTGATGGAATAAAAAGGAATGAGGGGTATAAATTTTACTCGGGAGCGGTAGAAATGACAAGTGGCGGTTGGGTGGTGTTTAGTTTTTGCACAAATAAATTAGACATTAGTCATAAATACATGCTTATGTATGTAAAAAAAGCAAAATATTTATGTACACTGGAAAAATCAAAGTTTTGGTCATGTCTATGTGACACAATGTAATATTTTGGCAGATAAATGAAATATGAAGAATCTTTCGGAAAAATGATTAATGAGTTTTACAATCAAAAAATAATTATGAAATAGTAAAGACAATCTTTTCTCTCTGTGTATTACCCTTAATAAAAGCATTCAAAGTAATGCGACAAAATTACAACTCTATAAATATTAAACGGGCAAAAACTAAGCATAACGTCAAAAAAAATATATTCTTTATTTAAAAATATGTGTTGGTTTAAATGACATGCTTAATTTGTTAAAATAACACACAAATTTACTATATTTTCCAAAAACTCACACACACACACATACACTACTAAACATGCAAAGCCCATTGTGCATAGTTTTTTCAAATATTTTATTCATTTTGGAATCTATAAATTTTTTGCATGTTTTAAAAGGGGGTTTAGTAGTTTTGCAACGGAAATGCATGTGTTAAAAATTGTGTGAGTTTCAGTAGTTTTTTGAATTGAAATTAAAATATTTAAAAGGGGTTAGATATACAAAAGTTAAATTTCATTTATGTCAATTAGCGATCAAGTTTTATGAATCATGTACCGGGAGTGTTTTTCCTAATACATATTTTATTGCTACTTTAGCAGCTGGCTTTGCAATAACATATTTTTAATACAATCAAGAAAGGGACTAAATTTTGTATAATATGAAAAAATTGGAATTACTGAAGATTTTACTCAAAGCAAATTTTTATGAAAAAAAAAATACATAATTAAAAAAATTATCTGATGAGAAATAATTCTAAAGGATATTTTTCAAAAATTTCTTATTTCTATAGGAATTTTTTAGAAAATTTTCTATTTTTACAGGAAATTAAAAAAAATCATATTTTTATAAGAACTTTTATAAAAATTGCATTTTTTATAGTAATTTTTTATTAATTTCCTCTTCTTATAGGATATTTTTCAAAAATTTCCTATTTTCATAGAAAATTTTTCAATAATTTCTTATAAAAATAAGAAATTTTTGAAAAATTTCCTAAAAAAATTAGACACAATTGAAAAATTTTCTATAAAAATAAGAAATTTTTGAAAAATTTCATATAGAAATAAAAAATGTTTAAAAAATTTCCTACAAAAATAAAAAAATTATTAAAAACTTCATATAAAAAAATTTTTGTATAAAAATTAGAAATTTTTTAAAAATAAGAAATTTTTAAAAAATAAGAAATTTTTGGAACATATAAAATTTTTGAAAAAATTCTTATAAAAGTAAGAAATTTTTAAAAATTTCCTATAAAAATAAGAAATTTTTAAAAAATTTCCTAAAAAAATTTGACATAATTAAAAAATTTTCTATAAAAATAAGAAATTTTTGAAAAATTTCATGTAGAAATAAGAAATTTTTAAAAAATTTCATGTAGAAATAAGAAATTTTTAAAAAATTTCCTATAAAAGTAAAAAAAAACTATTAAAAACTTCCTATAAAAAAATGTTTGTATAAAAATTTGAAATTTTTGAAAAATAAGAAATTTTTGGAAAATATAAAATTTTTGAAAAATTTCCTATAAAAATAAGAAATTTTTGAAAAATTTCCTATAAAAATAAGAAATTTTTGAAAAATTTCCTATAAAAATAAGAAATTTTTGAAAAATTTCCTATGAAAATATAACATTTTTGAAATACATTTTTAAAAAAATTTCCTATAAAAATTATAAATTTTTAAATAATAAGAAATTTTTGCAAAATATGAAATTTTTGAAAAATTCTTATAAAAATAAGAAATTTTGAAAAATTTCCTATAAAATTATGAAATTTTTGAAAAATTTCTTTTAAAAATAAGAAATTTTTGAAAAAATTCCTATAAAAATGAGAAATTTTTTAAAAATCTCTTATAAAAATAAGAAATTTTTGAAAAATTTCCTATAAAAATTAAAAATTTTTGAAAAATTTCCTATAAAAATAATAAATTTTTGAAAAATTTCCTATAAAAATAAGAAATTTTTGAAAAATTTCCTACAAAAAAAAATTAAAAATTCCTATAAAAATAAGAAACTTTTAAAAAATTTCCTATAAAAATTCGAAATTTTTGAAAAAATTTATATAAAAATAAAAATTTTTTGAAAAATTTCCTATAAAAATAAGAAATTTTTGAAAAATTTCCTACAAAAATAAGAAACTTTTGAAAAGTTTCCTATAAAAATAAAACATTTTTTAAAAATTTCCTATAAAGATAAGAAATTTTGGAAAAATTTTCTATAAAGATAAGGCATTTTTGAAAAAATTTTCTATAAAACTAACAAATTTTTTAATTATTTCCTATAAAAATAAGAAACTTTTAAATAATTTCCTATAAAAATAAGAAAATTTTGAAAAATTATCCATAAAAATAAGAATTTTGTTGAAAAATTTTCTATCAAAATAAGAAACTTTTGAAAAATTCCTATAAAAATATAAAATTTTTTAAAAATTTACTATAAAGAAACTTTTGAAAAATTTCTTATAAAAATAAGAAACTTTTGAAAAATTTGCTATCAAAATGAGAAATTTTTGAAAAAATTCCAATAAAAATAAGAAATTTTTGAAAAATTTCCTATGAAAATAAGAAATTTTCGAAACAATTAAAATTTTTATAAAAATTCCTATAAAAATAAGAAATTTTTGAAAAATAAAAGTAGGAAATGTTTAACAAATTTCTTGTATAATTAGGAAATTTTTGCAAAAATATAAAAATAGGAAATTTTTTAAAAAATAGCATAATAAGAAATTTTTGAAAAATTTCCTATCAAAATGTCATATTTATATAGGAATTTTTTAAAAATTTCTTATTTTATAGAAACCTTTTCAAAAATTTCTTATTTTTATAGAAACTTTTTCAAAAATTTCTTATTTTAGGAAATTTTTCAAAAATTTCAAATATTTATAGGAATTTTTTTAAAAATTTCTTTTTTTTATATGAACTTTTTCAAAAATTTCCTATTTTTATAGGAAATTTTTCAAAAATTTCTTATTTTTATAGGAAATTAAAAAAAAAATCCATTTTTATAAGAAATGTTTAAAAAATTTCTTGTTTTTATAGAAAATTTTATTCAAGTTTTTTTTTTTTTTTATAGGAAATTTTTCAAAAAAGTCATGTTTTTATAAGAAAGTTTTCAAATTTGAATAGAAAATTTTTAAAAACTATCGTATTTTTATAAAAAATATTTCAAAAAATCCTTATTTTTATAAGAATTTTTTTTTAAATTTCGTTTTTTATACGAAAAATTATCTTATTTTTATAGAAAATGTTGTAAAAGTTTCCTATTTTTATAGTAACTTTTTCAAAAATTTCTTATTTTTATAGGAATTGTTTTAACAAAATTTTTTATTTTTATAGGATTTCTTTTGAAATATCTTGGAATTTTTTCAAAAATTTCTTATTTTTATCGGAATTTTTTTAAATCGAAAAAGTAAAATTTCCTAATTTTACAAGTATATAAAGACGTTGAAGCTTTCTTGCTTTTGTAGCAAAAATTTTTAACTTTGGTATTTGATAGAAAACAAGTAAGAGTGCTATATTCGGCTTTGCCGAATCTTGGATACCCTTCACCAATGGTGTTCCAAAAGTAAAGTACAAAATCGTAAGAATATATTGATAATTATATAGTTTCTGTTTACTGACTTAGTTGAGCCCCACACAAATGCTTCATATGTATATTAATTTTCTTTTGTTCATACTAAATGTAATTCCTAGCAATATTTAGCTATGTCGGAAAACGAAAAGCTTTTCGGTGGCGTCATCACCTAGAATAGTTATGGACCCAAAGGTTAGGTTGGGCAGGTAGAGAATGCTTATTTAAGTCATCCAGTAGCTTGGATATATGTGTCTATTTTACGAACACTTAATAAAAATGCTTCAAAATGTAGATGTCCTTAGATTTGCAAAAGCACATCGATTTGATGAAGTTTAAGTATACTGGCATACAACCCAAAAATACAGTGCCCAGTGAGGGTTGTGTACTTTAATTCTTACGAATTATCCAACTAGATCTTGATTAGTTATGTAAAACTTTGAAGCAGACGGACAGGTATACGGACAGACAGGTAGACGGAGAGACAGACAGACAGACGGAGAGACAAACAGACAGATGGACGGACGTCGCGAAATTCTCCTCGCGATTCTGAGTCTATCGGTATAATTTTTATGGGGCTTACTATCACTAATAAAAAAATTACAAACGGAATCACAACCTTATAATACCATTTCACCTATTGGTGAAGGGTATAAAAATGTTTATAAGATAATATTATATATTTGCTATATATTTTAGTAGCTCTTTAAACTTTTCATATATTCGGGGTCAGAAAAAAGAGATAAAATATGACAAATTGAACACACTCGTTTAAATTTTTTATTATTTTTTTTGAGAAATAACCCGTCTTGTAAAAACAATTGCAATTTTATTTAAAGCCCCCTCTTGTCATTTTCACTCCCCCATAAAAATACATATCTATAAAAAAAACATTTAAATGTCAAAAAGAAAATTCTCGTAAATGTTTGTTTTATTTTTTAACATATAAAATAAAAACGTGAGAATTTTTAACTGCCAACAAACAAACATCTTCCGTTCCGTTCAGTTCTGTTCAGTTTCGGTTTTTCTTTTTGTTATGTTCCAATTTTCCTAAAGCGGAAAAAGGCCTTAAACATGTCATTTAAATTGGAATTGAAGATTTTCCTATTTTTGTAAATGTCTGTATAAATACATGCATAAGTATTTTCCCATATTGGGCAAAAACGTATTCCAAGACGATAGAGACTAAATTCGTTTTTCATTTTTTAAACAGAGATTGTTTTTATGCTTTTCATTTTACCTTGGCAGGAAAAGTGGCGAAAAAAAAACGAAGCTAAAGAAAAAGTAGTTCTGTGACAGAGAAGCTTACGTGAGGCTTAGGATTTCTTTTTTTGTTATTATTTTATTCGTTGTTTGCAATCCAAGTCCATATTGTGCATACAAAGCTTTTTGGCTTGTTGGTTGCTTGGTTGGTGTGCGCCTGGAAAGAAAACTGAAATGAAATTGCATGAACCAAAGTCACATATGAGAGCATCAAGTTAATCTGTTTCGATACTTGAGTACATCGTTCTCGTACTTGGAATGTAGTAGATACATTCCTACTTGTAGAAGTCTACCTTCTATTAAATATCATTTGTTTTAAATTATTTTGGCAAAATTTTAGAGAAAATTTATTTCGTAGTTTAGGAAAACTGTTGAAAATTTGGATTTAAGCCAGCAAAATTTGTTGGGTCTTAGGTTTGCATTAAACAAATGTACTTTTTAATTCAATAATAGTTTGTAAAATGTAGTTAAAAGTGTTTCTTTTTGGACAGAGAAAATAATGTAGTGCTAAAACATGTTAACATTTGTTTTATATGGTAATTATTACACCTTTATAACTCTATTATTTTCACTAAAATTTCACTATAAGTTTATAAATTTGTTATGTTAACTAGGTTGTGAAGGAGGAGATTTCTCTTGCCAAGTTCTAGTAGGAATTATATAAATAAAATATAGAACAAGAAGAAATTTAAAAAAAATTTGTGTTTTTATAGGATTCTTTTTATTTTTTAATGAAATTTAAAAAAGAATTAAAGAAAAATTTTAAAAAAGCTTTCTTTTTCACGGGAAACTTTTAAAAAATTCTTATTTTTTTAGAAAATTTTCAAAGATTTCTTGTTAAGTTAGAAATTTTCAAAACATTTCATAATTTTACAGGAAATTTTTCAAAAATTTCTTGTTTTTATAGGAAAATTTTCAGAAATTTCTTATTTTTATAGAAAAATTTTCAAAAATATCTTATTTTTATAGGAAGTTTTATCTCTTTTTTAAAATTTATCTAAAGTTTGTTATTATTATAGGAAATTTTCAAAAATTTCTTCTTTTTAAAAATTTTCTTATTTCTATTTCAAAAATTTCTTATTTTTATATGAAGTTTTTCAAAAATTTTTTTGGTAAAAAATTTTTTGGAAATTTTACAAAAACTTATTATTTTTATAGGAAATATTTTCAAAATTTCTTATTTTTATAGAAAATTATTCAAAATTTCTTATTTTTATAGGAAATTTTTCGACAATTTCTTCTTTTTATAAGAAAATTTTCACAAATTTCTAATTTTTATTGGAAATTTTTGAAAAATTTTTAATTTTTATAAGATATTTTTCAAAAATTTCTTAATTTTACATTAAATATTTTATATCCTTTTTTAAATTTTTTTTTTATTTTTACGGGAAATTTTTCAAAAATTTCATATTTTTATAGGAAATTCTTCAAAAATTTCTTTTTTTATAGAATATTTTTCAAAAAATTTTTATTTTTATAGTACATTTTTTAAAAATTACTTATTTCTATTTTAAGATTTCTTATTTTTATATTAAAATTTTCAAAATTTTTTTTTTTTTTTATAAAAAAATTTTCACAAATTTCTAATTTTTATAGAAAATTTTTCAGAAATTTCTTATTTTTATAAGATTTTTTCTTAAATTCAATTTTTTTGGGGGAAAATTTTCAAAAATTTCTTATTTTAATAGGAAGTTTTTCAAAAATATCTAATTTTTACAGAAAATTTTTCAGAATTTTATTTTAAATTTTTCAAAAATTTCTTAATTCTATAAAAAATTTTTAATTTTAGAAGAAATTTTTGAAAAATTTCTTGTTTTTATAGGAAATTTTAAAAAAGGTCTTATTTTTATAAGAAATTTTTTTATTTTTATAGAAATTTTTTTTCAAAAATTACTTATTTTTTAGAAATTTTTTTTAAAAATTTATAGGAAATTTTTCAAAAACTTATAGCAAATTTTTCAAAAATTTCTTATTTTTATAGAAAATTTTTCAAAACATATTTATTTTATAGAAAATTTTTTAGCAATTTTTTTAATAATGTATTTGTCTTGATAGGAAATTTTTCAAAACTTTCTTTATTTTATAGGAAATTTTTCAAAAATGTCTTATTTTTATAGGAAAATTCTAATTTTTTGCAAATTTAAAAAAAAAAAAAATTATTGCACATTTTTTATAAAATTTTTTTTTTGGTATGAAATTTTTCAAAAATTTATATTTTTTTTTTTAATTTTTTAAAAATTTTTTATTTTTATTTGAAAATTTTCAAAAATTTCTTATTTTTAAAGGAAATTTTTTAAAAAATTTCTTACTTTAATAAAATTTTTTTTTTTTATTTCTTATTTTTATAGAAATTATTTTAAATCTTTTTATTTTTATTGCAAATTTTTCAAAAATTTCTTCATTTCATAGGAACTTTTTCACAAATTTCTTATAAATTTCCTATAAATAAATTTTTTAAAAATTTCTTATTATTTTATAGAAAATTTTTCAGGGTTTCTTGTTTTCAAGGAAATATTTCAAAAATTTCTCATTTTTATAGAAAATTTTTGAAAAATTTTTATTTTTGTAGAAAATTTTTAAAATTTTCTTAATTTTGTTAGAAAAGTATTCAAAAATTCCTTAATTGCATGGGAAATTTTTCACAAACTTCTTATATTTATAGAAAATTTTTTAAAGATTTTTTATTTTTTATAGAAAAATTTTTAAAGATTTCTTATTTTCAAGAAAATATTTTGAAAAGTTTCTCATTTTTATAAGAAAATTTATAATAATAAAATTTATAATTTTTTTTTTTTTAATTTTGTGAAGATATTTTGAAAATTGCAAAACTTTTCTGATTTTCTTTGAAGGATTTTTTCCTCTTTTTTGATAAATAAATGCTTAGAATGTTCAATTAAATTTAAAATATCTACCACAAACTTTTAAGTATTATTTTGTCTTTTGTGTTCGGCACGTTTCTATTTTCAATTTAACAAGAATAGTCCCTAATTTAAATATTAAAAGATAACTGACCCGAATAGACATTAATTACAAATAATATTTCCAAAAATATTTCCATGACCACAAATCATCTTAAATACTTCCTTTTTGACCTTAAATAGGGCAAAAACGTTTATGTGTTTTTTTTACCTATTTTATATGTATATAGAATGTATTTTAACTTTTTACTTTACATTTATCTAACTAACTATAATTGTTTCTTTTTTCAAAGTAACCAGCTCAAAAAACCCAATACGAGTACAATACAAAAAAAAAAAATTACAATTTTCCAACATTGAAACCACAACTGAAAATGAGAAAAAAATAAAATAAAAATCAAGACTAAGAAAGGCAATAACCCACACAATAAAAATAAGGTAACAATAGAAGGATCCATTGAAGGACCATAATATCCATATGATTTTTTTTATTTTACTCTACCATTTACAGAATGAATGAAAGTATGTGTGTGTGTATGTGCCTAAAAATGGGTATGTTTGAAAACTGATAGAATCAGCAGAAAATTTTCAAACAATTTAAAAAAAGAATGAAAACCATAAAATGTTACATTTCCTTTTTGTAAATACTATTTGCCAAATCACACGCACACCTTTACCAACAAATACCGCACACATATGTACATATGTATGTATACTGACATATTCTGTACACATATAAAAGCTCATAAAAAAGCACACAGATGTAAATATCTAAAATAAATACCTTTATATCCTTGAAGAGTAGGTGAAAGGGGAAAATAGCATTTTTTTATACAATATATGGCTAAAACAATAAAAATCACAATCAAAATAAAAATCAAAGTTAAATTTTCTACTTTTTATTTTATACATTTTACGTTATATGTGAGTGGGGCTTTGATTTTTCTATGATTTCTTCGCTTATTTTCATTTGGTTGGTATTCACTTGAAATCAAAAATAAAAAAAATTCTTTGAAATTTTTTATGCTGGCATAAAACGCCTATTTGTTGTTGTATAAAGTCGAATAAATTTTGTGCTGAAGTATTTTTGGCCAGAAAATCGGTTAAGTTATACATCTGAAATGCCCAAAATAAAAAGGGGATTTGAGTGGAAGTTATACAAATATAAGAAAATTACTTTTCTGATATTTCAGAACTGAAACCAGAAATTAACTAAGAATTAAGAACAAAAATGTCTTGTTTTGAAACTATTTTTTTTAAATATTTCTTATGTTTTGAAAGAAAATTTTTTTAAGCATTTCTTATTTTTATACGAACATCTTTTAAAAAAATCCTATTTTTATAGAAAATTTTTAAAAAATTTCCTATTTTTATAGGAAATTTTTATATAAAATTTTTAAAAAATTGCCTATTTTAAAACTCAATATTTATAGAATTTCTTATCTTTATAGGAAATTTTTTAAAAATTTCGTATTTTTATAGAAAATTTATTCAAAAATTTCATATTTTTATTGGATATTTTTCAAAATTTTCGTATTTTTATTACAAATTTTTCAAAAATTTCCTATTTTTATGGAAATTTTTCAGAAATTTTCTATTTTGATGGGAAATTTTTTAAAAATTTCCTATTTTTATAGGAAATTTTTCAAAAATTAACTATTTTAAAAGGAAATTTTTCAAAAATTTTCTATTTTTATAGGAAATTTTTCAGAAATTTTCTATTTTGATGGGAAATTTTTCAACAATTTCCTATTTTTATAGGAAATTTTTCAACAATTTCCTATTTTTATAGGAAATTTTTCAAAAATTTCCTATTTTTATAGGAAATTTTTCAAAAGTTTCCTATTTTTATAGAAACTTTTTCAAAAATTTACTATTTTTATAGGAAATTTTTTTTAAATTTCCTATTTTTATAGGAAATTTTTCAAAAATTTCCTTTTTTTATAGGAAATTTTTCAAAAATTTCCTATTTTTATAGGAAATTTTTCAAAAATTTCCTATTTTTATAGGAAATTTTTCAAAAATTTCCTATTTTTATAGGAAATTTTTCAAAAATTTCCTATTTTTATAGGAAATTTTTCAAAAATTTCCTATTTTTATAGGAAATTTTTCAAAAATTTCCTATTTTTATAGGAAATTTTTCAAAAATTTCCTATTTTTATAGGAAATTTTTCAAAAATTTCCTATTTTTATAGGAAATTTTTCAAAAATTTCCTATTTTTATAGGAAATTTTTCAAAAATTTCCTATTTTTATAGGAAATTTTTCAAAAATTTCCTATTTTTATAGGAAATTTTTCAAAAATTTCCTATTTTTAAAATTTTTCAAAAATTTCCTATTTTTATAGGAAATTTTTCAAAAATTTCCTATTTTTATAGGAAATTTTTCAAAAATTTCCTATTTTTATAGGAAATTTTTCAAAAATTTCCTATTTTTACAGGAAATTTTTCAAAAATTTCCTATTTTTATAGGAAATTTTTCAAAAATTTCCTATTTTTATGTAAAATTTTTAAAAAATTTCCTATTTTAAAATTCAATTTTTATAGAATTTCTTATCTTTATAGGAAATTTTTTAAAAATTTCGTATTTTTATAGAAAATTTTTCAAAAATTTCATATTTTTATTGGATATTTTCCAAAATTTTTATTTTAAAATTCAATTTTTATAGAATTTCTTATCTTTATAGGAAATTTTTTATAAATTTCGTATTTTTATAGAAAATTTATTCAAAAATTTCATATTTTTATTGGATATTTTTCAAAATTTTCGTATTTTTATAACAAATTTTTCAAAAATTTCCTATTTTTATGGAAATTTTACAGAAATTTTCTATTTTGATGGGAAATTTTTCAAAAATTTCCTATTTTAAAAGGAATTTTTTCAACAATTTTCTATTTTTATAGGAAATTTTTCAACAATTTCCTATTTTTATAGGAAATTTTTCAAAAATTTCCTATTTTTATAGGAAATTTTTCAAAAATTTCCTATTTTTATAGAAAATTTTTCAAAAATTTCCTATTTTGAAAGGAAATTTTTAAAAAATTTCCTATTTTTACAGGAAATTTTTAAAAAATTTCCTATTTTTATAGGAAATTTTTATAGGAAATTTTTCAAAAATTTCCTATTTTTATAGGAAATTTTTCAAAAATTTCCTATTTTTATAGGAAATTTTTCAAAAATTTCCTATTTTTATAGGAAATTTTTCAAAAATTTCCTATTTTTATAGGAAATTTTTCAAAAATTTCCTATTTTTATAGAAAATTTTTCAAAAACTTCCTATTTTTATAGGAAATTTTTCAAAAATTTCCTATTTTTATAGGAAATTTTTCAAAAATTTCCTATTTTAATAGGAAATTTTTCAAAAATTTCCTATTTTTATAGGAAATTTTTCAAAAAATTTTCCAAAATTTCCTATTTTTATAGGAAATTTTTCAAAAATTTCCTATTTTTATAGAAAATTTTTCAAAAACTTCCTATTTTTATAGGAAATTTTTCAAAAATTTCCTATTTTTATAGGAAATTTTTCAAAAATTTCCTATTTTTATAGGAAATTTAAAAAAAAATTATATTTTAATTGGGAATTTTTAAAAATTTCTCATTTTTATAAGAAAATTTTTAAGAAATTTTCTATTTTGATGGGAAATTTTTCAAAAATTTCCTATTTTTATAGGAAATTTTTCAAAAATTTCCTGTTTTAAAAGGAAATTTTTCAAAAACTTCCTATTTTTATAGGAAATTTTTCAAAAATTTCCTATTTTTATAGGAAATTTTTAAAAAATTTTTTTAAAATTTCCTATTTTTATAGGAAATTTTTCAAAAATTTCCTATTTTTATAGGAAATTTTTCAAAAATTTCCTATTTTTATAGGAAATTTTTCAAAAATTTCCTATTTTTATAGGAAATTTTTCAAAAATTTCCTATTTTTATAGGAAATTTTTCAAAAATTTCCTATTTTTATAAGAAATTTTTCAAAAATTTCCTATTTTTATAGGAAATTTTTCAAAAATTTCCTATTTTTATAGGAAATTTTTCAAAAATTTACTATTTTTATAGGACATTTTTCAAAAATTTCCTATTTTTATAGGACATTTTTCAAAAATTTCCTATTTTTATAGGACATTTTTCAAAAATTTCCTATTTTTATAGGAAATTTTTCAAAAATTTCCTATTTTTATAGGAAATTTTTCAAAAATTTCCTATTTTTATAGGAAATTTTTCAAAAATTTTACAAAAATTTCCTATTTTTATAGGAAATTTTTCAAAAATTTCCTATTTTTATAGGAAATTTTTCAAAAATTTCCTATTTTTATAGGAAATTTTTCAAAAATTTCCTATTTTTATAGGAAATTTTTCAAAAATTTCCTATTTTTATAGGAATTTTTTTCAAAAATTTCCTATTTTTATAGGAATTTTTTCAAAAATTTCCTATTTTTATAGGAATTTTTTCAAAAATTTCCTATTTTTATAGGATATTTTTCAAAAATTTCCCATTTTTATAGGATATTTTTCAAAAATTTCCTATTTTTATAGGAAATTTTCAAAAATTTCCTATTTTTATAGGAAATTTTTCAAAAATTTCCTATTTTTATAGGAATATTTTCAAAAATTTCCTATTTTTATAGAAATTTTTTTTAAAAATTTCCTATTTTTATAGGAAATTTTTCAAAAATTTCCTATTTTTATAGGAAATTTTTAAAAATTTCCTATTTTTATGGGAAATTTTTCAAAAATTTTCTATTTTTATAAGTATTTTTCAGAATTCTCTTATTTTTATAGTAAAGTTTTCAAAAATTTACTATCTTTATAGGAAATTTTTCAAAAATTTCTATTTTTATTGGGAATTTTTCAAAAATTTCTCATTTTTATAAGAAAATTTTTAAAAATTTCTTATTATTGTACAAATTTTTTTTAGAAATTTCCTATTTTTTAGGAGAATGGATGGAAATGTTCCAAAGCCTTCCGTATAAAAGGAATGCCCTCCCTGTCATCAACGCTTAACTTGGCGATAGTAAAACAAATCACATATAAATTCACATTCCGACTGTCACAGAAGCCACATGACCAGCAGTTTTGTTTTTTTTTTATTATTCCTCTTTTCTCCTCTTTATGCGATTACAAAACATTTTTTTGTAATAAAATGTATGTCACATTGTTTTTAAAACGAAAATTGGTACGTGACACATTTCCATTCAGTTATTTTTTATTTTCATCTCCCCTCTTCGAAAGAATCCGAGTTAAATTTGGCTTAATTTTAAAAAGAAAGAAATCGCCAAAAAAAATCTACAATGATATAAAATTTTTGGGATATAAAGGACCAGTAACAAATATTGTATTACTTTTTCGGATAAAACGTGGCAAATAAATATTAAAGCAATTTATATTCGATTTTGTTGCGTTTTTTAATGTTTTGCTTTAAATTGTTTAATTTTATTGGCGGTTATATCTAGAAAGTAAATTAATTTATTTTAATGCGAATATTTTTTTTGCTTACGTTTTTTATAGGTAGAATGTTAATTATTTATTTAGTTATTTTTTGAAAAGAGCTTAAATTAACTAAGCTGTACATTATTACAGTGAACTTTTTTACTGAGATTAAAAACTGCATTTATTGAGATTAAAACATGTAAAACGTGTTTTAATTAAGGCGAAGTTTAAAAAAAAAATTTAATCTTAGGGTATAATCTTTAATTTGAAATGTTTTCCTTGCTTTAATTTTCTTCCCTATTTCTATAGTTCACCTCTAAATATTTGCCAAAATTCAAAGAGACAATTTTTAAATTTTTACAGACATCCCAATAAATATAGATTTTATTTATATGTCCACATCAATCACACTCGATTACCTTTAATCCTCATTCATCCTTATATACAGATACAACATTAGGTAATAACCTAATAAACATTTAACATAACTAGACAATTTGATAATGGTGTTACTATTATTTTGCTTGTTCTTCGTTCTTTTCCTTATTCCAAAAAATCGTTTTCTTCTGCAGTAAAAAAAAAATGAAATAATGGAAAAAGAAAAATGAAAACGCTTCATCACCACATAACTATATGTTAGATAGAATTTCGTACAATTGAACTTTTACTAGGAAACATAGCAAACATTTTGTTATACAATTGCTGTAATTCTTATAAGTTCCCATTAAGAAAAAATTCAAGTTTTTTTTTCCTACTGATAATCCTAGGATTCGAACCCGAGTGGCTTAATCCCAAAATTGTCTTCCAAGCTTGCCATAATACATAATTCTGTAAGAAAGATAGATAAAATTGTAATTTCTCAAAAAAAATTATAATATTTGAAAAATTTTCTTAATATTTTATTGCAATTTTTTGCTGGGTTACTTTCCTTTTTTATAAACGATAATATGCAGTTATTGTCAGTAAAAGATGGCAAAATAGATTGTAGTAACAAAACTAATACAACACCGATGACGATAGAAAAAAAACTCTGTTATTGGTATGTAAAAAAATCTACACGATACATGGATTAGGGTGAATCAATTTTATATCAAAAGGCTTAACAATTGGACTAAAAATTTTGCAAAAATCATGAATTCCTGCTTCATATGGAATCAAAGCTATTTTAAGTTAAAAAAAGATTTTTTTATGTGAAATCTAAAAAAATATAAAATTGTCGATATTTTGTTAGAATGGCATCGATTTGATAAAATGACCTTTATTTAGTCTCACATCGATTTTTGTGAAAAACCCGAGTTTTTTGTGAAAAATATTAAAACATTAAAACCAAAATCAAAAAATATATAATAGTCTATATTTTTTTTTACAGAGGTCTGATATCCAAAAAAAAAAAAAAGAATCACGGCTGATTCTAAGTAATAATGGGATTTTTAATTAATAACTTCTCAAATCCAGAAAATGTGCTTCATTTAGAACAGACCCGTCCAAAAACACATTCATTAATATTTGCATTTGTGGTAAACAACTTTGAAAGCTCTTACGGTCAGGATTGTCAGATTTACATTTATCTTCATATATTCTAACATTCTTAATATAATCGAGCAAAAAATTATAATCTGGCAGTACTGACTTTGAGAAGATTACTGACTTTGCAAAGACGATTCTATGTAAGTGTGAGCGGGACAAACATAGTTGCGTTTCGCTCACACATTGTGTGTCGGTGTGATGTCGGATGAAAATTTATATAAGCAATTTACATACTTATCAAATATTTATATATATATAATGTATATAATAATGTTTGTGACCCGATCTATGAAAAGGAAAAAGGTGACTTATGACTCAAAAACAATATTTCGAAAAATTAGCTAAAAAATTTCGAAAAATTAGCTAATTTTTCGAAATTTTGTTTTTGAGTCATAAGCCACCTTTTCATAGACAGGGTCACATATAATAAATATATAATATCGAGGGTTTATATTCAAATAGTGCTATCTGCACTTTTGACCAAAATGGTTTTTTGTAGAAACGTGTTCCTTGACTTAAATGTCACATGCCATATTAATTTTGAAATAATAAATTTTTCTAAAACAATTTTTTTTTTATAAATTGTGTTTTTGCTATCTACAATCATTTTCTTGTTAATAAAAAAAATACTGCTATCTGCATTAAAAATATTTGTGAAAATAATAAAAACTGTTATAAAATATACATTGTAATTAGTGAAACCAACGAAATGGACCATAATTCCCTACAACGTATTGCCATAGATTATATGTAATCCAACGAAGATGAGGACGATCTTATAGCAGGTTTGTTGTACAAAATTTGTACCAGTTATTATTGTAATCAAAACTCTTCTGTAGATTCTGAAAATGAACAAATCAATCATAATATAGCCTCTTATCGTAGAAGAAAAAGGGTCCATTTTTCTGGTTCAGAGAAAAGACTGCAAAATGTAAAAGAGCGTATGAAGGGGCTGCAATATTTAGGATTTTCGACTGTCGACAAAGTTGTTAAACAAAATGTAATAAAAAAACAAAGGGAAATTGGACCAGCGTGTTTGTCGAAAACTTACTTTAAAAGTACCGTAAGACACTGCCACCAACTAGATGACGTTGCTAGAAAAAGTATTTTTGAAATGTTTTGGAGAATATCCTGGGAATCTAAGCAAGTTTTTATAAAGGCCCACGTAACACAGACTCCTAAAAAAAGGACTACAGCACAAAGTTGTAAAAGAACTAGTACCTTTATGTATAAACTCCCTTACAATCACCAACTTCTCCAAGTATGTAGATCCATGTTCATGTCCACTCTTGGAATAAATAGAGGAATGTTACGTTATTGGTTGGTCAATAAAAACCCAGTTTCATCGTCTTATAATAAAAAACAGCGAATTAATAAAAATTCTAAAAAGGGTGGCTGCCAAACATTTTTAAAACAATATTTTGAAAAACTGGACAAAATGGAAAGTCATTACTGCCGCAAGGACAGTACTAAGATATACATATCCACAACATTTAAAACTAAAGCCGATGTTTATAGGCACTATAAATCTAATTGTTTGAGTAATAAGGTCCGTCCCGTATCCTCTTTTACGTTTTACAATTTTTTTAAACAGCAAAATATAGTTCTATATAAGCCCCGTAAAGACGAATGTGACACATGTGTTGGATTTAGAGCTAAACAAGTTAATTTGCATGAATATAAGACACATATTTTAAAAAAAGAACGTGCTCAATTAGAAAAGCAACAGGAAAAAGTTGCTGCTCTAGAAGGAAAGTGTCATATATTCACCATGGATGCACAAGCAGTAAAACTTTGTCCTGACATAAATGCATCTGCCATTTACTATAAACAGCGTCTTCAGGTGCACAACTTTACCGTTTACAATCTAGGAACACATCAATGCACAAACTACTGGTGGAACGAAAGCAATGGCATCGACGTTTGTTTCCTGCATAATACATCACTTAAACACCCATAGCTTATCGGACACGCTACCAATCATCATATACTCCGATGGCTGTGGCTACCAGAATCGTAACCATCTTTTAGCAAATGCACTGTCGATTTTTTCTATAGAAAATAATAAAATAATTGAACAAAAATACTTAGAAAAGGGGCACACTCAAATGGAGTGCGACAGTGCACATGCCAAGATTGAGATGAAACTAAAAAAACAAACAATTTATGTGCCGAACGATTACATAAGAGTAACAAAAGAAGCCAGAAAGGCCGTGAAAATAGAATGCCTTTTGATGCTATTTACCTAAACTATGATTTTTTTAAAGACTATACCGACAAAAAACTTATTCGGTTCACATCTTTAAGACCTGGTCGGGATAAAAACGATCCAACTGTTTCACAATTAAAATCTCTTATCTATCTACCTAGTGGTGATGTAAAATATAAAGTTAATTTTGATGACGAGTATAATAGCCTTCCGACTAGAATTAAAGTATACGGCGGTCGTATAGAGGCAAAACCCTTACAATCTGGTCCCCGTCCAATTCAACAAAGTAAGTGGAAGCATTTACAAGCGCTAAAGACTGTTATTCCCCAAGAATATCATGCTTTTTATGAAAATTTAAAATATGTGTAAAAAAAGTAGTTGTTTATTGTTTTTTTTATGTAATTTAATTATAATAAATCTTGTTTTGTTCAAAAAACTTATTATTTCAATAAAAATTCATGATATTTTAATAAAAGCCTCAATTAGTTTCCATAATATCGGATTTTTTTTTTTTTTGTTCAAATAATGCTATCTGCTTTCTTTAATATTTGAAACGACAATATTTTTAATTGTAAATAATTGTAGAAGCGCGAATATAAGGAATTAATATAAACTTATTTTGTTTAAAATTTAAGCCCCCTTTTTAAATGATATTGTAGAACAAAATTTAGTTACTTATCTTATAGTTAACGAAAAAAACAGTTTTTTCGTTCTCCTGTAAAATTGTGAATTTGCAGATTTGCACTATTTGAATATACCCCTCGATATAAAAGTGTATATTTATTTAACACTTTCTCAGATTATTTTTAAAAAGTTAATTTTCAAACTGTCATAATTCACACACTTCATGTGCTAGAGCTACGTAGTTTAGGTAATATAAAAGCCCAGTATGTCCTCTATAAACAAAAGCGCATTTAAAAAAAAGTCGGTTCTTAAAATAAGTTTTTAGTATATGAGCTCTAAATCCATTATAAATCGGAAGAATATATACAATTTGAAAGGTATTTTCAGTAGCTTTTGTTAAATACTATAAAAGTTAATATCGAAAATTATACAGTATTAATTTAGAACTTTATACTAAATTAATACTGTATAATTTTTGAAAAAAAAAACCCATAGCTCTCAAACTGTAAGAGATCACACCAAAATCTTTATATAAGAATTATTTGATTTAGACATACTATTACACATATAACAGTTGATATCGGAAGTTAATTACTAAAATGAATTTATGTCGTTTCTATTATAATTTCAATCGTTGTTTTGTTCATCATATAAACGCGATATTGACATCACTCATTAATAGATGTTTCTTTTTTTGACGTATTCATTTTAATTTTTTCATTGTCGCATCGATTGGCTTGTAAATTATTTGGTAAGTTTGTTATTATTTTTGTTTTATTTATTAATAACAGTACTTGGTAACACACATATTTGATGTGGTAACATGGACTTAGATGAAATGCTGATTGAGGAATGTAGCTGCCGTTTCAAATGTAGCTGCCGTCTCCAAAATAATTAACTAGCTGACTACATGGCGACGATTGCAGCCAACGACTTTTGTAATCGCTCGGTGAATGTGTGTATATAAAATTCTTTAAACAAAATAAATACGAATTATAGTGTCTATGCAAAATATCAAAACAAATCGAAAACTATCCTCCAAACAGAATTAAGCACAAACAATTATTCAGTTTTATCGTTTTTTTTTTACTTCCCATGATTTTTTTGTTGCTTTTTTAGCTACTAAAGAGGAAAATTATGAAAAGGAGATTCAAACAAATCTCTATTTTTTTCTCAATTGGAACAAATCGAGAAAATTTATATCAATTAGCTATTTATTGGTAAAAATCTAAGTGAAATTTTTTATAAAAAAACCGGAAATATTTTGTGAAAAAAGCCTCAATTTGACTTACATATATTTATAAATCAAAATAGAATTTCTGGTAAAAAAAAACAAAAAAACAATTAAGAGTGTTATATTCGGCTGTGCCGAATCTTATATACCCACCATCAAGTTGTATTGAATTTAGAAACATATCTCATATATCTACGAGGGTGCAGCAAATTCAAAACTTGGGCCAAATTTGAAAAAAGTTGTTACGCTAGTTGGTATTGTTAGTAAAATATTTGGAATAACTTCGGTTGCAGTAGCTTAATAGTTCAACATTCAAAAGTGTGTAAGTGGTTTCCCTAGTATTTATTTACTTTGAAAAAAATTCGTTATAGTTACCCGGTATGGTTTTACATTAATAATTTGTTAAATACTTTTCTTTTAGCTTAATATTTAGTTAGGATAAATAAGTTGATAGTAATACGACAGGTCCATATATTTTGCTAGGAGTTCCTAATGCATCTACCATATACATAATCTTAATATGCTGCTTGTACCTCCGAATCTTTTTGATTGTAGATATAACAAGTAAGAGTGTTATATTCGGCTGTGCCGAATCTTATATACCCACCATCAAGTTGTGTTAAATTTAGAAACATATCTCACATATCTACAAGGGTGCAGCTAATTCAATATCTGGACCAAAACTAAAAAAATCGCTAAGCTAATTGGTATTGTTGGTAAAACCTTTGGACTAAATTCGGTTGCCGTAGCTTTATAGTTCAACATTTTAAAATATTCTGGTTTTTTCCCCAGTATGTACTTTGATCAAAAGTCGGTCTCACAACCGGGTATAGTTTTACATTAATAAGTTGTTAAACACTTTTCGTTGTGATTAATATTTAGTTAGGCTAAACACGTTAATAGTAATACGGCATGTCCATATATTTCGTTATGAGTTCCTAGTGCATTCATCATATATAAAGTCTGGGCTGAACATTGATTGATGCCTATATAATTTCATAGGTGCAATCTTAATATAATGAATTTACCTCCAAATCTTTTTGATTGTAGATATAAAAAGGGGATGTTATATATACAAGAACTATAGCCAAATGTTGACCGATTGTTACAAAATTTTACATACTGGCTGGTATTAATATAAAGTTTATTTGTGCAAAATTTAGTGACCATAGCTGACATAGTTTATAATTTAATAGCTTTTAACTGGCGTTTTTGGCATTTTAGTGGTTACCGGGAGCGGTTTTTATATGAAAGCTATTGTCAAAAATGGACCGATTTCATAAAATTTGACATACTGACTGTTCTAAATGTAGTAGTCATAGATTTTACAAATTTTATTCAATTTGTCAGCATAAATGTGATTCCCGGGGTAGGGTTATATGGGAGCTCTAACTAAATATGAACCGATTTTACCCATTTGTAGCACACAATTTCTATAATATATCGAAAATATTATTGCTAAATTTTGTCTCTCTAGCTCTTGTAGTTAAGGAGCTATCGCGCTTTTCTCTGACGGAAAGACGGACATAAACCATGTTTTCTTATTGTATTTTTGTGTTTCTGTAAGTATTTTACATGGGAGCTATGGTCAAATAGTAGCCGATTGCACACTGGCTGGCATTCATATAAGACTTCCTTTTGTAAAATTTTGTTACTGTAGCCCTTTTCGTTAAGGCGCTATCGAGCTTTTATCTGACGGACAGACGGACACAAACCCCCTTTTCTTTTTGTATTTTTGTGTTTCCGTAAGTTTTTTATATGGAAGCTATGGTCAAATGGTGACCGATTGTGACAAGATTTTGCACAATAGTTGGCATTGATATAAGACCTCCTCGTGCTAAATTTAGTGGTTATATCTGTTATAGTTTTAGATTTATTGGCATTTAAGTGTATTTTAGGTGAAATTTTGGCTGTTTCCGTAAGTTTTTTGTATGGGAGCTATGACTAAATGTCAACCGATTTTGATGAAATTTCATATGTTGCCTAGGGCTTATACAAAACTTCTATATACCAAATTTTATTATCATCATATCAAATAAGCGATTAGCGTAGGCGAGGTTATACGGGAGCTATGATCAAATATTAACCGATTTTGCTTAATTTCAATCCCAAATTTTCTGATATGAAGAATGTTTTTACTAAGTTTCATTGAGCTAGCTCCTTTCGTTTAGGCGTTATCGTGATTTCAACAGACAGACAGACGGACATCGCTCAATCGTCTTAGAATTTCATAAAGATTCAGAATATATATCGTTTTTGATTTTTGGGCCAATATTAAGGAAATTGCAAACGGAACGACAATCTCAATATACCCCCCATTCTTTTTGATGATGGGTATAATAAAAAAAAAAACAGAAAATCGCTAAAAAGGCTTTAAATCAAGAAATACAGTTTTACTTCTAGGAAAATACAATTTTTTGTAAAATATATAAGTCCCAGTTTACATTGTACAACTTTTGTCGTTGCAATTCTTAGTTTGTGGGAAAATAGGGGGAGTAAAAATACTAGGGGAAGAGAGAAACTAAAAGTAGTACACATATCCATGTACTCTTGCAATTCGTTTATTCCCCAATTCGTAATTTTAATCGTGAAGTTAGCTGCAAGTATATTTTGACACTTGTTTTATTTTCTTATTCATGAGTGCTCACGTTCAAGTGGCTTTATTTTCAATTGAATTAAATATAAAATTAATACATTCAATAAACTCACTTATTAATTGGTATTTATCAATATCCATTTCGAAAACAATTTCTTTTACACGAAAAATACTTGTTTGAGCACAAATGTATTGTTTTTTTTTACCACACGAATATATGTAAAAAAGAAAATGTCAAAAATTATGTACCTATGCATACGTCAATAAAAAATATCGGCGACAAAAATCGTACAATTTAAACGCAAATACAATTTTAAAGAAAGAACGACAAAAATCGCAGCGATAAAGATTGTACAATGTAAACTGGGACTAAAACAATTTATATTCTGTTAAACAGTCCTCAAACCGAGCAAATGATCTTTATATCAAATCGGATTTATTTCTGAGTCAAACAAATTTTTTTATAAAAAATCTTAATAAACAAAAATAAAGTAGAAAATCTAAAAATATATGAAATTTTCGATACTTCGTTAAAAAGAAAATGAGAAAAAAAGATAAAATTTTGCTAAAATATATAAAATTATCGATAGTTTGTTAAACAGTCCCAAACCGAGAAAATTATGTTTTTTTGAAATCGCAACTATTTCTGGGTAAAAAATATTTTATTGTGAAATATCTTTAAAGACGATCTTTGGCTGTATCACTATATGTCCATGTCATTTCTATAGCTTGGTTCGTCTTTAAGCTTTAAATAGTTCTCAATTTCTGTGAGAACCTCTTCATTGGCTCTAAACTTGAATGAGCATTCTTTTGAGTTCTGAGAACAGAAAAAAATCGCTGAAAGTGAAATCTGAAGAATATGGCAATTGGATGCCCATTTCATCGAATTTTGAAAATTGTTTTAATATTTTTTTTATCCAAACTAATGCAGCCACCTTAATATGAATAAAAAGATATAAGGATGAAAATATAGATATAAATTTATATGGATAGTTTTTTTTTTCTTCATATGAAAAAACTTTAACGAAATATTTTGTTGCTTCCAAATATAAACTCACTTACATATGAGCATTTCATATATGTCGCACTGAATCAAAATTTCAAACGATTGTCACCAAATTTTAAAGGTATACAAATGTTTATTAAATAAGCCAGGGGCCAAATAGCCAAATTCGACATCGATCGAAAACTCAATCTTTTAAGCAAATATTTTGTAACATACCTTAGGGATTTTTAATAATAATTTATTTTGCAAAAAGTTTAATGAAATTTAATTTCTAAACAAATCCGTTTGTTACTCAAAACATTTAGTGTAAATTAAATTCTTTTATTGCCAGGAAACTTTTGACAAATATTTAAGTTACAATGTAGTAAGCCTTATATTATAATGCTATATATTATATAGATTATCCTAAAACTATGCTACAAAAATATCTTATATTTTGATCTATATAGAATGTGGCGATTTTTCTACAGATCTTAGCCTTATAGAAAAATTTTCTTAAAAGCTGTGGATTTCTCTTAAAATGCCCATATCTCTCCTTATATATATTTCATTTTCTATAAATCTCTAAACTGAAAATGAATTCATTCTTTGGCTAAATACGTGACATGAAATTGATTATAGGGAATAGTGTTCAATACATTCAGATAAAGATAGACAGAAAGACAGACACAGCTCGACAAAGGACATAAATATTGAACAACAACTATTCGAAAGTCTAAATACATGAATAAGATTTTGAAGGAAAACGAAAAAATACTATGTTTTTTTGCAAATCTTAATAATTGACACTAGAATTTTTTCTATTTCTCTTCAAAGATTGTTTTTTCTTTTTGTTTTGGTGTTAACGTTTTTCTGCCAAATTCAAATATTACTTCAAAGTAATTTCTGTATTCAGGGAATTGGAAATTTGTTGAATGTCATGCTATACATATATAGTTTTAATCCTGTCTTGACATTTTCATATAAGGATGTATCAGTTGTGTGTGAAAATTACTGCCTTGAAAGTTAAGAAAGTTTTCTAAAGAAAGTTTTTGTGTTATCAATAAATTTTCTATAGAACATTTTTGAGTAAATAAAAAATTTTCGGCAGAAAATTTTTTATTAACTCATTATTAACATATAAAAAATATAGAAAATTCGTTATAAAAAATTTTTCGGTTATAAATTTTTCTATAGAAAATTTTTTGATATAAAAAATTTTTGTATACATAATTTTTGAAAAATTTACAATAAAAATAAGAAATTTTTAAAAAATTACCTATAACAAATTTCTTATAAAAATAAGAAATTTTATACAAATAAGAAATTTTTAAAAAATTTTCTAAATAATTCTATAAAAATAAGAAATTTTTGAAAATCTCCTATAAAAATGAAAAATGTACTTGAAATATGAAAAAAAAAATTTTTCTGCATAAAAATTTGCGTTATAAAAAATGTATCTCCAGAAAAACTTTTTTATAAGAAATTTTTTTATATAGAAAATTTTTTGATATAAAAAATTTTGTATACATAATTTTTGAAAAATTTACAATATAAATAAGAAATTGTTGAAAAATTTCCTATAAAAATAAGAATTTTTTGAAAGATTTCCTATAGAAATAAGGAACTTTTGAAAAATTTCCTATAAAAATAAGAAACTTTTGAAAAATTTCCTATAATAAATTTCTTATAATAATAAGAAATTTTTATACAAATAAGAAATTTTTAAAAAATTTTCTAAATAATTCTATAAAAATAAGAAATTTTTGAAAATCTCCTATAAAAATTAAAAATGTACTAAAAATATGAAATTTTTTGCAAAATTCCCATAAAATTTTTATTTTTTGTTTTTTCCCGTTATAAAAAAAAATTTTCTATACAAAATTTTGAAAAATAAGAAATTTTTGAAAAATTTTCTTTAAAAATAAGAAATTTTTTATACAAATAAGAAATTTTTGAAAATTTTTTTATAAAAATAAAAATAAAAAAATAAGAAATTTAAAAAAATCTTTAGATATAAGAAATTGTTTTAAAAAATTCCAATAAAATTAAATAACTACCTATAAAAATAAAAAATGTTTGAAAAATATCTTATAAAAATATGAAATTTTTTGAAAAAGTCTTATAGAAATTAGAAATTTTTAAAAAATTTTACATAGAATATTTTTCGTTATAAAAAGTTTTTTGTATAAAAAATTTCCAACAAAAATAAGAAATTTTTGAAAAATTTCTTATAAAAACAGAAAATTTTTTAAAAATTTCCTATAAAAATAGAAATTTTTTAAAAATTTTCTACAAAAATAAGAATTTTTTGAACTTGAACTTCAAGAATTTCATATAAGAATAAGAAAATTTAAAAAAATTGTTTATACAAACAAATTTTTGAAAAATTTCCCATAAAAAAAAAGAAATTTATGAAAAACTTTCCATAAAAATAAGAATTTTTTGAAAAATTTCCTATAAAAATAAAAAATGTTTGAAAAATTTCCTAAAAAATAAGAAATTTTTTAAAAATTTCCTATAAAAATAAGACATTTTTGAAAAATTTCCTATAAAAATAAGAAATTTTTGAAAATTTTCTTATAAAAATAAAAAATTTTTGAAAAATTTCTGTTGATTAAAAGTTATTACTTTATTTTTGGTGGTCACCCTGTGCTAACACCTCCTACCTAATAATGCTTGTCTTTCAACAATTGTTTGCATCATAATCATATTGAACATATGCACCCATTGTAAGAAAAGTAATATATCAAAAAATAGTAAGTATGAAACAAATTTTGATTTCAAGACTTTTTAATTTAATCGAGATGTTATGCTCGGTTTAGTGTAAAAGACCATCTTGATTAATTTTTAGTTATTTAAACTAAATAATAATTAATTAAATAATACATAAAGTTTTTCCCTCAATGCCTAAAAACTTAAAATTTTGAGTTATTTAACTCTTGCAGCAAATCGGTCTTATATCATGGTGTATATTTTGTGTAAATGCTATTTACAGATTTTGTTGTCTGCACTCGAACGCTTCGATAAATTTGATGAGATTTTATTTTCTTTGTATTGTAATACATTTCATCTGTTTGTATTACTTTTGTGTATTTTTTAAGTTTTATCCTACGATTTCTTCCAATTTTGACCTCAAACACCCTCCGATCCTCCCTCAATATCCGAAGTTAGAAAGGTAGTTTTTTTTTTTGCTGCAACAGCTTATTCCTTATTTAAGAAAAATAAAGACTTAAATCGTAGATTTTTTTATTGGATATATAGAAAATTGCAGAAATGAAGGTAGAAAAAGAGATTTTTTACTTCTTCCACAAAACTTACAATATTACCAACAAAATTGTTCATTTTTCGTTCGTTTCGTTTGTTATATCCTGTAGAGTTTGATATCGTTTTTGCTTTTATTTTCTCGACTGCGTCTTATTTTGTTGTTATTATTACTTGTACATAGTTTAATCTTGTTGCTTTTTATTTTGTATTGAAAAATTCTTTTTAATTTTTTATTTATAAGTAACTGTGTAACTTAGGGGATCCCCTGGAAAAATTTCAATAAAAAAAATTTCAATCAAAAATAAAAATTTACATCAAAAAATTTCTTTAAGACAATTTTTTATTAAAAAAAAATTCTGTAAGAAAATTTGAATAGATTTTTTTATTATTCGAAAAGATGTAATAATATCCTAGGTCACTCTTTTATAAAAATGTATATTTCATTTATCCTCAAGTAGGTGTAGCAATTGCATTTTTGCTCTATTTCTTCCAACTCCCTACACCCCAATATCCTTTTCAACGTTTGAGCAAATGTGAAAACGTAACAACATGTTACCTGTAATAAACTGTTAAATCAATATAAGTGGAAAGAAAAGAACTACTCCTACATATATTTAACCGTATTGCGAAAAAATATAAACTTTATCGGAAAATCGGGGTAAAAACTAGTAAATATTAACGTAAATATATTATTTTGTTTGATGACGATGGAATTTGTTGTTATTATTACAGCAATTGGTTAGTCTTCATAACTGCAACATTCTGTCAGTTGTTTATGTTATTGACATTCGAAGAAAAAATATAAAAAATTATTGAAAAAATATAAAATACTATTTCTCCTTTTTCAAGTGGTAGAAAATAAAGATTTGTTCAGCTTGACATATTATTTCAATTATGTTATTACCTTAATATTTTCTACTTAAATTATATAGAAAAGCGTTTAAATATTTAATCTCATGGAGGGAATTAAAAACCTGTATAACTGATATGTATATTTCTAAATCATTTCCTTTTAAAATAAACAATATTTGCTGAATTTCGTATTAAAATAAGAAAATTTTCGAAAAATTTCCTATAAAAAGAAGAAATTTTTGAAAAATTTCCTATAAAAATATGAAATTTTTGAAAAATTTCCTATAAAAATAAGAAATTTTTGAAAAATTTCCTATAAAAATAAGAAATTTTTGAAAAATTTCCTATAAAAATAAGAAATTTTTGAAAAATTTCCTATAAAAATAAGAAATTTTTGAAAAATTTCCTATAAAAATAAGAAATTTTTAAAAAATTTCCTATAAAAATAAGAAATTTTTGAAAAACTTCCTATTAAAATAAGACATTTTTTAAAAATTTTCTATAAAAATAAGAAATTTTTAAAAAGTTTGCTACAAAAATAAGAAATTTTTAAAAAATTTGCTACAAAAATAAGAAATTTTTAAAAAATTTGCTACAAAAATATGAAATTTTTGAAAAATTTCTTACAAAAATAAGAAATTTTTGAAAAATTTCATATAAAAATAATAAATTTTTGAAAAATTTCTTGCAAAAATAAGAAATTTTTGAAAAATTTCTTACAAAAATAAGAAATTTTTAAAAATTTCTTATAAAAATAAGAAATTTTTGAAAAATTTCCTATTAAAATAAGAAATTTGGAAAAATTTCCTACAAAAATAAGAATTTTTGAAAAATTTCCTATAAAAATAAGAAATTTTTGAAAAATTTCCTATAAAAATAAGAAATTTTCGAAAAATTTCCTATAAAAATAAGAAATTTTTGAAAAATTTCCTATAAAAATAATAAATTTTTAAAAAATTTCCTATAAAACTAAGAAATTTTGGAAAAAATTTTTATAAAAATAAGAAATTTTTGATAAATTTCCTATAAAAATAAGAAAATTTTAAAAAATTTAATACAAAAATAAGAAATTTTTAAAAAATTTAATACAAAAATAAGAAATTTTTGAAATATTTCCTATAAAAATAAGTAATTTTTGAAAAATTTACTATAAAAATAACAAATTTTTTAAAAATTTCCTATAAAAATAAGAAAATTTTAAAAAATTTAAAAAAAAATAAGAAATTTTTGGAAAATTTCATACAAAATAAGAAATTTTTGAAAAATTTCCTATAAAAATAAGAAATTTTTGAAAAATTTCCTATAAAAATAAGAAATTTTTGAAAAATTTCCTATAAAAATAAGAAACTTTTGAAAAATTTCCTATAAAAATAAGAAATTTTTGAAAAATTTCCTATAAAAATAAGATATTTTTGAAAAATTTCCTATAAAAATAAGAAATTTTTGTAAAATTTCCTATAAAAATAAGAAATTTTTAAAAAATTTCCTATAAAAATAAGAATTTTTTGAAAAATTTCCTATAAAAATAAGTAATTTTTGAAAAATTTCCTACAAAACTAAGACATTTTTGAAAAATTTCCTATAAAAATAGGAAATTTTTGAAAAATTTGCTATAAAAATAGAAAATTTTTGAAAAATTTCCTATAAAAATAGGAAATTTTTGAAAAATTTCTTAAAAAATAAGAAACCTTTGAAAAATTTCCTATAAAAATACGAAAATTTTGAAAAATTTCCTATAAAAATAAGAAATTTTTAAGAAATTTCCAATAAAAATTAATACTTTTTTAAGAATTTCCTATAAAAATAAGAAAATTTTGGAAAATTTCCTATGAAATTATGAAACTTTTGAAAAATATTCTATAAGGATAAGAAAGTTTGGAAAATTTTCATTTAAAAATAAGAAAATTTTGAAAATTTTTAAAAATTTCCTATAAAATTTCTTATAAAAGTATTTTTGAAAAACTTTCTATAAAAATAAGATATTTTTAAAAAATCTCCTATAAAAATAAGCATTTTTTTAGAAATTTCCAATAAAGATAAATATATTTATTTATATAGGATATTTTGACTTCCTATAAAATCAGAAAAAAAATGAAAAATTTCCTATAAAAATATAAAATTTTAAAGAATAAAAAAATTTCCCAAAAAAAAAAAAATAAGAAATTTTTTTAAAAATTTCCTATAAAAAAAAAAGAAATTTTTGAAAAATTTCCTATAAAAATTAAAAATTTTTGAAATATACTAATAAAAATAAAAAAAATTTTTAAAAATATAAAAATAAGAAATTTTTAAAAAATTTCATGTAAAAATAAGAAATTTTGAAAAAATTTCGTGTAAAATTAAAAAAATTCATATAAAAATAAGAAATTTTCTATTAAGATGAGAAACTTGCTTATTTTTTTAAGAAATAATTAAAAAAGTTGCAATTTTTTAAGGAAATTCATCAAAGATTTCCCCTCTTTTTTAGAGGATTTTTAAAAATTTCTCATTATTTTTAATTTTTAAAAATTTCTTATATTTATAGGAAATTTTTCAAAAATATTTAATTTTTTATTGAACACTTTTCAAAAAATCCTTATTTTTTTTTTTAAATTATTAAAACATTTCTTAATTTCTTCAAAAAAAATTATTTTTTAAGAAATGTTTTAAATATGTCTTATTTTTATAGGAGTTTTTAAAAAATTTCTTATTTTAAAGGAAATTTTAAAAATTTTTTTATTTTAAAGCAAATTTTTAAAAAATTTCTTATTCTTTTAAGAAATTTTTGAAAATTACTTATTTTTAAGACATTTTTCAAAAGTTTCTTATTTTATTGAAAATTTTTCAAAAATTTCCTATTTTTTTAAGAAATTTTTCAAAAATGTCTTGTTTGTATAGGAAATTTTTAAAAAATTTATTTTTTGTACGAAATTTTTGAAAACTTCTACTTTTTTGAAAGAAATTTTCTAATTTTTTTTAAGAAATTTATCACGAATTTCTTATTTTTTAAGAAATCTTTTAACATTTTTTTATTTTTATAAGAATCTTTTTAAAAATTTCTTATCTTTTTAAGAAATTGTTCAAAAATGTTTTATTTTTATTGGAAATTTTTCAAAAATTACTTATTTTTATACAAAATTTTTAAAAAATTCTTATTTTATAAGAAATATTCCAAAAATTTCTTTTTTTTATAGTAAATTTTTCCAAAATTTCTGATTTTTATAAGAAAAGCTTCCTATAAAAATAAAAAAATTTTGAAAAACTTTTTTTATAATATTAGATATTTTTCTAAAACTTGAAAAATATCTATTTTTTTTAGAAAATTTTTCAATTTTTTTTTTTTTTATTTTTATAGGAAGTTTTTCTTTCAAAATTTTTTCAAAAATTTCTTATTTTTTTTTAGAGATTTTTTAAAAATGTCTTATTTTTATAGGAAATTTTTCAAAAATTTCTTATTAGTAAAGGAAATTTTTCAAAAATTTGTTATTTCTTTTGAGAAACTTTTTTGAAATTTCTTATTTTTTAAGATTTTTTTTTAAATTTTCATAAATTTCTTATTTTTTTTAAGAAATTTTACAAAAATTTTTTATTTTATTGACAAATTTTTCAAAAGTTTCTTATATTTTTAAGAAATTTTTCAAAAAAAAATTGTAAGAATTTTTTCAAAAATTTTTTATTTTTATGGAAAATTTTCAAAAACTTCTTATTTTTATAGGAAATTTTTAAAAATTTCTTATTTTTATAGAAATTTTTCAAAAATTTCTTATTTTTATAGGAAATTTTCAAAAATTTCTTATTATTATAAGAAAAGTTAAAAAACGCTTGTTTTTCAGAAAATTTTTCGACAATGTTTTAATTTTATATGAAATTGTTCAAAAAACTTCTTATGTTTATATGAAAAAGAAATGTTTGAAAAATCATATTGTAGTCCAATACTACATTATATTTATCGTTGTTTTTATACAAATATTTGAATATATTTCTGTTAATTTTTATAATCAATCCACAAGGATTTAAAGTTCCAGCCCCTATATTTTACAATTTTAGATTTTAAATAACAATTTCAAAAAATTTGTATGAAATGTTTGAACTAAAATTAATCTTTTCTTCCTAAAATCTAATAACTGATATTTCCATCATCTTTTAAATATAACCAAAAATTTACTAGTGTTTCTCTAGCATTACTAAAATGCACACTAGGCATGACATAGTGATGTATGAAAATTTTTAAAACCACTTTTTTAAGTATTCCCGCCTCTTATTTTGTTAGGATTGGAAAAATAATGTATATGCCAAAAAATAGCGGAGTTTGGAAAAGGGGAAATAGCGCCTCATCGAGGTCAAAGTTCGAGGTTAATGTAAAAAAATGCATAAAATGTCCAATAACTGCCGCGGAGTCGCTCCTACTGTAGTAAAATGTAAGACTTACCCCCCTTTGTTTTCCCTCCCCAACATTTTTGTGGAACATGATTTTACCCTATCTCCGCTCCTTAAGGGGCTTGCCCTACAAAAGTTAGTTTTTTATAAATTTTGCCCCCATCGCCCCAACAAGTTTCTGGGCGCCTCTGGAGGATTAAAATGTATGACAACCCCCATTGATTTTTCCTTCCCAACATTTTTGTAGAACATACTAACATTTTATCTGTGCTTCTTAGGGTACCTTCCTTTAAAATGAAGATTTAAGGAGTTTGCTCCCCTCCTTCTTACTACTTTCAGGCCGCCTCTGGCGGGTTAAAATGTATGGTGAACCCCAATTTATTTTTTCTCCCCAACATTTTTGTTAAACATACTAATCTTCTATCCTTGCTCCTTAGGGTACCTTCCCTTTAAATAAAGTTTACAAATTTGCCGCTCTCATTGTAACTACTTTCATAACGCCTCTGGAGGATCCAAATGTATGACATACCCCCCTTAATTTTTTCTCTCTAACATTTTTGTAGAATAAATTAACCTTCTATATCTGCTCCTTAGGGTATTTCTTAGGGTACCTCATACAGAAATATTTTTTTTTAAATAAATTTGTTCCAAATTTTTCTGAGGTTTTCCCATATAAAAAAAAAATGTTTTTATATGTCTTTTATTTTTTATAATTTTGAGTTAAATTTCTATATTATTTTAGTCTATTAATTTGTTTTTTAAATAAAATGGATATTTTTTCCTATTTTCGGCAACGACTTGCAGTAGAAATACTTTTTCTTCCTCGTTTCGGCACAAAATATTGTTGTAGTCCTCTATTAGTTTTACGCCTCTTTCGGCAGTATCATTGACAACATGTAAATTTCGCAGAGTTTTTAGGGCTTCTTGGTAGTCTTCACGCTTTTCCCAAGTTCCTGGATCACTATCAAGAAAACTTTTTGATAGTCCGAGGCGTGTAAACATTCTTCCTGTGTATGGTGTCACAAAATGACTTAAATTTTTCTCCATGAACCTTTCATTAAGGTCTTTTAGTGTCACCAAAATTCTTTTATCACTTTTGAGGCCACACAAATTTACTGAAGGAAAATTTATTTTATGCTCTTCAGCCTCGCTTTCTTCATCACACGATTCTTCAATGTCACTGCCCGACAGTTCTTCTGCGTATTTCTCTTTATCTTTTTCAAATGACCGAATTGCATCAGCCATTTTTCGCTTGGTATCAAGGGGTACATTGTTATCGAATAATGCAAAAGCAACAGCTTCACAACTAAGGTACCAGAGATGTCCACAGAATTTCTTTACTAACTGACGTGAAACTATCCCATCAACTGAAGCATAGTGGTAAATCGCTTTTAAAAAGTTCAAGTCATTATTTGGGGCTTCTACTGCTTTTGTAGCACTAAACCAAGCTTTAATATAAAGGGTTAGGATAAAAACCGTCACATCGCGAAGTCCATTCAGTTCATTTTCGTCGAAGAAGAGAAATTCTCGGAATAAAAACATTTTTACGCAGTATATGCCTTTGGCCATCCATCGAGCATGACTTGTAGGTCTCGGTTGGCTAAATTTATAATCGGGAATATTTACACCAAGGAACAGCAGCACGATTTGTAAAAATTCCTTGTAGTCGCTTCTGGGTTGTTTTTCGTTTAATTGAGCTAAACAAAATGATTTGGTATCAATTTGAACTTCGGGCGGTATTTTTGCTGCAACTTCATCATCTTTAATACCTGAACTATATTGTTTTTCTTTAATATTTTCCCACTGCTCTTTAAAACGTGCAAATATTGGAACCCCTGGTCCAGACATTTTTCCAAATTTCGCTTCAAACACTTCCTTTATTTGCAGCTCATAAATATGACGTCTGCATGGAAGATAAAGAAGATCTCGTTCCAGTAATTGCTCAAGCAATAAAGACGCACCTTGGAATTTGCCAGTATTCGTTGAAGTGGTGTCGAAAGAAATAGCTTGAATGCGGTGAGAGATTTTCCATTCAAGTAGAAGTGCGTAAATTGCCTCCGAAATGCGCTTGCCTTTTCCTTTACCTGACCTTATCTTTGGTACACCCAGGAGCTGCTCGTTACCATCATATGTTAGAACAACAGGAAGTCGTTCAATCTTTTTTCCACCGCCTTCAAAGTCCACCAACATTTTTCCATCCCAGTGCAAATTCAAACATTTTGCCTCAGCCAACTACAAAAGAATACATTTTTACACTGATTTAAACAACTACTCCATATTATAGAAATATATAAAATTACATACCTTCGGATTTACTTTCAAGAATTCTGTTATTTGCTGCCGATTTTGTGTCCGTGCTTCTCGAAGAGTTGTTCTATTTATGATATACTTTCTTACGTCAAGTTGAAAAGCATGAGCTGCAGCAATCAATATACGAATAGCTGCAATATCTGATATCTTGCATCTATCCAAAACAGCGACTAGATCCGGAGTAATACATTTTATGGATCCTCTTGTACCCTTGGGTAATTGCTTAGACAGTTCCGATTCATCAGCATCCTGCTGATTGTCTGATACAGTCGATTCGGCAGATGAATAATCAAGTACTTTAATTATATAGAACACATTGTAAATATTGAAGTCTAAAATAAAAGTAATAATGTACTTACCAGCTGTTGCGATTTCGTTGTGAACTTTTGCACGCTTTTTCCGTTCTTCATCCTCCTTTTCTCTTTCCGCTCTCCTTTTGCTTCGTGTAGCAAGAACTTTGTCAACTCCTAGCATACATCCTGGACGTCCCTTCTGCCGTTGCTGTTGTAAAAATAAAACATCTTCCGGATCGCTTAACATGTTAAGAGCATTTGCATGAGCTATATCAAAAAGGTCATCCAATTGCTCGACAAAATTAGTTTCCTTTTCAATTTGTGTTGCTCCGCCTCTTACAGTATTTTTTTGTAGTGTTTTCCATTCAGCTACCAACGACTGCACTTGTGCCTTTACTTTGTCTCTTTTTTTTGTCGGGATGAATGCTTGACGCCAAAATATCATGACTGTGTCAGTTACCAAGTATGCACTTTCATCCGAACTTATTTTACGCTTTCCAGTCCCATAAAAATACATCTTAAGTACTTGTTTTCTTGATGGCAATTTCGTTCCCAATATATTTGAGCATGGTTGTCCTATTAAAAATAGTTCAGTACTTGATCTCAAACTTTTTGCAATGCCAGTCGATGTTGACGCCATTTTATTTAAAAATGATTAAAAAACAATACGCGAATTTATATCACAATCACTTTTCCCTTTTTAATACCGAACAAACAAAGACCGACTTTTTCAACCGTTTTCTTGATCTTCCATTCAAGTAGAACAAAGACCGACTTTTTGTCTTAACTAAAGGTTCAACTATTACTTACTATAAGTAAGCACAATTTGGACAAAATTAATTTAAAAAAAATGTATGGTCCTTAAATTTGGTGGGAAAAAATTAATGGTCGGTCATACATTTGACTACTCTAAAGTTGCAAAATAAAAAATTTTGGACGAGGTAGCAAATTTATGTAACGTTGTTAAAAGGGAAGTAACCTAGGAGCAGATATGAAAGGTTGGTGTCGTTCACAAAAATATTGTGTGAGAAAAACCAGTGGTCGATCATACATTTGATTCTCCAGAGAAGCTCTGAAAGTAGTTAGAGCATGGGGTGTAAAATTTGTGATCTTTATCTGAACGAGAAGTACCCTAAGGAGCAGAGATAGAAATTTAATATGTTTTACAAAAATGTTTGAGAGAAAAAATTAAGGGGGGTACGTCATACATTTCGATCCTCCAGAGGCGTCATGAAAGTAGTTACCACGAGAGGGGCAAAGTTTTAAACTTTATTTGAAGGGAAGGTACCCTAAGGAGCAAGGGTAGAAGGTTAGTATGTTCTACAAAAATGTTCGGGGAGAAAAAATTAATTGGGGTTCACCATACATTTTAATCCACCAGAGCCGGCCTGAAAGTAGTTAGAAGGAGGGGGGCAAAATCCGAAAATCTTCATTTTAAAGGAAGGTACCCTAAGGAGCAGGGATAGAAGGTAAGTATGTTCTACAAAAATGTTTGGGAGAAAAAATAAATGGGGGTTCACCATACATTTGAATCCACCAGAGCCGGCCTGAAAGTAGTTAGAAGAAGGGTGGCAAAATCCGAAAATCTTAATTTGAAGGGAAGGTACCCTAAGTAGCAGAGATAAAATGTTAGTATGTTCTACAAAAATGTTGGGAAGGAAAAATCAATAGAGGTTGTCATGCATTTTAATCCTCCAGAGGCGCCCAGAAACTTGTTGGGGCGATGGGGGCAAAATTTATAAAAAACTAACTTTTGTAGGGCAAGTCCCTTAAGGATCGGAGATGGGGTAAAATCATGTTCCACAAAAATGTTTGGGAGGGAAAATTAAGGGTGGTAAGTCTTACATTTTACCACGGTAGGGGCGACTCCGTGGCAGTTATAGGACATTTTATGCTTTTTTTCACTTTTACCTCGAACTTTGACCTCGATGAGGCGCCATTTCCCCTTTTCCAAACTCCGCCATTTTTTGGCATATGCATTTTTTTCCCAATCCTAACAAAATAAGAGGCGGGAATACATAAAAATCAAAAAGTCGTTCACTATGTCATACCTAATGCACACTTTTGTTGTTGTTTATTTCCAGCTTCTATTTAAAACTCTAAACTCAAAATTGAAAAACTTTTAAACATTTTAATATTTTCTTTTTTCTCACACAAAACAAAATTTGTGTAAAAAATCATAATAGAAAACTGATTTTAAACTAATACCATTTGATGCTAGAAAGTTGTAGTTATTTTTGGGGAGGAGGTAAAAAGGTTGCTCCTCCTTAATGAAACCAAAGAAATAAAAACATGAAAAGCAATTGAGAAAATTTAAATAAACTTAAGACTAGAGGCTAATGTGAAATAAAATCCAAGCCGTATAAATGTTTTGAACATTTTTAGTGTTTTATGAATTTATCCGCAAACATAATAAGGACGAAGATTTAAAGTTTAACAGACAGGATCTGTTTGACATCACTGTTACAAGATAAAACGATCATTCTAACGATCGAAAAGTAAATGCATTGCCTTGTCTTTTGTTGGTCCTTGACAAATTTGATAACCTTAGAATTTCCTTAGTTTAAGTAGCTCCTTTTATTTATCCTTAAAGAAGCCTTAAGCTGAGAATAAAAGAATTTTCTTTAACAGTTAGAGCTTTAGATAGTTATCACTCATTTTATTACCCAAAGTAAGTACTTAAAACTTAATATCATACTTAGCATTTATATAGTTTTATTTAAACAATTATTTTCCTTTATAGTGCCTCACTTTAAGGTATCCTTAAATTCACTGCAACAGCTTATAAAATCTTTTAGTGATTGCATTTTTATATCTTTTTGTTTTTTTTTTACAAATTTGTTTTGTTGACTCTCTGGGTTTTATACAGACTAAATACGTAAAAACTAATAAAAAAAAACTCGAAAATAAAAACAAAAAACGGAAGCTTATTTCTGAAAAATGCGACGACGGATATGCTAAAGGAAATTATTTCACATTAGCACCAACATCATGCTGGTGTTGGTAATATAAAGTCAACATCCAAATTGTATACATAGACTAGCAAATGCTCTTACATGCACCGAGACATGCAGCAGCAGCAGGCAGTCAGACATTTACACTTACTCTCACCTCCCCCCCCTCCTGAAACCTCTTTCTCCATCCCTATCACTCATACTGACTATTTAAGTTTTTTATATAAATATTTTTGCACTTACAACAGTAAGATTATAATAAAATTAAAGTAAACAGAAAAAAATAAAATAATAGAGATATAGAAAAAATATAAAAAAAATACACACATACTTATATAGTAAAGAATAATACTTTGCACAATGCATTTATAGCATTCACACTGTTTTAAAGGATACTTTAGCTAATACATACACATTAAAATTTTTTATTTACATAAACTCATATACAGACGAAGTTCTTTGCATACACAATACACACAAACACACACATAGTCGTTAGCAGATCAGTTTTCCATTCAAGTGGTACAAAACCAGAAAGTTCTCCCTTCTTCTAAAAACAGTCGAGGAATTAGAAAAAGGTACATTAAACATTTAAACATGAAAATTAAATATATTTACTTAAAAAGTTTTATTGCAGTATATTACACTAAGATTCCAGTTTATTACAATTACTTATTATTAAAAAAAAATAGTTTTTTGATAAAATCAAAAATGTGTTGGTGGAGAAACCTTTCCTCGACGCGTTTCGATATTTGGGCTCTTCAGAAGGATTATCACCAATTTTAGACAGAGCGAACTATTTATTACAATAATAAATAATTGTTATAAGTTCTGATCTTAGTGCTATAGTAAAACTTATTAATTAAATGTTTGATACCCCATAACTTTTTAAAAACCCCTTTTTATAGAATATATCGAGAGCCTATATTCAATACCGTCTATGAACCAATTTTTTCAAAATCACTTTTTATTGGGAAACTGTTCTTTATAATAATTACATATTTTTTAATAAAAGTCAGATAAAAGAAATCTATGACACAGTAACTATGGCTTATATATATTGTAGAACAAATATTGACCTCCATATAAATATATTGGATATTAAACAGTTTTTTGTCTTCACTTAAAAATATTATATTTGGTTTATAGTCGGTACTGAATATAGGCTTAAGATATTTAAATATATTGGTTTTGAGAACTGCTGTAGTTTGGTGTTTCTTTTGCATACACAGATCAAATCACAAGATATAATACAGGAGGTAGCCTGACATGTAATGGTTTCAAAATTATCCTTCTTAACCGCTAACTTCCTCAGCAAAATAATGTTAATATGATATAAGAAACTTTCATATCAAAATATTTTCTGTGAGAAACATTTTCATCAAAAAATTCTATGTTGAAAATTTTCTTTCAATATTTTTATATCGAAAAAATTTCTATAAAAATAATGCAATCAAAAAAAAGTTTAATATGGAAAAAATTTATACTATTATTAAATTTATTGTAATGAAAAAAATTGTATATTGAGAATATTTTTTTTAATATTTTTATATCGAAAATTGCATACATAAAATTTTAATGTAGAAAAATTTTCGATAAAAAAATTTTATAATGATAATTTTCTGTAAAAAATTTTAATATCGAAAATTTTCTGTAAAAATTTGTAAATCGAAAATTTTCTATAAAAATTTGTTTATCGAAAATTTTTTTTATAAAAAAAAAAATTTACAAATTATAGATAAAAAAGTTTTTTCTCGAATATTTTCTATAAAAATTTTTTATAACTAAAATTTTTTATAAAAATGTTTATATCGAAATTTTTTTATAAAAATTTGTGTATCAAAAAATTTTTAATGATATATTTTCTATAACAAATTTTTTTTTCTTAATTTTTGTTTAAAAAATTTTCTTTAAAAAGAAAGTGATATTCAAAATTGTCTTTAAAAAATGTTTATACCGAAAATTTTCTATAAAATATTTTTTATTATATCAAAAATTTTATATAAAAAATTTTAAATTGCAGATTATCTATAAAAAAATTTTATATCGAAAAATTTCTACTCAATATTTTTACATCGAAAATTTTCTATAAAAGATTTTTATATCGCAAGTATTCTATAAAAAATGTTCTTAAAAAAGCTGTTACATTAAAAATTTTCTATAAAAGAAATCTATATCACAAATTTTCTATTAAGAATAAAAAAATTTCTATATAAAATTTTTTTACCTTAAATTTTCGATATAAATTTTTATATTAAAAAATGTCTATAAGAATTTTTACATTGAAAAAATTTCTATAAGAATTTTTTCATTGAAAAAATTTTAGAGTAAAATTTTTTTATCACAAAAATTTCAATAAAAATGTTTATATCTTTTATATTTTTATTATATTGAAAATAAAAAAAAAATGTATATCGAAAATTTTCTATAAAAAAATTTATATCAAAAATTTTCTATAAAAAAATTTTATGTCGAAAATTTTTTAATTAAATAAGTTTTACATCACAAATTTTCTAAAACAATCAAAAATATTTCTGTAAAAAATTTTGTATCGAAAATTTTCTATAAAAGAATTTTATATCGAAAATTTTTTGTAAAAAAATTTTATATCAAAAATTTTGTGTAAAAAAAATTTTATATCGAAAATTTTCTATAAAAAAATTTTATATCGAAAATTTTCTATAAAAAAATTTTTATATCGAAAATTTTCTATAAAAAAAATTTTATATCGAAAATTTTCTATAAAAAAATTTTACATATGAAAAAATTTTTTTAACGAAAACTTAATATTAAAAAAAATATCGAAAATTTTATACAAAAACATTTTCTAAAACAATCGAAAAATTTTCTATGAAAAAATTTTATATCGAAAATTTTCTCTAAAAAAAATGAATATCGAAAACTTTCTATAAAAAAATTTTACATATAAAAAAATTTTTTATCGAAAATTTTATATTAAAAAAATATCGAAAGTATCGAAAATTTTCCATAAAAACATTTTTGCATCACAAATTTTCTAAAACAATCGAAAAATTTTCTATGAAAAAATTTTAAAAAAATTTTATATCGAAAAATTTCTCTAAAAAAAATTTTATATCGAAAATTTTCTATAAAAATTTTTTTTATCAAAAATTTTCTATAAAAATATTTTATGTTATAAAAAATATTTTATATCACAAATTTTCTAAAACAATCGTAAAATTTAATTTAAAAAACATTTATATCGTAAATTTTCTATAAAAATTTTTATATCGCAAATTTTCTATAAGCAATCGAAAAATTTATATACAAAATTTGTATACCTTAGATTTTCGATTGAAAAAAATTCAACATAATTTTTATATTCAAAAAAATTTAACAAAAATTTTTATATTAAAGAAATTTTGATTAAAATTTTCTTATCACAAAAATTTCTATAAAAATGTTTCTATATAAATGGATGGCAAATTTTCTATAAACAATTTCTATATCGAAAAATTTCTATACAAATTTATTATATCAAAAATTTTCTATAAAAAATATTTAATATCAAAAATTTTTAATAAAAAAAAAAATCTACTAATAACATATTTTAATAAAATTTTTATATCGAAAATTTTCTAACAAAAAATTAGTATATCAAAAATTGTCTATAAAATGGTATTATATCGAAAATTTTCTAGGAAAAATTGGAATATTTATATACATAATTTTTATATCTAAAATTTTCGATAAAAATTTTTATGTCGGAAAAACTTCTATAAAAATTTTTACATTCAAAAAATTTCAATTAAAATTTTGTTTAAATGAAAGATTTCTAAAAACTGAATGCCGAAAAATTTTTTATAAAAAATTATTATATGACAAATTTTCTATAAACTATTTTAATATCGATAAATGTTTATATAAAATTATTATATCAAAAATTTTGTATAAAAAATTTGTATATCAAAAACTTTCTATAAAAAGATTTTATGGTAAAATTTTCTACAAAAAATTTTATATCGAATATTTTTGTATAAAAAATTTTTTAAATAAATATGGATTTCAAAAATTTTATGTCGAAGATTGTCTTTAACAAATTTATACATCGAAAATTTTCTATGAAAAAATTTTGTATCGAAAAATTTCTTTACAAAATTTTTATATCGAAAAATTTCTATACAAAATTTTTATATCGAAAAATTTCTATACAAATTTTTGTATCGCAAAAATTTCTTTATCAAAAAAAATTCTATACAAATTTTTATATCGATAAATATTTTTTTATCGTAAAAATTCTATAAATAGTTTTATGTTAAAAATTGTTGAAAAGCATTTTTTTATCGCAAAATTTTCTATAAAAAAAAAAATTTGTATTGAAAAATTGCTACAAAAGCTTTTAATATTGAAAATTTTCTATGAACAAATTTTCTTAAAAAAAATTTGTGCAAAAATTTTCTAGCATAAAATTTGAACGCAAATTATCGATAGAAATTTTTGTATTGAAAAATATCTATAAAATTTTTATTTAAAAAAATCTTTATAATAAAAATTTTGTATATCGAAATTTGTATAAAAATTTTGATATCGAAAAAAATTCTATAAATGTTCTTATATCGAAAAAATTTCTTTAAAAATGTTTATATCGAGAAAAATTTTGTAAAAATTCTATAAAAAATTTTATATTGAAAAAATTTTGATAAATATTTCTGTATGGCAAAATTTTCTATAAAAACTGTTTATATTGAAAATATTATATACAAATATTTTATATCAAAAGTTTTTAATATTTTATTTTGTATCGTAAATTTTCGATAAAAACTTTTACTTCAAAAAAGCTTTTATGAAATTTTTATATCGAATTTGTAAAAAAATTTTATACAAAAAGTATTCTATAAAAAATTTACATATCGAATAAATTCATATTAAGATTTGCCATAAATTCAAGATTTGCCATATATTCATATAAAAAATTTTCTTTGAAAAATTTTTGTATCAAAAATTTTCTATAAAAAGCTTTTAACAAAAAATGGTGATTATTTTTTTTAACTAAATTATTTTCCAAAATAAACAACACCTAAAAAAATTATTTTATGCATAATTTTCTACAGCAATTTTTACATAAAAATTTTTTAGTAAAACTTTTGCTCTACAAAAAATGTTCTTAAAAAATCTGTGAAAATTTTATGCGAAAATAGGTACTTAATCATAAAAAATTTTGTGTCAAAGATTTTCTATATACATTTTTTAACGAACATTTTTCTATAAAAAAATTGATAGCGAAAATTTTTCTTTTTCAAATTTTACCACAAAATTTTGATTTAAAAATTTTTATATGGAAATTTCTACAGAAAATTTTACATAAGAAAATTATGACTAAATTTTCAAACTTGAATTTCTTCTAATGATAATTTAAAGAAATTTTTTCGACTATTTTATAAATTTTGATTTATGATTTAACTATCTTCCTAAATATATGATCCTTAATGTTCAAACAATTACTTACCCGTTACACTTTAATAAAAGATGACTAAAATGTTTTTTTTTTCTAAAGTTTCATTCATGGTTTATTTTTCGTGCTCGTTTGTATTTTTGTGAGTTCCAGCAATTGTTACCCAGTATTTAGCCACTATTCAGACTCACTCACTCTAACTGACACTTGTATTTGGGCGTGCATTTTAAAAATAAATAAAACTACAATCTTCATTTTTACAAAAAGGAAAAAAATTAAAATGAAAAGCATCAGGATGAAAAAGTTTTGCAAGACATCCATATGTGTTCCCTCGTTTTTTCGTAACCCTGCAACCAAACAAACATCTATAGGAATGCCCTGAATATGTCTGCATTGGCATATTTTGGTTTTGGGTTAATGTTTGAGGCAGAATTTTAAAGGATTACATTCAAAAGTGAATTTTTTAAGGCATAATATTTTGGAAAACAACAAATTTTGTTTTCAGTAAATGACAAAAAAAAAAATTCTATGAAATGATAATTATATCCTTTCACATCATTAGCAAGGAGTAATATTTTACAATATAAGTCTCGTTAGACGATGTACTTAAAATTACTTATTTTAACATTTTAACGAATTCACCCCTCTCCACCTCTGACTTCCGCTTTCGACATACTTGCAACTCTTTGTTTATATATTTGAGTTCTAAGTTTTATTTTTTGGTTTCCCAGAAGAAAAAAAAAATAGAAAAAAGAAATCCCAAAACAAAGTTCTGTTTGTTTTTTAATTAAAAATTGCAGCCAAAATAATTCGTTTTCTAAAAACCAAAAAGTACTTCTCCGGGTAGCTTTTGTTTGTGCGTGTTTCCCTAAAAGTATGAGTATGTGGAGATCTGCTGATGAAGTCCTGTTTTGTTTCCTCTGTTTGGAAGGAAGTTCAAGTTTTATTTGGGTGAATGTTATTTATGTTAAATGGCAGTTGGAAAATTTTTCTATTATTTATTTTGTTGTTGATAATTCATTAAAACTATTTACTTTAATATCTTATATGTTTTATGTTGAAGAGAGTTTTTAATGGAAGGAATATCGTTTTATTTTGGCATTAAGAGTTAAAAGTATGCTGTGAAAATGACAGATTTATATATTGTTGAATAGGAAATAGTTGCAATTTAAGAATATATTAAATTTTCAATGTAAAATTTTTTTCGTAAAGCAATAAATTTTTTTAAATATAGCTTTTTCAAAGAAAGTATTTGTGTCCTTAATTCCAATCTAATACCTTTGTTTATTGATGTTTTGACCAAAAATGTTTACTGGTACAACCAGCTCCTCAAATATTTTTAATTATTGGTGAGGCCGTCATCATTCTAGACAGATTTATTAAATATTTTAAAAACACATAAATTACGAATTATATTTTGCAAATCAAAAAATAGAAGCAGAGAAAAATATTTCAAAGAATTTATATTTTCTATGATTCTTTTTCATAAATAAATCAGTTGGATTTGACTAGAGAAAGAGGTTATATTGGCTTAAAGCATCGCATACACCTGGGATTTACAAAAAGTCTAAAAAAGTCAAATCACAAAATAACAGCGGTCAGATCACATCACTCTCTCGGGAAATGACCATACCGGTATCCAAGTCATCCAAGTCAACCGAAATCTTTAACCAAGTTGATATTTATTGTCTGGCAAATGATGACTAATAAAAATTTCTATAAACATATTTATATCGAAAAAGTTTTTATATTGAAAATTTTTTAATTGAAATTTTTCTATAAAAAACTTTTATATAATCATATCGAAAAATTTCCATACAAAATTTTTATATCGAACAATTTCTTTCTATAAAAATCATATATATTGAAAATAAATCTATAAAAATTTTTATATTGAAAATTTTCTAAAAAAAAAAATTATATCAAAAATTTCTTAATTGAGTTTTTATATTGAAAAATTTCTATACAAAATTTTTATATCGAACAATTTCTATACAAAATTATTCTATCGGAAATTTTGTATAAAAATCTTTTATATTGAAAATTTTGTTTATGTTGAAAATTTTCCAAAAAAAAATTTGATATCAAAAATTTCTAAATCGAAAGTTCTCTAAAAAACTTTTATATTGAAAATTTTCTAGAAAAACTTTTATATCGAAAATTTCTTTAAATATTTGTATATCGTAAATTTCTATAAAAAATTATTGTATCGAAAAATTTTTTTACAAGAATTTTGTATTGAAAATTTTCTACAAAAGAACTTTTGTATTAAAAAATTTCTAATTTGTATATCATAGATTTTTGGCAAAAAATTTATATAGAAAAAATTCAATAAAATTGTTTATATTGAAAAAAAAAAATAAAATACCAAAAATTTACAGAAAATTTTTGTATCGAAAAAGTTTTATAAAGAAAACATTTCTATAAACGTTTTTATATTGAAAAAATTTCTATAAAAAGTTTTTATATCAAAAGCTTTTATACTGAAAATTTTGAAAAAAAAAATTTATATCCATAATTTTCTATAAACCTTTTTCAATCGAAAAATTTCTATACAAAATTTTTATATCGAACAATTTCTATAAAAAATTTTTTTGTCGAAAATTTTCTACAAAACTTTTTATATTGAAAATTTTCTATAAACAATTTTTATATATGAAAAATTTCTATACAGAATTTTTTTTTATCGACAATTTTCTATAAAAATTTGTATATAGAAAATTTTCTATAAAAAAACTTTTATTTTGAAATGTTTAAAATTTTTGATAAAAAAGTTTTGTAATGAAAAAATTTCAATAAATATTTTTAAATTGAAAAAGTTCGATTAAAAATTTTAAACCATAAAAACTTTTACATCGCAGAAAACTCCACAAAAAATTTTATATCAAAAACATTTCTATAAATATATTTATATCAAAAAAAAATCTATAATAAAATCTATATAAGTTATATTAAAAATTTTAATATTGAAAATTTTCTATAGAAAATTTTAACACCGAAAATTTTCTATAGAAAATTTTAACACCGAAAATTTTCTATAGAAAATTTTAACACCGAAAATTTTCTATAGAAAATTTTAACACCGAAAATTTTCTATAGAAAATTTTGACACCGAAAATTTTCTATAGAAAATTTTAACACCGAAAATTTTCTATAGAAAATTTTAACACCGAAAATTTTCTATAGAAAATTTTAACACCGAAAATTTTCTATAGAAAATTTTAACACCGAAAATTTTCTATAGAAAATTTTAACACCGAAAATTTTCTATAGAAAATTTTAACACCGAAAATTTTCTATAGAAAATTTTCTATAGAAAATTTTAACACCGAAAATTTTCTATAGAAAATTTTAACACCGAAAATTTTCTATAGAAAATTTTAACACCGAAAATTTTCTATAGAAAATTTTAACACCGAAAATTTTCTATAGAAAATTTTAACACCGAAAATTTTCTATAGAAAATTTTAACACAGAAAATTTTCTATAGAAAATTTTAATACCGAAAATTTTCTATAGAAAATTTTAATACCGAAAATTTTCTATAGAAAATTTTAACACCGAAAATTTTCTATAGAAAATTTTAAAACCGAAAATTTTTTATAGAAAATTTTAACACCGAAAATTTTCTATAGAAAATTTTAACACCGAAAATTTTCTATAGAAAATTTTAACACCGAAAATTTTCTATAGACAATTTTAACACCGAAAATTTTTTATAGAAAATTTTAACACCGAAAATTTTCTATAGAAAATTTTCTATTTAACACCGAAAATTTTCTATAGAAAATTTTAACACCGAAAATTTTCTATAGAAAATTTTAACACCGAAAATTTTCTATAGAAAATTTTAACACCGAAAATTTTCTATAGAAAATTTTAACACCGAAAATTTTCTATAGAAAATTTTAACACCGAAAATTTTCTATAGAAAATTTTAACACCGAAAATTTTCTATAGAAAATTTTAACACCGAAAATTTTCTATAGAAAATTTTAACACCGAAAATTTTCTATAGAAAATTTTAACACCGAAAATTTTCTATAGAAAATTTTAACACCGAAAATTTTCTATAGAAAATTTTAACACCGAAAATTTTCTATAGAAAATTTTAACACCGAAAATTTTCTATAGAAAATTTTAACACCGAAAATTTTCTATAGAAAATTTTAACACCGAAAATTTTCTATAGAAAATTTTAACACCGAAAATTTTCTATAGAAAATTTTAACACCGAAAATTTTCTATAGAAAATTTTAACACCGAAAATTTTCTATAGAAAATTTTAACACCGAAAATTTTCTATAGAAAATTTTAACACCGAAAATTTTCTATAGAAAATTTTAACACCGAAAATTTTCTATAGAAAATTTTAACACCGAAAATTTTCTATAGAAAATTTTAACACCGAAAATTTTCTATAGAAAATTTTAACACCGAAAATTTTCTATAGAAAATTTTAACACCGAAAATTTTCTATAGAAAATTTTAACACCGAAAATTTTCTATAGAAAATTTTAACACCGAAAATTTTCTATAGAAAATTTTAACACCGAAAATTTTCTATAGAAAATTTTAACACCGAAAATTTTCTATAGAAAATTTTAACACCGAAAATTTTCTATAGAAAATTTTAACACCGAAAATTTTCTATAGAAAATTTTAACACCGAAAATTTTCTATAGAAAATTTTAACACCGAAAATTTTCTATAGAAAATTTTAACACCGAAAATTTTCTATAGAAAATTTTAACACCGAAAATTTTCTATAGAAAATTTTAACACCGAAAATTTTCGATAGAAAATTTAAACACCGAAAATTTTTGATAGAAAATTTTAACACCGAAAATTTTCGATAGAAAATTTTAACACCGAAAATTTTCTATAGAAAATTTTAACACCGAAAATTTTCGATAGAAAATTTTAACACCGAAAATTTTCGATAGAAAATTTTAACACCGAAAATTTTCTATAGAAAATTTTAACACCGAAAATTTTCTATAGAAAATTTTAACACCGAAAATTTTCTATAGAAAATTTTAACACCTAAAATTTTCTATTGAAAATTTTAACACCGAAAATTTTCTATAGAAAATTTTAACACCGAAAATTTTCTATAGAAAATTTTAACACCGAAAATTTTCTATAGAAAATTTTAACACCGAAAATTTTCTATAGAAAATTTTAACACCGAAAATTTTCTATAGAAAATTTTAACACCGAAAATTTTCTATAGAAAATTTTAACACCGAAAATTTTCTATAGAAAATTTTAACACCGAAAATTTTCTATAGAAAATTTTAACACCGAAAATTTTCTATAGAAAATTTTAACACCGAAAATTCTCTATAGAAAATTTTAACACCGAAAATTTTCTATAGAAAATTTTAACACCGAAAATTTTCTATAGAAAATTTTAACACCGAAAATTTTCTATAGAAAATTTTAACACCGAAAATTTTCTATAGAAAATTTTAACACCGAAAATTTTCTATAGAAAATTTTAACACCGAAAATTTTCTATAGAAAATTTTAACACCGAAAATTTTCTATAGAAAATTTTAGCACCGAAAATTTTCTATAGAAATATTTAACACCAAAAATTTTCTATAGAAAATTTTAACACCGAAAATTTTCCATAGAAAATTTTAACACCGAAAATTTTCCATAGAAAATTTTAACACCGAAAATTTTCCATAGAAAATTTTAACACCGAAAATTTTCCATAGAAAATTTTAACACCGAAAATTTTCCATAGAAAATTTTAACACCGAAAATTTTCCATAGAAAATTTTAACACCGAAAATTTTCCATAGAAAATTTTAACACCGAAAATTTTCCATAGAAAATTTTAACACCGAAAATTTTCCATAGAAAATTTTAACACCGAAAATTTTCCATAGAAAATTTTAACACCGAAAATTTTCCATAGAAAATTTTAACACCGAAAATTTTCCATAGAAAATTTTAACACCGAAAATTTTCCATAGAAAATTTTAACACCGAAAATTTTCCATAGAAAATTTTAACACCGAAAATTTTCCATAGAAAATTTTAACACCGAAAATTTTCCATAGAAAATTTTAACACCGAAAATTTTCCATAGAAAATTTTAACACCGAAAATTTTCCATAGAAAATTTTAACACCGAAAATTTTCCATAGAAAATTTTAACACCGAAAATTTTCCATAGAAAATTTTAACACCGAAAATTTTCTATAGAAAATTTTAACACCGAAAATTTTCTATAGAAAATTTTAACACCGAAAATTTTCTATAGAAAATTTTAACACCGAAAATTTTCTATAGAAAATTTTAACACCGAAAATTTTCTATAGAAAATTTTAACACCGAAAATTTTCTATAGAAAATTTTAACACCGAAAATTTTCTATAGAAAATTTTAACACCGAAAATTTTCTATAGAAAATTTTAACACCGAAAATTTTCTATAGAAAATTTTAACACCGAAAATTTTCTATAGAAAATTTTAAGACCGAAAATTTTTTATAGAAAATTTTAACACCGAAAATTTTCTATAGAAAATTTTAACACCGAAAATTTTCTATAGAAAATTTTAACACCGAAAATTTTCTATAGAAAATTTTAACACCGAAAATTTTCTATAGAAAATTTTAACACCGAAAATTTTCTATAGAAAATTTTAACACCGAAAATTTTCTATAGAAAATTTTAACACCGAAAATTTTCTATAGAAAATTTTAACACCGAAAATTTTCTATAGAAAATTTTAACACCGAAAATTTTCTATAGAAAATTTTAACACCGAAAATTTTCTATAGAAAATTTTAACACAGAAAATTTTCTATAGAAAATTTTAACACCGAAAATTTTCTATAGAAAATTTTAACACCGAAAATTTTCTATAGAAAATTTTAACACCGAAAATTTTCTATAGAAAATTTTAACACCGAAAATTTTCTATAGAAAATTTTAACACCGAAAATTTTCTATAGAAAATTTTAACACCGAAAATTTTCTATAGAAAATTTTAACACCGAAAATTTTCTATAGAAAATTTTAACACCGAAAATTTTCTATAGAAAATTTTAACACCGAAAATTTTCTATAGAAAATTTTAACCCTAACACTCCTGACACGGGTACCTGGGTACCCGAACGAACTTTAAAGTCAAATATCTCTTTAACGATAAATGATACAAAGTTGAGGTTTTGTAAGTTCCTAAAATCATTATTTTCTAAAGGTTTTTCTATCTCTAAGCTTTCCAAAGTTTTTGGCTTAGGCTGTGGATTCACCGAAAGTCAAATATTCCTAACCCTCCTGATAAGGGTACCCGGGTACCAGTACGAAAATTAAGGCATTATATATATAAAAAAGTAATGGATATGATTCTATTTTTTATTTTAGTTTAAAATTTGTGCATTTAATTAATAATTTGACAACTTAACTTTGCACTTTTATAATAGATAAACTTCAGAAAATTACAATTCTGTTAAGCGTGAAGCAATAATTTGGTTGTGTGTATTACATATTGGCCTTTGGCAACCATCATGCACTTTATGTGTTTTGAGATTTGATTTCAGATTAATAGCCATGCAAAGGTGACAATTTCAAAGCTGTTATATCTTCTGAATTCTTTTAGTAAACATTTAATATTAATTCTATTTTCTGTAAAGAACTATTCAAATTATACTCTGCAGTTAGTCTAAATATATTTCGCGGAATATTTTAATCGTAACTGAAAAATTAGTATTCACGGGTACCCGGGTACCCTTATCAGGAGTCTACGTATAAAAATGTTATCAGTACGGTTAGGGTTAACACCGAAAATTTTCTATAGAAAATTTTAACACCGAAAATTTTCTATAGAAAATTTTAACACCGAAAATTTTCTATAGAAAATTTTAACACCGAAAATTTTCTATAGAAAATTTTAACACCGAAAATTTTCTATAGAAAATTTTAACGCCGAAAATTTTCTATAGAAAATTTAAACACCGAAAATTTTCGATAGAAAATTTAAACACCGAAAATTTTTGATAGAAAATTTTAACACCGAAAATTTTCGATAGAAAATTTTAACACCGAAAATTTTCGATAGAAAATTTTAACACCGAAAATTTTCGATAGAAAATTTTAACACCGAAAATTTTCGATAGAAAATTTTAACACCGAAAATTTTCGATAGAAATTTTAATACCGAAAATTTTCTATAGAAAATTTTAACACCGAAAATTTTCGATAGAAAATTTAACACCGAAAATTTTTGTGTTTTTAAATTTTCTATAGAAAATTTAAAAACTAGTAAATTCCTACCATTAACAAGTTTTGCTCTTAAGCATAAAATTTAAAAACTAATTTTTATGCCACTACACACACACATTTATACAATTTTCCACTCAATTTTGTCGCATAATATTTGTTTCCTTTCATAATACCCCAAATTAATAACATTTATATGCCTGAGTAATACGAGAGTGTTTTTGTGGAATATTTTTATTATATTTTTTATTTAAATTTTCTGTCCCGGCTTTAGTTAAATGTATACGGTTTGCTGAAAATATATACAACTTTTTTTTAAACATTTAATACTCTCTTTTAAATACATTTTAAGTCCAAAAGTTATTGTTACTAAAATCAACATTTAAGCTTTTGATAGAATTTTTTGGTTGTTAATAAAAAAGAGCTGTGGATGAGATTGTAGTAATAATAAAAATATTGTATGTAAAATAAAAAGTTTTTTTTGTGGGATAATAATGATGAAAATGATGCCCTACTGATGGGAAAATTGTGACGAATTTTTGAAGCTCTTGATACTAGTTGTATAATAAGAAGTGCTTCCAGGTAATGATAAAAAGAAGCTAATGTTTTAAAACTTTTGAAAGATTTGAAAAATTCTCGAGTCAAATTTTAGCCTATACATAACACTAATACACATGCATGTGTGTAACAAAATACTGATAATTTTCGCCCACGTTTAGTTTCGCGTCTCCTGTTTGTACTATAAATATATATATATATATAATTCCCCGACAACATTCCAATTGGAACAAGGGGTACTTCTCTCAGACAATGAGCTGCATCCGATTCTACTTTTAGACTCATTGAAAGGGACCTACGTTTTAACGCCGGCTCCGAACGGCAAATGCATTAGTTAGAGAAGTTTTTCATAGCCTAATACTCAATAACCGGTGGCTAGCCGAGTTATGAGGTGAACCGCCGCTTTTTTGAAAATTAATTTTTTTCAAGTGGGCCTGACAGGGATTGAACTTGGGACCTCTGGTATGCTAGGCGGATGACTAACCTGCTATACCACGGCGGTTCACTATAATAACTCTTATACTATTTCCTTTACTCTATGCGAATTGTTAAAACTTGAATGTTTGTAAAAACGACAGTAATTGTAAAATGGTATACTCCATGTTAACAAGTGGCACTTTAAATGAAAAATTTTGTTAACCTATTTTGTTACAACATTTAAAAAAAGCACTTTTTGGTGTAATAAAAAATATACTTTACACAAATAACAATAACTATAATGGGAGATAAGTTCCACAGAAAAAAAAAAATACATAAATCCACTCAAATTCACAAATTGCCCCTTGGATTTAAGAAATTACCCAAAAAAATAATAATTTATTTAAATATTTTGCTTCCTCCTTTTTAAGCATTTGAATATCTAAGTTTTGAAATTTTGTCATCTTTACCAAAAGTTTGAGTCCTTTAATTCTTCTTTTGTAAAGCCACATTGTGTTTGTAATTACATAAATTTATCTTTAGCCTTTTAGGTTAATTCTGTGTTACTGATACTGGTTTAGAAATATGAAAAAAGGATTAAATCCTATAGGAAATTGTAAAACCACAATTGAAAGGAGTAGAAAATTTAGAAGGGTAATATCTTAAAACTGGACTCATTTTAGGGATTAAGCAAAATTTACAAGTTGTTAAAATCTAAACAAGGGCGGAGGTACAAAAATTTGTTTATGCAAAATATTTCAAGAAAAATTTTCTATAACAAAAATATTCAATAAAATTTTTAAATGATTCTTCGGTGTTAAAATTTTCTATAGAAAATTTTGGGTGTTAAAATTTTCTATAGAAAATTTTCGGTGTTAAAATTTTCTATAGAAAATTTTCGGTGTTAAAATTTTCTATAGAAAATTTTCGGTGTTAAAATTTTCTATAGAAAATTTTCGGTGTTAAAATTTTCTATAGAAAATTTTCGGTGTTAAAATTTTCTATAGAAAATTTTCGGTGTTAAAATTTTCTATAGAAAATTTTCGGTGTTAAAATTTTCTATAGAAAATTTTCGGTGTTAAAATTTTCTATAGAAAATTTTCGGTGTTAAAATTTTCTATAGAAAATTTTCGGTGTTAAAATTTTCTATAGAAAATTTTCGGTGTTAAAATTTTCTATAGAAAATTTTCGGTGTTAAAATTTTCTATAGAAAATTTTCGGTGTTAAAATTTTCTATAGAAAATTTTCGGTGTTAAAATTTTCTATAGAAAATTTTCGGTGTTAAAATTTTCTATAGAAAATTTTCGGTGTTAAAATTTTCTATAGAAAATTTTCGGTGTTAAAATTTTCTATAGAAAATTTTCGGTGTTAAAATTTTCTATAGAAAATTTTCGGTGTTAAAATTTTCTATAGAAAATTTTCAGTGTTAAAATTTTCTATAGAAAATTTTCGGTGTTAAAATTTTCTATAGAAAATTTTCGGTGTTAAAATTTTCTATAGAAAATTTTCGGTGTTAAAATTTTCTATAGAAAATTTTCGGTGTTAAAATTTTCTATAGAAAATTTTCGGTGTTAAAATTTTCTATAGAAAATTTTCGGTGTTAAAATTTTCTATAGAAAATTTTCGGTGTAAAAATTTTCTATAGAAAATTTTCGGTGTTAAAATTTTCTATAGAAAATTTTCGGTGTTAAAATTTTCTATAGAAAATTTTCGGTGTTAAAATTTTCTATAGAAAATTTTCGGTGTTAAAATTTTCTATAGAAAATTTTCGGTGTTAAAATTTTCTATAGAAAATTTTCGGTGTTAAAATTTTCTATAGAAAATTTTCGGTGTTAAAATTTTCTATAGAAAATTTTCGGTGTTAAAATTTTCTATAGAAAATTTTCGGTGTTAAAATTTTCTATAGAAAATTTTCGGTGTTAAAATTTTCTATAGAAAATTTTCGGTGTTAAAATTTTCTATAGAAAATTTTCGGTGTTAAAATTTTCTATAGAAAATTTTCGGTGTTAAAATTTTCTATAGAAAATTTTCGGTGTTAAAATTTTCTATAGAAAATTTATCATCGAAAAATTTCTACAGACAATTTATTATCAAAAATTTTCTATTATAATTTATGATCGAAAATTTTCCATACAAAAATTTATCTACGAAAATTTTTATTAGAAAATTTATCTACGAAGATTTTCTATACAAAATTTATTACCGAAAATTTTCTTAAGAAAAATTAAACACCTCAAATTTTCTATAGAAAATTTTAATACTGAAAATTTTCTATAGAAAATTTCAACACCTCAAATTTTCTATAGGAAATTTTAACATCGAAAGTTTCCTATAGAAAATTTTAACTCCAAAAATTTTCTTTAGAAAATTTTAACGCTGAAAATTTTCTATGTTTTCTATATGTTAATAATTTAATATAAAATAAATTTTCTATAGAAAATTGATTACCGAAATTTTTCTATACAAAATTTATTACCGAAAATTTTCTATATTAAAAATTTATATCCTAAAATTTTCGATAGAAAATTTATCACCTAAAATGTTCTGTTAAAAATTTATCGCCAAAAATTTTCTGTAAAAAATTCATCACCAAAAATTTTCTATAGAAAATTTATCACCAAAAATTTTCTATAGAATATTTATAACTGAAATTTTTTTATGACCGAGAAATTTGTATTATATAAAATTATAACACCGAAAATTTTCTATAAAAAATTTTAACATCGAAAATTTTTTATCGAAAATTTTAACATCGAAATTTTTCTATCGAAAATGTTAACACCGAAAATTTCTTAAAAAAAATTTAATACCGAAAATTTTCTATAAAAAATGTATCACTGAAAATTTTATAAAACATTTAATACCAAAAATTTTCTAGAAAAATCTGTATACAATAAACATATCCCAGTCCTATCGTTCTCCTCCACTGGATGAATGTATTGTGAAGAACAATTTTTGTATTTATTGTGTTTTTCAATGATGACAATTTGAAAAGGTAAAATATTCCCTCTTTTGTGGTTAAAGAAATAATTAGGTGAAAGTTGTATAATAAAAAGCCTTTGGAATGGACATTTGGAATAAAAAATATTGCAAGAGTATGATTGGTCTCAGTTTAAAGCACTTTATTCAAATATCTAAAAATAATTTTAGGTCAAAATTACATAGATTTGTAGCACATTCCCCTTTGGTGTAATGACATTTGAGACAATTGATAGTTTGCCTTTTTACAAGTATAAGTCATAGAGTCTTTTTTTTTCTTCATCTGTCAGAATATGGGTTTCAATGGCGATTTATCGTTCACAGTATTTTTTTCAGCGCTATTTTTCTTATTTAACCATAAATTTAAGACATCTACTTAAAGGTAAATGATATTGATAATTCCTATCATTACCTTTCATCACATTATTTATCCAAGACAACAACCCACCAAACCATCTATATCAGTTTGCCTTTGTTTTCCGACAAGATTTGCATCTGAAATGTTTCTTTCTTTCCTTTGCTTTCATTGTCTCATGAACCAGAATATATTTTTTTAGAAAATTTTACACTTATTATTATGAATATTTAGCTTGTTTTTATCTTTACTACTTCTTTGCAGTTAAAGTTTTATTTTTCACAAACTTTTTCCTTCAAGAATTTCTTTCACTTTCACGTTACTAATTTTAAACTCGTACTCTCTCGCCGGCTTCCTCTACGACCGTGTGAATATTTAACTTTTAATGGACTTGTCTTGGGTAAGTAAAGGAACCATTTGTTTTAAAAGAAACTCTCTCGTTCATTTATTCATTTTATTCAGTTGTTGCAAGTTTTAACTTTTTTCCATCTTTTTTTTTCTATTTTCACGTTTTGTATAGCCTGCAGTATGCGCTAATGACATTTATATGCAACATTTCTAAATGTTTCATGTCTTTTCGTTTTCTACTTATATTCTGGGTGTTTGTGCTGCCCGACACGCGGTTTTTAATATGAAAGTGTGTGATAAAATAAAAGAACCTGAACTTCATTCATTTACTATCTTCAGCATTAGCTGTGGAAGTAAAGTGATGGGCAGGATGAACTAAAGGACTCAAACCCAATGTATACATTTCAAAAAAACCACTAATAGTTAAAACATTTAAAGGAGGTAACAAGGATGTTAAGGGTTTCCAGGATTAGGTATTAATTGAGGAAAATTATTTCAAAAATTTATCATCTAAAATATTCTTTAAAAAAAATTTATCCCCTAAAATATTTTTTAGAAAAATTTATCATCAAGAATTTTCTAAAGAAAAATTTATCTTCGAAATTTTTAACAAAAAAATTTATCACCGAAAATTTTATATAGAAAAATGTATCTTCGAATTTTTTAACAAAAAAATGTATTACCGAAAATTTTATATAGAAAAATTTATCACCGAATATTTTTTATAGAAAAATTTATCACCGAAATTTTTTTATAGATAATTTAACAGCGAAAGTTTTCTAAAGAAAATTCAACACCGTAAATTTTCTATACAAAGATTAACACCTAAAAATTATCACTGAAAATTTTCTATAGAAAGTGTATCATGGAAAATGTTCTAAAGCTAGAAAAATTTATCACCGAAAAATTAAAAAAAAAAAATATACCGAAAATTTTCCATAGAAAAATATTTCACCGAAAATTTTCTATTGAAAATTTATCATTGACATTTTTTTTCAGAAATTTTATCACCAAAAATTTTCTATTGAAAATTATTAACCGAAAATTTTTTATAAAAAATTTAATACCGAAAAATTAATACAAAAATTTTCTATGGAAAATTTATCACCAAAAATTTTCTGTAGAAAGTTTATAACTAGAAATTTTACAAAAATTTAACACCAAAAATTTTCTTTAGAAAATTAAACATCGTAAATTTTCTATGGAAAATTTAACACCTAAAATATATCACCCAAAATTTTCTGTAGAAAATTGAACACTGAAAATTTTTTATATGAAATTTATCACCCACCGAAAATTTTTTATAGTTAGAAAAATTTATCACCGATAATTTTCTTTAAAAATTTTTCCAGAAAATTTTCTATAACAAATTTATCCCTGAAATTTTTTTTCAGAAATTTTATCACCAAAAATTTTCTATAGAAATTTTACCACCAAAAATTTTCTATTGAAATTTTATCACCAAAAATTTTCTATAGAAAATTTATTACCGAAAATCTTTTATAGAAAATTTATCACACAAAGATTTTCATAGAAAATTTTATCACCGAAAATTTTCTGTAGAATAATTTATCACCAAAAATCTTCAATCTTCAAACTTAAATACCAAAAATTTTCTATAAAAAATTAACACCAAAAATTTTCTATGGAAAATTTATCACCAAAATTTTTTATAGAAAATTTATCACTAGAAATTTTTAGTACAAAAGTTATTACCAACAATTTTCTAGAAGAAAAATATCACCAAAATTTTTTTGTATAAATAATTTATAACCGAAAATTTTTGATATAAAAATTATTCGAAAATATTCTGCAGAAAATTTATCACCCGAAAATTCGAAAATTTTCTGCAAAAAATTTATCACCCGAAAATTTTTGTAAAAAATGTATTACTTTAAATTTTCTAAAGAAAATTTATTATCGAAAATTTTCTGTAGAAAAATTGATCACCTAAAATTTTTTATACAAAAATTTAACACCGAAAATTTTCTATAGTAAAAGGTATCATCGACTACTTTCCATAGAAAAATTTAACAACAAAAATTATCTACAAAAAATTTTTCATCGAAAACTTTACTCCGAAAATTTAACACCGAAAATTTTTTGTATAAATTTTATCACCGAAAATTTTCTATAGAAAATGTTAACACCAAAAATTTTCTATAGAAAAATTTATCATTGAATATTTTTCACAGAAAAATTTATCACTTAAAATGTTCTATATAAAAATTGATCACCTAAAATTTTCTACATAAAAATTGATCATCTTAAATTTTCTATATAAAAATTTATCACTTAAAATTTTCTGTAGAAAATTTTATCGCAGAATATTTGCTATAGAAAATTTTCTATAAAAAAATTTATCATTGAAAATTTTCTATACAAAAATTTATCACTGAAAATTTTCTAGAGAAATTTATTACCGAAAATTTTCTATAGAAAATACTGAAAATTTTCTATAGAAATTTTATCACCAAAAATTTTCTTTAGAAAATTTATCACCGAAAATTTTCTATAGAAAAATTTATCACCGAAAATGTTCTATAGAAAATTTATCACCGAAAATTTTCTGTAGAAAATTTATCACCGAAAATTTTCTATAGAAAATTTATCACACAAAGATTTTAAAGAAAATTGTTTCACCGAAAATTTTCTGTAGAAAAATTTATAGAAAATTTATCATTCCAAAAATATAACTTAAAATTTTCTGTACAAAATTTTATCGCAGAATATTTGCTATAGAAAATTTTCTATAAAAAAATTTATCATTGAAAATTTTCTATACAAAAATTTATCACTGAAAATTTTCTAGAGAAATTTATTACCGAAAATTTTCTTTAGAAAATACTGAAAATTTTCTATAGAAAATTTATTACCGAAAATTTTCTATAGAAAATTTATTACCGAAAATTTTCTGTAGAAAATTTATCACCGAAAATTTTCTATAGAAAATTTAACACCTAAATTTTTTTATAGAAAATTTAATACCGAAAATTTTTTATAGAAAATTTAACACTGAAAATTTTTTATAGAAAATTTAACACCGAAAATTTTCTATAAAAAATTTAGCACAAAATTTTCTATGGAAAATTTAATACCGAAAATTTTCTGTGGAAAATTTTTTATGAAAAAAATTTTCTAAAGAAATTTTATCACCAATGATTTTTATTTTGTCACCAAAAATTTTCTTAAGAAAAATTTATCACCGAAAATTTTCTGTAGAGCATTTGAATACTGAAAATGTTCTTTAGAAATTTTAGCAACAAAAATTTTTATAGAAAATTTATCACCGAAAATTTTCAATAAAAATTTTATCGTCGAAAAGTTTCTATAAAGATGTAATCACAAAATTTTTATAAACATTTTAATACCGAACATTTTTTATAGACAAGTTAATAACCGAAAATTTTCTTAAGAAAATCTATCACTGAAGATGTTTATACTAAAAAAGTATTCTCTAGTAAATATATCACCAAAAATTTTTAAGGGAAAATTTATCACCGAACATTTTCTATCGAAAAAATTGTTTACCAAAAATTTTGTATAAAAAAAATTTATCACTGAAAAAATCACTGAAAAAGAAATTTTTATACCAATAAATTTTAATACCGAAAATTTTTTTTACTATAAAATTTTTTTACTAAAATTATCTGTGGATAATTTTTTTGTAAAAAAAATCGTTAAAATACAAAGATTTTATATTCTGTTTGTATGAAACCCCTATTGTGTGTGTATCAGTTAGTTTTTGTTGTATGTGTGTGTTAGCATTAACTTTTTTGAAAAATTCTAAACCGTTGACGGTAAATATATATACAATTTTTTCCTGTTTCGCTTTTACTGAATTTTATTCTATGTCTTTACTTTCTTCAACCATTTTTTTTATTTTTTTTTTAACGTAGCTAGTAGCTACTTTAAACTTTTTCATGAATCATTTTTAAATATATTTTTTGTTTAAAATTTCAATGTTCATAAGTGCAAGTGAAGTTTATGGACATGAAACTGGAGAGTGATGGTAAGTAGTAGATGCTCTAGAAGCCCTTACTGCAGTGGGTAATAGCAAGCAAGTAGCAGTTAATATTTAACATACAAAAACAAAATTGTCTTTTTTTTTCAGAATTTTACTTACTTTTTGTTGTTATCCTGTGCATTCTTTATACTTCTTTTCATTCTTTACTTAAGCGCCATTAATTTTACTTTTACACAACTTAGCTCGGTCATTTTCTTGAGGTTTGTTAATTGACACCCTTTCGTGCTTATTAACGTTTATGAAAATAAGGACGTAGCTCTGAATGAAAGTATAAAAAATACAAAAAACGACTGCAAAATGAAATTAGAACAAAAAAAAATGACTTTAAAAAAAATTGCTTTTCTTGTAGGACAAAAGTTGCGAGAAAAAACTGAAAACTTTTAAGTCAAAGTCCTGCTGTTGCTGCAACTAGCCAGTATCATCATCATCCTCACCATCATTGTCATCGTCGTCATAATTATTGTTCATTATTTTTTAATGAAAATTCACTATTTTCCTTTTGTCTCTCATTTAATTATACTTTCTTGCTCACAATTTCCACCAAATTCGTTTTCTTGTTTAAATGATCCCATTTAATTTTTTATGAAATTTTCAACTCTACTCGAAAGGGATATGTTTAAATAATAGCCTAGAGTGATTTATGTTTGAAAACAATGTGACCTCTTTTTTAAAGTTAAGTTAATTTTACTGAAATTATTTTAACTTTCCTTTACCTTTTAGTTTTGATTTACTACAATATTATAAATATTTTATGTCTAACAAATCTTCAAAACAAAATCCTCTTTTCATCAATTTTGAACTTCAAATGTAATCATAAATTAAAATAATTTGTTGCATAAAGACATTAACTAAACATTTACATTTCCTTAAATAGCATTTGAACTCTGATGCTTATTTCCATTAGACCGGCACGATTCGCATACAAATAAAAAAAGTTAACTGTCCAAACTATCAAAATTAAAATTCTTACGCATATAATCCTAAGATTTCCAAGTCATTCCGGTACAGAAAATCAAGAAACTTCAAAGAATATAAACTTAATTTTCAAAAATTTACACAAATTTTGGCTCCAGCCGCTCTAATTTTCATATTTCATATGCACTTACTTACTAATGTTTATATATTCGATATCAAATCTTACTAAAAGTTGCAGTGAACCCCAGGATGAAGGTAACCAAGCAGGAAATAAGGTTTTAGTACAACTACTTCCACATATGCGTCAAAACGACTCGAGTTCTGCTTTGTACTCAGAACATCTTTAAGACAGACACATGAATGTTTTGGCCAAACCCGACTTTATATTATACTACGATAATGAAGTAAAATAAGGGTCGGTCGAGGCAAAATAAAACTGGTCAACAAAAGAAATTACTTTGAAGTCTAGCTATTTAATTTCAATATATTATGGCCTACCAAGTATACAAAGACCCAAAATTAATACAAGTAAGAAAGTGCTATAGTCGGTCAAGCCCGATAATACGATACCCTTCACCACTAAGGTCAAAGGTGTGATTTTTCCTGTATAAAGACAAATATTTGCTAAATTTTGCCATCATACAATTTCTCAAAACGTTTTTATTTAAGCTGTTTCCATCATGTGGACTTACATGAGATGGGTCAAATGTGGACCGATTATCTCGAAATTTCGCAAATTGATTACAGTTGTTGAAATTCACATTACGTTTAGATTTACGAGCGTTTTAATGATTTTTGTCTCATTTAGTGCGTTTTTAAAGAAGAGTTGGTATGGGAGCTATGGTCAAATGTGGACCGATTACAACGAAATTTGGTAAAGTTATTTTGGTTTATATAAGCAGTATCTGTTTTAAATTTCATGAAAAACTATTTATATTTGTGGCCAATATATCAATTCCGGGAATTGGGGCTTATGGGAGGTACCATAAATTATGGACCGATTTTGACGAATTTCAACAGCCGTGGTCCCATTGTCAAAAAAATGATCTGTGCCAAATTTCATCAAATTATCTGTAGAATTGCGACCTGTAGTTTGATTACAATGTTTACATGGGAGTCCAGCCAGCCAGACGGATGGACGGACATCGCTAAATCGACTCAGAAAGAGATTTTAAGCCTATTGATATACTAAAAGGTAGGTTTAAGACAGATATTTCTATGCGTTACATACATCAGCACAAACTTATAATACCCTTTCTTAAGGTGTTGAAGGGTATAATTATGGATTTTCACAGAGGTCGTTCCATTAATTTTGTCATATCTTGGGAATAGCTTATTTAAATTCGTTGAACAAAACATCGTTGGATTAACCACAAAATTTTATTTGAGCCTTGATTTGATAATTTTTTATACGATAAACGGTTGTGAAGTTTTTCACATAAAATGTAAAAAAATATTTTTTTTTTTTGCAAAATCGAAAAATTTATTTATTTTTTCAAAAATTCATGAAAAATGAAAGATTTCAAAAACTTACCATTTGTATTTCACAGTCTTAAAGCTGTAAATATCATAAATAACCGAAGGCTTAATTTGTGAAATACATGAATAAATATCTTTATTTTTATTGACAATAAAGTTTTACTTAAAAATGTATTTTTTTTTTATGCAAAATCGGAAAATTTTTATTTTTCAAAAATTTATAAAAAATCAAAGCTTTCAAAAACTTACCATTTTTGTTTCAAGGTCTTAAAACTGCAAATATTTTAAATAACCGAAGCCTTATTTCATGAAAATACATATGTAAATATTTGTTTTATTGACAATAAAGTGAAAATACCCAATTTAGCAAAATTATCAAGTCTAATCAAAAAATTTTAGTTTTTAAAAAAAAGTAACAAAAAATCGAAATAGGCCAAATCTTACCATCGTTACCTAACGATCCTAAAACTATGAAAGTTCTTAATAAAATAAGCGTAATATTATGAAAATCCATGGATCAGAAATGATTTTATTAACAATAAATTAAAAACTTAACATTTTTCATATGAAAAATTAAAAAATTGAAGAAATTAAGTAACGAGTACAATTTTCAAAATATCGGATTATCCATTTCATGGTTTCGAAAGTATAAGACTGGAATTCGACATCTGTCAAAATAAGTTATTAAACCAATCTTTTTTCTTTTCATTAAAAAGTTTTACTGTAGTGTATTGCACTAAGATACCAATTTATTACAATTATTTATTATTGTAATAAATAGTTTTTTGATAAAACCAAAAACTGTTGGTGGGGAAACCTTTCCTTGACGTGTTTCGATGGTTGGTTAGGCCATCTTATCAGGAGGATTGTCCCTAATTCTATACAGAGCGAAAACCACACGTTATATATTATTTGAGGGACAGAATAAATATGAATTATTATTGTGTCCAACAAATATCAACATAAAGCAAAGATTATCAACTTTTCAGTTGAAAGTCTGACATGGACGAAAAACGATCGCTTAAGTATCACACAACCCATAAAAATTATCAAAACATACTAAAAAAATTGTGATTCTGCAGCAGCCACATATCGTGCTTTAAGTGGAGATTATGGTTTACATAATCGTCCATCTAGTCAAGCAATTGGCAAAATTGTGCAGAAATTTGAAGAAACTGGAGCGGTTACAAATATTGTAAGGCCTGTGCATCATCTTTTAGCTCGTTCCGCTGAAAATATCACGGCTGTAAGTGAAATTGTTGCCGAAGACCTAAATGTGTCGATTCCTCAGGAATAGGCATATGATAACCGACTTTTTTATACCCTTGACCACCATAGGTGGAAAGGATATTATAATTTTGTGCTGATGTATGTAACGCAAAGAAATATTTGTCTTAGAGTCGCCTTTAGTATACCAATAGGCTTAAAACCACTTTCTGAGTCGATTTAGCATTGTCAGTCAGTACGTTCGTCCGTCCGTCTAGCTGGACCCCCTTATAAACCATGTAATCAAATTACAGGTCGCAATTCTAAAGATAATTTGATGAAATTTGGCACATATCATTTTTTTTTTTTTTTGATAGTGGGACCATGACTATTGAAATTCGTTAAAATCGGTAAATTATTTATGGTACCTCCCATAAGTCCCACTTCCCGGAATTGATATATTGACCACAAGTATCAATATTTTTTCATGAAATTTAAAACAAACAATGCCTATGTAAACCTTAATCACTGTACCAAATTTCGTTGAAATCGGTCCACATTTGACCATAGCTCCCATACAAACTCTTCTGTCAAAACTGGAGATAATGAGAATTTAAAGTGTATTTTTTGCTTACATAATTGTAACAACCGTAATCAATCTGATAAATTTCGAGATAATCAGTATACATTTGACCCTAGCTCTCATACATATAAGTCCAAATGACGGAAACAGCGCAAATATATAAGTTTTGAGAACAGGGACCGTAACTGTTATAACTTTTATTATAAAAGTCAGAGAATAAACGTTATTTTTTTTTAATTTTATTTTTTCGAGCAGAAATAAAAGTTATTTTTACTTTTATTCGATAAAAAATAACAGTTATTTTTGACTTTTTTCGAGCAAGGATAAAAGTTTTTTTTGACTTTTATTTTTTCGAACAAAAATAAAAGTTATTTTTTGACTTTTATTTTTCGAGCAGAAATAATAGTTTTTTTACTTTTATTTTTTCGAGCAGAAATAATAGTTTTTTTTGTTCATGTTCATAATAAATTCATTAAAAATTTTTTTCAAACAAAGATAATTTTTCAGTGCAAATAGTTTGCATATGCTAAAAAATTAATGGAGTTGAGTTTTGCAATCATAATTGGCGTTAAAAACACAAAAATAACTTTTATTTCAGCTCGAAAAAATAAAAGAGAAAAATTAACTTTTATTTCTGCTCGAAAAAATAAGAGTAAAAAAATTACTTTTATTCATGCTCGAAACAATAAAAGTCAAAAATAACTATTATTTTTGCTCGAAAAAATAAAAGTTAAAAAATAACTTTTATTTTTGCTCTAAAAAATAATAGTTAAAAATAACTGTTATTTTTGCTCAAAAAAAATCAAAAAATAACTGTTATCTTTTTCTAAAAAATAAAAATCAGATCTTTAAAAATTATCACATTTTATGAAAATTTGGTCCAAGACTATCAAAATGGTATACTTGGTTTTATTCTCACATTTTCTTGAGGTGCCTTTTTTTTAATCAAAAATTCAAAAATAACAGTCATTTTCGATCCCTGTTTAAGAAAATTTTAGAATAGTGGCAAAATTTATCAAATATTTTTCGTTTTACAGGAAAAAGAACACCTTTGACCTTAGTGGTGATGGATATCGTATGGTCGGGCTTGACCGACTATAGCTCTTTCTTACTTGTTTGCAAGCTATTGAAGAATACGACTTGAAGAATATGTGGTTTCAACAAGACGGTGCCATGTGTCACGCCACTCGATCGAATATGGCTTTATTGTAAGAGACATTTCCTGGCCGCTTAATTTCTTGTCGTGGCGATATCAACTGGCCACCAAGATCATGCGATTTGACACCATTAGACTTTTTTGTGGGACTACGCGAAAGACCGTGTTTATGTAGACAAACCTTTCATTCTTGGGCACTAAAAAACCAAGATTTGTCTTGTTATGCCTGAAATATTTACCTTCCAATATGTGTCAAATAGTGATCGATAATTACCTCAAAAGAATTAATGTTTGAAAAATTTCGCGTGGTGGTCATTTAAATTAGGGTTTGCAGTTCGGTTTTAACCGAAACCTCGGAATTTTATGCTTCAAAACCGAAAACCTTTGAAAAACCGCGATTTTACCTATTTATTTTTCATAATTGTTCGTTGGTATTATTCAGAAATAACATTAGTTTATTATAAATTTGCACGTAATTTGTCTATGAAATGAAGCAAAAGAATGAAAAAAAAACAAAAGGTGCCTTACAATGGATGAATGGACAAGTGCAAAGGGAAGACGATATATGACGGTATATTTTATAACCTGCAAGCAAACGCAAGAAACCATTACACAAAAGCTAATGGAGTTTAATATTTCACTTAATACATACAAACATCGTAGAATTTACTATAGATGGAGCAGCAGTCAGTATCAAATTTGGATCTGAAAATCAAACACTGCTTCATTTATGGTTGGCGCACGGAATTCATCTTGTAGTCATTGATGTTTTTTATGAAAAATTTGTTATAAATCCAGATGTGGAAGAATTTAAAACAGACGAAAGCGAAGACAATTTTGAAGAAAGCGACTATGAAATTTTTAATCATTTTGAACCGATTGCCCATATAAATTTTAACCTAGAGGCTGTAAGAAAAACTGTTCGGTATTTCAAAAATTCGTCAGTTCGTAATAATATTCGTGAATGAAGTTTTTTCTTAGATTTGTGCTTCTAAAAAAAAAGTATTCATGAAAGTTTAGAAAATCTGTCGACCTTAGATTTACTTCATTCTATCGACTTTGAAATTGTAAATTCTTTTAAATATTCGTTGCTATTCGTAAAAATTACTGTTGAAGCAATTTGTCTCTCGGATGCAAATATTATACAAGCTAAAGGGCTCTGCAGTTTCTCTAAAATAAACAAGACTTATTAAAGAAATCCCTCATATTAAAAAAACCTGAATTAATTTGCTGATTTTTAGTATTAAATTATAAATATAAGTTTTAATAAATATATCTTATACTTTGTTTTAATAAATTATCTAAATTTTACTACAAATTTAAATCAAAATAGCTTTATTTAAAAAACCGAACCGAAACCGGCCGGTTTTTGGTGTTTTAAAACCGAAACCGCGGTTTCTCATTTTCACGGTTTTTTGCAAACTCTAATTTAAATGATGTATGTGTGAAACACATAATGTCAACGTTCAAACTTAATGAAAAAAAATATTTTATATGTGTTTTATTTACGTTCACTTTTAAAACCGCAAAATGGATAACCCGATATTTATAGAAATAATTAGTTCTTAAAGCCATAAGATCGCCAAAGTTAATTGTTTTATTAATTCATGTTTCTAACCGTTATAATGATGCAAAAAAGTAAAAATTTTCGATTTGATGTGATAGATTTTACAGCTCAGTTCTAGGTGTGAGCTTCTCAATATTGACTTTAATTTAGAAGTACTTACCTACTGTTCCAATACGGTGAAAAAGACAGTTCAACATCATCAAGTTACATATAAGTATAAATAAATATCAAAACTATTCAAACTAACAAGATCCCGTTTACCGGCTGTAAAGGAGTACCACAAAAATCAAGACATAAATGCATATATATGTGCGTAATATAACTACTGTAAATAATAAAATTCATCCTGCACACACAACTACACAAACACATATGTATATACTTATGTATTAATATGTACAAATTTTCCTCATCAAACTTTATTACCACATCTGTTATAAATATTTCGCAATTATGATGAACGAGAATCTAAAATTTCTTGTATTTCTCGTCTTATTGTTTTGGTTTGTTCTAAAAACCGGAAAATACATAAAATTATATTAGCTATTTTCACTTAATGAATCCAAGTGGTAAAAGGAAATTTCTAATTACATCAAACAAACAACCAAATGCTTTCACTAATATTTTACCTTAGAAGTTTCCACTAACTTCATCTCGTTTTCATTGTTGTTGTTGTTGTCGTTGTTGTTCTTTATGCTGCTGAATTCCTTTGAATGCTTATGAACAAGAAAACTTATTCTCAGAAATATTAGGTAAAAATTCCGAAAAGGTTTCATTATTCTGTCAGAACGTCTACAATTTTCAAATTCAGTTGATGCAAATTTTAAAGTTAAGATTGTGTTGCACGCACAAAGGAATGGATTGGGTTGGAAAATACCAGTTAAAATTAAGAAATTTCGGTGATATCAAGTATTGCAGAGAAAGATTTTTTTCATACAAAAATATTTAAATTTTACATTAACAGGAAAGTTTAAAAAATTTATAGAAAATTTTTCAAACATTTCTTATTTTTATAGGAAATTTTTAAAAAATAATTTTTCTACAAAATTTTTTAAAAATTTATTTTATTTATAAGAAATTTTTCAAAAAATTTCTTATTTTTATAAGAAATTTTTCAAAAATTTCTTATTTTTATAAGAAATTTTTCAAAAATTTCTTATTTTTATAGGAAATTTTTAAAAAGTTTCTTATTTTTATAGGAAATTTTTGAATAATTTCCTATTTTTATAAAAAATTTTTCAAAAATTTCTTATTTTCATAGAAAATTTTTAAAAAATTTCTTATTTTTATAAGAAATTTTTCAAAAATTTCCTATTTTTATAGGAAATTTTTCAAAAATTTCCTATTTTATAGAAAATATTTCAAAAATTTCCTATTTTTATATGAAAATTTTCAAAAATTTCCTATTTTTATAGGAAATTTTTCAAAAATTTTCTATTTTTATAGGAAATTTTTCAAAAATTTTCTATTTTTATAGGAAATTTTTCAAAAATTTTCTATTTTTATAGGAAATTTTTCAAAAATTTTCTATTTTTATAGGAAATTTTTCAAAAATTTTCTATTTTTATAGGAAATTTTTCAAAAATTTCTTATTTTTATAGGAAATTTTTCAAAAATTTCTTATTTTTATAGGAAATCTTTCAAAAATTTCCTATTTTTATAGGAAATTTTTCAAAAGTTTCCTATTTTTATAGGAAATTTTTCAAAAATTTTCTATTTTTATAGGAAATTTTTCAAAAATTTCCTATTTTTATAGGAAATTTTTCAAAAATTTCCTATTTTTATAGGAAATTTTTCAAAAATTTCCTATTTTTATAGGAAATTTTTCAAAAATTTCCTTTTTTTTATAGGAAATTTTTCAAAAATTTCCTATTTTTATAGGAAATTTTTCAAAAATTTCCTATTTTTATAGGAAATTTTTCAAAAATTTCCTATTTTTATAGGAAATTTTTCAAAAATTTCCTATTTTTGTAAAAATTTAAAAAAAAAAATTTTCTGATTTTTGAATAGAAAATTTTGCAAAATTTTTTTAAAAATTCTTATTTTTATAAGAAATTTTTCAAAAATTTCTTATTTTCATAGGAAATTCATCAAAAATTTCCAATTTTTATAGGAAATTTTTCAGAAATTAAATTTGTTTAATAAGAAATTTTTAAAAAATTTCTTTTTTATATAGGAAATTATTCAAAAATTTCTTTTTTTTATAGGAAATGATTCAAAAATTTCTTATTTTTATAGGAAATTATTCCAAAATTTCTTATTTTTATAGGAAGTTTTTCAAAAATTGCTTATTTTTATAGGAAATTTTTGTTAAATTTCTTATTTTTATAGAAATAATTTTATCAAGTTTTATTTTGAAGGAAATTTTTAAAAATTCTAATTTTTTAATAGGAAATTTTTCAAAAAACATAAATTAATGATTTTTTAATTTTCTTATTTTTGTAGAAAATTTTTGAAATATTTCTTATTTTTATATAAAATTTAAAAAAAAATTTTGATTTTTTTAATAGGAATTTTTTTTTAAATTATTATTTTAATGAGAAATTTTTAAAAAATTCTTTTTCTTATAGGAAATTTTTAAAAAGTTTCTTATTTTTATAGGACACTTATCAAAAATATGTTAATTTTATAGAAAATTTTTCAAAAATTGGTTATTTTTACAGGAAATTTTTCAAAAATGTATTCTTTGATAGGAAATTTTTTAAAAATTTCTTACTTTTATAGGAAATTTTTTAAAAATTTCTTTTTTAGGAAATTATTAAAAAATTTCTTATTTTTATAGCAAAAGTTTTTATTTGTTTAAGAAGAGTTTTTTTTTAGGAAATATCTCAAAAATGTCAAATTTTTTAATAAGAAATTTTTTAAAAATTACTTATTTTTATGAGAAACTTTTGAAAAATTCCCTATTTTTCTATGAAATTTTTTAAAAATTCTAATTATATAAGAAAAAAAATTTTAAAAGTTTGCAAAAATTTCATATTTTTTTAGAAAATTTTTCAAAAATATCTTATTTATTTTTTTGAAAATTTATTGCTTTTATATGAAATTTTTTATACTTTTTTTATAGAAAATTTTTCAAAAATTTCTTGTTTTTAAAGGAAATTTTTAAAAAATTGTATATTTTCAAAAATTTTATATTTATATTTCTTATTTCAATAGAAATTTTTCCTAAAATTTCTTAATTCTATAGAAAATTTTTTAAAAATTTCTCTTTTCCACAGAAAACTTTTCAAAAATTTCTTATTTTTATATGAAATTTTTTAAACTTTAAACCTTATACAAATTTTTTCAAAAATTTCTTATTTTTATAGGAAATTTTTAACAAATTTTATATTTTCAAAAATTTTATATTTTTTCAAGCATTTCTTATTTCAATAGAAATTTTTTCTAAAATTTCTTAATTCTATAGAAAATTTTTAAAAAATTTCTCTTTTCCACAGGAAATTTTTCAAAAATTTCTTGTTTTGATAGGAAATTTTTTAAAAATTATTTATTTTTATAGAAAATTTTTCAAAAATTTCTTATTTTTATATAAAATTTTTAAAAAAATTTATATGTTCAAAAATTAAAAATTTTCATATTTTCAAAAATTTCTTATTTGATGGGAAATTTTTTAAAAATTTTATATTTTTATAGCAAATTCTTCAAAAATTAATTTCAATAGAAAATTTTTAATAAATTCATATTTTTATAAGAAATATTTAAAAATTTCTTAGTTTTATAGAAAAATCTTCAAAATTCTGATTCTTATAGGAAATTTTCCAAAAATTTCTTATTTGTATAGGAAATTTTTTCGAAAATTTCTTATTTGTATAAGAACTTTATTCTTTTGATAGGAAAATTTTCAAAAATACTTTATTTCTATAAAATTTTTTAGAGCTAATTTTTAAAAGGTTAAATATTTTTTAGGAAATTTTTAAAAAATTGCCTATTTTGGAAAATTTTGTTATTCTAATTGGAAATTTTTCAATTATTTTTTTGTTTTTATAGAAAATTTTTCAAAATTTTCTTATTATTAAAGGAAAATTGTAAATAATTTGTTATTTTTTTATAAAAAAATTAAAAAAATTTCTGTAATAAAAACTTTTTACTTCAATATTTTTCTTAGGCATAAGGAATTTTTCAATATTAAAATTTTTGCCCTTAATAATTTCTTGTTCTTGTTCTAAAAAAAGAGCTTTGTAGATTTTTTTTAAATTATAATTTTTATTTTTTTTTATAAAATTGTTAACATTATTTTACAAAAAGAAAATATTTTTATAAATGTTTATGTATTTAAATAATACAAATTAAATAGTTAGTTTTAAATATTTTTTTTAAGCTTAAACAATTTCTTCATATTCTTCTTTAGTAGGTAATTAGTCTAAAACCGTTAGATTTAAATTCTTATTCAAATAAATAATTTTTGTATATATAGAGAGCTTTTTGTTTAGTTTTACTACAAGTTTTCCTTTTATAAAGTTCTTTTTCATTATTATAGTTAAATTTATTTAATAATAATTTTTGTTATAATAATTTATAGCTAAAAAGGACAATTATACAACACTTATGAGTTGCTTAAACATTAAAGCTTAATTCATTAACAAGTTTTATCTCAAAAAATTTGATTTATTTTAACTTATATTTATCTAATTACAATTTATACAAGTTATTTTTGGCATTTTTTCAAATTTTGTTATTAAAAAGAAATTTGTTAAAAATAAGTTGAATATTTTTTGTGGTATTAAATGAAAGTAAATGCTAGAATTGGACGGTATTTTATACATATTTTAAGTGAAAGTTGCTCTAATTTTGGTAAAATGAATCGAAAAGTCAAGTAAGAAAAATTAGCTTTAATTTTTTGTTAAGGAATTATGACTCATTTCTGTCTTGCAATTTGGTCGCTTTTGTGTCTTAACAGCATATTTATGATAAATTGGGCAGTTTTTGTGTTGTAGTCTTTGTTTTTTCTTTGTACATTGTATGCAAATTAGTTTTTATTGTTTAAGTTTTTTGCTGTTGTTGGCAAATTTGGCAGTTACAAGACTTTTAGTAAATACATTAACAATTGTCTGTAAAAAGTTTAGATGCAAATTGTAGTAAGAATCTAAACAGCTTTTAATGTTATTAACAGGAAATTTTAATAACATATTATAGGAGTTAAATCATAAGAGTTAGTTTTTAATATAAAATAAAATTTACTTAATGTTTGTGCCGCCATCTCTTATTCTGTAGTCTAAATTTTGAGCTACATAATATTTGAAAATATTCTGCTAATGTTTTCCTTAATGTTAATAACATTAAGTGTGAGGAATGAAAATGTTACGTAATTAACAGGAGTAACACGATATTTACATTTCCGTTAATTTGAAAGTGTTATAAATTAAAAAACAGAGGCGAAATTATTTTTTTTAAATAACAAAGAAATGAAGTGGATAAACATTATAAAAAAATCAAATTTATAAATTCGAAAAATTTTATGTGAATAATATTATTCAGGGGTGTCATAGAAACCATTTTCATTGGTATTGGTTTTGAAAACGACAAAAAAATTAAATTGGTGTCATGAATTCCAATATTAATGTTCGAGCTACATTTTCTATTGGTTTTATGTGTCACAGAAAATAATATTATTGGTTTAGTATTGGAAATAAACCAAGCAACTTACAGTTAACGGATTTCATTCCAAATTGGTCTATCAATTTAAAACAAAGGAGTTACTGGCCAACTGGTGCCTTTTTCGATTTAAATATCCACTAAGAACAGATTTTTGAAAATATTGCCATTGTGGGGGATAAAAAGGGGAAAATTCAATAACACTATTCCCAAACTAAAAACAATGGAACCAAAATTTAAATCGAGTTTGGATCAGTCACAAAAATAACAGTACAAGTGGTAAGTACTTTTCGAAAAAAGGGGAGAAAAAAAGAAAAACAAATGTTTGGTACTTTTTAGCTTTAACTTTCAAATAAAAAGAGATGGGTGAAAAGTTTACATAGCATTTTTTATCATGTAATAAGATAAAAACAAGTTTAGGTACTTTTTTGTGTCTTTGGAATCAATGAACCGTATCGACAAACATAAAAAATATCAAAAATGGGAAAAATTGTAAGGCAAGAATATTCTTTGTGTGGAGGTACTGGCGAAGCAAATGCATATCAACATATTTGTTTGCAATTTAATAAATATCGCATGTAAGTGACAATAGTCCTTTGATTGGCTGTGGCTTGTTTCTTGGTGTAGGTAGATTACATTTTTTCCAGTCCGCAATTCGGTCATTTCATGATGTTGGGGTATACAAGCTTCATTTGTCCAAATAGCAGCGTTTTATCTATACCTATACCACAAACATCGCAAAAAACTGAAAATTTGTCTTCAATTAATTTTCTTTAATAATTTTTATTTTATTTTTTTAATTGATTTTTGATGTTTCAAAAAAATTTCAAACGAAATAATTAAAAAATTGATTCGAACATTTTGTTTGATTTAAAACCAATAATAACAAAACCGACTTGGTTTCATAACACCAAATATAACTAGTATTGGTTTTCAAAACCAAACTTTAAAAACTGACTTGGTTTCTATGACACCCCTGATTAGTTCATATTTTCAATATGTAACTACAAAAGAATAATAATACGAAAAATTGTATTAGACAAAAAATAGTATTGGTAACATAGACTTTTTTGGTATTTGTTATTCACTTTTTAACTATAGGTAAAATTTGTCAAAATTCGAAAAGAAATTAAGAAATTTATAGCCAATGCTTTAAATTATTTTTTTTTTAAGAAAATTTACATTTTATAAATGAGTATTTGAAAATCAAGCATAAAGAAAGAAAAAACAAATAATAAGTATTTAAGTCTGTTAAACCAATCGTTCGGTGCAAAAAATAAGCATAGAATTTACCAGCTGTTTTGCACGTATTGTAGTTGATTTTAACCGATTCCAACGAAAACTTCGTTCAGTGATTTTCGGTTGTGAAGGAAATATATTTTGTAAAAATATACTCAAATTTGAGGCCAAAATCTAAATTCCGCGAAACCAGGGCCCAAATTACCGCATTCGATATCGATCGAAACCTTAGATATTTTCAAAACATTTGTATAGCATACTTTATCGCTAATCAAAATTATTTAAAAGATGCTCAGTTTACTTTATTTTTTATAGTTATTTGCCAAAAGATGGCCAATATTAACCCTAACATTCCTGACACGGGTACCTGGGTGCCCGAGCGAACTCTAAAGTCAAATATCTCTTTAACTGTAAAAGATACAAAGTTGAGGTTTCGTAAGTTCCTAAAACTATTTATTTTCTAAAAATTTTATCTCTTTAACTTTCCAAACTTTTTTGGGTTAGCTGTGGATTCCTGAAAGTCTAATATTTCTTACCCTCCTGATAAGGGTACCCGGGTACCAGTAAGCGAATTAAAGCATTATATATAGAAAAAGTAATGACAATGATTATATTTTTTTATTTTATTTTAAAATTTGTACATTTAGTTAATAATTTGTACACTAAACTTTGTACTGGTGTTATAGAGAAACTTCAGAAAATTAACATTCTGCTAAGAATGAAGCAATAATTTGGATGTGTGTATTACATATTGGCCTTTGGCAACCATCATACACTTTACGTGTTTTGAGATTTGATTTCAGATCAGTAGCCATACAAAGGTAACACTTTAAAAGGCGTTATATCTTCTTAATTCTTCCAGCTAAGATTTAATGTTGATTCCATTTTCTGAAAGAAAGAACTCTTCAAATTATCCTCCGCAGTTAGTCTAAATATATTTCGCGGAATATTTTAATAGTAGCGGAAAAATTAGTATTCACGGGTACCCAGGTACCCTTATCAGGAGTCTACGTATGAAAATATTATCAGTACGGTTAGGGTTAAAAGTGTTTTAATTGAACTATATTTTTTTAAAAACGAATCAAAATGGATACCAAATTGCAATAAACTTTTTGCATTGAAGTAACTTTAAACATAGAATCGAATGCGGTAATTTGGCTCCAGACCTATGTAAGGTATCTGAAATAGCGAACCGATTTCATTATAGTCCCACTTTGAAAAACATGATCATCAAATTATCTTAAAAATTCTGACTTCGATAAATGGACAACAAGCCAGCTGATCGGGCAGACAGACGAACTGACATCGCGATGTATCGTTAAATGGACTCTGTTATTGATTATGAGTAGATCAGTGGTCTCAAACCAACATATCTTGGTGGTGTAGATTATAAAACTTTGCGATATAACGAATTTGTCTGTATTACGAATGAGCCTGATATTACATCTTTTTTTATACCGGGAGTTGCCTGTATTTAAAATTTTTAATTGAGTTAAGGTGTCATTCTAACTGATATAAATTTAATATGTACACTAGACTGGAATGCATTTTTTAGGGTTGCACAAGAAGGGTCTAAAATTAAATCCATTTCCAACGTAAACTTTTCCTATTTTATTTTACGTTTTAATTAACGTTACAAATTTTCGTACCAAATACATGGTTTTTGAATTAGAACTCTTTGTCTTTGTTTAATTTTTAAGTATATATTCTCAAATCACACTGTGCTTGAATATGAAATCTTTCTCTAGTAACAAAGACGAGACAAACATATCTATCTAAAATAATTCGTCAGCTCAGATAGGAAAGATATTGTTTATATTGGAAACCCTACCCATATTATCATCATTGAAACTGTATTAAAATTGGAGATAAATCAATAAAACTTGGCACATATAAAAAAATAAACATAAAAACAATGTATGCGAAAATTGGTTTGCAAAAGTTTTCACACTCAGGAAATTATTACAGTAACTGATTGTATGTTGTTTATGAAATTTTCGGTTATGTTGTTTTCAAATGAATATTCATTTAAATTTACATGAAAATTGATTTTTAACATATTTATACATTTGTTTAAAAAACAACCTACAAAAAAATACTGAAAATCGGTAACATTTAAAAATATCAGTTGTTTAGTTTATATAAATTTTTTCAATTATTGTATCAAATATAATTCGTATTTTTTTAAGTATTGGTTTTCCTTAAGTATCTTAGGTTTGCTTACTGAAAAAACTTTTTATAATACTGGGCGCCTATCATGGGGTATGGCCTAAGCAAACAACAAACTTTGTTTTGTCTGTTTGGTTTTTTGATGCCTTAAAGGATATAACCTTTTTATGGTTTCGTCCTTTATGTTACGTTAATTATAAAAACAAATGAAAATTGTCCGTTTTACGGAAATTTTACGTAGTTTTTAACCATTCAATTTTTTTAAAAATAAATGAAAATTTCCGTTTTTTATACTAAAAATATAGTTTAAATTTTTGTCAGTAATTTTTTTGAAAACAACTGAATATTCCGTTTTTAAAACTAAAAATGTAGTTTAAATATTTGTCAGTTAAATTTAAATGAAATATTTATTGAATTTGAATGAAAAATCAGTTGACCGGTTTTTAAATGAATATTCATTCATTTCAAATTACATTTTAAGTTAATTTTACTTACATAATATTCTGAGTGCAGGAATTGATTTTTTCGCAACCCAAAGGTATGCTCTATAATATTCACCAAATTCAATTCTGGTAAATTTTATATATGGGAGGTAAAAGAAATATTCGACCGAATTAAACCAAATTCCATTGACATTGTTCCCGTAATTTCTTTAAATTACCTCCAAATTTTCGACTATTTTGATCATGCGGCTTCCCAAAACAAATAATTCAAATATCTTCCTTATCTGAGCTGTCATAAAAAATGAATACCTCTATTTAAATCAGCTTTGGTAGATCATCTTTGGTAGATATATCTCGCCTATGTTACTTTTTCGCACTAAAAAAGTGTTATGGCGGATTGTTATACGTCGCTTAAGTTAGATTTCTTGGTAGTTTGCGATTAAAGCAATTTACTATTGAATAATTTTGGAACAAGTAATCGGACTTAAATCAAATTTCTGTTATCCTTGACTAGCAGTCTGTGAAACAGAATTAATATATTTTTTTTTTAATTAATACTTTTTTAAGGTGTAATTTCCTTCTTATAGAAGTAGCACATTTCATTATTTTATCTTAATTACCTACACAATTATCCTAGACTATTTCATTATTCTGTCTTAATTACCTTCACAATAAAAAATGTCCTTTTTCCTAGAATATCCCAAAAATTCTTTTGTTTTTGATAGTAAATAGGAAAAAAGGTATATTATATTATTAAAATTTTTATTATCAGATGACATCGGGCTTAAAAGTTGCAAAATTTTGTATATGTCAACAAAATTTGCCAATTTGAAAAAAAATGCGTCCGGATTGTAGGGGTAAACATTTAAATTGACCGAATTAAAGCAACGAATGTCCGCACTATCGAAGATGTACTGTATACATTGCTTTTTATTTTCTCAAGCAAAGTATACCAGTTATAATAGATTTAAGCAATTTCCTCATAACTGTTTGTTTTATTATCAAAAATAAACGATTGCGGCGACATCTGTTGTTGTGTAGTAAAATTACATATTAATAACAAGTTTAATGCTGCTAGGTTTTTCATGCTGTTAATAACATAATGTTATGTTGAGTATTTTAGATAGCCGTTAATTTAAATGTATTTTAAGTAAGGAAATATATATTATGTTAATGCCGTTTTGACATAAGAAATTTTAAATTTTGTGCCAACTTTTAAAATTTTAAAATATTATTAGTTTTTAAATATTTAAAAATTGCGATTTACATTAATTAAATAATTAGTTTTTAACTTGTTTAAAACAAACAGTGTCTTGGACATAAATAATATTTCTTCCAAATATTGGATGTTCGAAGGAGTTAGCATTTTTTCTAGTCTTAAATTAATTGAACTAGTGCATATACAGTGGTGGTCACATATTTAGCACACTAATTATGCGTTTTTTTCAAAACCGTATATTTTTCTGTTGGAGTAATAATTTTCTTTTTTTTTTGCCACGATGTGTAGCTTATGGTGTGATCGACAAGTTCCGTTACTCTTTTTGTTATTCCCTTTCTTCAGTTGCTTCATATATAATTCATTTGTTGGTAATACGTAATTGAAGCTAAACACAAATTTAGCACAAATAATTAATATTTTACATTTCTGTTATTTTTTGAATTTTTAATACATTTTTGTTAAGTTTTTCATCATATTGTGTACAGTTGAAGGTTTTTCAGAAATAAAATATTTATTAGACATGGCCAAAAATAAATGGTGCACAGATGCGCAACGACAGGTGATTTGTGAAATAAATTCGAGAGGATGTCCTGTAAGTGAAATAGCGAGTATTTTAAATTGCTCCAGAAAGATGGTATATAATGCTTTGAGCCATATAAAAGCACACGGAACAATTAAAAAGGGTTCACGGGCACCTAGACCAAAAAAGACGATACCAAAAGAGGATTATTTAATACATAGAATGTCAGTGGCCGACCCTTTTTAGAGCTCCAGTGAAGTAATAAGTGAAGTGTCATCAAAATACGGTATTGATGTCTCCGACAGAACGATACAAAGACGCCTTAATGAAAAGAATTCGCGTGGCTGTGTTGTGCAACACAAACCACATGTGTCAAAAAAGAATTGGAAATCACGAATTTCTTTCGCCCGATAGCATTTGGAAAAGCCATTAGATTTTGGGAAAAACACACTTTGAAGCGACGAATCAAAGTTTTGCGGATTTGGATCTGATGGAAAGAGATATGTATGGTATCTTCCGAACATGCAGCACAACTGCAAAAAACTGTAAAACAGGGCATGGAGTTGGTCCAATACACAAAATTGACACACGTATGGATCAACACGTTTATAAAAATATTCTAACCGATATCATTATACCATAAGCAGAGGCAAAGATGCCACCTAGCTGGCGCTTCATGCATGACAATGACCCTAAACACACTTTACGTACTGTGAAGTGTTGCTTGGAGGAGAGTCAAATAGATGTTTTGAAATGGCCAGCTCAATCTCCGGATCTCAATCCTATTGAGAATCTTTGGAATGATATAGAGAAGCATATAACAAGCATAAAATCTAACAATTTAAATAATTTATGGACGGAAATCCAAAAAATATGGCACGCTATCCCAAATGAGCGATACCTGGCTCTTGTGAAGAGTGTGCGTAACAGATGTGTGACAGTTATACAAAATAAAGGATATTAGGTTTTTTAATAAATATTGTTTTTAATTTGTGCTAAACATATGTCCAGTATTTTTTGTGGATTAGTTTTAAATAATTGCAAAATTAAATATAATTTTAAAAAATATGTATATAAAAGGAATACGACTTCATCTTTGCATCACGTGTAATACATTACAAAAAAAAAGTAGTGAAAAAAATTGAATTAGGACTTAATATTTCCTATAAGAGATAACAGGTACCATTTGTGCTAAATACGTGACTACCACTGTATATATAGGTGTTTTTTTAATTTTGTAGCTGATATTTGCTTTAATTATGAATCGACTTAAACCAGAGCCAATTCGGCAAATGGGCTAAATAACAAATTAATATTAATTTTGAATTTTCATTACAAATTTTATTATCCGATGAAGACTATTTCGTAAATAAACAGAATTATCGCATTTGGAGTGAAGAGAATCTATAAGCTTTTGTCGATTTTGCAAACATCCTCAGAAACTCATTTGCGATCCTCAGAAACTTTTTTGCGCCATAAATATTCGCGTAACTCGAAAACTGTTTATATTTTTGTTTATTTTTTTGTTGGAGTTATTGGCTCATATGTCTTCAAAAACGATAATGAGGAACATGTTTCGAACTAAAGTGGCTTTTGTCAGAAGGGGTTGTATGGAAGCTATAGCAATTGTCTAATATATAAAAATATACTAAATTTGTGATCAAAATCTGAATTTCAGGAAAATAGGCGTATGGGAAATATCCGAAATAATACACATATGTTGGGCAAAATCAACCCTACAAGAAATGAATGACCGAAACTAACACATAGGCAATTTTTTTACTAATATATTTAAACAATTTTTGTATGGAAGAGTGAAACAACTGCAGATATCTGCAATTATTTCGCTCTTACATATGTAAGAATATATTTTGACAACTCGTAAATCGTATTTCAAAATTTTATTGTCATCGAAATTATTTTAATAAAAATAAAATAAAATTATTGTTTATATTTAATTATCAAACATTTCAAGGTAAACGGTTTAATAATCGGTGGAACTTATGAGGCAGTAACTTTACGTTTTATTACAGGCTTTCGGGAAATATTTATCAAAATTCTCTAGTAAGCAAAATGCTCAACCAGAACAGGAAAAATTTACTGAATATCTTGTTAAAAAAGATAAGTTTTCTAAAATAGATTATAATTCTAAATTTAATTTTCGTATTCCAGTTTATGCAAAATTATCATGAAGTACTGTGCCAAATAAGAAAGTGTCTCCTATAACTATTCCTATGAATTGGATTTGATTCAAATAGTTTCTTTAATATTTATCTAAACGATAAATGTTTTTAAATATAATACAATAAATAAATTAAAATTTTGACAGGTAAATGTATTTTCCTTTGTTGTTTTCTGGCTAGACAATTGGGGCCGATATATACATCAAGACTGACTAGTCACCTGTGACCGATATTTACATCAAGAGTGACTAGTCACCTGTGATCGATATATACATCACCATTGATAAGTAAAAAGTCTTAGAGTGAACGGTTCGGATATATATATATATATATCTGGAGCCCGAACAATACATGTATAAGAAAGAGATGCAAAATCACATGTATACAAAAGTTTCGGTCAGCTTTTTCATATTTGCCTTAATAAAATGATAGAAACTGCTGAATGATATAGCAGTCAGCACTACCAGTCAGTTGATCGGTCAAATGACTGGTCATGTTCTTGTAGGGAATCTCTATGTTAAGAAAATTTGTAGCTTTGGGGAACGTAATGCTATGTTCCTGGAAAGAAATTGGAAAGTACCCTGAAATTTTTGATTAAAAAAAAAAAAAAATTGTTTGAATTGCGTTATTAATAACTTTAAAACTGTTGATCACATCAAAAACTTGAGTTAGAATAACTTAAGGGAAATTTTGTGCTTAACTTATTTATGTATTTCTCAATTAAATTGAATAAGTTGTTTTTAATACATATATAGTAATACAATTAGGGTAACCTCTTTATAAAGGAAATTAAAAATATAGTTATGTAACGAAAAGAGTTGAATTTTGTAAACAAGTGTTATATGTATAGAGTTTGAATTCTGAATGTAGATTGTATCGACTTTTCATAAAAAAACTTATTGATAACACTGTGATCGATTTTGACAACTTTTTTTTTACCGACAAAAAGGAGACCTAAGAGCGTTATAAAAAAATAGAGGTTGCGCAATAAATATTCGCGTAACTCGAAAACTGTTTATATTTTTGAACCAAGTAAAAAAAACGAAATTTAGCCATAAAATTTACTTTCAGAAACATTAATTATTTTTTTTTAATTTGAACAGTCGTTTTGGAAATACATTTTTTTGTTTGCAAAAAAATACTTTTTTTTTTTTTGAAAAATCACATTCTATCATATTTACTAATTTCGTTTCTAATAAACGTATATTAATAATAACTACATAACTGAATTATGGATTTTTAAATGAATTTTTGAAAATGGAAAATTTTGTGATTTTTGAATTATGGATTTTTATTTGAATTTTTGAAAATGGAAATTTTTGTGATTTTTCAAAAAAAAAAAAAATTTTTTTTGCCAACAAAAAAAAATTATTTCCAAAACGACTGCTCGGATTAAAAAATAATAGTAGTGCTTCTGAAAGATAATTTTGTTGCAGAATTTCGGTTTTTTATTTAGTTCAAGAAAGTAAACAGTTTTCGAGTTACGCAAATATTTATAGAGCAACATCCTCCAATTTTTTATAACGCTACTACAGCTAAACTAGAAAATCGGGTAGCACCATTGAATTAAGCATTCTCGAATTATCTTTACCCACTAGACCTCCCTTTTGTTGTTTTGTTCAACTATCACAGCATAATTATTTGAATAACATCTTCAATTTTTAAGATATGAGTTAAAACCATTATTGAATCCTAGAGCGTATGATTGATATTAATTATTGGATTTATTTGTTAAAACCTATATAACTTTGGTTCCGGGAATCAAAAACAATCGGTTTAAATGGGTATTAAAAGCCAACATGTTGAGGAATTAGATTAAAATAATATTTATAAGAAAATAAAATGGATTTGTATGAATTTTGTCGATATTTTATATAAAAAAATGTTTTTAGAAAATTCAACTTATTTTTAACTAAAAATCTTGTTATGTTGCTATTGTTAGTTTTTTTTAAAGAATTTAAATAATTTAATTATTTAACTACTATCTAGGGTTTTGATAAGTTTTTCTTAGAATCTAGAACTTATTAACTATTAGGATCTTATCTACTAATCTTAATGCTAAAAATCTTATAAATATTTAAATTTTAACTTATTTTTTTAATTAAATCCTATAATTACAAGAGAAAATAGTTGATGATTTTAAAGGTTTAATATTTGATATATACAAGGGTTTAATATGAAAAAGTTTTCGGCTTGGAAAAATTTGTATTAAGTTATTGATATTGATATTTTAATGATAAGTATTTGTTTTGTTTTTTTGGCAAAGGATATGTATGAGTTGGTTTTGTTTTAATGAAATGTTTGATTTAAAGGAATTTTTTCTAAGTATTTTTGTTAATAGGAATTTATTTATTTATTGAGAGGATTTAGCAAAAATTTTTTTAGTTTTTTTTAAATAAATCCTTTTTTTCTATTTATGGCTTTTTCGTTTATTTTCAATTTTTTGGGTTAGAACTTTTAAAAAGTTCTTATCTTTAAGGTTTTCACATTCATACGAGTATAGATTGAGTTTTTATTTTAATTTTCTGTTTTAAGGTTTTCGTAGTTTAAACTTTAAAGTTTTTCAAGTCTCAGTTAAATTTAGGGATTTTTTGTTTTTGTTTTTAGATTTATGTTTGCTCTTTCTATTTTACATCCACATTCATACAATTTTACATTTCTTACAAATTTTCACATAAGTTTTTTTTTGTTTTTCTTTTCAAGTTTTGGTTGTTCATCCCAATGACCTTTGAAGGAATTAACCCAGTTATCTGAATACCAAATGATGTATTAACTTGAGCATACTAAAGTTGTTTCTACTCCCGCTGCCGCTGCTACTACTTGAAGCAGCTGCAACTGTTGAAAATGTTGCTGATGATTGAATTAAGTTTGAAGTTGATAGTGTTGTTGAGGTTGTTGATGCTGTTATCGTCGTTACTGGAACTGTTGCTGTTACTGTTGCCAGAGTTGAGAGGCAAAGGCAGCATAATAGTGTTAGTAGATAATTAAGTGAAATACCATTATAATGATGTATACTTCCGTAATTTGATGAACCTAGTAAATAAGAAAAAGTATTATATAAGAATTTGCTAAAATTTTAATTTCAAACAAAACTAGTTAGGGCAACTCTTAATACCATGCGCTCTTGACTTAGCCGCCACCGAGTCTCTGCTCTCCAATGCCGGAGCTTTTTGCAAACGATCTGATTCCACACTTGCCTCTCTACTTTGAAAGTAAAGAGACGAGATCTTAGCCACACACTGAAAAATATATTATAGATGTATATGTTTTTCAAATTTTCTCAACTTTAACTTCTTTTTTTACCTTCAATTTCATATCACCATTTCGAAAGTGTAGATTTCTTACTCTAAACTCCAGCCCTAATACGGCCACTTCCAAACCCTCTCTGCCGTATATGATATTATCGTAATATCTCAAATATGATCTATTGGCTGGTTCACCATTTATGCTCCAACTTAAGTGACACGCTGGCTTGGAGGGATACGAAGAACAGTTGACTTTAACCTGATCACCAATTTGATAGCGCTGTTGGCCTCCGGTTATACGAGGACCGCGTGAGGGCGTCACTGAAAATAAAAAGTAAAGTTTTGGTCAGAGGAAGTTTTTTTACTGCTTAAAAAGTATAAGACAATATGTCTTATAATCAAACTATGCTTTAGACTCAGACGACGTCTTATATAAAGACTATGCATATTTAAAGACTATGTCTTATATAAAGACTACGTCTTATATAAAGATTACGTCTTATATAAATACTACGTCATACATAAAGACTACGTCTTATATAAATACTACGTCATACATAAAGACTACGTCTTATATAAAAACTACGTCTTATATAAAGACTACGGATTATATAAAGACTACGTCTTATATAAAGACTACGTCTTATATAAAGACTACGTCTTATATAAAGACTACGTCTTATATAAAGACTACGTCTTATATAAAGACTACGTCTTATATAAAGACTACGTCTTATATAAAGACTACGTCTTATATAAAGACTACGTCTTATATAAAGACTACGTCTTATATAAAGACTACGTCTTATATAAAGACTACGTCTTATATAAAGACTACGCCTTATATAAGACTACGTCTTATATAAAAACTACGTCTTATATAAAGACTACGGATTATATAAAGACTACGTCTTATATAAAGACTACGTCTTATATAAAGACTACGTCTTATATAAAGACTACGTCTTATATAAAGACTACGTCTTATATAAAGACTACGTCTTATATAAAGACTACGTCTTATATAAAGACTACGTCTTATATAAAGACTACGTCTTATATAATGACTACTTCTTATATAAACACTACGTATTATATAAATACTACGTCTTATATAAAGACTAAGTCCTATATAAAGAATACGTCTTATATAAAGACTACTTCATATATAAAGACTTCGTCTTACATAAAGGTTACGCTTTATATAAAGACTACGCTTTATATTAAGACTACGTCTTATATAAAGGCTACGTCTTATATAAAGACTACGTCTTATATAAAGACTATATCTTATATAAAGACTACGTCTTATATAAAGACTACGTCTTATATAAAGACTACGTCTTATATAAAGACTACGTTTTATATACAGACTACGTTTTATATACAGACTACGTCTTATATAAAGACTACGTCTTACATATTGACTACGTCTTATATAAAAACTACGTCTTATATATTGACTACGTCTTATATAAAGACTACGTGTTATATAAAGACTACGTCTTATATAAAGACTAGGTCTTGTATAAAGACTACGTCTTGTATAAAGACTACGTCTTGTATAAAGACTACGTCTTATATAAAGACTACGTCTTATATAAAGAATACATCTTTTATGACGACTACGTGTTATATAATGACTAATTCCTATATAAAGAATATGTCTTATATAAAGACTACTTCATATATAAAGACTACGTCTTACAAAAATACTACGCTTTATATGAAGACTACGTCTTATATAAAGACTACGTCTTATATAAAGACTACATCTTATATAAATATTACGTCTTATATAAAGACTACGTCTTATATACAGACTACGTCTTATATAAAGACTACGTCTTATATAAAGACTACCTCTTATATAAAGACTGCGTCTTATATAAAGACTACGTCTTATATAAAGACTACGTCTTATATAAAGACGTCTTTTAAAAGACTACGTCTTGTATAAAGACTAAGTCCTATATAAAAAATACGTCTTATATAAAGACTACTTCATATATAAAGACTATGTCTTACATAAAGACTACGCTTTATATAAAGACTACGCTTTATATAAAGACTACGTCTTATATAAAGACTACGTCTTATATAAAGACTACTTATTATATAAATATTACGTCTTATATAAAGACTACGTCTTACATTAAGACTACGTCTTACATTAAGACTACGTCTTATATAAAGACTACGTCTTATATATAGACTACGTCTTATATATAGACTACGTCTTATATATAGACTACGTCTTATATAAAGACTACGGCTTATATAAAAACTAAGTCTTATATAAAGACTACGTCTTATATAAGGACTATGTCTTATATAAAGACTAAGCCTTATATATACGTCTTTTATAAAGACTACGTCATATATAATGACTACGTGTTAAACAAAAACTACATTTAATACAAAGACTACCTTATACCCTCAGACCCCTTATACTACAACTTTCATACTCGAACTTATATTCTTTTAAAACTTTAACGTCTTTTGTACTCGAAATATGTCTTGCAAACCTATTAAGTTTTTCTTAGATTACAAGTTATAACGCTTTACCGGAAAACAAACAAAATGATTTTTCCTTTTTACTTTCTTGTCGGTTAAATTTCATTCTTACAAACATTCTAAAAATTCCAAAACACACATACACACACACACTCGCAAATTCTTAAACATGGAACTATAAAATTTGATTTACATTTTGATGTGGAAAATTTTTGTTGGCAAAGAAAAAGACTTTAAGGTAAAAGTAAATAACCAAAATTAGCATAAATTTTAAGGCGAAAATATGTAAAGAAAATTTTTGAGCTTTCTGTTGAGCTGGAAAAAAGGCATGAAGCAAATATTATTGAAATAAAGACAAAATTTTTCATAATCTTAGGCCTGAGGCAAAAAATTGAGGAAAGGTTATGAAAAGTAAGACAATAATGATGAGTAAATTGAAGAGCTACAAAGGCTGTCGGTGAAATGACTGATGAACAGTTAAAAATAAACAGTTTAAAAATTTGCACTAAAATTAGAAAAATTTCAATCGAAAGCTTTTTCGAAGATTTGGCCGAAGTAGTTTTTGGTTGACTAAAATGCCTTTGAAATTGTATGAAAATATGTAGAAGTTTCAATAGAAAAAATGCTAAGTTTCACTTTCGTTAAATAGCCCTTTAATCTTGTGTTGAGTAGATGAAGTAATGTGGTATACGTTGCATAGTGGGATGGTGGATAAATAGAATTAATATAGCTATGTAACTTCTAAACAGTTGGGTGGATTTTAAAATAAATTGATGTGTATATATCCGAAGTGTTGGGAAGCTAAAGTTTTAAGCCTGGAAAGTCTTAATTTTATTGGTTCGTCACAATTGGCAAAGACTTAGACTTAGTAGGTCCCTTTTAATAAGTCTAAAAATAGAATCGGATGCAGCTTATTGTCTGAGAGAAGTACCCCTTGTTCCAATTGGAATGTCATGAGAATTATATATGTATGTATGTATGTATGTAAGCTCATACTAATACGAGTAGCATAAAGTTTTCTGAGCTACTTGTAGGGTATCATTCCTATAAAAATATTAATAGTATTTTCCTTTGTAAAATATTCTGAATATTAAGTTATGTGTATTGTAGTTATGTAAAATATGTATGTGTATATGTAAAATTTTATTTTTTGCTTTCTTTGCATATTTTTCGTACGAAGTAGAGACTGCATTTTTATTATATATGCAGAGAAAAGTCTGACTTTATTTTTTCCTGTTTCCATTTGAAATTTATTTATCATTTTTTTGCAAGCAGCGCTGCAAATAGCACATTTCATGTTCCCTTCTAGAGCCATTTAATTTTAATGAGTTTATAAAAGAAATTGATTTTTTTTGTTGTTTTTGCCTTTAACACAGGCCGGCCCGACACTCGTTAGTAGAATTTTTTTAGATGGAAACTAAAAGCAAAACTGTTAGCAGTAGAGAAATACAAAAATAAGGGTTCCAGAGTTGTGAACAAATATTTTTTTGTTTTGAAAAATAATGAAAATGAAGTGAATTTTATGTGGCAGCTACAGAAATAGTTGAAGAAAAAACAAAAAACAAAAAAAACTGACCAGTTTTATTATTATTTTACTCAGTTAGTTAAAGTTACAAATAGTTTTATGCTGGTAAATAGAATTTTTCATTTGTAGTTTTTTAATTTTGTTTTTAAATGGTAGTTTTCTATTAAGATTGCAAAAATATGCAGTATATTTTGTTTATAAAAAACCCTTAATGTATACTACACTTAATAATGCTGGCTATTTAAACAACAGCCCTAAAATATGCAGTGATTTATTTCCTTAAATACTTTTTTCTTTTTTTATCAGGAATTTAATTTTATTTTCTATTCTCCTTTTTCAGACTGCTCTTTATAAAAATTAGGTTAGCCAAAGGAATTAACATTTTATTTTAAAACTACGAGTATATATTTTTTTTGTATGTCTTGGACCAATAAATCGAATGTCGGTCAGTAAGCTTTTATGGGTGTTTTAAAGATTTTGTTCCATTTTTTTCCCTCAAAATAAATGATTTTCCCTGTTTAAGTTGTAGTACATCTCCCATGTTTTTAGACAGTGCCATGATTTTATATAGCCGAAATATCTAAAAAGTATAAAAAAAGTAAAATAAAATATAGATTTTGAAAATAGCACTTCAACACTTATTTTCATTGCAATCCAGGCGCAACGAAGCAAGAATTTGCTCGTCCTTTCCTTGCCTTTGCTTTCATTTTTTGTTGTTGTTGTTAAAAGGCCATTAGTTTAATGTATTTATGGTGCAAAATATCCTTTTGTCTTTATTGCTTTTTATATTGTTCGTAGGATATTTTTGCTTTGTGCTCTAAATTTTATTTCAGGTTTAAGTATTTCGCCAAATGGTTTTAATTGTATAGAAATGGCATTTAAAGATTAAAGTTTATTTTGGTAGAATAAATGAAATCAAAAACGATATAAAGGCAATAGTGGAAAAGCAAAGTTGACCAAGTCTAATCATAGGATACCGTAAGCCCAACATAAATTATCACTGAATTTAGTGATAATATTGTAAGCATTTTTTACTTGCTTTTAATTAGACAGTTTTTTCTGTAGAAGATTTTTTTAAAGAAAGTTTTTTATCAATAATTTTTCTATACATATACAATTTCTCATCTAAATTAAAAAAAAAAAAATTTCTATAGAAAACTTTTTATTAAATTTTTTTTTTATAATATTATATCCAAAATTTTTGTATACAAAATTTTTTCTCAAAAATTTGTCTATAGAAAATTTTCATCAAAAATTTTTCTATAGATAATTTTCATCAAAAATTTTTTTATAGAAAATTTTTTTTTCAACAAATTTTTTACAGAAATCAAACAATTTTTTTTACAGAATTTTTATAAAAATTTTTCTATAGAAAATTATCATCAAAAATTTTTCTGTAGAAAATTTTTATCAACAATTTTTCTGCAGAAAATTTTCATCAAATTTTTTATAGTGATTTTCTATAGAAAAATTTTTATGAAAATTGATGAACAATTTCAATAGGAACATTTTTAATTTTTTATAAAAAAATTTTTATCAAAACTTTTCTTATAAAAACTTTTTCATCAAAAATTTTCCTATAGCAAAAATTTTCATAAAAAATTCTATAAAAAAGAAGAAGAATTTTTAAAGAAAATTTTCATTAAAAAAATTTCTATAGAAAATTTTCATCAAAAATTTTTATCACGAATATTTCTAAATAAATTTTTTATTAAAAATTTTTGTATAGAAAATTTTTCATTAACAGTTTTTGTATAGAAAATTTTTTATTAAAAATTTTTTTATTGAAAAATTTTGTTAAAAAGTTTTCTTTCAAAAAATTTTATATAGAACATTTTGCATTAAAAATTTAGATATTGAATTAATTTTTTCTAAAGAAAATTTTCTCATCAGAAATTTTTCTATAAAAATTTTTTCCGTAGAAAATTTTTCTGGACAAAATTTTTGATAAAAAATCTGTTTATATAAAACTTTTCATAAATATTTTCATAATGAAAATTTTTCATCAAAAATTTTTTAATAAAAAATTTTTCATCTAAAATTTCTCTATAGAAGATTTGTCATCAAAAATTTTTCATCTAAAATTTTTGTATAGACATTTTTTTTAACAAAAACTTTTTTAAAGAAATTTTTTCATCAAAAATATTTGTATTGAACATTTTTCATCAAAAATTGTTCTATAGAAAATTTTTTACGAAAATATTTCATCAGAAAGTTTTTTATAGAAAATTTTCTTAAAAAGTTTTTCTATAGAAACATTTTTCATCAAAAATTTGTCTATGGAACATTTTTCATCAAAAATTTTTCTATAGAAAATTTTTCATCTAAAATTTTTGTATAGAAATTTTTTTAACAAAAACATTTTTAAAGAAATTTTTTCATAAAAAATAATTGTATTGAAAATTTTTTAGAAAAAAAATTTCTCATTTTTTATAGTAATTGTTCTATAGAAAATTTTTCGTGAAAATATTTCATCAAAGAGTTTTTTATATAAAATTTTTTTTTAAATTTGTCTCTGGAAATTTTTTATCAAAAAATTTTTTATAGAAAATGTTTCATAAAAATTTTTTTATAGAAATTTTTTTATCAAAAATTTTTCTATTGAAAATTTTTCATCAAAAATTTTTCTATAGAAAAATTTTTTATCAAAAATTTTCTATAGAAAACTTTTCTTCAAAAATTTTTCATTAAAAAGATTTCTATAGAATATTTTATATCAAAAAGTTTTCTATAGAATATTTTTCATCAAAAAGTTTTCAATAGAAAACTAGTCATCAAAAATTTTTCTATAGAAAATTTTTCATCAAAAATTTTTCACAAAAATTTTTCATCAAAAATTTTTCCATAGAAAATTTTTCATTAACAATATTTCTTTAGAAAATTTTTATCAAAAATTTTTCGATAGAAAATATTTCACAAAAAATGTTTCTATAGAATTTTTCATCAAAATATTTTTATAAAAAGTTTTGATCAAAAAATTTTGTATAAAAAATTTCTCAATCTTCTATAGAACATCAAAATAAAAAAAATTCTATAGAAAAATATTCTTCAAAAATTGTTCTATAGAAAATCTTTTATGAAAATTTTTCTATTAAAAATATTTCATCAAAAATTTTTCTAAAGAAAACTTTTCATTAAAAAGTTTTCTATAGAAAATTTTTGATTAGAAAGATTTCTATAGAAAATTTTATATCAAAAAGTTGTCTATAGAACATTTTTCATAAAAAAGTTTTCAATAGATAATTTTTTATAGAAAAATTTTCATCAAAAATTTTTCACAAAAATTTTTCTGTATAAAATTTTTCATCAAAAATTTGTCACCAACAATATTTTTATAGAAAGTTTTTATCAAAAATTTTTTAATAGAAAATATTTCATCAAAACTTTTCTATAGAAAATATTTCATCGAAAATTTTCCTATAGAAAAATTTACATAAATAATTGTTTTGTAAAAAAATTTTCATCAAAAATTTTTTTATAGAAAATATTTTTTTCATCAGAAATTTTTTTATAGAAAATTTTTTATCAAAAAACCTTTTATAGAAAAATTTTCATCAAAAGTGTTTCTATAGAAAAGATTATATCAAAAATTTTTCTATAGAAAATATTTCATCAAAAATTTTTCTATAGAAAATTTTTCATTAAATATTGATTTGTAGAAAATTTTTCAGTAAAAATCGTTTTATAGAAAAATTTTCATCAACTTTTTTTCATAGAAAATTTTTCACCAAAAATTTTTTATAGAAAATTTTTCATCAACAATTTTTTTATAGAAAATTTTTCATCAACAATTTTTTTATAGAAAATTTTTCATCAACAATTTTTTCATCAAAAAATTTTTTATATAAAATTTTTTATCAAAAAATTTTGTATATAGATTTTTGTCAAAAAATATTTTATAGAAAATTTTTCATCATAAATTTTTTATCAAAAATTTATTTATTGAAAATTTTTCATCAAAATGTTTTTATAGAAAATTTTTCGTCAAAAATTTTTCTATAGAAAATTTTTCGTGAAAAATTTTTCTATAGAAAATTTTTTATCAAAAATTTTTCTATAGAAAATTTTTCATCAAAAATTTTTCTGTAGAAAATTTTTCATCAAAAATTTTTCTATAGAAAATTTTTCATCAAAAATTTTTCTATAAAAAATTTTTCATCAAAAATGTTTCTATAGAAAATTTTTCTTTAGAAAATTTTTCATCAAAAATTTTTCTTTAGAAAATTTTTCATCAAAAATTTTTCTATAGACAATTTTTCATCAAAAATTTTCCTATAGAAAATTTTTCATCAAAAATTTTCCTCTAGAAAATTTTTCATCAAAAATTTTTTTATAGAAAATTTTTCATCAAAAATTTTTTTATAGAAAATTTTTTATCAAAAATTTTTTTATAGAAAATTTTTTATCAAAAATTTTTTTATAGAAAAATTTTCATCAAAATTTTTTTTATAGATATTTTTCATCAAAAATTTTTTTATAGAAAATTTTTCATCAAACATTTTTTTATAGAAAATTTTTTATTAAATATTTTTTATAGAAAATTTTTTATCAAATATTGTTTTAATAGAAAATTTTTCATTAAAATTTTTTTAAAAAAATTGTTCATCAAAAATTTTTTTATAGAAAATATATCATTAAAAATTTTCGTATAGTAATTTTTTATCAACAATTTTGGTATAGAAATTTTTTTATAAAAATTTTTGTATAGAATCAAAAATTTTTCATCCAAAAGTTTCTTATAGAAAAATGTTTATCAACTTAAAATATTTTCCATCAAAAGGAAGTTTTTATTAAAACTTCTCTACAGAAAATTTTTCATCAAAAGTTTAATGATGAAAATTTTTCTATAGAAAATTAATCATTAAAACTTCTACCAAAAATTGTTCATCTGTAAAAATTTTTTTTCCAAAGTTTTTCTTTTTTTTTTGTTACACTTGCTTATAAAAAAATATTCATAAAAAATTCTATTATTAAATTTTCATCAAAATTTCTTTTTTTATAACTATAAAATTCATTTATAAAAAATTGTTCTAGAAAAAAGTTTTTTCAAAAATGTTTTATACATAGATAATTGATAAAAAATTTTCTAGAAAAATATTGAACATTCCAACAAAAATTCTTCTTTGTCATTAACAACTTTTCTTATGAATTTTTTGTTGAAAGTTTTAATTTTAGTTAAAATCAGATATAAAATCAAATAATTATTCTTCAGCCAAACTGTTAAAATAAACAAACATCTTTATTTCAATAACAAAACAATTTTGCTGCAAACTCCCAAATATCCTTATCAGACAAAAAACCCTGGTGATACCCTTGGTGATGTTAGTGATGGATATAATAAAAAATAAAAAACTGAATTCCTTATTACCACTTACCACTAACCGACAGATATTTAACCACATACAGATACAAATTTCCGTTTCAGATAAACTTTCGAAATCTTTGTCCCCAACCAAATAACAAAGGCAACAACAACAACAACAACAGCCAACTAACATTTCCATAAAGATTTCTATCTTTAAGTTTTTCCCTTTCCTCCTTTGTTGCTTTTTAACACCTCAAATAAAGATTTTTGTCGCTTAGGACTGGGGAAATAAATAAAAATGTCTCGCAACCGAAAAGAAGCTAAGAATCTAAACAACGAGTAGACAAATGTGAAAAAAATATATATTTATACCTTTATAAAGAATTTTTTGTGACATCTTTTGGTATCTTTATAATAAACTAAAAGAATATATAAAAAAATATAAATTCTTATTTTTTGCACTTGCCAATAGTTAACCTTAAAGTGAGATTTTGCCAATGTTTAGGGGGTGGCTGAGATGTTTAAGAATGTGTTGGTATTTATCCTTACATGTATATTACATATGTTTAAATATTTTGCTAGATACGTTTAAATGTTTTGGATGTTTCGGTTATTTTCATTTTACTAAGTTTTTTTTTTTACAAAATTTTATGTTTTTTTTTGCTTCTAAAAATGTGTGTATTTGAAGATTGTAGTTGTAGTGGTAAAGATGTTAGTGTGTTAGTGCTGGTATTATTACAAAACGGTGAAGTCATCCAAGCAGATTATGTAAATTTATTTTATAGGTATGTGAACATTTTTTTCATAAAGTTAAGTTCTTTTTCTAGAACACACACTGTCATCGGATTATTTTTAAACACAGTGGGATAGATAAGAAAATTTTAATCATAAATTCCATATAGAAACTTTTTTTTGTAAAAGAATTTTAGATGAAAATTTTTATAACAAAAATTTTCTATAAAATGTTTTTTGATGCAAAATTTTCAATAGAAGAATTTTTAATAAAAAAATTTCTAAAGAAGAATTTCTCGAAAATATTTTTTATAAAAGAATTATTAATGAAACATTTTCTATAAAAGAATTTTTGGTAGAAAATTTTCTAAAAAAAAATTTTAGGTGAAAAAGTTTCTATAGAAAAATTTTTGATGAAAAATTTTCTATAGAAAAATTTTTGATGAAAAATTTTGTATAGAAAAATTTTTTATGAAAAATTTTCTATAGAAATATTTTCTATTGAAAAATTTTCTATAGAAAAATTTTTCATTAAAAATTTTCTATTGAAAAATTTTTGAGGAAATTTTCTTGAAAAATTTTTGATTAAAAATTTTATATAAAAAAATTTTTGATGAAAAATTTTCTGTAGAAAAATTTTTGTATAAAAAATTTTCTATAGAAAGATTTTTGATGAAACATTTTCTAAAGAAAAATTTTTTAAGAAAAATTTTCTATAGACAAATTTTTGATAAAAAATTTTTGATAAACAATTTTGTATAGAAGAATTTTTGATAAAAAAATTTCCTATAGAAGAATTTTTGATGAAAAATTTCGCTGGAAAAATTTTTTATGAAAAATTTTCTATAGAAAAATTGTTGATGAAAAATTTTCTATAGATAAATTTTTGATGAAAATTTTAGACAAATTTTTGATGAAAAATTTTCTATAGACAAATTTTTGATGAAAAATTTTTGTTGAAAAATTTTCTAAAGAAAAATTTTTGATGAAAAATTTTCTTAGAAAAATTTTTGATGGAAAATTTTCTATAGAAAAATTTTTGATGAAAAATTTTTAATGAACAATTTTCTATAGAAAAATTTTTGTTGAAAAATTTTCTATAGAAAAATTTTTGTTGAAAAATTTTCTATAGAAAAATTTTTGTTGAAAAATTTTCTATAAACAAATTTTTAATGAAAATTTTTCTATAGACAAATTTTTGATAAAAAATTTTTTATAGAAAAATTGTTGATAAAAAATTTTCTATAAAAAAATTTTTGATGAAAAATTTTCTATAGAAAAATTTTGGATGAAAAATTTTCTATAGAAGTATTTTTGATAAAAAAATTTTCTGTTGGACAATTTTTCTATTTACAATTTTTGATGAACAATTTTCTATATAAGAATTTTTTATAGAGGAATTTTTGATGAAAAATTTTCTATAAAAAAAATGTTTGATGAAAAATTTTCTATAGAAAAATTTTTGATGAAAAATTTTCTATAGAAAAATTTTTGAAGAATATTAGAAGAATCTTTGATGAAAACTTTCTAAAAAAAATATTTGATGAACAATTTTCTATAGAAAAAATTTTGATGAAACATTTTTTGTAAAAGAATTTTTAATAAAAATTTTCTATAGAAGAATTCTTAATGAAAAATTTTCTCTGGAAGAACTGTTGAAGAATAATTTGTTAGAGAAAAATTTTTAATGAAAAATTTTTTACAGCAGAATTTTTTATTAAAAAATTTTCTATATAAGAATTTTTGATAAGAAATTTTTTATTGAAGATTTTTTAATGAAAAATTTTCTATAAAAGAATTTTAGATGAGAAATTTTTTATAGAAGAAATTTTGATGAAAAATTTTCTATAGAAGAATTTTTTATGAAAACTTTTCTGTAGAAAAATTTTCTTTAAAAATTTTTCTTAGAATAATTTTTGATGAAAAATTTTTATAGAAAAATTTTTTATAAAAGATTTTCTATAAATAAACTGTTGAAGAATAATTTGTTAGAGAAAAATTTTTAATGAAAAATTTTTTACAGCAGAATTTTTTATTAAAAAATTTTCTATATAAGAATTTTTGATAAGAAATTTTTTATTGAAGATTTTTTAATGAAAAATTTTCTATAAAAGAATTTTAGATGAGAAATTTTTTATAGAAGAAATTTTGATGAAAAATTTTCTATAGAAGAATTTTTTATGAAAACTTTTCTGTAGAAGAATTTTCTTTAAAAATTTTTCTTAGAATAATTTTTGATGAAAAATTTTTATAGAAAAATTTTTTATAAAAGATTTTTTGTTGATAATTTTCCATAGAAAGATTTTTAATGAAAAATTTTATGAATTTTTGAAGCAAGATTTTTTGTTAAACAATTTTTAATGAAAAATTTTCTATAGAACAATTTTTGATGAAAAAATTTCTGTAGAACAATTTTTGATGAAAAATTTTCTATTGAACAATTTTTGATGAAAAATTTTCTATAGATGAATTTTTGATAAAAAATGTTTCTATAGAAGAATTTTTGATGAAAAAAATTTCTATAGAATTACTTTTTGTATGAAAAATGTTTGATTAAAAATTGGTGAAAATTAGTATTGAAGAATTTGAGTTGAATAAATATTTTTTTATATCAAAAAAAAAAAAAAAAAAAAAATTGATGAAAAATTTTCTATTAAAAAAATTTTGTATTGAAAACTTTTTTGTAAAAGAATTTTTGATGAAAAAACTTTCCACAAAAGAACATTTGAAGAAATATTTTCTATAAATAAATTGTTATATTAATTAAAAATTAATTTTTTTATACTATTAATTTATAAAAAATTTTTGATGTAAAAAATTTTCTAAAGAAGAATTTTTAGTAAAAATTTTGTATTAGAAAGTATTTCTTGATAACTTTTACCCACTGTCCCTTCCCTTTTATGTATTTGTTCCGGCTGTCACTTATACATTCATATATTTTAACACCTTTTTCTACTATTACTTTAAATGGGGGAAAAAGAATGGCAATATCCTTAATAAGGATAATTTAAAAACTATAGGTGGTTGCATAAAAAATGAGTTGGTTTTGTTATAAATTAAGTCATATATGAAATTTAAATGATAAGTGACTTAATTTTCACATTAAGGATTTTTTATCGTTGACGAAAAAAGGAAAACAAAAAATTATAATTTCAGCATTTATTATCCTTTCAAAAAATATCCTTTTGTTTGTGTAATAAAGACATGATGTATGAGAATTTGTTGTAAGTATTTGGTATACGACATACATTTCTCGAGAGACTAATTGCTTAACATTATTATGAAATTTATTAATTAATATTTTGAGGATGTTTTGTAAAAATAAATTTTACCAAATATTTATTCGAGTATTATTGTAATGAATTTTCTGTATTTAAATAATTAAAAGGATATTTATTGTGTAAAAATTTAAGAAAATCAAAATCATTTGGGAATTAGTATGGAAATTATATTTTTGTCCTTACATTGTCCTTAAACTTTGTAAGACTACTTCAAGTTTGAATTCAACTTTAATATAAAAAATTCTAAAAATTTTCCCAAAACAAATCAGTTAAAGAATATGATAAAAACATACACTCCAGAGGCAAAAAACTGAAACAGAAGTTGAATTTTTGTAAAAAAAACTAAAATAATAAATAGCAAAAGTATGAAGTAGTGGCACAATCAATAAAGGAAGAAGGAATAACATTGATAATCCTTAATGCTTGATTTTGCCTTAAGCTCAACATATGCATATTTTAAAGTACCAGTACTCCAGTTTTTCAGTTCTTGAGTATCTCTGTATCATCTCTGCATGCATGATTGAAAAGCTCAATTGTATGTAAATTTTTTTCTTTACTTTTTTTGTCAGTAAAATATTATAAAATCAATTTTCTTTCCCTTTTCTATTTTTTGTTTCTTAAATTTTTTCTGCCGGTTTTTATTTTTTAAGGGGTTGTAAATTTTGCATAAGTTTTAGGAAATTTTGATTGCATTGTTTAACAAGAGGGAATTGAAATAGAAACGAGTATCTAATAAATGGTAGAAAATAAATGTTGAGACATGTCAAGAGCTATATTTATCAAAATTTTAGTACAAAGGGAGATTTAAAATATTTAATCGTAAGCATTTAAATTTAAAAGTAATTATTTTAATATTCTATAACAAAGCATATTAAGGGTATTTACATAAATGTTGACTTCAAATAAACAGCGAACAAATATTTTCAATACGAATTTTTTTTTTTAAATACAAACAAAATTCCATTCTTAGTCTAAGTCTTAGTTTATGTTTAAGTCTACATCTTAGTCTATGCCCTAGTCTATATCTTAGTATATATCTTAGTTTATGTCTTAGTCTTTATCATAGTCTATGTCTTAGTCTATGTCTTAGTCTATGTCTTAGTCTATGTCTTAGTCTATGTCTTAGTCTATGTCTTAGTCTATGTCCTAGTCTATGTCTTAGTCTATGTCTTAGTCTATGTCTTAGTTTATGTCTTAGTCTATGTCTTAGTCTATGTCTTAACCTATGTCTTAGTCTATGTCTTAGTCTATGTCTTAGTCTATGTCTTAGTCTATGTCTTAGTCTATGTCTTAGTCTATGTCTTAGTCCATGTCTTAGTCTATGTCTTAGTCTACGTCTTAGTCTATGTCTTAGTCTATGTCTTAGTCTATGTCTTTGTCTATGTCTTAGTCTATGTCTTAGTCTATGTCTTAGTCTATGTCTTAGTCTATGTCTTTGTCTATGTCTTAGTCTATGTCTTAGTCTATGTCTTAGTCTATGTCTTAGTCTATGTCTTAGTCTATGTCTTAGTCTATGTCTTAGTCTATGTCTTAGTCTATGTCTTAGTCTATGTCTTAGTCTATGTCTTAGTCTATGTCTTAGTCTATGTCTTAGTCTATGTCTTAGTCTATGTTTTAGTATATGTCTAAGTCTATGTTTTAGTCTATGTCTTAGTCTATGTCTTAGTCTATGTCTTAGTCTATGTCTTAGTCTATGTCTTAGTCTATGTCTTAGTCTATGTCTTAATCTATATCTTAGTCTATGTCTTATTCTATGTTTTAGTCTATGTCTTAGTCTATGTCTTGGTCTATGTCTTAGTCTATGTCTTAGTCTATGTCTTAGTCTATGTCTTAGTCTATGTCTTAGTCTATGTCTTAGTCTATGTCTTAGTCTATATCTTAATCTATGTCTTAGTATATATCTTGGTCTTTGTCTTAATCTATATCTTGGTCTATGTCTTAGTCTATGTCTTTGTCTATGTCTATGTCGTAGTCTATATCAAAGAATGAGCTTTACAAGACGGGGTTACTCTTATATTCTTAGTACAATTTACCTACAAAATTTCCTATTTACACTCAAAGGATTTCCCTTAATACATTTCAAACATATGTTTCGTTTCCTTTCCTTTATTTCTTACTGAAAAAAGGAAAACCATTTTCACATACAAATTTTTAAGTCATGTATGGCTTTTTACTTCCTTTTGTTTTCCTGTAACTTGGTTAAGAATTCAGAAATTGTATTTAAATACTTTGAAATTTGGTTTGATATGACTATAAAGAAATTTGAATGTTTTTAAGATATACTAAGCTTTTCAGATTTTCTTACAATTATATGCATATCCTTTTTAAATAATTTCTGATTTATCGTAAATTGTGTTTTTTTTTATCAAAAACTTAACCAAAAAACTGTTTAATATTTCGTTTTGTTTAATGTCCTCCAATTTTCATAAAATAATTTGCCATTTTTTATAGCCAGCTTTGTATTTGGATGATGGTACTACAATGATTGTAATTTTACGCACTGCGGTATGTTAAATAAATGTTTAACCAAAAAATGAAAAGCATTGAAAATGAAATGTGAAGAAAAAACTCAACGAATTTATTACATTTTCTTAGAACACTACAACCATAGAAACAAATGAAAAAATTCAAACATTTTGAGAACAAAAATAAATACTGCTGCCAGTAACATTACACTGATTTTAATAGTGATACGAACAAAAAAAAAATCTAAAAAACAAATTAAATACTTCAAAAAAAGAACATTTTCAAACGCCCATTCTAACATTATTATTCTTCTTTATTTTTTGTTACACGAAGGGACCTTGTGTCTCTTTGTATGTTGGCTAAAATGTTCATAAAAAAAGCGAAATCACAGAACAGAACACAAAAAAAGGAAAAACTCTTTGCCAAATAACATGAATTTCAAACAAAACACACTAGATTATGTAGATATACAACAATTTTCTTTTGTTAAAAAATAAAAGAAAAACTTAATTTCAATGAATGAAATTGCTATGTATAAAGCATAAATTCCCAGCCCTGATATACATATATTTACAAACACATACACACACACACACACACACAAATATGAAAGTGTTTGTTCAAAATTTTGTAAACTTTCATATGAGAGGAATGCAGTGAAAAATTTTTTGGTTGGCTGGAATTAAATGCAAGTGAATTGAAAAGTCTGTTTTCATTGTATGTGTTTAAAAAAGCTAGAAACAGAACGAAGGACTAATACTGTTTTTTTTTTGGCATTTAAAACTAACACACACATGAAAACATTCCGCAGACTATTACAGTTCAAGTAATAAATATAAAAAGCTGATTTTTAGAAAATAATATAATCATGAAAATGTGCTGGTGTTAGGGGTATTTCAGTGCGACTTCCAAATCGGTTTTTCTAAGCTTCCAATTCAGTTGTTTAAACTTATGCTGAGGTTTAGAGTCAGTTCAGTTTTGGTTTTATTTAAAAGTAAAGTTCTTGATCCTGTTACAGGTTCAGTTCTACTTAATTTTTTAGGTATTAAGGTTCGGTTTTAGGTTCAGTTTAAGTTAAATTTTCAAATTTAGTTCTTAGTTTAGTTCTAAGTTCTAATCTAGAATCAGTTCATAGTTAGGCTTTAGTTTAAGTTAAAGGTTTAACTCTAGGCATAGTTCTCGGTTCAGTTTTGGGTTTCATTTTTAGGTTCAAGTTTTGGTTCAGTTTTAGATTTAGTTTATGTTTTAATTTAGTTCTTAGTTTAAGGTTTAAATATGGGTTTAATTGCGTATTTAGTTTAAAGTTCATTTTTATGTTCAGCTTTATATACAGTTTTATTTCCAGTTTTTATTTTAAGTTTAGTTCTTAGTTGATTTCTAGGTTCAGTTTAAAATCTAATTCTTTGTATAGCTCCAGATTCAGTTTTAGTTTCAGCCTTAGGTTTCGTTCTAGGTTTAGTTGTATATTTAGCCCTAGGTTTAGATCTATTTCAGTTTCTAGGTTCAGTTTTAGTTCAGTTCGTGATTTAGTTCTAGGTTCACTTCTGGAATCAGTTTTAGGTTTAATTTTATGTTTAGCTCTAGTTTTAATGTTATTTCAATTTTTAATTTCAAGTTCAGTTCTCCATTAAGTTCTAGGGTCAGTTTGTAGTTCATCTATGGATTCAGTCTTAGGTTGAGTTCTAGACTTAGTGCTAAGCTCATTTTTAGGTTAAATTGTATGTTCAGCTTTAGGTTCAGTTCTATTTCAATACCTAAGATTAGTTTAAGTTTTAATTTCTAGCTTAACTTTAGGTTAAGTTCTAGAATCAGTTATTAGTTTAGCTCTAGATTCAGTACTAGATTTGTTTCAGGTTCAGTTCTAAATTAAGTTTTTTGTTCGGTTCTATGTTCAGTTCTAGGTTAAGTTATAAGTTTAAAACTATGCACACTTTTAGGTTCACTTCTTAGTTAAGTCTTAGTATTAGTTTCTGATTGTGTTCCAAATTAATTCTAGTGCCAGTTTGTAGCTCAGCTCTTGATTCAGTTTAAGGTTAAGCTCTAGGCTTAGTTCTAATTTCATTTTGAGATAAAATTGCATGTTCAGCTCTAGATTCAATTCTATTTCAATATTTAAGTTCAGTTTAAGTTTTAATTCCAAGTTTAGTTCTAGAATCAGTTCTTAGTTTAGTTCGAGATTCAGTTCTAGAATCAGTTCTTAGTTTAGTTCGAGATTCAGTTCTAGATTTACTTCTGGTTCAGTTCCAGATTAAGTTCTTTTTTCGTTTGTTTTATTCAGTTCTAGGTTTAGTTATAATTTTAAAACTATGTTCACTTTTAGGTTCAGTTCTTAGTTAAGTCTTAGTACTAGTTTCTAGTTGTGTTCCAAATTAATTTCAGAGGCAGTTTGTAGTTCAGCTCTTGGTTCAATTTTAGGTTAAGCTCTAGGCTAAGTTTTGAGATCAGTTTTAGGCATAGTTGTATGTTCAGCTCTAGATTCAGTTCTATTTCAATATCTAAGTTCAGTTTAAGTTTTAATTCTTAGCTTAACTCTAGGTTTAGTTCTAGAATCAGTTCTTAGTTTAGCTTAAAATTCAGTTCAAGATTTATTTCTGGTTCAGTTCTAGATTAAGTTCTTTGTTCGGTTCCATATTCAGTTCTAGGGTTAGTCATAAGTTTAAAACTATATTCACTTTTAGGCTCAGTTTTTAGTTAAGTCTTAGTATTAGTTCCTGGTTGTGTTCTAAATTAATTCCATAGCTAGTTTGTAGTTCAGCTCTTGGTTCAATTTTAGGTTAAGCTCTAGGCTTAGTTTTGAGATCAGTTTTAGGCATAGTTGTATGTTCAGCTCTAGATTCAGTTCTATTTCAATACCTAAGTTCAGTTTAAGTTTTATTTCCTAGCTTAACTCTAGGTTTAGTTCTAAAATCAGTTCTTAGTCTAGCTTCAAATTCAGTTCCAGATTTATTTCTGGTTTAGATTAAGTTCTTTGTTCGGTTCCATATTCAGTTCTAGGTTTACTTATAAGTTTAAAACTATATTCACTTTAAGGTTCAGTTTTTAGTTAAGTCTTGGTATTAGTTTCTGGTTGTATTCCAAATTAACTCTAGAGCCAGTTTGCAGTTCAGCTCTTGATTTAGTTCTAAGTATATTTTTAGGTATAGTTATATATTCAACTCTAGATTCAGTTCTATTTCAATATCTAGGATCAGTTTAAGTTTTTATTCCAAGTTAAGTTCTAGGACCAGTTCTAGAATCAGTTCGGTTCTATAACTAATTCTATTTTTTGTTTAAAGGCTTAAAACTATGTTTACTTTAAGGTTCAAGTCTTGGTTATGTCCCAGAACAAGTTTCAAATTCTGTTCTAAATTTAGTCTTAAGACCAGTTTTTGGTTGTGTTTAAGATTTAGTTGAGATCAAGTTATAAGTTTAGTTCTTAGTGATATTTAAAGTCTAGCTCAGTCCTAAATTTGATTCGAATTTCATTTCCTGATTGAGTAATAAGAGTAAAAGTTCTAGAATCAGTTCTGTGCTAGATTTAATTCTAGTTCTGTCAGGTAAAATTTTCTGAAGATGTTTGTAGCCTAAGTCATAGATGGCACTACAAATATTAATAAAAACTAAGAAAGTGCTATAGTCGGTCAAGCCCGATCATACGGCACCCTTCACCAATAAGGTCAAAGATATTCTTTTTTCAGTATAAAGACAAATAGAAGCTAAATCTTGCCATCGTACAAACATTTTCTTAAAATTTATATATTTAAGCTATTTCCGTCATTTTGCTTCTATGAGAGCTAGGGTCAAATGTGAATCGATTATTTTGAAATTTGGCAAATTGATTACAAAAATTATGTAAGCAAAAAATAAACTTAAAATTCTCATTATCTTCAGTTTTACAAACGTTTTAGTGATTTTTGTCTCATTTAGTACGTTTTTAAAGAAGGGTTTGTATGGAAGCTATGGTCAAATGTGGACCTATTTTAACAGTGATTTTAATTTACATAAGCAGTGTTTATTTTAAATTTCATGAAAAAATATTTATATTTGTGGCCAATATATCAATTCCGGAAAGTGGAACCTATGGGAGGTACAAAAAATAATGGACCGATTTTGACGAATTTCAATAGCCTTGGTCCCATTATCAAAAAAATAATCTGTGCCAAATTTCATTAATTATCTTCAGAATTTCGACCTGTAGTTTGATTACAAGATTTACATGGCGGTCCTGCCAGCCAGCCAGCCGTCCAGATGGATGGATGAACGGACGGACGGACTGACACCGCTAAATCGACCCAGAAAGTGATTCTAAGTCTATTGGTATGCTAGAAGCTGGGTCTAAGACAAATATTTCTATGCGTTGCATTCATCAGCACAAACTTATAATACTCTTTCCACCAGAAAAATCAACAGCTAAGAAATGGTTTGTAAAGTTTAAAGAAGGCGATGTGGACATCAAGAAAGATGTACACGCTTAGAAAAGTACTTATATACTTACTTAAATAACCTATATTTGCAACCTATTAAGGTCAATGGCCAAGAATGGAGTAGAGTTGATAGAGTTAGCGTAGACTCTAGAAATTTTAAATTAAGGTATTGAACACATTATGAGTACATACATATGTGGGGTATGCTTAAGCGTTATGGTAATATGGTATGCTCAAGCGTTATGGTAATATTTCTTCATATATCGAAGTTAATTTATTCAAAAAAAGAGGTCTCCTAATTATGGTTGAAATTCGTCGACACCTTGGGATGCCTTGGACCCCCATTTTTTCACATATTTTTCTTTTCAATGCATAGGTCGAAATTCTCAATAGAATTTGACTAAATTCGACACACGTCTTTAATTGATCAAAAAAGAGTTATTCTAATTTTAAGATCCCTTAGACCCTAATTTTTTCACTGATTTTTATTCTCAATATATTAGCCGCACTTCTCCACAAAATTGATGAAATTCTGCACACGTCTATAAGTTGAACCAAATCTGTCGACTCCTATGTGTACCTGCCTTAGACTTACACTTAAATGCAATTTTATTAAAATGTTGCGCCTAAACGACTGCAACACTTTTTGCTTAAATTATACACAACAATTTATGTGACTTTTTTCATAAAATTTTGAACTTTGTTCTACGATCGGTTATTTTTGATGAATTTTTTCATTCAATCTCAAGAAAAGACTTTCGCCTTTGACGTGGTTATGGTGGGAGCATTGAAAAACCGAGCCTACTTAGTTTTTGTCCAAAGAAAAACGAAAACACTGAATTTTGTAGAGCCTTTTAAATTACTTGATATCTTCTTAACTTTATACGAGGTTTGGTTTTTTTCTTCTGCAGACTAAAACCTAAGGTTATATATCTTAATTTAATAAACATAAAGGTTAAGGCTGTTAAACTATATTCGATGCATGAGCTACTAAATTTGATGAAAACTTTAATCACTTTTTGTTTTAGAGCACATATACAATATAAAGCATTTGCGGAAACAGAAAGTGATATTTCATCAAAAATCAGTAAAAAACGATCCTTGAATTTGATGAATTTGACTTTGAAATGCTCAGTATTTTTAAATCTGATCCACTCTTTAAAAAATGACACTGACATTATCTTTAAGAACAATGAACAATATTTCGGTAATACTTACTTACGACTGTCATAGTTTCTGATTCAGAAACTGTATTAAATGCAGGAGCTTCACCAGATACTTCACATTTGTAAATGCCTGTGGACTGCAAAGTGACACGTCTAAGGGCAACTTGTACATCCGAAGAATTTCGTAGCTGAAATAAGTAAAAATTATATAAAATTAAACATATAAATTGAAAAAAAAAAACTTTCGAACAAAGTAATAAATTAATTACTAGTACCTATTCCTTTCATTTTAATTGTTTTCTAATTAATTTCGTTTTTTATATAAACCAACGAAATAGTTTCCCAAAAGTCTTCTCATCTCATTTAATTTATTCAAATAATGATTAACTACATATCAGTTAATCTTTTGAGTAATTTTTCTATTTAAATTTCCCTAGCATTTTAGCTGTTTCTTTTAGTTTCAATTTAAAAACATGATTTCGCACAATTATTTAGTTGATAAATTTTTGTAGTTAATTTACAGAAATTTTTCTTTTCAACTGAAAACTGGCAAAGTGATAAGTCAAGCTGTTTTTTTCCTTAAGGAAAAATTAAGGTAAATGAGATTTAAGTGTTTGCAAAATCATTTGTTTTTATTAAAATTTATATACTTTTGTAGAATTTATGTGATTTATGAGATTAGGATGCCAAGGTGAAAACAATTTTGGTTAATGGTTATAATTGATGATGTCGAAATGTAACTGAGACAAAAAATTTGGGGTTAAAAAATTCCATTTTGAAATTGTTGTAGCTAGAAGTAAGATTTTCTAAATAAAAAATTTAACTAATAAAAATTTAACTAGACTAGGACATAGACTAAGACAAAGACTAAGACATAGGCTAAGACATAGATTAAGACATAGACTAAGACATAGACTAAGGCATAGACTAAGACATAGACTAAGACATAGACTAAGACATAGATTAAGACATAGACTAAGACATAGACTAAGACAAAGACTAAGACATAGACTAAGACATAGACTAAGACATAGACTAAGACATAGACTAAGACATAGACTAAGACATAGACTAAGACATAAACTAAGACATAGACTAAGACATAGACTAAGACATAGACTAAGACATAGACTAAGACATAGACATAGACTAAGACATAGACTAAGACATAGACTAAGACATAGACTAAGACATAGACTAAGATATAGACTAAGACATAGACTAAGACATAGACTAAGACTAAGACATAGACTAAGACATAGACTAAGACATAGACTAAGACATAGACTAAGACATAGACTAAGATATAGACTAAGACATAGACTAAGACATAGACTAAGACATAGACTAAGACATAGGCTAAGACATAGGCTAAGACATAGACTAAGACATAGACTAAGACATAGACTAAGACATAGACTAAGACATAGACTAAGACATAGACTAAGACATAGACTAAGACATAGACTAAGACATAGACTAAGACATAGACTAAGACATAGACTAAGACATAGACTAAGACATAGACTAAGACATAGACTAAGACATAGACTAAGACATAGACTAAGACATAGACTAAGACATAGACTAAGACATAGACTAAGACATAGACTAAGACATAGACTAAGACATAGACTAAGACATAGACTAAGACATAGACTAAGACATAGACTAAGACATAGACTAAGACATAGACTAAGACATAGACTAAGACATATACTAAGACATAGACTAAGACATAGACTATGACATAGACTAAGACATAGACTAAGACATAGACTAAGACATAGACTAAGACATAGACTAAGACATAGACTAAGACATAGACTAAGACATAGACTAAGACATAGACTAAGACATAGACTAAGACATAGACTAAGACATAGACTAAGACATAGACTGAGACATAGACTAAGACATAGACTAAGACATAGACTAAGACATAGACTAAGACATAGACAAAGACATAGACTGAGACATAGACTGAGACATAGACTAAGACATAGACTAAGACATAGACTAAGACATAGACTAAGACATAGACTAAGACATAGACTAAGACATAGACTAAGACATAGACTAAGACATAGACTAAGACATAGACTAAGACATAGACTAAGACATAGACTAAGACATAGACTAAGACATAGACTAAGACATAGACTAAGACATAGACTAAGACATAGACTAAGACATAGACTAAGACATAGACTAAGACATAGACTAAGACATAGACTAAGACATAGACTAAGACATAGACTAAGACATAGACTAAGACATAGACTAAGACATAGACTAAGACATAGACTAAGACATAGACTAAGACATAGACTAACACATAGACTAACACATAGACTAACACATAGACTAAGACATAGACTGAGACATAGACTAAGACATAGACTAAGACATAGACTAAGACATAGACTAAGACATAGACTAAGACATAGACTAAGACATAGACTAAGACATAGACTAAGACATAGACTAAGACATAGACTAAGACATAGACTAAGACATAGACTAAGACATAGACTAAGACATAGACTAAGACATAGACTAAGACATAGACTAAGACATAGAATAAGACATAGAATAAGACATAGACTAAGACATAGACTAAGACATAGACTAAGACATAGACTAAGACATAGACTAAGACATAGACTAAGACATAGACTAAGACATAGACTAAGACATAGACTAATATATAGACTAAGACATAGACTAAGACATAGACTAAGACATAGACTAAGACATAGACTAAGACATAGACTAAGACATAGACTAAGACATAGACTAAGACATAGACTAAGACATAGACTAAGACATAGACTAAGACATAGACTAAGACATAGACTAAGACATAGACTAAGACATAGACTAAGACATAGACTAAGACATAGACTAAGACATAGACTAAGACATAGACTAAGACATAGACTAAGACATAGACTAAGACATAGACTAAGACATAGACTAAGACATAGACTAAGACATAGACTAAGACATAGACTAAGACATAGACTAAGACATAGACTAAGACATAGACTAAGACATAGACTAAGACATAGACTAAGACATAGACTAAGACATAGACTAAGACATAGACTAAGACATAGACTAAGACATAGACTAAGACATAGACTAAGACATACAAAAATTTCTTTTGAATAAATTTTTCTATAGAAAAAATTGTCTTAAATAAATTTTTCTATACAAAAATGTGTCTTAAATAAATTTTTCAATAGAAAAATTTGTCTAAAATAAATTTTTTTATAGAAAAATTTTTCTTAAATAAATTTTTCTATAGAAAAATTTATCTTAAATAAATTTTTCCATAGAAAAATATATCTTAAATAAATTTTTCTTTAGAAAAATTTGTCTTAAATAAGTTTTTCTATAGAACAATTTGTCTTAAATAAATTTTTCTATAGAAAAATTTGTCTTAAGTAAATTTTTCTATAGAAAAAATTGTCTTAAATAAATTTTTCTTTAGAAAAGTTTGTCTTAAATAAATTTTTCTATAGAAAACTTTGTCTTGAATAAATTTTTCTATAAAAAATTTGTCTTAAATACATTTTTATATAGAAAAATTTTCCTTAAATAAATTGTTCTATAGAAAAATTTGTCTTAAATAAATTTTTCTATAGAAAAATTTGTCTTAAATAAATTTTGCTATAGAAAAATTTTTCATAAATAAATTTTTCTATAGAAAAATTTGTCTTAAATAAATTTTTCTATAGAAAAATTTTTCTTAACTAAAGTTTTCTATAGAAAAATTTGTCTTAAATAAATTTTTCTATAGAAAAAATGTCTTGAATAACTTTTTTATAGAAAAGTTTGTCTTAGATCAATTTGTCAAGAGAAAAATTTATCTTAAATTTATTTTTCTATAGAAAAATTATCTTGTGACTTTTCTGAGATTTGTTTTAAATATTTTTCTATTTAAATTTTTCTGTACTTCTGTTGCTTAAAATTATATATTGTATTTTTTGAAAACTAACAAAAATTGTTCACATCTTTTTAACTCTTGCATGACAATGTCACGTCACAGTGTCTCTACTTATTTTTAGCAATTGTCTAACCATTATTTTACAATAGTAACAAGAACTTCAAAAGACATAAATATATGAAAAAAAAAAAACTTACAAATATTTCCGCCTCATAACATTGTCTACACAATAATCATATACGAGTTTTGTTAAGTTTAAATTAAAGACAAGATATTCTCTAGCTATTGTTAAGTTCTTTTTTGTTTTTTTTTTACGAAATCTAAAAATAGTCAACAATATCAAAAGTCACGTTTAGTTATACTGTATAGAATCCTTAAGGATTTATTTATCTTGTGTGTTACAAGATGAGGTCCTTCAAATTTGTATATTTATTATATGTTTAAAGTGGTGAACAAACTTTAGTTGCTTAAAGTTTCATAATAAATTATTGCGGTTATGTTATAAGAAATTTTGAAAAAGTTTAATTTTAACATCTTTTATTTGGGGTTTGTCGAAAAACTTTAGTTTGTTGAATTAAATTGAATTTTTTTCTTTGAAATTGTATTTAATCAGTAGCAATTTAATGTTTCCTCTGACGTATGATAAATACCGAATTTCCTTATATCAATTATACGTCCATGTGTTAAATTCTGGTAGCTACTAACAGCATTTATTGCATTGCTAGAACTGAACTATATTTAACTTGTTCTTCTTAAGATATTTTTATTCCTTGAATTATTCTGTTTTTATTGGGAAAACTAAGAAGGGAAGTATGTAATTAGCAATAAAATCCATTCGATTTATTTTCCCTTTAATTGCACTTCCATGTTAATTACTAAAGGCTTCATTCATACTTTCAGTTTCGTTTTGAAATACATAATTTTATTTTTTTACAATTACGAGATGTTCTTCTTGTATTTCATGGCGTATGATGAATATGGAATTTCCTTATAACAATCATACGCCTTACGATACAAAAAGATATTAAAGTATGAATGCGGACCCCACCAAAACTTATATTTAACGATTTTATGAATTTAAATATTTTGCTCTAAGTAATTTCAAAATGGCATAACTCAATTTTTCTATAGAAAATTTTTTGTTAAAACTTAATTTTTCTATAGAAATTAGAATTTTTAGAATAGAAATTTTTTTAATAAAACTTAATTTTTCTATAAAAAAATTTTTGTAAAAATTTATTTTTTCTATAGAAAAAATATTTGTAAAATTTATTTTTTCTAAAAAAAATTTTTGTTTAAACTTAATTTTTCTAAGGAAATATTTTTGTAAAACATATTTTTTCTACAGAAATACCCAATTTAATAAACGTAATTTTTTTTATAGAAAATTTGTATTAAAACTTAATTTTTCTATAGAAAAATTTTTGGTAAAATTTAATTTTCTAAAGAAAGTTTTTTCTTAAAACTCAATTTTTCTGCAGAAAAATTTTTGTAAAAACTCATTTTTCTACAGAAAAAATTTTATTAAACTGAGTTTTCCTACACAAAAATGTCTGTCTTAAAACTTAATTTTTCTATAGAAAATTTTTTCGTAAAACTTAATTTTTCTATATAAAATTTTTAGGTAAAACTAAGTTTTACTAAAGAATTTTTCTATAGAAAAATGTGTCTTAAAACTTAATTTTTCTATAGAAAAATGTGTCTTAAAAATTAATTTTTCAATAGAAAAATTTGTCCAAAACTAATTTTTCTATAGAAAAATTTGTCCCAAACTAATTTTAATATAGAAAAATTTTTCCAAACTAATTTTTCTGTATCAAAATTTGTCCCAAGCTAAAATTTTCAATAGAATATTTTGTGCCAAACTTTTTCTATAGAAAATTTCTATAGAAAATTTTGTGCCAAACTAATTTTTCTATAGAAAAATTAATTAGTTTAGGGCAAATTTTCTAAAGAAAAACTAATTTTTCTATAGAAAAGTTTATCCCAGACTAATATTTCTATAGAAAAGTTTATCCCAAACATATTTTTCTACTCAAAAATTTGTCCCAAACTAATTTTTCTATAGAAAAATTTGTCCCAACATAATTTTTCTATAGAAAAATTTGTCCCAACATAATTTTTCTATAGAAAAATTTGTCCCAACATAATTTTTCTATAGAAAAATTTGTCCCAACATAATTTTTCTATAGAAAAATTTGTCCCAACATAATTTTTCTATAGAAAAATTTGTCCCAACATAATTTTTCTATAGAAAAATTTGTCCCAACATAATTTTTCTATAGAAAAATTTGTCCCAACATAATTTTTCTATAGAAAAATTTGTCCCAACATAATTTTTCTATAGAAAAATTTGTCCCAACATAATTTTTCTATAGAAAAAATTTGTCCCAACATAATTTTTCTATAGAAAAATTTGTCCCAACATAACTTTTCTATAGAAAAATTAGTCACAAACTAATTTTTCTATAAAAAATTAGTTCCAAACTAATTTTTCTATAGAAAAATTAGCTCCAAACTAATTTTTCTATAGAAAAATTAGCCCCAAACTAATTTTTCTATAGAAAAGTTAGTCCCAAACTAATTTTTCTGTAGAAAAGTTTGTTCCAAACTAATTTTTCTATAGAAAAATTTGTCCCAAACTAACTTTTCTACAGAAAAATTTGTCTTAAACTAATTTTTCTTTAGAAAAATTTGTCCCAAATTTTATTGTTTATAGAAAAAATTTTGTCCAAACTTATTTTTATATGTCTCAAATTAATTTTTCTACAGGAAATTTGTCCCAAATTAATTTTTCTATAGAAAAATTTGTCCCAAATTAATTTTTCTATAGAAAAATTTATCCCAAATTAGTTTTTCTTTAGAAAATTTTGTCCCAAATTAATTTTTCTATAGAAAAATTTGTCAAAACTAATTTTTCTGTAGAACAATTTGTCCCAAAATAATTTTTCTACTGAAATATTTTTCTCAAACTAATTTTTCTATAGAAAAATTTGTCCCAACCTAATTTTTCTTTAAAAAAAATGTGCCCTAAACTAATTTTGGGACAAAGTTTCCTACAGAAAAAATTTTTCCCAAACTAATTTTTCTATATAAAAATGTCTTCCAAACTAATTTTTCTATAGAAAAATTTGTTCCAAACTAATTTTTATATGGGAAAATTGTCCCAATTTAATTTTTCAATAGAAGAGTTTGTCCCAAACTAATTTTTCTATATAAAAAAGTTTGTCCAAACTAACTTTTCTATAGAAAAATTTGTCCCAAACTTATTCTTTTATAGAACAATTTGTCCCAAACTAATTTTTCTTTATAAAAATTAGTTTCAAACTAAACTTTGAATAGCAAAATACTTCCCAACTAAGTTTTCTATAAAAAAAAATTAAAATTGTATAAACTTCATTTCCAGGAGGTGACTGCGAATGTTATTTACAGTAGCATATGGATATGTTTATAACTGGATGTTGTCCCACATGACATATGATCAATATTGAATTTGCTTAAAATAATCACAAGCCTCGACATCAAAGACATTTTTGCTTGATTTACTTACTTCAACGTTAGTGTAAGTATCAGTGTGTGATATATTTATATTCCTAGAGGTTTCCTTCCCAGAACTGCCTTATTTATAAAATGATCCAAATAAAATGCATCATCTTTAATAATATTTTTCATCTTCATAATTTTTTCTCAGAATTACAAATCATACCAATTTTTATGAAGAAATAACAAATTTTATCGTTAAGTCAGTCTTAAAAGTTTCTTAAAATAATATAAGAGACCTGACTCATTTATAAAGATAAAAATCTTAAGTAGAAACACTAAGGATCGACCACGTATGAATATGACCAATATATCCCATATTTTGATTTTAAAGTATATAACAGAAAACACTAAATATTATATATCATCCTTGATGGATAGTATAAGTAAGAAATACATAAATGAAAAATCAAATAAAACCCAGGCACAGATGTACTGAGCACAACTGGTGCGATGGATCCTTGTAAATTATAAATACGAAAAAAAAAATGTAATACAAAAGTAACCAGCAACGACACAAGCTCACAAGAAAAGTACTTACCTCAACATTGATACCCGGCAAAGGAAATGCCTGTCCCGGTGGTTTATTTCGTGGCACATAACGATAAAATTCATGACCGTCTTTATACCATTTCACCGAATACAAAGACTCTCCATCGAGACTGTAACGACAACCTAATATGGCACTTTTAAAGCGCATTATATGATTGGGTATTTTCACCTCCGTCATGGTAAGAGAATTGGTTATATCTGAAAAAAGAAGAAAGATAGTAGAAACAAGACAAAAATGAATGAAAAAAGTTTAACAAGCGAATTTGTTTATGTATCATATAAAATAAATACCATAAAATATAAGTAAAGCATAAGTAAATTAATATTGTAAAAAGGTTTTTCGTTCCTCCTTTACTTTTACAACTTAAGGTTTGTTGCATAAAATTTATGCAGTAAAAGAATTTCAAGTTTTATTTTAATTTTTGCTCCAGAGTAAAAAAATATAAATAAAAAATTCTAAGCATTTCTCTGCTCCCAGCATCCTTAAGAGGGAATTGGAACAACTAATGATCGTTATATAAATAAACAGCTTTAAAAGGAGTAAAATACGAGTACAAAAAGGAAAAATATTTGACATAAATGTTTCAGATGTTTTGCTTATTTTACAAATTGGTTTTCACGTAAATTAGACGAGCAACAAACTAAACAATACAAATAAAAAATGCTGGTAGTAAAAACGCTAAACTCAGGAGCTGCAGCTGGGGTTTTAGTTTTAAAATCAAACATTTTTTATCACTTTGTTTTTTGTAAAGGGGAAAAACAGTGGAAGAAAATAGAAAAATGAAATTCCACATACAAATTTAATCAGAAAAATGTTTCAAAACTAATTATCCATAAAAAAAATTTGTCCTAAACAAATTTCTCTATAAAAACAATTGTCCAAAATAAGTTTTTCTATTGGAAAAAATTTGTCCGAAACTAATTTTTCTATAGAATATGTGTCCCAAACTAATTTTTCGATAGAAAAACCTGTCCCAAAATTTGTCCCAAATTGATTTTTGTCACAAACTAATTTTGTTCCCAAACTAATTTTTCCAGCTGATCTTACTGTAGAAAAATTTGTTCCAAACTGATTTTTTTGTACAAAAAGTTGTCCCAAACTGATTTCTCTTTACAAAAATTTGTCCCAAACTTATTTTTCTAAGAAAATTTTGTCACAAACTGATTTTTGTAAAGAAAAATTTATTACAAACTGATTTATTTATAGAAAATTTTGCCAGGAACTGATTCTTTTATATCACAAACTGATTTTTCTAGAGAAAAATTTGTCACAAACTAATTTTTCTATAGAAAAATTTGTCACAAACTGATTTTTCTTTAGAAAAATTTGTCACAAACTGATTTTTCTATAGAAAAATTTGTCACAAACTGATTTTTCTTTAGAAAAATTTGTCACAAACTAATTTTTCTATAGAAAAATTAGTCACAAACTGATTTTTCTATAGAAAAATTTATCACAAACTGATTTTTCCATAGAAAAATTTGTCACAAACTGATTTTTTTATAGAAAAATTTGTCACAAGCTGATTTTTCTATAGAAAAATTTGTCACAAACTGATTTTTTTATAGAAAAATTTGTCACAAACTGATTTTTCTATAGAAAAATTTGTCACAAACTGATTCTTCTATGGAAAAATATGTCACAAACTGATTTTTTTTATAGAAAAATTTGTCTCAAACTGATTTTTCTATAGAAAAATTTGTCTCAAACTGATTTTTCTATAGAAAAATTTGTCTCAAACTGATTATTAATTTTTACAAAAAAAAATTGCTACAAATATTTTTTTCTATGAAAAATCTGTTATAGACATTTTTTTCTATAAAACAGTTGCCGGAAACATTATTATATAGCAAAATTTGTTGCAAACTAATTTTTTATAGACAAATTTATCCATATTTGTCCTTAACTAATTTTTCTATAGATTAATTTGTCTCAAATTAATTTTGTATAGAAAAATGTCTCTCAAATATATTTTTATAAAGAAAAATTTGTCCCAAATATATTTTTCAATAGAAAAATTTTCCCCAAATATATTTTTCTATAGAAAAATTTTGTCCCAAATATATTTTTCAATAGAAAAATTTTGCCCCAAGTATGTTTTTCTATAGAAAAATTTCTCTTAAATATATTTTTCTATAGAAAAATTTGTCTTAAATATATTTTTCATAGAGAAATTTATCCAAAATATATTTTTCTATAGAAAAATTTATCCCAAATATATTTCTCTATAAAAAAATTTGTCCCAAATATATTTTTCTATAAAAAATTTGTCTTACATATATATTTTTCATAGACAAATTTGTCCAAAATATATTCTTGTAAAGAAAAATTTGTCTCAAATATATTTTTCTATAAAAAAATTTGTCCCAAATATATTTTTCATAGAAAATTTTGTCACAAATATATTTTTCATAGAAAAATATGTCCTAAATATATTTATCTATAAAAAAAATTTGTCCCAAATATATTTTTCTATAGAAAAATTTGTCCCAAATATATTTTTCTATAGAAAAATTTGCCACAAATATATTTTCTATAGAAAAATTTGTCCCAAATATATTTCTCTATAGAAAAATTTGTCCCAAATATATTTTTCTATAGAAAAATTTGTCCCAAATATATTTTTTTACAGAAAAATTTGTTCCCAATATATTTTTCTATAAAAAAATTTGTCCCAAATATATTTTTCTATAGAAAAATTTGTCCCAAACATAAAATTTGTCTCGAACATATTTGTCCCAAACTAAACATTCTATAGAAATATTTGTCCCAAACTTAATTTTTGCAGAAAAATTTGTCCCAAACTAATTTTTCTTTAGAAAAATTTGTTCAAAAAATATTTTTATATTGAAAAATATAAGTTTCTATAGAAAGATACCACTGTCTTCTGCTGTTTCTTATTTTCTTCTCACTTAACGGGTCCTTACTTAAACTAGCTCCAAACTGATATACACGCTTTAAAATTACAACCATTATTTGAGGGTAACATAATTTCCTTTGAAGACAAATGATGTTGACGTGTTTTAAACTCAAAAGAAAAAGTTGCAAAATAACAATAAGAAAAATAACAGCAATAAACGGAACTTCAAGACAACGAAGAAACCCCGAAAGACAAACACAAGAAATTGTGCATCAACTAAAAAGATAAAAAGCAGACAAACAAAAGAACCTAAACGAGGAGGCAGGTAGACAGATAGACAGACAAACGGAAGGACAGACAACTAAACAATAAGCGATCCAAACTATTTTGCAAAGTTTCAATAGAAACATGAAAACTAGAAAAACAAAAAAAAAACAAAGCTAAAGAAAATCTAAAAGCCTGGAAAAGCACACCTTATTTTCTTATTTCTGTTGTTATGCTCTCATTTCTTTTCTACTTAGCACCCTTAGCTCCTTAAGGTATGCTATAAATTTGTGTATATGTGTCAGGAATCATTTCCTATTGTTCAGTTATTATGTTTAGAAATATCTTTCAAACAAAACTAAATACATACAAACAAAAACCTACAACAAAGTTATGAATAAATTCTTCTTACAACAGCAGCTATAACTATTTATCTATAAATTCTGGAATATTTTTGCATTGTATTTACGTTTTATTGTTATTGAAGATGATTTTCCCTGTAAATAATATTAACTGCATTATCAGTATTAGAATGCAAGAGGATTTAGGTAAAGTAAACTACAATTTCAAAGATTGTTTAGAGAGGATGTTAAATAGTAAGGAGTACTTAAGGATTTTTGCCAATACTAGGGAAAATGTCTGTATTTTCTTTGTTCTTTGAATGCCTGTAGAAAATACTTAATGCTGATCTTTTAATCGTTTTGAAATTTATTTTGATTTTGATAATCATGACAAATGACAGTACAAAGATTGAGGTTTAACTAAAGGTAGGATAATATTATTTATATAGCAAAAAATGTGACAAAGACATTTTCTATAAGAAAATTGTTATGAAGAAAATTTTAATAATACAAATTTTTTGTCAAAGAATTTGTTTAAAATACACTTTTCTGAAGAAAAATTTGTCTCAAACATATTTTTCTAAAGAAAAAATTCGTTCCAAATGCATTTCTCTAAGGAAACACTTTACTCAAACATATTTTCTATAGAAAAAATTGTGCCAAATAAATTTTTTTTATAAAAAAATTATCTCAAACAAATTTTTCTATAGAAAAAATTGTCTTAAACACATGTTTAGATAGAAAAATATGTCCCAAACTAATTTTTCTCAAGAAAAATTTGTTCAAACTTATCTTTCTGTAGAAAAATTTGTTCCAAACTATTTTTTCTACATAACAAATTGTCCCAAACACATTTTTAAATAGCAAAATGTGGCCCAAACATATTGTGTTTGGGCCACATTTTTCTTAGAAAAATTTGCCCCAAACACATTTTTCTATAGAAAAATTTGTCCCAAACTCTTTTTCTTTTTTTTTAGAAAAATGTGGGCCAAACACTTTTTTCTATAGAAAAATTTTGTCCAAACACATTTTTCTATAAAAAAATTTGTCACAAACACATTTTTCTATGGAAAAATTTGTACCGAAGATATTCTTCTATATAAAAATTTGTCCCAAACATATTTTTATGTAGAAAAATTTGTCCCAAATACATTTTTATGTAGAAAAATTTGTCCCAAATACATTTTTCTTTAGACAAATTTGTCCCAAATACATTTTTCTTTAAAAAAATTTGCCCAAACACAATTCTCTTTAGAAAAATTTGTTTCAAACGCATTTTTCTATAGAAAACTTTGTCCCAAACTAATTTTCCTATAGAAAAATTTGCCCCAGACTAATTTTTTTATAGAAAAATTTGTCCCAAACTAATTTCTCTATAGAAAATTTGTCCCAAACTAATTTTTCTAGAAAATTAGAAAAATTAGTTTTTCTAAGAAAAATTTGTCCCAAACTAATTTTGCTATAGAAAAGTTTGTCCCAAAAACATTTTTCTCTAGAAAAATTTGTCCCAAACACATTTTTCTATTGAAAAATTTGTCCCAAACACATTTTTTTCAGAAAAATTTGTCCCAAACACATTTTTTTTTAGAAAAATTTGTCCCAAAAACATTTTTTTTTAGAAAAATTTGTCCCAAACACATTTTTAATAGAAAAATTTATCCCAAACACATTTTTCTATTGAAAAATATATAACAAACATATTTTCTGTAGAAATTTATCCCAAACTAATTTTTCTATAGAAAAAATTGTCCCAAAATAATTTTTCTATAGAAAAATTTGTCCCAAACTAATTTTTCTATAGAAAAATTCGTCCAAAACTTATTTTTCTATTTAAAAATTTGTCCCAAACTGATTTTTCTTTAGAAAAATGTGTCCCAAACTAATTTTTCTATAGAAAAATTTGTCACAAACTGATTTTTCTATAGAAAAATTTGTCGTGAACTGATTTTTCTATAAAAAAATTTGTCCCAAACCTGTTTTTCTATAGAAAAATTTGTCTCAAACTGATTTTTCTACAGAAAAATTTGTCGCAAACTGATTTTTCTATAAAATAATTTGCCCGTAACTAATTTTTAATGAAAAATTCGTCCTAGTGTGACTTTTCTATAGAAAAATGTGTCCCAAACTTATTTTTTACAAAAATTGATCCCAAATTTGTTTCTTTAACCAATTTTTCTATAGAAACTTTTTTCCAAAACCTTTTTTCCATTAAAAAAATTGTAGTAAACTAATTTTTTAATAGAAAAATTTGTTTCAAATAAATTTTTTCTTAACAAAAACTTGTCTCGAATCCTTGTTTTATAAAAAATTTTTCTTTTTTATATAAAAAAAAAATTTTCTTTTTTTATTTATTTATTTTTTTTCTTAAATACTTGATCCTTAAACATATTCATGGCTTTTATTTATTTCTGATTAAATTTATTTATAAATGTTGCAGCTGTCCTCGAACCCAAACCAATGATACCACTAACTTTATTATCTGCAATTCCCTGAATATAATGACAATAATGACGACAACTTCTGTAAATGTATTAACATTTATTACAATTCCGTTTATACAAGACAATTCCATCTATATGTATGTACAAGACAAACAAATAATACAACTACTATAACAGTTATATACATATAGTTTTCTTTTCTTAAGTAAGTAATAGCAAAGCTAAAAACAAACAATAGAAACAAGTGAAGCAAAAACTACAACAATAATGCCAGCAGTAGCAACAACAGTAGCATCAGCAACAACAATATCAGCAATAATATCAATGACAACATCCTTTTCATGTATTAAATAAGCAGTAACAGTTATTATGCTGATGTTGCCAGCAGCATTAACTATTTATTCTTCCTTCTTGTTGCTAGTTGTTGGTGTTGTTGCTGTTGTTGCTTGTTATTGTGCATGTCGTAGTTGTTGGGTAAATTGCAGGAAAAAGTAACTGCTGCTTGGTATTTAGTAAAAGGATTTAGCATGAACATATTTGTGCAAAAAAACATAAATATAAACACACACTCACAGATACTTACTCACATATACATATGTAAAAGCATAATGTATAGTAAGTAGAAATTGTCTAAAAAGAAAATCATAAATTAAGAGCAACTGTGTACTTATACAAAGTCTGCATTTACTTGCTGCAACTTGTATTTGTTACTACCAAAACTCATACTCGAAAATAATGTTATGCACTGTGGGGCAATAGAAGAAGTTTAGGTTCAAATAAATTCCAATAAAAATAAAGAAAACTTGACAATGGATTACCTAATCAAATATTCTTTACCTCAAAACCGGAAGAGCTCATGTGCTATCAGAATCAAAAAAAAAAATTCACTAACGATGGACAATACTTCGACATTATTAAGTTGTATACACAATAAATAAGTCTATAATTTTACATTCTCGAACACTATGAAATTTTTGCAATTCTTCTATTACAAATTCTTTGTAATAGGAAAAATGACAATCAGATAAACTCTTTCGGTAGTTTTTTCAACCCCACTGTGCAATGGATGTTGAAAAGACTTGAGCAGGGTAACCTACAATTCAATGACTAAATAAATAAATGTGTGTTAGTAAGAACATGAAGAAATATGTAAGTAAGTTTAACATGTATTAAAGTATTAAAACGAAGGTAGACTCAAAATTTTTTAACATTTTTTTTGCACAAATTTTTACTATAAAAAGTAAATTTTTCGAAAATTTACTATAAAAAGTAAATTTTTCGAAAATTTACTATAAAAAGTAAATTTTTCGAAAATTTACTATAAAAAGTAAATTTTTCGAAAATTTACTATAAAAAGTAAATTTTTCGAAAATTTACTATAAAAAGTAAATTTTTCGAAAATTTACTATAAAAAGTAAATTTTTCGAAAATTTACTATAAAAAGTAAATTTTTCGAAAATTTACTATAAAAAGTAAATTTTTCGAAAATTTACTATAAAAGGTAAATTTTTCGAAAATTTACTATAAAAAGTAAATTTTTCGAAAATTTACTATAAAAAGTAAATTTTTCGAAAATTTACTATAAAAAGTAAATTTTTCGAAAATTTACTATAAAAAGTAAATTTTTCGAAAATTTACTATAAAAAGTAAATTTTTCGAAAATTTACTACAAAAAGTAAATTTTTCGAAAATTTACTATAAAAAGTAAATTTTTCGAAAATTTACTATAAAAAGTAAATTTTTCGAAAATTTACTATAAAAAGTAAATTTTTCGAAAATTTACTATAAAAAGTAAATTTTTCGAAAATTTACTATAAAAAGTAAATTTTTCGAAAATTTACTATAAAAAGTAAATTTTTCGAAAATTTACTATAAAAAGTAAATTTTTCGAAAATTTACTATAAAATGTAAATTTTTCGAAAATTTACTATAAAAAGTAAATTTTTCGAAAATTTACTATAAAAAGTAAATTTTTCGAAAATTTACTATAAAAAGTAAATTTTTCGAAAATTTACTATAAAAAGTAAATTTTTCGAAAATTTACTATAAAAAGTAAATTTTTCGAAAATTTACTATAAAAAGTAAATTTTTCGAAAATTTACTATAAAAAGTAAATTTTTCGAAAATTTACTATAAAAAGTAAATTTTTCGAAAATTTACTATAAAAAGTAAATTTTTCGAAAATTTACTATAAAAAGTAAATTTTTCGAAAATTTACTATAAAAAGTAAATTTTTCGAAAATTTACTATAAAAAGTAAATTTTTCGAAAATTTACTATAAAAAGTAAATTTTTCGAAAATTTACTATAAAAAGTAAATTTTTCGAAAATTTACTATAAAAAGTAAATTTTTCGAAAATTTACTATAAAAAGTAAATTTTTTGAAAATTTACTATAAAAAGTAAATTTTTCGAAAATTTACTATAAAAAGTAAATTTTTCGAAAATTTACTATAAAAAGTAAATTTTTCAAAAATTTACTATAAAAAGTAAATTTTTCAAAAATTTACTATAAAAAGTAAATTTTTCGAAAATTTACTTTAAAAAGTAAATTTTTCGAAAATTTACTATAAAAAGTAAATTTTTCGAAAATTTACTTTAAAATGTAAATTTTTCGAAAATTTCCTATAAAAAGTAAATTTTTCGAAAATTTCCTATAAAAAGTAAATTTTTCGAAAATTTCCTATAAAAAGTAAATTTTTCGAAAATTTCCTATAAAAAGTAAATTTTTCGAAAATTTACTATAAAAAGTAAATTTTTCGAAAATTTACTATAAAAAGTAAATTTTTCGAAAATTTACTATAAAAAGTAAATTTTTCGAAAATTTACTATAAAAAGTAAATTTTTCGAAAATTTACTATAAAAAGTAAATTTTTCGAAAATTTACTATAAAAAGTAAATTTTTCGAAAATTTACTATAAAAAGTAAATTTTTCGAAAATTTACTATAAAAAGTAAATTTTTCGAAAATTTACTATAAAAAGTAAATTTTTCGAAAATTTACTATAAAAAGTAAATTTTTCGAAAATTTACTATAAAAAGTAAATTTTTCGAAAATTTACTATAAAAAGTAAATTTTTCGAAAATTTACTATAAAAAGTAAATTTTTCGAAAATTTACTATAAAAAGTAAATTTTTCGAAAATTTACTATAAAAAGTAAATTTTTCGAAAATTTACTATAAAAAGTAAATTTTTCGAAAATTTACTTTAAAAAGTAAATTTTTCGAAAATTTACTATAAAAAGTAAATTTTTCGAAAATTTACTATAAAAAGTAAATTTTTCGAAAATTTACTATAAAAAGTAAATTTTTCGAAAATTTACTATAAAAAGTAAATTTTTCGAAAATTTACTATAAAAAGTAAATTTTTCGAAAATTTACTAAAAAAAGTAAATTTTTCGAAAATTTACTAAAAAAAGTAAATTTTTCGAAAATTTACTATAAAAAGTAAATTTTTCGAAAATTTACTATAAAAAGTAAATTTTTCGAAAATTTACTATAAAAAGTAAATTTTTCGAAAATTTACTATAAAAAGTAAATTTTTCGAAAATTTACTATAAAAACTAAATTTTTCGAAAATTTACTATAAAAAGTAAATTTTTCGAAAATTTACTATAAAAAGTAAATTTTTCGAAAATTTCCTATAAAAAGGAAATTTTTCGAAAATTTCCTATAAAAAGGAAATTTTTCGAAAATTTACTATAAAATGTAAATTTTTCGATAATTTACTATAAAAAGTAAATTTTTCGAAAATTTACTATAAATGTTAAATTTTACGAAAATTTCCTATAATAGTAAATTTTTCGAAAATTTCCTATAAAAAGGAAATTTTTCGAAAATTTCCTATAAAAAGGAAATTTTTCGAAAATTTACTATAAAATGTAAATTTTTCGATAATTTATTATAAAAAGTAAATTTTTCGAAAATTCACTATAAAAAGTAAATTTTTCGAAAATTTCCTATAAGTAGTAAATTTCTCGAAAATTTCCTATAAGTAGTAAATTTTTCGAAAATTTCCTATAAATAGCAAATTTTTCGAAAATTTCCTATAAATGGTAAATTTTTTGGAAAATTCCTATAAATAGTAAATTTTTCGAAAATTTCCTATAATTAATAAGTTTTTCGAAAATTTTCTATAAGTAGTAAATTTTTCGAAATTTCCTATAAATAGTAAAATTTTCGAAGATTTCTTATAAATAGTAAATTTTTTGAAAAATTCCTGTAAATAGATAGTAAATTTTTCGAAAATTTGCTATAAATAGCAAATTTTTCGAAAATTTCCTATAAATGGTAAATTTTTCGAAAATTTCCTATAAATAGTAAATTTTTCGAAAATTTCCTATAATTAGTAAGTTTTTCGAAAATTTCCTATAAATAGTAAATTTTTCGAAAATTTCCTATAAATAGTAAATTTTTCGAAGATTTCTTATAAATAGTAAATTTTTTGAAAAATTCCTGTAAATAGATAGTAAATTTTTCGAAAATTTCCTATAAATAGTAAGTTTTTTGAAATTTTTCGAAAATTTGCTATAAATAGTAAATTTTTCAAAAATTTCCTATAAATAGTAAATTTTTCGAAAATTTCTTATAAATAGTAAATTTTTCGAAAATTTCCTATAAATAGTAAGTTTTTCGAAAATTTCTTATAAATATTAAATTTTTCGAAAATTTCCTATAAATAGTACATTTTTCGAAAATTTCCTATAAATAGTAAATTCTTGGAAAATTTCCTATAGACAGTAAATTTTTCGAAAACTTCCTACAAATACCAAAATTTTTGAAAACTTACTATATGGCTAGATGGCTAAATTCATTTTCATTTCACCCTCGTTTTTATTTATCTCATTTGTTTGTCTATGTTAATGCTCATGCATTTTCATATTTGTAGCTAAAACCATAATTTTATTTGTCTATTGTTTTAAGACCTTCTAAGACATTTTGTAGTATTTTCATTGAACGAATAAAGGAAAACTCGTTCGTTCATTTTATATAGCTTTTGTACTTACATATGAAAGTTTACGTTATCGACATTCTTGTAGGCAAATCCCTACATATACATATATGGAACTAAATAGTATGTATTTTATCCTACTTATAATTCTAAATTAAGTTAGTTAAGTATGCAGTTGTATGTCATTGTACTTTACCAGTTATAACCTGCTAAAGTTGGGGAGCATCTCCTCATTTTAAGTAAGTAAATACGATTATGCTTAAGAGCTGGAGCAGATGAAGTATCTAGGGTTTCGCCTTAAGGCTATTGTGTTCAATAATGAATTTTATCAAAGATTATTTTCTGTCTCTGCAGTATTTTAGAATTTTATTTGTATTCTTTTAAAAAATTTCACTATAGTAGGTTATAGATATATTGCCAAGGGTCTTGAATTTCGTTCATTGGAAAAAAATGTCTTCGGGAAAAACCCAAAGAAATTTTTTTACAAAATTTTATTAGATCAAATTCATTAAAATTAAACTCATTTTATCTAAAATTGTAACATAACTTAGGGCATTAAAATTTCGTTGTTTTATCCTTTCTCTAGTTTTCACTTTGTTTTCTTTACTCTTGACAAACTTTCTTTATAACTCTTTCCTTTTTTTTACTTTTTGGTCTTAATTATGTAGAAAACTGATGATAAAGTTTTATGTCTAGGCACACTCAAATGTTCATTAATGCAAGAGTTAAGAGTGTGTGAAAAAAACTAGTATCTGCTTGAACTGAGTTTTTTCTTTTGTGCTAGAATTGAAAAATGCTGATGTGAGCAAAAAGAAAAAATAAAAATGATATAAAAATTTAATTATTAGGAGTTAAATGTCTGTATGGAAACTTCTTAATTTAATGTTTGGATTTTTTGTTTGTTTGTAAAATGAAATTATTGCTTATAGGCTTGAAAAAATATAAGCACTGTAACTATATATATATGTATGTTCTATATACATTATATGTATATTAACTTAAACAAGAAAAATGCTCTAAAATGAGCTAAAGTACAAATTGATATTGATTTGTAATTTCAATTCAAAATTATATTATCCGATGAAGCCTATTTCTTGCTGAATGGGTACATCAGAAAAATAACCCGTAAATTTTTCGAAAATTTGCTATAAAGAGTAAAATTTTCGAAAATTCCGAATAAATAGTAAAATTTTCGAAAATTATCTATAAATTGTAAATTTTTCTATATCTATATCTAATTTTTCTATTATCTATAAATAGTAACTTTTTCAAAAATTTTATTTAAGAGTAAATTTTTCGAAAATTTGTTATAAATAGAAAATTTTTCAAAAATTTGCTATAGATAGTAAATTTTTCAAACATTTGCTATGAATAGTAAATTTTTCAAAAATTTTCTATAAATACTAAATTTTTCGAAAATTTCTTTTAAATAGTTAATTTTTCTAAAATTTCTTATAAATAGTAAATTTTTAAAAAATTTAAATTTAAAATAGTAGATTTTTCGAAAATTTACTATAAATAGTAATTTTTTTCGAAGATTTCTTATAAATAGTAAATTTTTCAAAAATTTACTGTAAATAGTAAATTTTTTAAAAAATTCCTAAAAATGCTAAATTTTTCGAAAATTTGCTATAAAAAGTAAATTTTTCGAAAATTTGCTTAGTAAAATAGTAAAATTTCCTATAAAAATAGAAAATGTTTAAAAAATTTCTATAAAAATAGGAAATCTTTGAAATCCTTTATTTAGATAAAAAAATTTTCATAGGCAATTTTAAAAAAATTCCTATTTTTATTTAAAATTTTCCTATTTTTATAGGAAATTTTTTTAAAAATTTATATAGGAAATTTTTGAAAAATTTCCTATTTTTATAGGAAATTTTTCAAAAATTTCCTATTTTTACAGGAAATTTTTCAAAAATTTCCTATTTTTATAGGAAATTTTTCAAAAATTTCCTATTTTTATAAGAAATTTTTCAAAAATTTCCTATTTTTATAAGAAATTTTTCAAAAATTTCTCATTTTTAAAGACAATTTTTCTAAAATTTCTCATTTTTAAAGACAATTTTTCTAAAATTTTCTATTTTTAGAGGAAAATTTTCAAAAGTTTTGTATTTTTAGAGGAAATTAAAAAAAATTTTTTTTTTAGGAAATTTTTCAAAAATTTCCTATTTTTATAGGAAATTTTATAAAAATTTCCTATTTTTATAGGAAATTTTTCAAAAATTTCCTATTTTTATAGGAAATTTTTCAAAAATAGGAAATTTTTCAAAAATTTCCTATTTTTATAGGAAATTTTTCAAAAATTTCCTATTTATATAGGAAATTTTTCAAAAATTTCCTATTTTTATAGGAAATTTTTCAAAAATTTCCTATTTTTATAGGAAATTTTTCAAAAATTTCCTATTTTTATAGGAAATTTTTCAAAAATTTCCTATTTTTATAGGAAATTTTTCAAAAATTTCCTATTTTTATAGGAAATTTTTCAAAAATTTCCTATTTTTATAGGAAATTTTTCAAAAATTTCCTATTTTTATAGGAAATTTTTCAAAAATTTCCTATTTTTATAGGAAATTTTTCAAAAATTTCCTATTTTTATAGGAAATTTTTCAAAAATTTCCTATTTTTATAGGAAATTTTTCAAAAATTTCCTATTTTTATAGGAAATTTTTCAAAAATTTCCTATTTTTATAGGAAATTTTTCAAAAATTTCCTATTTTTATAGGAAATTTTTCAAAAATTTCCTATTTTTATAGGAAATTTTTCAAAAATTTCCTATTTTTATAGGAAATTTTTCAAAAATTTCCTATTTTTATAGGAAATTTTTCAAAAATTTCCTATTTTTATAGGAAATTTTTCAAAAATTTCCTATTTTTATAGGAAATTTTTCAAAAATTTCCTATTTTTATAGGAAATTTTTCAAAAATTTCCTATTTTTATAGGAAATTTTTCAAAAATTTCCTATTTTTATAGGAAATTTTTCAAAAATTTCCTATTTTTATAGGAAATTTTTCAAAAATTTCCTATTTTTATAGGAAATTTTTCAAAAATTTCCTATTTTTATAGGAAATTTTTCAAAAATTTCCTATTTTTATAGGAAATTTTTCAAAAATTTCCTATTTTTATAGGAAATTTTTCAAAAATTTCCTATTTTTTAGGACATTTTTCAAAAATTTCCTATTTTGATAGGACATTTTTCAAAAATTTCCTATTTTTATAGGACATTTTTCAAAAATTTCCTATTTTTATAGGACATTTTTCAAAAATTTCCTATTTTTATAGGAAATTTTTCAAAAATTTCCTATTTTTATAGGAAATTTTTCAAAAATTTCCTATTTTTATTGGAAATTTTTCAAAAATTTCCTATTTTTATAGGAAATTTTTCAAAAATTTCCTATTTTTATAGGAAATTTTTCAAAAATTTCCTATTTTTATAGGAAATTTTTCAAAAATTTCCTATTTTTATAGGAAATTTTTCATAAATTTCCTATTTTTATAGGAAATTTTTCAAAAATTTCCTATTTTTATATGAAATTTTTCAAAAATTTCCTATTTTTATAGGAAATTTTTCAAAAATTTCCTATTTTTATAGGAAATTTTTCAAAAATTTCCTATTTTTATAGGAAATTTTTCAAAATTTTCCTATTTTTATAGGAAATTTTTCAAAAATTTCCTATTTTTATAGGAAATTTTTCAAAAATTTCCTATTTTTATAGGAAATTTTTCAAAAATTTCCTATTTTTATAGGAAATTTTTCAAAAATTTCCTATTTTTATAGGAAATTTTTCAAAAATTTCCTATTTTTATAGGAAATTTTTCAAAAATTTCCTATTTTTATAGGAAATTTTTCAAAAATTTCCTATTTTTATAGGAAATTTTTCAAAAATTTCCTATTTTTATAGGAAATTTTTCAAAAATTTCCTATTTTTATAGGAAATTTTTCAAAAATTTCCTATTTTTATAGGAAATTTTTCAAAAATTTCCTATTTTTATAGGAAATTTTTCAAAAATTTCCTATTTTTATAGGAAATTTTTCAAAAATTTCCTATTTTTATAGGAAATTTTTCAAAAATTTCCTATTTTTATAGGAAATTTTTCAAAAATTTCCTATTTTTATAGGAAATTTTTCAAAAATTTCCTATTTTATAGGAAATTTTTCAAAAATTTCCTATTTTTATAGGAAATTTTTCAAAAATTTCCTATTTTTATAGGAAATTTTTCAAAAATTTCCTATTTTTATAATTTTTAAATTTTTTAAATTTAAATTTTTTTAAATTTTTCAAAAATTTCCTATTTTTATAGGAAATTTTTCAAAAATTTCCTATTTTTATAGGAAATTTTTCAAAAATTTCCTATTTTTATAGGAAATTTTTCAAAAATTTCCTATTTTTATAGGAAATTTTTCAAAAATTTCCTATTTTTATAGGAAATTTTTCAAAAATTTCCTATTTTTATAGGAAATTTTTCAAAAATAGGAAATTTTTCAAAAATTTCCTATTTTTATAGGAAATTTTTCAAAAATTTCCTATTTATATAGGAAATTTTTCAAAAATTTCCTATTTTTATAGGAAATTTTTCAAAAATTTCCTATTTTTATAGGAAATTTTTCAAAAATTTCCTATTTTTATAGGAAATTTTTCAAAAATTTCCTATTTTTATAGGAAATTTTTCAAAAATTTCCTATTTTTATAGGAAATTTTTCAAAAATTTCCTATTTTTTAGGACATTTTTCAAAAATTTCCTATTTTTATAGGACATTTTTCAAAAATTTCCTATTTTTATAGGACATTTTTCAAAAATTTCCTATTTTTATAGGAAATTTTTCAAAAATTTCCTATTTTTATATGAAATTTTTCAAAAATTTCCTATTTTTATAGGACATTTTTCAAAAATTTCCTATTTTTATAGGACATTTTTCAAAAATTTCCTATTTTTATAGGAAATTTTTCAAAAATTTCCTATTTTTATAGGAAATTTTTCAAAAATTTCCTATTTTTATTGGAAATTTTTCAAAAATTTCCTATTTTTATAGGAAATTTTTCAAAAATTTCCTATTTTTATAGGAAATTTTTCAAAAATTTCCTATTTTTATAGGAAATTTTTCAAAAATTTCCTATTTTTATAGGAAATTTTTCATAAATTTCCTATTTTTATAGGAAATTTTTCAAAAATTTCCTATTTTTATATGAAATTTTTCAAAAATTTCCTATTTTTATAGGAAATTTTTCAAAAATTTCCTATTTTTATAGGAAATTTTTCAAAAATTTCCTATTTTTATAGGAAATTTTTCAAAATTTTCCTATTTTTATAGGAAATTTTTCAAAAATTTCCTATTTTTATAGGAAATTTTTCAAAAATTTCCTATTTTTATAGGAAATTTTTCAAAAATTTCCTATTTTTATAGGAAATTTTTCAAAAATTTCCTATTTTTATAGGAAATTTTTCAAAAATTTCCTATTTTTATAGGAAATTTTTCAAAAATTTCCTATTTTTATAGGAAATTTTTCAAAAATTTCCTATTTTTATAGGAAATTTTTCAAAAATTTCCTATTTTTATAGGAAATTTTTCAAAAATTTCCTATTTTTATAGGAAATTTTTCAAAAATTTCCTATTTTTATAGGAAATTTTTCAAAAATTTCCTATTTTTATAGGAAATTTTTCAAAAATTTCCTATTTTTATAGGAAATTTTTCAAAAATTTCCTATTTTTATAGGAAATTTTTCAAAAATTTCCTATTTTTATAGGAAATTTTTCAAAAATTTCCTATTTTTATAGGAAATTTTTCAAAAATTTCCTATTTTTATAGGAAATTTTTCAAAAATTTCCTATTTTTATAGGAAATTTTTCAAAAATTTCCTATTTTTATAGGAAATTTTTCAAAAATTTCCTATTTTTATAATTTTTAAATTTTTTAAATTTAAATTTTTTTAAATTTTTCAAAAATTTCCTATTTTTATAGGAAATTTTTCAAAAATTTCCTATTTTTATAGGAAATTTTTCAAAAATTTCCTATTTTTATAGGAAATTTTTCAAAAATTTCCTATTTTTATAGGAAATTTTTCAAAAATTTCCTATTTTTATAGGAAATTTTTCAAAAATTTCCTATTTTTATAGGAAATTTTTCAAAAATAGGAAATTTTTCAAAAATTTCCTATTTTTATAGGAAATTTTTCAAAAATTTCCTATTTATATAGGAAATTTTTCAAAAATTTCCTATTTTTATAGGAAATTTTTCAAAAATTTCCTATTTTTATAGGAAATTTTTCAAAAATTTCCTATTTTTATAGGAAATTTTTCAAAAATTTCCTATTTTTATAGGAAATTTTTCAAAAATTTCCTATTTTTATAGGAAATTTTTCAAAAATTTCCTATTTTTTAGGACATTTTTCAAAAATTTCCTATTTTTATAGGACATTTTTCAAAAATTTCCTATTTTTATAGGACATTTTTCAAAAATTTCCTATTTTTATAGGAAATTTTTCAAAAATTTCCTATTTTTATATGAAATTTTTCAAAAATTTCCTATTTTTATAGGAAATTTTTCAAAAATTTCCTATTTTTATAGGAAATTTTTCAAAAATTTCCTATTTTTATAGGAAATTTTTCAAAAATTTCCTATTTTTATAGGAAATTTTTCAAAAATTTCCTATTTTTATAGGAAATTTTTCAAAAATTTCCTATTTTTATAGGAAATTTTTCATAAATTTCCTATTTTTATAGGAAATTTTTCAAAAATTTCCTATTTTTATATGAAATTTTTCAAAAATTTCCTATTTTTATAGGAAATTTTTCAAAAATTTCCTATTTTTATAGGAAATTTTTCAAAAATTTCCTATTTTTATAGGAAATTTTTCAAAAATTTCCTATTTTTATAGGAAATTTTTCAAAAATTTCCTATTTTTATAGGAAATTTTTCAAAAATTTCCTATTTTTATAGGAAATTTTTCAAAAATTTCCTATTTTTATAGGAAATTTTTCAAAAATTTCCTATTTTTATAATTTTTAAATTTTTTAAATTTAAATTTTTTTAAATTTTTCAAAAATTTCCTATTTTTATAGGAAATTTTTCAAAAATTTCCTATTTTTATAGGAAATTTTTCAAAAATTTCCTATTTTTATAGGAAATTTTTCAAAAATTTCCTATTTTTATAGGAAATTTTTCAAAAATTTCCTATTTTTATAGGAAATTTTTCAAAAATTTCCTAATTTTATTTTTCAAAAATTTCCTATTTTTATAGGAAATTTTTCAAAAATTTCCTATTTTTATAGGAAATTTTTCAAAAATTTCCTATTTTTATAGGAAATTTTTAAAAAATTTCCTATTTTTATAGGAAATTTTTCAAAAATTTCCTATTTTTATAGGAAATTTTTCAAAAATTTCCTATTTTTATAGGAAATTTTTCAAAAATTTCCTATTTTTATAGGAAATTTTTCAAAAATTTCCTATTTTTATAGGAAATTTTTCAAAAATTTCCTATTTTTTTATAGGAAATTTTTTTAGAAATTGCCTTTTTTTAGAGAATCTGTTTTAAATTTTCCTTCTTTTATATGAAATTTTTCAAAAATTTTTTAAATTTCCTATTTTTATAGGAAATTTTTCAAAAATTTCCTATTTTTATAGGAAATTTTTCAAAAATTTCCTATTTTTATAGGAAATTTTTCAAAAATTTCCTATTTTTATAATTTTTAAATTTTTTAAATTTAAATTTTTTTAAATTTTTCAAAAAATTCCTATTTTTATAGGAAGTTTTTCAAAAATTTCCTATTTTTATAGGAAATTTTTCAAAAATTTCCTATTTTTATAGGAAATTTTTCAAAAATTTCCTATTTTTATAGGAAATTTTTCAAAAATTTCCTAATTTTATAGGAAATTTTTCAAAAATTTCCTATTTTTATAGGAAATTTTTCAAAAATTTCCTATTTTTATAGGAAATTTTTCAAAAATTTCCTATTTTTATAGGAAATTTTTCAAAAATTTCCTATTTTTATAGGAAATTTTTCAAAAATTTCCTATTTTTATAGGAAATTTTTCAAAAATTTCCTATTTTTATAGGAAATTTTTCAAAAATTTCCTATTTTTATAGGAAATTTTTCAAAAATTTCCTATTTTTATAAGAAATTTTTCAAAAATTTCCTATTTCTATGGGAAATTTTTCAAAAATTTCCTATTTCTATGGGAAATTTTTCAAAAATTTCCTATTTTTATAAAAAATTTTTCAAAAATTTCTTATTTTTATAAAAAATTTTTGAAAAATTTCCTATTTTTTTATAGGAAATTTTTTAAAAATTTCCTTTTTTTAGAGAATCTGTTTTAAATTTTCCTTCTTTTATATGAAATTTTTCAAAAATTTTTTAAATTTTTTCTATAAAATTAGGAAAATATTTGAAAAATATCCTATAAAAGTAGGAAATTTTTGAAAAATTTCGAAAAATTAACTATTTATATAAAATTTATAATTTACAGCAAATTTTTAAAAATTTACTATTAATAGCAAATTTCGAAAAATTTACTTTTTATAGCAAATTTTCAAAAAATTTGTCAAAATTTACGAAAAATTGTCATTCGCTGCAAATTTCCAAAAAAAAAAAATACTATTTATAGCAGATTTTCAAAAAATGTATATTTAAAGCAAATTTGTGAAATTTTTTTTTTATAGCAAATTGTCGAAAAATTTACTATTTATTTTATTTCGAAAATTTGCTATAAAGAGTAAAGGCTTTGCAGTGAATGACAACTTTTTGTAAATTAGCTACAAGACAAAATTTTTCGAAAATTTGCTATAAATATTAAATTTTTCGAAATTTGCTATGAATAATTAATTTTTCGAAACTTTCTATAAATAGTTAATTTTTCGAAAATTTGATATATAAAGTATTTTTTTTTAAATTTCCCATAAATAATAAATTTTTCAAAAAAAAAAAAAAAATTTGTAGTAAGCAAATTATTCAAAAATTTACTATAAAAGGCTAATTTTTTTAATATTTGCTATTAAATAAAAAAAGTTACTAGAAGTACTGAAATTTTCAAAAATTTACTTATAAACATTTTTTTTAAATTATTAAAAAAATTTACTTTTTCTGTAAAAATTATATATCAATACTAGTAGCAATAACTTCCTTAGTATTTGCACTAGAATTTGTTTAGTCATTTCTCCTCTTTTAATTAAATTTTCCTTTGACCTATTATCATTTATCTGCCTCATTTCAAACTTCTGCCATAAATAATTAACAACAAGTTCATGCTTATTATAAATATCTACTAAAAACTTTAAATTTGTTAAACTTTCTGTTTAGCACTTAGTTTGATTTATCTGCCCCAGTTTAGTACTTCCACCAAAATGACCCACATCCTTGCAGCAGAGAGTATTTTTTTCTTAGCTACCCATTAAGGACATGCCAATAGTGTTTGTTTTTTTTGTTTTACCTGAAAACAGAGTCACTTTTCACTGCTATTGCAAAAGTTGGCCAATTAAAAAGTTTTAATGTTGCAAACATATGATTTAATGTCTTGTTTGTTCCAAGTCCTTTATTTAACTAGTGACCAGCTCAAAGTATATGTTTCTAACTTTTTCTTTGTTACGTTATCGATTTTTTTCATTTTTTTGTATTTAAAAAGAAACAAAGAACTCATGTTATTTTCTAAAAAAAAGAACATCTGACTTTTATGTTGTTTAAATTAGAACAAGTTTCCCCTACTTAAGTTTTTTTTTTGATATTATTGTCACCGTTTGTTGGTTTTTTTCTTAGTTGACTTGTGCTGCTATTTCGCTTTATTATTGGGCCTAAGGATATTTTCCTAATATATATTTTTTCCTTTGTTTTGTTTTTTTTTCTGTTTTAGTTTTTCTTTAACATTTTAATATATTTATGATTTACAAACACTGCCAAGTTCTTATATTTGTACTATACTTTGAGTTTTTTTGTCTGGTGTCAGTGTGTATGAAAGTTTTATGACAATATGTGTCTGTGGCACCGGTAGTCATAAAGGAAGTGACAAACATTAACATACATAAAGGAGATCTTTTTTGTCCTTTAAGGAAAAAGCTGTACAAATATTAAATATAGAATATTAACTCTTACAGAACATAGATCATACTGTAACAAGAAAAAAATTCAATCATATTTTTTATATAGACATATACATATGAATGTATGAAAAAATATGCAAATAATGACATAACAAAGAAGCCGCTTCTGACGCTTTCCTACATACATACAAATTCAATACAAGGAAAAACAAAATTTTACGGCACAAAAAAACCCAAATAAAAAAAGCTTGATAAATAAGAAATTTCTGAAAAAATTATATAAAAATAAAAAAAAATTAAAAATTTAAAAATTTTCTATAAAATTAAGATTGTTGTGAAAAATTTTGTATAAAAATAAGAAATTTTTGAAAAAAATCCTATAAAAATATCTATAAAGATAAGAAATTTTTAAAGAATTTCCTATAAGAAACAGAAACTTTTAAAAGTTTCCTATAAAAATTAGAAAATTTTGAAAAATAGAAATGGGAAATTTTTCAAAAAATTCCTATAAAAGTAGGAAATTTTTAAAAAATTACCTATAAAAATAGAAAATTTTTGACAAATTTTCAATAAAATGGAGACATTTTTACAAAATTTCTTGAAAATAAGAAATCTTTTCATAAGAAGTAGGAAATTGTTGAAAACGTTTCCTATAAAAATAAGAAATTTTTAAAAAATTTCCTACAAAAATAAGAAATTTTTGAAAAATTTCCTAGAAAAATAGGAAATTTTTGAAAAATTTCCTATAACAATAGGAAATTTTTGAAAAATTTTCGATAAAAAATTTCGATGAAAAATTTCATATAAAAATAGGAAATTTTTGAAAAATTTCCTAAAAAAAATAGGAAATTTTTGAAAAATTTCCTAAAAAAAATAGGAAATTTTTGAAAAATTTCACATAAAAGTAGGAGATTTTTGAAAAATTTCCTATAAAAGTAGGAAATTTTTTAAAAATTTCCTATAAAAATAGAAAATTTTTGAAAAATTTCCTATAAAAATAGAACATTTTGGAAAAACTTCCTATAAAAATAGGAAACTTTTGAAAAATTTCCAATAAAAATGGGAAATTTTTGAAAAATTTCCTATAAAAATAGGAAATTTTTGAAAAAAATCCTATAAAAATAGGAAATTTTTGAAAAATTCCCTATAAAAATAGGACATTTTTGAAAAATTTCCTATAAAAATAGGAAATTTTTGAAAAATTTCTTATAAAAACAGGAAATTTTTGAAAATTTTCCTATAAAAATAGGAAATTTTTGAAAAATTTCCTATAAAAATAGGAAATTTTTGAAAAATTTCCTATAAAAATAGGAAATTTTTGAAAAATTTCCTACAAAAATAGGAACGTTTTAAAAAATTTCCTATAAAAATAGGAAAGTTCTTAAAAATTTCCTATACAAAAAGGAAATTTTTGAAAAATTTCCTATAAAAATAGGAAATTTTTGAAAAATTTCCTACCAAAATAGGAAAATTTAAAAAAAAATTCCTATAAAAATAGGAAATTTTTTAAAAATGTTTAAAAAATTTTGAAAATTTTTGTATAAAATAGGAAAAATAGAAATTTTTTGAAAAATTTTCCATAAAAATAGGAAAATAGGAAAATTTTGAAAACTTCTTTATAGAAATAGGAAATTTTTAAAAACGTTTCCTATAGCAATAGGAAATTTTTGAAAAAATTTCTTTTATAAGTATAGAAAATTTTTAATAAAAAAAGGAACTATTTTAAAAATTTTATATAAAAATAAGAAATAACCCACTGTGCACTTGTTAATAATTTTAAACAAAGGAGAACTGTGTTACATTATCAACTCCAAAAATAATGTGTGTAAAAAATGATTTAGAGTTAAAGTACGAGATACATTTTATAAGTTGTTTAAAAAATGTAAGTTTAGGTAAGATTAGAAAGTAACGCAAATTAAAAAAAAACATGTAAATTAAAATTTATTTATACAATAGTCTCTAAAAATTGTTCCCAAAATATCTCAGATTTTTCAGGAGTCCACAAAACCAATCCATAGCCCTCTTCTAAAGAACAGCTGAATGCAAAAGCTCATATCAACTAATATTTTTCATTACAATGAAAAACCCTCAAGAAAAAATTTCTGTGATTTCTATTGTATGATTTTTTTGTATCATTAGGTACACTCATTCATATTCGTTCATTCGCTCATACATTCATGGTCCTTGTTTGTGTTTAAAAACAACTACTACAAAAACAAAACCACAGAAAACCCAAAGTCGAAAACAAAACTAGTTACTAGTGGGTAGTAGTTAAAGCAGTGGCAACAGGACAAAAAGATTGGAATGAAATGAGCGACAAAAACTCAAAAAACGAATATCGGAGAAAATATTTCAAACACACATTGAGAATTTATAACATTCACATGTAAATTGCGCCAAACGACCTTATTATGCAAATTGCCAACAGCAAATGGAGAACAAAATTGATTTTCCTTTTTTATACCAAACACATATACACATAACTAACTATATCTGGTTCATATTTACATACACATTCTTCTCGAATTCTTAAAAAGGAAATATACAAATTTATGCATACACGTTCACGGTTATGTAAATATATACATAAGTATGCATGTAAGAATGCTTCTATATAAAATATATGGAATTAATTTTTAAATTGATATATTCTTATATATTTATATTTATGCAAGTAAATTCTATCTTTCAAATTCTAGGATTTCCTCTGGATTTATAGCAAATATTACAAGAATTTAAAAGTGGATCACAAAAGAAAACAAGGTTAAGTTTAAATTAAGATATATTTTAAAAATTTTGATCTCACAAAGTCCTATATTAAATTTATTTAAATACAGAGGAAGAGACTACGATATACATTAAGATATAGACTAAGACATAGAGTAAGTCATAGACTAAGACATAGACTAAGACAAAGACTAAGACATAGACTAAGACATAGACTAAGACATAGACCAAGACATAGACTAAGACATAGACTAAGACATAGACTAAGACATAGACTAAGACATAGACTAAGACATAGACTAAGACATAGACTAAGACATAGACTAAGACATAGACTAAGACATAGACTAAGACACAGACTAAGACATAGACTAAGACATAGACTAAGACATAGACTAAGACATAGACTAAGACACAGACTAAGACATAGACTAAGATATAGACTAAGACATAGACTAAGACATAGACTAAGACATAGACTAAGACATAGACTAAGACATAGACTAAGACATAGACTAAGACATAGACTAAGACATAGACTAAGACATAGACTAAGACATAGACTAAGACATAGACTAAGACATAGACTAAGACATAGACTAAGAAGACATAGACTAAGACATATACTAAGACATAGACTAAGACATAGACTAAGACATAGACTAAGATATAGACTAAGAAGACATAGACTAAGACATATACTAAGACAAAGACTAAGACATAGACTAAGAAGACATAGACTAAGACATATACTAAGACATAGACTAAGACATAGACTAAGACATAGACTAAGACATAGACTAAGACATAGACTAAGAAGACATAGACTAAGACATATACTAAGACATAGACTAAGACATAGACTAAGAAGACATAGACTAAGACATATACTAAGACATAGACTAAGACATAGACTAAGAAGACATAGACTAAGACATATACTAAGACATAGACTAAGACATAGACTAAGACATAGACTAAGACATAGACTAAGACATAGACTAAGACATAGACTAAGACATAGACTAAGACATAGACTAAGACAAAGACTAAGACATAGACTAAGACATAGACTAAGACATAGACTAAGACATAGACTAAGACATAGACTAAGAAGACATAGACTAAGACATATACTAAGACATAGACTAAGACATAGACTAAGACATAGACTAAGATATAGACTAAGAAGACATAGACTAAGACATATACTAAGACATAGACTAAGACATAGACTAAGAAGACATAGACTAAGACATATACTAAGACATAGACTAAGACATAGACTAAGACATAGACTAAGACATAGACTAAGACATAGACTAAGAAGACATAGACTAAGACATATACTAAGACATAGACTAAGACATAGACTAAGAAGACATAGACTAAGACATATACTAAGACATAGACTAAGACATAGACTAAGAAGACATAGACTAAGACATATACTAAGACATAGACTAAGACATAGACTAAGACATAGACTAAGACATAGACTAAGACATAGACTAAGACATAGACTAAGACATAGACTAAGACATAGACTAAGACAAAGACTAAGACATAGACTAAGACATAGACTAAGACATAGACTAAGACATAGACTAAGACATAGACTAAGACATAGACTAAGACACAGACTAAGACATAGACTAAGACATAGACTAAGACATAGACTAAGACATAGACTAAGACACAGACTAAGACATAGACTAAGATATAGACTAAGACATAGACTAAAACATAGACTAAGACATAGACTAAGACATAGACTAAGACATAGACTAAGACATAGACTAAGACATAGACTAAGACATAGACTAAGACATAGACTAAGACATAGACTAAGACATAGACTAAGACATAGACTAAGACATAGACTAAGACATAGACTAAGACATAGACTAAGACATAGACTAAGACATAGACTAAGACATAGACTAAGACATAGACTAAGACATAGACTAAGACATAAACTAAGAAGACATAGACTAAGACATATACTAAGACATAGACTAAGACATAGACTAAGACATAGACTAAGATATAGACTAAGACATAGACTAAGACATAGACTAAGACATAGACTAAGACACAGACTAATACATAGACTAAGACATAGACTAAGACATAGACTAAGACATAGACTAAGACATAGACTACGACATAGACTAAGACATAGACTAAGACATAGACTAAGACATAGACTAAGACATAGAATAAGACATAGACTAAGACATAGACTAAGACATAGACTAAGACATAGACTAAGACATAGACTAAGACATAGACTAAGATATAGACTAAGACATAGACTAAGACATAGACTAAGATATAGACTTAGACATAGACTAAGACATAGACTAAGACATAGACTAAGACATAGACTAAGACATAGACTAAGATATAGACTAAGACATAGACTAAGACATAGACTAAGACATAGACTAAGACATAGACTAAGACATAGACTAAGACATAGACTAAAACATAGACTAAGACATAGACTAAGACATAGACTAAGACATAGACTAAGACATAGACTAAGACATAGACTAAGACATAGACTAAGACATAGACTAAGACATAGACTAAGACATAGACTAAGACATAGACTAAGACATAGACTAAGACATAGACTAAGACATAGACTAAGACATAGACTAAGACATAGACTAAGACATAGACTAAGACATAGACTAAGACATAGACTAAGACATAGACTAAGACATAGACTAAGACATAGACTAAGACATAGACTAAGACATAGACTAAGACATAGACTAAGACATAGACTAAGACATAGACTAAGACATAGACTAAGACATAGACTAAGACATAGACTAAGACATATACTAAGATATAGACTAAGACATAGACTAAGACATAGACTAAGACATAGACTAAGACATAGACTAAGACATAGACTAAGACATAGACTAAGACATAGACTAAGACATAGACTAAGACATAGACTAAGACATAGACTAAGACATAGACTAAGACATAGACTAAGACATAGACTAAGACATAGACTAAGACATAGACTAAGACATAGACTAAGACATAGACTAAGACATAGACTAAGACATAGACTAAGACATAGACTAAGACATAGACTAAGACATAGACTAAGACATAGACTAAGACATAGACTAAGACATAGACTAAGACATAGACTAAGACATAGACTAAGACATAGACTAAGACATAGACTAAGACATAGACTAAGACATCGACTAAGACATAGACTAAGACATAGACTAAGACATAGACTAAGACATAGACTAAGACATAGACTAAGACATAGACTAAGACATAGACTAAGACATAGACTAAGACATAGACTAAGACATAGACTAAGACATAGACTAAGACATAGACTAAGACATAGACTAAGACATAGACTAAGACATAGACTAAGACATAGACTAAGACATAGACTAAGACATAGACTAAGACATAGACTAAGACATAGACTAAGACGTTGACTAAGACATAGACTAAGACGTAGAATAAGACATAGACTAAGACATAGACTTAGACATAGACTAAGACATAGACTAAGACATAGACTAAGACATAGACTAAGACATAGACTAAGACATAGACTAAGACATAGACTAAGAAGACATAGACTAAGAAGACATAGACTAAGAAGACATAGACTAAGAAGACATAGACTTAGACATAGACTAAGATATAGACTAAGATATAGACTAAGACACTGACTAAGACATAGACTAAGACATTAACTAAATCATAGACTAAGATATAGACTAAGACATAGACTAAGACATAGACTAAGACATAGAAAAATATGTTTCGCTTCCTTTGTCAATAAACTTTTGTGCCAATTTTCACTAAAAATGACATAGTTTAGAAAGTCGAGGGTGTTTTTAATTTAGATCTTCTTTGTATATTGTATTTTCTTTTACGTGTTTTAATGCCGATACTTAAACGAAACAATATTTAAATAAAAAGCGAACTTTTGTAGCATAAATGCATAAGTACTTTCATATTTAGACCTTTCGCTGTGTACTTGTATTATGTAAGCAATTGTCGCTTGAATTATTCCGCCACAATTAATTCCTTTTGAACAAAAAACCAAAACGGTTCAGCGATTATTTATAACTTTTTTTTGTATGCAAATGGAAATATGAATGAATTTCTTTATAATAGTTTTAAAATGATTTAATATGTGCTTTTTATATATAACAGGTGGGATAAAAAGTTCGAAGGCAAACATGTGTTTATCAAACTAAGTTTGAGCGAACTTTTTAGCCCATCTGTTTAATACTTTTATAGATTTGAACTAAGCTTATAAATAAATAAAAATAAAACCATCTTAAAACTTCGAATGAAATCTCATTTTAGATGTAAATTGTAGGTTAGGTTTTTCTTCTTAATTTCCAGAAAATTTACGAATAAAGAGTTTGTTACATTTTTTATTTACCTTTACTTTTAATAAACAGATCTCAATTTGCACATAGTAAAAAATTATATTTCAATTACAAAACATTTTATATTTTTTTATTAAAAATAAATGCTTAACTGCTTAACCTTAAGCCTTAATTTTTATCCTACTTAATGCAAGTTTATATAAACTAAGACATACTTACAAGCAAACTTGGAGTTATCATATAAACATATATACACATGCATATATCCATACATTTTTAACAGAGGATGGATCTCAAACAAAAGCTTACATTCAGATTAAGTAGAATAAAAACATTTTTTTAATATCTTGTATTACTTATTACAATTAGCAAAAAAAAAAAATCTCTCCATCATATTTATATATGACATTGCTAAAGTCTTTCCTTACATGACTCTGTCTATCCGCATGCCTTCACATGAACTTCAGAATGACAAGCAGATAGACATATGGTTTATATGTCTGGTCTTTACAGTCATAATTTTGTCAGTGTCTTTGTTAGTAGAGTCCTTTAAAGGAGCTTAACAAAAAAAAAAAAAAAAATGTTAATACGATTATCTCGTATTTATATTTGTATATTTAACAGAAAATAAATCTTTTATATTTGTTAAGGCTAAAGCATTATTATGTTTTTCCTTTATAAAAACTTTCCTGCAACATTTGCATGTAACAAAAACAAATACTTCACATGTAATTTAACAACAACAACGAAATATGTATGATTTACCATAAGAGAGATCCTTTTAATTTTTATTTAGGTTTAAGGACAGAAACACTTGGAGAAAAAATTCAGTTAAGAAAAATTAGAATAGAACTTATTTCTTTACTATTTTGTGGATTTTAAATAAGAAATTTTTGCAAAATTTCCCATTAAAATAAGAATTTTTTTAAAAAATTTCCTGCAAAGATAAGAAATTTTTGAAAAATTTTCTATACAAAATGAAATTTTTGAAAAATTTCCTATAAAAATAAGAAATTTTCAAAAAATTTCCTAATGAAAATAAGAAGTTTTTGGAAAATTTCTTCTAAAATTAAGAAATTTTTGAAAAATTTCCTACAAAAATAAGAAATTTTAAAAATCTTTCTATAAAAGCAAAAGATTTTTTAACAATTTTCTTAAAAAATTAAGAAATTTTTAAAAATTTTCTATAAGAAATAAGAAATTTTGGAAAATGTTCCTATAAAAATAAGAAATTTAAAAAAAATCCTATGAAAATAAGAAATTATAGAAAAGTTTCCTATAAAAATAAGTAATTTTTGGAAAATTCATATGAAAATAAGAAATTTTTGAAAATTTTCCTATGAAATAATATTTTTTTTAAATTCAATATAAAAGTAAGAAATTTTTGAAAAATTTTCGATAAAAATTTCGTATAAAAATAAGAAATTTTTGAAAAATTTCCTATAAAAATTAGAAGGTTTTGTAAAATTTCCTATAAAAAAATGGAAACTTTTGAAAAATTTCCTATAATAGCAAGAAATTTTTAAAAAAATTTCCTATAAAAATAAAGAAATTTTGCAAAATTACATATAAAAATAAGAAATATTTCTTATAAAAATAAAAAATTTTTGAAAAATTTCTTATAAAGATAAGAAATTTCTGAAAAATTTTCTAAAAAAAAAAAAAAAAAATTGAAAAATTTCTTATAACAATAAGAAAATTTCGTATAAAAAATCGTATAAAGATAAGAATGTTTTAAAAAATTTCCTATAAAAATAAGAAATTTATAAAAAATTTTCTTAAAAAATAAGAAATTAAAAAGAAAAACTTGTAAACAAAATTTTTAAAAATTTTCTATTAAAATAAGAAATTTTAAAAAAAAATTGTAAAATGTTTCTATAAAAATAAGAAATTATTAAAAAAATCCTATAAAAATAAGAAATTTTTGAAAAAGAAGGAGTTCAGAAAAATTTCCTATGAAAATAAGAATTTTTTTAAATCTTTATAGAAGATAAGTAAGAAATTTTTTAAAAACTTCCTAAAGAATTAGAAATTTTTGAAAAATTTCCTATAAAAATAAGAAATTTTTGAAAAATTTTCTATGAAATAAAAAATTTCATATAAAAATAAGAAATTTTTGTATAATCTCCTATAAAATTTTTAAAAATTTTCTATAAAAATAAGAACTTTTGAAAAAAAATTCCTAATAGAAATAAGAAATTTTTGAAAAATTTCCTATAAAATTAAGAAATTTTTGAAAAATTTCCTAAAAAAGAAGAATTTTTGAAAAACTTCCTATATAAATAAGAAATTTTAAAAATTTTCCTATAAAAGAAAGAGATTTTCAAAAATTTTTCTTAAAAAATTAGGAAATTCTTGAAAAATTTTCAGTAAAGATAAGAAAAATTTTTTATAAATTTCCTATAGAAATAAGAAATTTTTAAAAAATTTTCAATAGAAATAAGAAATTTTTAAAAAATTTTCTATAGAAATAAGAAATTTTTAAAAAATTTCCTATAAAAATGAGAAATTAAAAAAATAGATTGTTTTTTTTAAATAAGACATTTTTAAAAAGTTTTCTATAAAAAATAATAATTTTCTTAAAATTTTGATATTTAGTAATAAATTTTTAAAAAATTTCCTATAAAAATAAGAAATTTTTGAAAAAATTCTTATAAAAATAAGAAATTTTTGAAAAATTTACTATAAAAATACAAAATTTTTGAAAACTTTACTATAAAATTTTGAAACATTTGAAAAATTTCATAGAAAAACAAGAAATTTAAAAAAAATTTCATATAAATACAAGAAGTTTTTGAAAAATTTTGAAAAAAAAATAAAAAATATCTTATAAAAATAGGAAATTTTTGAAAAAGTTCTTATAAAACGAACAATTTCTTGTAAAAAATAAGAAATAGTAAAATTTTTTTAAAAACAGTAAATTTTCGAAAATTTTACTAATTATAGAAAAATTATTAGAAATTTACTAGAAATAGCAAAATTTCGAAAATTTTACTAAAAATAGTAAAATTTTAAAAACTCTAGTATTCATAGTAAATTTTGAAAACTTTGCTAAAAATAGTGAAATTTTGGAAATTTAGTACAGATAGTCAAATTTTACTAAAGATAGTAAAATTTTGAAAATTTTTCTAAAATAGCTAAACTTGGAGTATTATTTAACCAAAAATAGTTAACTTTACCTAAAATTTGAAAGTTGAAAGTTTTACAAAAAAATATAAAATTTTGAAAATTTTACTAAAACTAGTAAAATTTTGAAAATTTTTATAAAAGTAGTAAAAAATTTGGAAATTGAACTCAAACGATTAAAATTTACTAATAAAAGTAAAATTTCGGAAATTTTACTTGAAATACTAAAATTTCAAAAATTTTACTTAAAATAGTAAAATTTCGGAAATTTTACTTGAAATAGTTAAATTTTAGATATATTTTTAAAAATAGTGAAATTTCGGATTTATGAGCTAAAATAAAAAAAAATTATAATGTTACGAAAAGCTACTAAATTTTAAAAAATTTACAAACGTCGGAAATTTATTCTCTTAAAATATTTTACTAACTTTGCTGATTTTACTAAGATAATAAAATCGCTTTAAAAACTCACTTTTTATATAAAAAGTGAAATTTTGTTGAAAAAGTAAGTTTTTACTCAAAAAGTGACTTTTTACTGAAAAAGTGACTTTTTACTTAAGTTGAGATGAATAACAACCAAGATAACTCTGATCTTATCAAGTTAAGACCAATCACAATCGTTGCATGGTATCCAGCGTCCCCTAAGTCACCCAGAATACATAGAATATGACCTTTAATAAACTTATCCAGACCGGATAGAAAACACAACCTAGATTTTGAGCTAAGTTTTTCTGCATCAATAATTCTTCATAAAAATTTCCTCAAATGTTCTTTTGCAAACTGTCTTCTGTTTATTCTTTTATAACCCTTTAGGGATCGTAATAGTAGACACAACCATAAAAAAGCGCAAGACAACAATAATAGTCAGCATAACTTAAAACAAAGCCAAATTGTCTACATCTAATTGTAAGATAGCCAAAGAAATGAAAAAGTTTAACTTAAATCGGGATTCCTAGAAAGAAAACATTCAACGAAGCATGAACAGTTTTGCATGTGTTTATTAAGAGAAGAATAATTGAAAGAAAAATTAAAAAAGAAAAGGTTTTTTAAATTCTTTTTCTTTAACAAACATTTTTTTCTTTGCTTTGAAGCTTTTCTTTTGTATTTTACTCATTTTCTGCGGAAGGTTAAAATAACAAAAAAAAAAAACAAGATAATTTAGGAGCCGAAAACAAGAAAATTTTTGTAAAAGAAGCAAATAATGAGATGTTCTGAAATAAGTGGAAATCGGAGAAGATTGGATAGGGTATGGTTGGCCTAGCAATAAGAGTATGATTGATTAACTTTATCAAGACAACAAGTTATATTTTTGTAGTTTTAGCAAAGGTCTCATATTTTCAGTGAATTTGCCTAATTATTCTCTCAAAAATTTCCTCGAACATAATTCTTTTTTCCAAATCATAACTTACCCCTAGAGTGAAACAAGCTAATTCTCTAGAAATGCCATTTGATCTTTAGACTTTGGGTAACCCTTTTTAACATTAGATATTATAATAATTTTTCTTTTGCATATTCTATTTTTTTTTCGTTATAATTTTTTTTTTTTTTTTCCTCTTTAACAAATTTTTGTTTTCATAATTTTTTCATAGAAACTTTGCCTTTTATTTAGCCAAAGGCAAAAAGGACTAAAGAAATACATATTAAATGAATGTTTGTTTGTATGTGTTCAAATGTATTAGTTTAACAAACTTTATTGTATGAGTTGTAGGAGTGTTTGTTTTCACATAAACACACATAGATGTATATAAGCATAATACCAACCTATAAAAGCATCCTTACAATTATACCCTTTTTTCTTTATATTCAGCTAAGTTTTCTTTTTTGTTGTTGTTGCTGTTTTCATGGCTAACGTTGTTTGTACGCATATTTTTTTTTACTTGTGGTAGTTAGAGGTAAATTCTAATGAAAGACTAAAAAAATTGTACGGGTGTGTGTCGAAAATGAAGTCATGGTTGTAGATAAGAGCGGTACAGAAAAATAGTTGTTGCGGTCACTGAAGCAAGATCTTTATTGAATAAATGGCTTTTTAGGAAAAAGTTTAATTTTGATTTAAAAAAGTGAATTTTTAATGAAAAGCTAACTTTAATTGAAAATTTGTAATTTTACTAAAAAAGTGACTTTTTACTTAGAAAGTGACTTTTTACTTAAAAAGTGAATTTTAACAATAAAAGAAAATAACTCTGAAAAAATGTATTTTTTACTGAAAAAGTGACCTTTTACTGAAAAGGGTACTTCTTACTAAAAAAAAAGTTTTTACTGCAAAAAATACTTTTTACTGAAAAAATATTTTTTTGCAGAAAAAGTGACCTTTACTGTAAAAAAAAAAAATTTTACCTAATGAAGTGACTTTTTTTGCGGAAAAATATACTTTTTTTTACTACAAACTTGTAGTTTTAGTAAAAAGTATAATTTTACTAAAAAATTGTATTTTTATTAAAAGGTGATTTTTTTTGATTATTTATTACTGAAAGGGTGACTTATTACTGAAAAAGTTACTTTTACTGAAAAAGTGACTTTTAACTGAAAATGTGACTTTTTTTGGAAAAAGAGACTTTTCAGTGAAAAAATTACTTTTAACAAAAAAATCTACTTTTTACTGAAAAAGTTACTTTTTACTGAAAAAGAGAATTTATATAAAAGTGACTT